>OY728130.1:722256256-723506256 GCA_963277665.1 Viscum album | reverse complement strand
TAGAATTCAATTTTAAAAAAATCAAAATTTATCTTTCAATCACATCATTTAATAAAACACTGTGTTTTATTTTATTTTTTATTTAAAAATAAAATGTTATTATAATTTAAGACCATGTGTTATATTCTTCCTTCCTTCAAAAAATTACATCCTCAAAATTTCTAAAATGTCACCTCATAAACATATTTTGGTATTTCTTCATCATAATTTATTTAGGTTCCCAGGTCGCGTATTCTTTCTTATGATTTCTCTAAAGTACCTTTACTAGTCCAGTTGTCCAATTCCTCAACACTTGTTCACCAGTGTCTAGAATTAAGATAATCTCTTCACGGTAAGATAAATTTTGTTATAATTATATTTTCACATAGGTGATGTCATGTGTTGGGTCAGGCATATACTTACTCAATAATGAGACTTGGAACACAACATGTACTTTAGAGAGGCTAGGTGGCATTGATAAATGGTAATCCATAACTCTATTTCTTTTTAGAATTTTAAAAGGATTGATATACCTGGGGATACGTTTTACCTTCTTACCAAACCTTATAACACACTTTCATGGAGATACTTTCAAGAAAAGATAATCATCCACTTAAATTTAAATTTCCTCTATCTTGTTATATGCATAGGTCTTTTTCCTACTTTGATATTCTTTAATATGGGTTTGAATGGTCTTTACCTTCATCATTGTAACCTAAAATAGTTTTAGGCCCAGAATATTTTTTCACTAAGTTCGTCACAATAAGTTGTAGAATGAAATATCTTTCCATATAATGCTTTATTCAGTGCCATTTTAATACTTCAATGGAAGCTATTATTGTATAAAAAATCCACCAAAATTAAATATTGATCCCACATCCCTTAAAGTCAAGTGATAACAACCTCATCATGTCTTCTAAAGTTTTAATAGTTCTTCAAAACTACCCATATATTTTAGGGTGATATATAGTGCTAAAATGAAGAATAGTATCTTGGGAATTTGAAATATTTTTCTAGAATTTTGATATAAATTTGGGATCATGGTTAGACATAATTGAAAGATGTGTGCCATGAATTCTTATAACTTCATTAATATAGAGTCATACATGGTTCTAGAGAAGTAAATCTTCTCTTAATAAGAGGAAATTGGAATATTTGGTAAGGTGATCAACAATAACCTATATTTCATCATTACTTATAGGATTCTTTTTCAATATAAGGAAAAATACATAGTAATGTCATCACATTTCCACATAGGAATAGGTAGAGGTTGCATGAATCCTCTAGGATATTGTCTCTTATCACTCACCTATTGACAAACCAAACATCTTGACACATGATTATCTATTTCCCACTTCATATTATCTCACCAAACATATTCCTTCACATCTCTATAAATCTTTGTGCTACCATGGTGTCTAGAGAAATTTGAGCTATGAGAATCATCTAATAATTCCCTTTTCAGCTCTGGTATAGATATAACGCATAACCTCTTACCAAATTATAGGACATCATCTTCATATATGATGTATTACGATTTCACATCATTCATAGTGTTAATTTTATTTTGAAAATTTTCATCATCATGGTGACAATTTTTTATCTTTTCTAATAAATATGGTTTGGTGATCATTTGAAAAAGGAGTGATGTTTCCCCTTCCTTAATAATTTTGATATCCACTTTAGTAAATCCATAAACACGTGATCCCTATCAATCACTACTAGAAAAATGATCTATATTCACAGACCTATAGCCACGGATTTATAGTTATATGGTTATAGCTTAATTTATATCCATAGTTTCATTAAACCGTGTATATATGGGTATTTGACACCACTTTTTACTATGCACTATGGCAATGGGGTTGATTAAGTCTTCCTCCTTCGTGACCCCTCCCATTATACCCTCTCCCCTTCATAGTCCTCTTCCCCTGAGAGATATCTTCACCCCGACCCTCTCCTGTATGTGACCATATTCCTCCACGAGCTATCCTCTCTCTGACCATCTTCCCTTAATGATTCCCCTTGCGAGTTATCCTCTCCCTAAATCTCTTCCCCTGATGTTTCCCTTAGCAATTCTTCCCCTCACGACCCCACCTCTCGCTTCCATGAGACCCTGATCTCTCCTATCCACTGAAAGCAAACACCTCACATCACCATCGACTCTTATACTAGGAATCCTCTCTACCTCCACAACTGGCGCACCTCAAACGCTACCCCTCAAATATGATTTAGCTTTTTTGCATGAGAGGGTTCTAGAAAAAACCAGAATGTCATATCCCGACCAGGTTTCTACCAGGCTTACGATTTAGTAAGATCAACTACAAGCCTTAGATTGTAATACATTTTATGTTTCTCATCTTATATTTTCATTGATATCATATATCTATGTTAACATTTTTCTCACATTAACTATATCATATAGAGATGCTCCTCATTGAGAATTTTCATGTCCAAATTTTATTATTCCTAGAATGGTAGTTATTGTCTAATGATTTAGTCATTTGTCTCAGTACTTCACTTTATTCTATATACAGGTTCAAATTTTGATAATTTATCCATAACAACTAGATGGAGTCTACCTATAATTCTATTCAATCTACCTTACCTTATTTGTGCACATGTGATATAGTGATTTAAGTACAGATATTTTTTATTAAGAATTTGATTTTTCTTTTTATTTTGTCTCTACTCAGTAATAAATCTAATCTTCACACTTGATTTCACTGATTAAATTATTTCTCTAAAATGATTTTTTGTTGATTTTTTATAGAAACCCAATTTCAAGACTTTAAAAATTATCTCGGATTCTTCTTCTTTTATTGATATTTATCTCCATTTTTAATGATAAGATGTCATAATTTTATTACTTCAATCACAAACCCTAATGGGTGTATTTAATGTTAGGGAATTTGAAATTATTACAGTGGACTATATATTCAAATTATAAAATCTAGAAACTTTATATTTCACTCTATAAAAAATTATATTTTTTATAAGTGTTGGTGCTAATGTAGATTATTTCATTCTTACACAAACACAAATAATTTTTACATAGAGAGATAATAATTTCTACATAGGCCAAGATTTTTTTTGCATTGATAAGGATTTATGACCACCCATCTAGATTTATCAAAACATATTTTTTTTGTAGAAGTACAATTTGTTTCATTGAAGCATTGGGTTTATCAATTATAAAAACAATGAATAAGTGATATTTTTTTTATTTAGAAAGTGGGGTAGATATCTAAAATATTTTTAAAATATAATATAAGTATTATATGTGTTGAATTCTAAGAAGTTTATGTATAAACCCAAAATATGGATAAATATATAAGTGTGAGAAATATTATACTATATCATGGTAGGAGATAATTTAATAGTATTATAGAATATTGAATTCAAGTGATTTAGGAAGTGAGGGAGGGTTATTATAACCTGATCAAGAGGTATATTGAGTGTGTATTCTTCAAACAATTTCATCTCACTCTTGATTTTTCCAATGAGCATGAATCATACTGTCTTGGTGTGAATGAGTGATGATTATTTGAAACGATTATGAATATCCTAAATATAATTTTTTATGATTTAAATTAAATTATTTTCCATGTTTAAATTAATTAGTGCTGTTTTCAGATGACCCAATGATGGATATTGTTAGAAAAATACCGTGTATTCATTTTTTGATTGTTTTTATTAAAAAAATATGGAAATTTGAAATTAAATGACTAATTATAATATTTTAATATTATTATATGTTTTTTTATGAGGTTTGGATTAATCAATAGGTGTTTTAGTTGATGTACCTTAATCAATATTACAGTAGAGTTTACCATAAAAAGATGTTTTTCTATGTTTTCGGAAAGTAGATGTGAAAGGGAATGTATTCAATGTCTACTGGAAAAAAATATTCAACAATACTATTCAATAGAGATATAACATACAGATGGTTTATTTAATAGTGTGAAGAGGCTCTTATAGAGTCCATATTAGAATTTGGTAATTCATTGAATACATGTTTAGGTTAAAAAATTATTTTATATTATATGTAAAATGTGTTTAAAAGAAAAAATTATTTCATGGATATGAATTTGGTGAAGGGTGATGTTTCTAAATATCAATGTCAGAAATAATTATTTCTTATACTTCATTACATGATACTAATAATGGATTTTAAATTAGAAGAGTAAGATTCTTAAACTATAACACCCATGTTATGACAAGCTGGTCACTATGACATGGTGAATTATAAATATGGTTTTTAAATTAGGAAAACAAATGAAAAATATAATATGTGATAATTTTTATTTATGGGTTTTAGGATATGAATTTTTAAAAAATAATACACACCATGGTGATAGAATATCACACCATTATTTGTATGACATGGATAGAAACAAATAACTTCATATCTCAAAAAAGGATGAATGTTTAATTGATTTAGTAGAAGAGTTTTAAATTAAATTTAATATAAATTAAAAATATTTTAATCGGTAAAAATTAAAAAGTGATTTTAGGATGTATTGGAATGATATAGAGATCCCTTTAAATAAAAACTATGATTAATGATCATGGTGAGTATTTTGAGTGATGAAATACATGTAATTATAAAGAGAGATGATAAAGGGGTTATAGGAATCCATTTACATAATTTTTGATAAGAATAAGAATAAAAACTAGTTCATAAATAGGGTTATATTTTATATGTTTTCAGTTCATTAATATGGTTATTCATGTTTTTGTTTGCTCATTGGTTTATTTTCAAGTATCAGGCACCTTAAATAATGTTTAGTGTCTCAGTTATCTTTGTACTGGTTATGATTTTTAAATTTTTTGTCCAATATTGGTTGTTTCTTTCCATATCTAATGGGATCAGTAGTAAGATTTTGGATTTTTATTGAATTTTATTGTTTTTTTACCTATAGCTAAAAAATATTAATGTTGACCAAAAAGTTAAAATTCACAAAATAGAATGTGTTATTCAAATATCTGAGGTTAGTGATCCCTCTCATCATTATACTTTTATAAAATTATATATACAGGTTCATGGTGTTTAAGTTTTTTTTCCTTTTATATTCCAGGAATAATTGATGAAAGAGAATCTTGTAGAATTATATTTATGAAATGTTTTCATTCACAATAATTTTGGATTTCATATATTATATTTATTTATTTATTTATCATTTCATATTTTCATCATTCCGATAGGACCTTCAATTGTGGAATTCTATTCAATACACCGTACATTTTTTTATTTTAGAGTTAAAGAAGTCAATTTCCCTATCATGAGATACACAATGAAGATATATGTTTTTACACATGTTTATAAAAATTAAGATAACTTTCCATGTGTTTATCACTATTCAAATAACTGATTAATAATTACATGTTTCTCAATTCACTGTATAATGAATATTTGTTCTAGGTTTTCTCAGCATAATTCAATTGAGGTATTTTCTTATGGTTCTTTTCACTATAACTATGATACAACATAGGATCTATTTAATATTATTCATTGAAAACTAATAATAGTACTCATTATTTATGGTAAATTCTTGTGTATGAGTGCTTCAATATTTCTTATTGAAACGTTATTTTCTATCACCTTTTTAAGTGTTTGTCTTCTAGAATTAAGGTGCAAGTGTTTTTTCCAGAACAGAAAAAAACCATTTATTTTTTCAAACTACTTGAGTGATAAGTGGAATAAGCAGTTTTCAAGATGGTGTTATCTAACGGACCCATAGTGAGGTTATTTATTTGTCTTTGTGGTATTCTAGCATGACCTCCTTGAGTTTATTTTTTTTATCTTTATGTGTATTCACATTTTCATAGTTTCTGGTGCATGTGATCATGCTTGTTTATTCGAGCGTGTTTGAGAAAATTCTAGTGGCTACTATTTTTTCCCTTTAATCGTTTTTCAATTAAATATTTCTAAATAGAAATTTGATCAATTACATAGTATTGAACATGGTGTACTTGTTGCAACTAATTTTGTATCTAGAGTTCTTAATATACCTGGTGTTCATACTATTGTTCCCTATCAACTTCACAATTCTGCATAAATAAGTCGATTATGGAACTTTAGTCTATGTTTGGTTTCACAAAACGATTTATGTTTTCATGTTCCAAAAAATATATTAAAAATAAGTTGGGAAATATTTTGGACAGCATGAAAAAAAAGAAATTAAATTTTTTACATCTTCATGTGTTTTTATTTTCTAGGAAACCTTGAATTTTTTTTAAAAAAAATTAGTTGATTCCATTTCCAATTTATGAAAAAATATATATATAACATTTTTTAAAACCAACTAGAGCCTTATTTTTTGTGTAATTATTGGAAACATGAGTAGTTTATGTCTGTAATTATCATGTTTGGATTATGTCCATTGAAGTGGGAGAACTTCCAGGGCATCTACTAATGGATGCAGTATAGCTCTAATTTCACCCAATGATATATCAAAGTTTTCAACTCTATGAAAATCATTTTCAAAGGTACCATATTTATTATAATTGTTTTCTTTTAGGGTTTGATGTGATTCCATTACAATATAAGAGAAGACTGGTTGATGGTAGTCATTGATAGGTCCTTCCAACCAATATGAAATTCTTTAGAAAATTAGTTCGGTTTATCTGCCACTATTTTTCTTAATCTAATTATTCAAATTATATATATTTACTAAAGGTATGATTTAATTGTTTTTTATAAATAACTTAGTTATATATTTGAATAATTTTTATACAAATAAACCCTTTAATACATAGTGAAAAAATATATAATCACTTGAAAAACATGGATAGTGTGACTACATTTCAAATACTCACATACCATCTTGTATCATTAACTTGTATTATTTATGGAATAATTACTTACCAATAAACCTACATGTGTTATAACCATCCATACTCAAAATCTATTAAGAGTTTCATTAGTGGTGTCATAATTTATGTGTTGATTCCAAGGGTAATGGAATGATGTGATTCCTAAAATTAATCAGTTTTATTAATTGGGTTTCAACTCAAACAAGATATTTTGTTTTAAAAACCGTCACTTATTTATTTTCCATATGTCCTAGAGTCATTATTGATCTTATGAAAAACCTTTTTTGCAAAACATGATTTTATAAAACCACTTACTTGATAAATTATATTGTACACTACATATTTTAAAAGTATAGTATTGAATGTAAAACTATTAATAACATTAAAAAATGAATGTATGTTCTCCCTAATGTAAAATCTATATATGAAAATGTAATTTTAAAAGAATATAACTTTAAAATGGGTATCCTAAATTCATTAATTACACCACCATTAACTATTTATCTATGATTTTTTGGGTATGTATTATCTATGAAAAATATTATACATGCTCTATTACCTATGATTTTATTAATACGCCCTAGTTACCACCCATGAAATAGTTAGAGGCTTGTTTGGATAGGTATTATAAAACTAAGAAAGTGACCATACCACATAACAAAGAAGTGGTTTCACCTATCTCTAATATATCTAGAAAATAATTATGTTTTATAAATTATGTTATGTTTCTATTAATTCTTGTTTACCTTCTTAGAAACAATAATGTGATGTACATGTATTACATATGCTTATGTTATAATTATGTAAAGTGTAAATTATTTTTGTTGTATGATGAATTATATGAAATAATATATAAGGTATACTTTTTAATTTATTAAGTGTATAAATTTTTATGACAGAATTATATCTCAAACAAGATTATAGCTTTGAGATGTCTAACATGCCATTCTCTATTATACTGATCATAATTATTTTCATACAGTGTATGGTTTCTTTGACCATAGATACTGCTTTGATAGAAAATGATAATCTTGGTAGGGGTATTTTGATATAATATAAATTATATATTGGCATGTCACATGGGATGGTTTGTTAAACCATGTTTTTGTATGACCCTTTCCACTTTCCATTGATTAGTTATAGACCTGACTTTGGTATACACCTTCTCATTTATATGATATGGGGTTTTACTCGGGACTCAACCACTAACTGAAATATAATGATGTCAGCTCATTTGGGAGGTAATTATCATTTCCTTTTTGTATTCATATCATGTTAAAAGTGTTATGATCAAATATTTTATTTTAAGTATAGATCCTTTCAATGTAATAAGTTTTCCGGTTGGCAATGCCAACCTATAATATGCTCATGCCTTTTATACAGTGGTATGTTAATGAAAATTGTTGTTTAATTTTGTGGTTATATTGATTGAAGTTTTTGGTTTTTAAAAAATTGATATAATTTACAAATTAGAAAATTAAGATACATTGGATGGTCTAACCTAAAGTTATGAGATGGTTTTTTACAATTCATCTTATTTACTTATGTTCCTTATGTTCTCATAGTATTTTCCCTCCAAATTCTATTGTGTTTTCATTTTATTGACTTGGTGGTTGTTATAAAAATTTATATAACTTACAAATGAACAAATTGGGATACTTTAGATCATCTATTTTGAAGTTATGATCTGTGATTTTGTGTTTCCTTATCTTATTTAGTTTTTTGTGCTTATTAGGTACTCATAATAATTTCTTAACAAATATTGGTTCATTTATTGTCATTTCTATGATTTTTATGAAATTATTACACCATACATATTTAATTTACTTCATTATCTACTTATAATATAATTTTATTGATAAATAAAAGTAATGTTGTTTTTATCTATATTCATGTAAATGAGTAAATTGATCAAAAACATGCATCTGCATGTATTTCATATATGTTAAAAACATGATGGTTTCCTAATGAGTATTATATGATCAAACTCTATAGGTGTACTCTAGTGGATATGTAGTTTTGTTTTATGACTTGAAGGTGCTTATAGTTACTAATAAGTATTTGGATGATCTATTCTTGTTGTACATTGTCATTTTTGGTATCATTTGTGCGCCTCCTTATTATAATATTTTTTATTTCATACTTGTTTTTCATTACTTATTTTTATGCCATATTTTTGACTTTATAGGATGTTTTTATTATTTATTGTCGAAGTAGATTTCATGTGCTAGTGATGATGAGAAGAGGGTTTTGCTCCATCAGATGGAAGAGGAAGCAGTGAAGCTAGAGGTCTCTATTAATATATATAGAAAGATATATATGATGTCTAAAAAAGAACATCATGGATAAAGGAACATACTACATGAAGAATGAAATTAATAGGCTTAAATACATTCTTGGGAATTCGATCATCTTGGATAAAGCATATGAGTTTATTATATAAATTACATCCTTTCTAAAAATTAATTAAGAACTATTATTTTTTTTTGTTATTGATTATGTTTTTTCAATTTTAGTTGGTATATATGGTTATTTATGGTGGGTTTCTTGTTCCTCAATGCTTATAGTATGATTGTTATTTATTTTATGTATGATGATTTTTATTTTTTGTTTCTCACTCTGTCTCCCTCACACATGGATGCACTTGATTTTTCTAATTTAATATTTTTGAAGCAAATTAAATTTCATGTTGTAACATTAACAATATTATCGTTAACTAGATGGGAGTAGAATGGGTCTAAATTTCAAACATAAAACTATTATGATTATTTAATCTATGATCTCTCATTGTCACATGTTAAGTCTTACTGTTCATTTGACACCACTTGTTGAAAAGTGCTTATAGTATTTAGCACTTATGATAAGTAGTTAGAAAAATTAAGTATAATTTTTTCTATTTCTGAAAAAATAAACTTGCACTTAAATAAATAATTTAATTGGGAAGAGAAAAAGAGAGCAGTCAGGAGGAATAATTTTAAAATAAAACATACATCTTGTTCCAATTATTCCATGTATGTATATGTGAGAGAATTATATTAAAATTATATAACCCTAATGTTAATAAAAATATAAAATTTAAAACAATTATATACTAAAATTAAACCCATGCACTATGATAGTAAATTTTTGTGATTGTAACAAAGTAACAATGATGTTTTTTTGTATACATAAATTAATATTCTTGGTGTTAAAAGATTACATGTTCTTATTTTCCTATGTAGGTTGGAATGAATATTTTTATATATCCTTCATTCCCTTTACAGTTAGTATTTAAACATATCATTTTAATAATCTAATGATGATGAAAATTCCCATGAACTTTCATTCATGTTTTAGTGATTGTTCATAGTGAACCTCCATAACAGCTTTTACTTATTTGGATACTAAACTAGAGAATGTGATTATTGATCTCACCCATGACGTTCCTGAGAAAAATGTAGCCATTGAAGTATATTTGGTGGTTCAACCATTGGATGACTACTAGTTCCACCACCCAAAAATTTTGCTCGTTCTGATTCACACATTCTTGTTCCAGAATTCTTTTGAGTTGGATTTATTCTTCTAGATATGGGTAAATAAATTGTTTTAATTCATCTATTTGTTTTATTTCTCTAGAAAAAACCATGGTTGCGACTGATTTATAGGTTCAATATGGATTTTACTCATGCATTATAGGAAAATCTAGGTTCATTATTCCTAGAATTGTTTTCAGGTAAGATCTTACCCTGAATTTCCTTCTCTTTTGGATATTTTATCCACTATAAGTGAATGTGCAACATTTTGTTTGGAATTCATTAATTTCTTCTATAGTTACACCACCCTCCCATTCTATTCCATTATGAGTCAGGTAAATAATTTAAGTGTCCATGCATTATCTAGGATTAAATTCATAAGTCCCCCCTATTTTGTTCTTTTTTTGTGGACTGAATATGGGAGCTTCATTCAAGATGGAAATATTTGAAGAACACATCTAGCAGGGGATTGTGGGTAATATCTAGAAGGGAAGAATGAAACAATGTTTTTGAATGGATAGTGTGAATAGAGGCACAAGTCAAGTGATTCCATGATAGGGTCATTAAAATGGATAGTATGGTTCATATAGAGAGGAATTTTATATATTTGAGGCTAATTTTTATCTTTGATGTAATCATGATGATGGAATTTTATGTGTAAAATATCAATATTTTTTCCCCATTAAAAATAAACTTATTAAAACCAATGAAAAGATTTCTGCATGCTATGATTCACTAAATTTTTTTCTAGAAAGTGAAATATATAGTCACGGTTTCAAACTGTGGCTATAGCTCTATTGCCATGGTGGAAAATGTAGTTATAGGTCTAATATCGTAATTTATAGCATGGAACTATATCTATATCCATGGTTTCAAACCATGGTTGTATCTTACATATATCCATGATTCAAAATCATGGCTATTGGTCTAATGCCATGGTGGAAACTTTGGCTATAGACCTATAGCCACGATTTGAAATGTGGCTATAGACGTGGCCCAATTTCAATGCCAATAGGATCCAAGGTTCACTAAACCATAGATATTACCTATATACACAATTTTTGGACTTATATACATAGTATAAACCATGGATATATCCTATATTTTCTAGTAGAGAATCCTTGTTTTGTTTAGGACTCTAGGATCTTTCACGATCAATGCATCTACTACCTTATTTTTCTTTCCTGGGTGGTAGTGTACTAAGAAATCATAATCCTTGAGTAGAACAAGACATTTCCTTTTCCTTATATTGATCTCTTTCTATGAAAAGATGTATTTTAGGCTCTTATAGTCTATATATATCTCACATCTTTCACCATAGAGATAATCTATCCACACCTTCAAAGAAAATATTATGGATACCAACTCAAGATCATGAGTTTGATATTTCTATTCACTAGTTTTTAACTTTCTTTATGCATATACAATACCTTTATTCTTCTATATAAGGTAAAAACCAAGTCCCTTCTATGATGCATCACTATATATCACAAATCTATCAGTTCCCAATAATATAGTTAAAATCAATGAATTCACCAATATCTTATTCAATTCTTTAAAAAATTCTTCGCATTCCTTCACCCATGTGAACTTAAACACTTTATGTGTAAGATTAGTTAATGGGTTAGCCAATCGGGAAAATTTTGAACAAATCAACAATAGAAACCTACCAAACCAATGAAAATACGTACCTCAATTATTTTTATTGGTATAGGCCATTCTTTAACTACCAATGTCTTTGTAGGATCAATTTGGATTCTATACATATAGATTATATATCCAAGAAAAGAAATATTTTGATTCCATAATTAACAATTGATAAATTTCCCACATAATTCCTTTTCTCTAAGAGTATCAAGAATAATCTGTAAGTGATTATAATGGTCCTCGTAGCTTTTATAGTACACCAAGATATCATCAATAAATACCAAAACCAAATTATTAATATATTACATGAATTATTTTTCCATTGGATCCATAAAAATAGAGGTCACATTAGCTAATCCAATTCATATTATTATAAACTCATAATTTTTATACCTCGTGAAAAATGTTGTCTTTGTAATATCTTGATTAATTCCTCACAATTGATGATACCCATAATGAAGGTCAATCTTTGAAAAATATTGAGCTCTATAAAGTTTATTGAAAAAGTCCTCATTGTGAGGTAGAGGATACTTATTATTTATAATAATAGTTATGATTTCCATATAATCAATGCATAGCCTCGTATATTCATTTTATTTATCATGAAAAGAATAGAGGCTCCCCCAGTTAAA
This sequence comes from Viscum album, assembly GCA_963277665.1. Lineage (NCBI taxonomy): Eukaryota > Viridiplantae > Streptophyta > Magnoliopsida > Santalales > Viscaceae > Viscum > Viscum album. The sequence continues at coordinate 723,493,667 of OY728130.1, read as the reverse complement.
ACACTAGGGAGTATAAATCAATTATCACTTAACTCTTGTATTTTTTTATTAAAATACAATAATTCAATAGTGGTAATTATATAGGGAGCCTTTGATACCAGTATTTCATCCGAGATTAAATCAATAGAAAAATAAACTTCATATTATAATGGATTCCCAGGTAATTACTTAGGGAATAAATCAATGTATTCCTATACAATATGTACATTATGAATTTGAAGATTTAATTTTACATTTATAGATTGTGTTTACTCTTATTCCCAAAAAATTATATTCAAAAAAGATAATAGAGGTGGATCTAGATATGTCTTAGATGACGAGGTCTCCCTTCTAAATATAAAAAATCCCATATCCCCATCACGAATCATAATTTCATTATCTTGGAAATAAATTTTTTCATTATATTTTGAAAACCAATCCATACCAAGGATTATATCAAAATTAATCATAGGTATAATAATAGATTCTAAAAATAGGGAATGTTTATGTGTTATAATGGGAACTGACTGAACCATCCTTGTTGTGGTGAGATTTACACAAGGATTTTTGAATGGAAACCCCATTATTAATGGAAATATCTAATTTTATTAGAAAATATGGAAGATATATAAGATTTTGAATATCCAAAATCAAATAAATCGTTAGAAAAATTTGAGGCTATAATTAAAGTACCTTACACCATATCATTAGAAACTTTAACCTTAGTTATAGTGATCGTATAAGCTTGGTCTTTTCCCCTTTTCCTCTTTTGTGGTAGGTTCCCTTGACGCTTGGGACATTAGTGTGAATAATGACTTATTTATCTATATTTTAAGCACTATATAGTATTGATTTATTTCTTAATATTGCAGTCATTATCCATATGAACTTTATCTATGCACTTGTAACAAACTCTCGTGCTTTTCAAGCATTTTATAGGATGTTTCTTTCTAAAATTTTCACATGATGGGAATTTCTTCATTCTATTCTTCTTATTTAATGCTTTAACTTTTTCTTGGTGCTCATCTGACCTTTTCATCTTTTGGTTTCCCTTGAAGATGTTGATCTATAAATTTTTTTATCTATTTTGATGGGACATAATACTATTTCATTATATGATGAAGACATTTTAGAAACTAGTTCCCTTCATTGGTTTTGGATTAAAGACTTCAAATAATTGGTCGATATTTCTCTCTGAATTAAATATATAAACTTTAAAATACCCAGAAAGTCTTGTAAATGTATCCTCATACTCTATAACACTTTCTTCTTCATTTTTCTTTAATATGGGAAACTTCATCATCATTTCAGGTTGTTTATTATAAGGGAAATATTTTTGGAATAATTTTAATTTAAAATATCTACATCACATATGTTATATTTCTTCTTCCTCCTGAATATTATGGATCAATGACCACCATTGATCGGAATCACCTATAAGAAAATACACTGCCATCATAACCATTTCCCTTTCATTGCATCCTAAGGCCATAAATATCTTTTCAAGAGACTTAATCCATTGCTTATCTACTAAAGGATTAGTAGTACCAGTAAAATATAGAGTCTTATATCACACAAAATTGTCTAATATAGGTGTATCATGTCACCAAACATTGTGATTCTCTATATATATAAGGTTGTTAGTCATAACTTGTGTCATATGCCCTAATATGGCCATGATCATCTTAACTCCAAGACCAGTTGTATTGTCTTCCTTAGCAGGTATATCCCTATATTGACTATGAGTGTTGATTCCCTTTCATCCAATAGGCTCCATCACTAAATAATGGTATATAGATATTTATCTCATAATCATCATGAATATTGAGCCATAAAATAAAAATACCTTTAATTATAAAAGTTATCAAATACTATAAGATATTATTACAATTATCATGTTATCTATGTTCATTTAAAATCTAGTTCCCATGGTTTCTACTAAACATTATGTGATACCAAATATAACTATCCCAAATCCAATAACCCATAGCTATTGTATACTTTATTACATATGCATAAGATACAAGGGATCACATCATGAAGGATTGATCAGTTTTTTAGTCTTGAAGAACCAAATACACACATGATTCCCATTTTTACATTGGAAATAAAATATAAAACATGACAAAAGAAAATGTTTGTGATCCTTGAAAATCAGTCAAATATTTCTTATTTATATCCTGGAGAAAGGAAAAAAATAATGGTGAGCTCAAAAAATACGTAAGGTTTAATTACAATAGAATATGTTATGATTAAATAACGCATAATCAATATGTCAATGCAGATAACTAAAAACACATGACATTTAATCAATAAATTGATCAAAAAATATATCTATGGATAATATCAAATAAAATAATCTTATGGATAATAATAAATGAATTCTAAATGAAGGAAATTCATAATACTCCACATTATAATCTCAGACATCATGATATCTTTACCACTAAGGCCTTTCACTAAGACAATTTAAACTATGCATTGGAATACACCAAAATCCAATTTAATCAGGCTATCCAATTGGTTTATCTCATGATACCTATTGATGTATTGAGGGGATATATAATTCTGGGCACCAACCATCACAGTTTTTCCAATTCATTCCTCATATATTGAATGATAAATTTAATTAATGAGAAATATGACTCATAAACAAATATCTCTATTGAGTAATTTATACATAATATTAATATTTCTCCAATAAATCAAATAATTTTCATAGTAAAATATTGTATGTAGAAATTGTATACATTTTAGGTAAAATCATATCAAAAAGACGAAGAATAAATATATTTAAGAGAAATATAATTTCCAATGAAAGATGATCATAATAGAGTTAATGTTTCAAGAGAAATTTAATGACCAAAAAAATAGGGGGGAAAACGTAACCATCATTTCATCAAAAATATTGGTTTTTAAATAAAATCATTTCCTTTGGTGAATAAAAATAATGGAAGGAAAAAATTATAATAAGATTTAATTTAATAGTTTTCTTTATAAACCCATTGAAAACTTATATAAAAATATAAATAATAAAAAATTATTATGGTGGTGGAAAAATTGGGTAATGTCGCATACGTTAAAAAACATTCCTTTTGACTTTTTATAAACAAAGACAAAAACATCCCTTTCAAAAATATTTAGAAATATTATATTAAAACAATTTTAAAAATTAATTATAAAATAAAATTTACTTAATAAATAATTTTATTAAATAAAAATTACTTTTCTAAAATAAATTTGAAAAATATGGATGTATAATAAAAATATACCTGACCAAAATGGGAAATAAGATCAGTTTTTTTAATATTACATTGCTAGATTCACATTCCAAATAGAGGAAAGTTTGGAATAAAAAATTAATACTCCTTAAATATCTATATGATAAGAAAATATATGGTGTTTATGAAGGATATATTATAATATTCCTTTAATTAAAATATAATAAATCACAAAAATGAGATAGTAAAATAAATTCTTACCTATTTGGAAACTTTTAAATTGTAACCCCTTGAATGAATAAACTTGAATTTAAACTTTAACTATCATGAATATATATATATATATATATATATATTCATTTTAAATACATCAAAGTGGTATTATATACACCACATAAAAGAAAATATTTTTACATTACCAAATATGACTCAATAGTGTGGAAATTGGGATGAAATCCCTTATAAGGATCATATCGTTAAAATGAGAATTAGTCAAAGAAGATATCATGTGTGCAAAATTTAATTCCAAAAAAACATTTGGTAACAAAATATAATACAATAATATTTAATTTCAGTCATAATCATGGCACAACATAGTCAATGAAGTAGAAATATAACCCAATGAATAGAAATTGAGGTAAGAAACTCATTAACTCATACTTCCCTTTAGTTGAACATGATTTAACCTATTTTATAATTCTTATAAACATCTTATTAATATATAAAAGAACCATATTAGTATTTATAATATCATATATTATTCTATTATAACATCTTATCATTCATTCATTAACAATCTTTCATTATTATCATTGTTTTTAGTGTTAATATCTTTATCTTCTCATGCATGTGTTTTCATGGAGGTTATGGTCCTTTTACATTGATTATGGTTTAATTATCTCCATAATTTTAATAATGATATAAATATAATATATATTAATCAAATATATCCTTATTTCTGTCTATGTATAGTGTAAATGAAAAACAGATTACATCACTTCATGAAGGTGGGAGTCCACATGTACGCATGAGCGACATTGTTATTTTACAACAGATAGGAAGGTAAGAAGGTAGATAAGAAATTATAATTAAAAAATATTAATTATGACATAAGTATCATATATATTTATTATTTTCATATTCATAACCATCTAAATAAAATGGTTATGAAAACAAATTACACTACTACGTGGAGACGGTAAGTCGTACTTATAGACGAGCAATGTTTTCGCTTTCTATATGATGAAGAAGTGGTGGAAAAATATTGTCTCGTAATACTAATAACTCAATAAATTGATGATACTATATTAATTATTTTATAATGGGTACAATATATTTAGAATAAGTGGAGAAATAAATAAATTGTAATGAGTCAGTAATGACGATTACCTCTTCTTTGGTAGAATTCCTATAGATTTTCTCTTATGGGACCTAGGGTTGGTCCTTTTGAAAGACTATATCCTCTATAAATTGTATAATTATGTTGATAAGAATAATTATTAGGGTTTGGTTGAACTATTTTTCTCAATTTTTTGTAAATAAAAAATAGAAAGGGTGTTCTTTTATAAGTGAGGGAGGAATGCTCTTGGAATTAATTAAAGTATTAAATTAATATAAATTTATTTTCCTGGAAAAAGGGATCCAAATTGTTAAAATTTGAAGATAATACGATTAATTTTATAAATAATTTCATTAAATTAAATAAAGGCATGGTTGGGGTCTATTTTTAAAGCATTGTCACATTATTTTTAATCTTAATCATCTTATTTACCCTTTATTATTGGGATAAATTTTACCATAGTTACTATTAATAAAGCCTCAAAAAAAGGTACTGTTTAAAATTTTGAACCTTTTTGTTATAAACATGGTATCCATTTTTGAAGATTAAATTTCTAGAAGACGCAGAAATTAATTTTAATATAAATATGTATAAAGCAATGAAAATCGGTTTTTGATAAAACTGTGTTTTTAAACATAAAAAAAACATATATCAAAATCATGAAATTTTTTTATTAAAATTGTATTATTATATATCAAATGGATCATATTTAACATTATGAATAAATCCAAAACATAATATACTTTTAAATTACTTGATTTAATGAAAATAAATGAACGTATTTGAAAATTTGATATTTCTCACTATTCATTGAAAACCCAATCATTTTAGAAAAATCCCAAAATTTAACCATAATTTAATTTTTAAATTATAATGTAAAAAATGAAATTAATTTAAGATAATTAAATTTATAAAATTTGATAATTTAGGTTTTAATCATGTTGGTAAATAAAATTGTGTGTTTATTTCTATAAATTCTTTTTAAATAAAAGCTTACTATAATTGAATCTTGGGTGTTACAATAACATCCTCAAGTTTTGGTAAAGTATATATTGTGTAATTTCGTATACATTAAATCTCAATATGAATACTTGAAAGTGGATACGGATTTGGAATAGATTCACCTAGGGTAACAACTCTAAAAGGGGTGGATTGGGTATTAAATCGATCATCACTGGTACATGATGAGTGGGCCTAAGATTGAATTCCTAACTAGATAATCTCAGGGGATAATTATTTGGTTAATTCATATTTAATTTATGAAACATTAAAAATAGTGAGAGGATAGTTTTTATGGGAACCTATGATATTCCATAGTGATATGAGATAAGCCTAGAGTGTTGAGGGTTTAAAGTCTAAGGTTTATCATTAGTTTACTGACATAGATACCCATTTTGAGGTTTTATGTGATGGGAATACATTGGGAGACATTTGTATATTTTTGATAGATTTTTGAGGCGTATTTAACCCTTAAGTTTAACATGTGAACAATTTATTTAAGGAAAAATGCCTTTAAATTTTGTAGACATAAGTATAAAGGTATTGACAATCTTTAGGGTTTACATTACCATTTATGTTGTGGTAATTATGAGTTATTACAATTTGATAACATATATTTTATCATATAGATAACCATGTCACTGAAAATTTATTTGTTGAATAAGTGATTAATGTTATTTCATAAGAATATCACTATATTTTTTTGGAACATTATATGATTAAGGTAAACATAATATTATTATATAATATTTGATTTGATTTAAGTAATAAATATTGAATTATATTTTGGCAGAATATGTGATTTAATTTGCCTTTATGGAAATTTAGGTCATTTATGGAAATGATTAGCATATTTTGGAGATTATTTGATTAGGGATTACACTTTTTTGGGTATATAACTGTATGAGTGACTAATATTTATTATAGATAAATGTTAAATTAATCTCAGAAGAATGTGTGATCAAATCCTTCAGGGTTTTAGGTTTCGAACATGGTTGGTGATATTTTGAGTAATATTAAGGTTTGTTATTTATAAAATACTCTAAGTTGGGATTTGGGTGTTATTATTGATTATTTGGATACTAATGTTTAACTTCTTCATATGAAGGTTTATTCATTTTGGGAATTATCTTACCATGTGCTAATCGTTTTGATTTTGGTTAATGTTTAAATAAAATAGGGATAATTTTTTATCCTTTAGTGGAATTATGTGATCCATTAGAAGTTGATTTTAGTGAATCAGGCATGAAAAAATCATCTTGAATACTCATAGATTGGAGAAAAAGATGATATTGTTGTGGAAATTTATTAAAGGGTGAAATTATACTTTTCAACTAAGTATATTTCATTATTTTTTTAGTCTAGATGGTATAGAAAATATTCAAATCTGAGAAAAGGATCTTGAAATTAAAAAATTATCATTTATATTTATTTCTAATGAATTCATGGTCTTATTCACATATCTTTGGTTTATGGTTTTGTGATTATTAACTATCCCATGATCATTCGCTTTCTTGTAATCAATGTTCTATGTTACTTTATGTCTTTATTTGGACATTAATTTTTCATCCATGTATATATTTTCACTTTCTACTAATTTTATCTAATTTGTAAACAAATTTATGTGTTATTCCATATGACCTTAATATTTCTCTTTCCCTTTATTCAAGATGAATTTTTATTAACCCTTTTCATGATGTGGGTTTTCAAAAAAGGTATTTTAAAATATAAATCCCTTTATTACTATGATTAAGTTAAAATTTTGAGTATTTGATTTATTAAATGGGTGAATGTAACATCCTACTATTTTAAAAGAACACTATGTTCAACAAAATATACAGCATGAAACACCAATCTTAAATGAACAATGAAATATTATTATTTAAATATGATTGATATAACCTAGCCATTAAATTGGAGTATATGAATAAAAGTAACAAAATTATTATTATATATATATATACATAAGGTTTCCACTCAATAAAAATTTATTAATTCTTAGGAAATAATCACTTAATTTTTTGTAAAGTCATTTTATGCATCAGAAGTATGTTTTATTGAAAAATGGTTTTTATTATTTTTTATGACACAATATTATAATTAATTTATATAAATATTGTAATTTGAATTTGATAAAATTTATATTATTTCTAAAATCATCATGTAAAAATTATCTTTAGAATAATTGTTCATAATTTTCTAAAAAGTTTTATTTTTTGAATGAATGGTGGAAAATATTGATTTCTATTGAAAACTGTATTTTCTTTTTAAGTATTTACAAAGTAGTATTCTATTTTATATTGGTTTTAAATTTTATTTATTTAGTGTTTATTAAAAATAATCCAATAAATTTCATTGGAATCAACATTATACTTGAATTTGGTATAAAAACATTTTTATACTTAAAAAATCATTTTCATGAAAAATTGTTTTTATCACATTTTAAAGGTTTAATTTTTAATAAAATCTTTCCACTTATATGAATTAAATTTGATAAAATGGATTATATATTTATAATCAGAATAATTAATATAATATTATAGGTTCGATTTAATTTTTTTTCATAATGAACAGTAAAAATAGTAAAAACTTGGTATCCCCATTAAGATAAAAACAGATTTACTAGAAGGATAAACTAAAGAGATTAGATTTAGAATTACCTAAAAACTTGTATTTATCCTATTTTATTCATGTTTTTTAACCAAATATATATTTATGAAGTTAAATAATGTTTTTTAAAATATTATTTTTAATTTACAAACCCAATCTTGACTTATGAGAAGATAAGTTATATATTTTTCAAATTAAATACTATTTTTGGGTCTTTAAACTTAATGGAATGGTTGGAAGATTCTATTCAGTTTTTGATTGATCCAAAAGTATAAAAACATTTATTTATTTTATTATTTAACCATAAAAATTTATGGAAATTTATTTATTTATTTATTTCATGGTAAAATAATCTTTTTCTTAAATTGCATATTTTCTTAAAAACTATTTCCCATGAATTTCGTGTTCTTATATTACAATTAATTTCATAAATCTTTAGAAATTGAACCTGATAAAATGGATTCCAAATTATGAATCATCAAGTTCAAATTTGGTTATATGGTCCCTTTTATTTTGGTTCTTATAATTAACTTATCATGGTAAAAAAGTTAAGTTATCATGATTAAGGTAAATCTAAATTTAAAGTGGTTTAACTATGAGATAAGGCTTAAAATTTATCCAATAATTGTCTAAACGTGATTTTATGAGTTTATTTCTACCCTTTCACATATTATCTTTAAATTTTGGGTGCATTGGTTCTTAAAGTTTTACTTTCTACAATTCATTTCATTATTTTTGGAAATCACAAACATTTTCCTAAAACTATATTTTACTAACTTTATATATCCCAAGTGTTTTAGTATGTTTTTTAGAAAACATTTTTTATATCGGATATAGAAATGGTTCTAATATAAAATTAATATAAACTTTTATTATTCAAAACTGATCCATCGGACTGAAGGTGTGTTTAATACATCTAGCTAACTAATGTTCTAACTAGTGGTTTTCCTAATGTCCTTTCTATTAGACTGACTAAAGTCATAACCATCGGACAGCATTGGTACCGATTCATTGGATGAACATTTGTTTAGTTTACTAATTTTACAATAAATAGTTAATTTCATTTAACTATCCAATGTTTATAATCATAGTAATTATAATTATATCTATTAGATGGAATCCATAATATAATTTTAATGGTTCTAAACAAAATTATTCCAGACAAATAAAGTACAACTTATTCTTATCTTCCAAGATCAATATCCATATAATTATGAGATATCCAAGTGAAAATATTTTGAGGACATTGAAACCAACTCCAAAATATGATCATTGTAGAATCTCCAATAAATGCGACTTCATTTGAATACCTAGGATATGATTCATTTGCAACTCAATTTGTCTATTTTTTTCTCTAGTTGAACATCTCATTCTATATGCTTGTAATTTCTTAGAAAGTTAAAGTTCTATGGAATCCATGTGAGGGTTGTAAATTCCTTAAAACACTTTTTATTTTGTATTCACTATTTCCAATTAGGGTGAATCTGATCTATAGGATCTAGGCCTTTTGGGGATAAGAAGATATAGCTTACACTGATCATCGTATTGAGGAATTACAGAGGATTAAAGGATAGATCCATATCGATCTTCATATCGATGGATTTACTAGTATAGAAAGAAATACCTTTTTAAAAGGTATTAAAACTATGGATATCTTATATCTGTATTTTTGACTTCCTTGACTATTAAGGTTAAATATTAAATTCTTTTATTAATATTTTAATTCATTCTTACTATTATAATCTTTTTTTACTTTTTTCTACAATTTAAATATTCTTCTATGTAAAAAAATTAGAAATTTAGTTATTTATTTATATTTTTAATGAACTATTTTATATGTGTGTCTATGATATCAATAACTACTCTGATATATTGAATGATTAATTGTTCCTATTTATATACTCTGATTATAAGAATATATTTGAGTTTGGTATTTTTGAATTAATAGTAATTTTGATTTGTCTTAGTTTAATTTTTTAAACTACAATTGACCCCCCCCCCTCTTATAGTTATAATAAACTCTTATGATCCAATAATTAGTATCAAAGGGGGTTCTACTTCTATACTTTCTATGTTTTTACTTTTGTTATCAACTATAAGTTTTAAAGCTTTTATTATAAAGATATTTTTTATAAATTATTTTTACACAAATGTGTTTTTGTAGAAAATAGTTTATATTATTGATAAGGTGGTAGGTTTAAATGTTTAAACCTTGGAAAATCTAAATCTAATCTAACCACCTAATTGTGATGGTGCTTATTATGAAAACTAGATAGATCAGATGAGGAATTTTTTTTATTAATACTGGTGTGGATCATTTTTTGATACTTACTGGTAATTATAAGATTATAAATAAGGATGTCACTACCTTTAAAAATAAAGAAAATATGGAATATCAACTGAATTGTTGAGTAAGGAACACTCTTTTATGTTCTATGACTCAAAAAATATATAATTATATTTCTTTTTGTGAATATTCAAACATAATTTGAAATAAGTTAGAATTAAAACATTTTTAAAATTCTAATGATATCCAAAAAAGAAGAGCTATGCTTCATGCTGATTATCAAGCCTTTTATTTTCTACTTGGAGAGTCAGTTTCTAAGATTCACTAAAGGTTTATTACTATTATAAAACAATTTACAGACTATTGGAGAGAAATATCTTTATGATAATATTTTATTTTAAAAAATAATCAATATCATGCTAAATGAGTGGGAGTCCAAAATAAAATACTTGGATGATATGAGAAGAATTAAAAATATTACCCCTGATGAACTAATTGGTTCTATTATTCAATATTATGGTATACTAAAAAGATATGATGATAATATGAAAAATAAAAATGAAGCAATTTCTTTTGAAACTACATTAAATGTTCCTATGAAAACTTAATCTACTGAGAAGGCTGGGAAATCATCTAGAAAGAAAAAAGTTATTTCTTATTTAGATTGTAATTTAATAGAATAGTCTAAAAATGAATTGGAAAATATTACTAGAAGGATTAATAAGATTTTTGGAAAGAAAGACTTTCAGTATAGATATAAGAAAATTCATAAGGATAAGTTTGATAATAAATACTTTATTGAAGTAATTTTTTTGAATGAAAAAAAGACAAGACACATCATACCATATTTTACAAAGATTAAAAGGAAGGATAATAAAGTAATTCATAAAAAAACTCTAAAAATTACTATGAGCACAAGAGAAAGAAAACATTGAAATATTTTAACACTTGGAGTTAAATTGGAGGAGATATTTCTTATGATAATTATTTGTACATTGAAATTTCTAGATATAGGAATATTGGTTCATTTCAATAAATAACAAAGGTGAAAATATGTTTCAGTTCTAATGTAAAAACTATTGAATCTATTACAAACCTTACATTAAATGAAAATTACCCCAATAGTAATGGTAATAAAAATTCTACATATTTATATGAAAAATCTTCCTCAACTGAAGAGGATAACACTTTACCTATTTGTGAAGAAGTACCTAGTTTTTCTAAACTTCTTAAAAATTAAAATTGTGAAGTTTCTAACAAAATTGATAATTCCTAAGGAAAATTTTTGAAAGAAAATTCAAGAATTACTACTCTTACTACATAAATATGAGATCTTTCTAAAGAACTTGATAAGTCTAATTTTTTAAAATATATAATTTCTTAAGATCTTGAAAAATATATTTCTATGAAAAATAGTTTACAAACTAATTTTGAAAAACATAGTTCAAAAACTTCTACTACTGAGTATAAAAACATAGTTGTTAAAATAAAATCTAAAATACCTAGTTTGAAGAAAAAAGTTATATGTTTAACTCTAGGGAGGAAAATTTTGATAAAATATATAAGCAAATTAAACCTCATATAAATATTTATAGAATGGGTTTTTCTAATAAAAACCATGTTCTAGTAATATCTATTATGTTCCAAAAAGTGATCCATTTTTAAAAAAATGTCAAATTGGTGGATAGTGAAAAAATATTTAAATAAATTTTAGTATTTGGGTTTTCATAAAATATATTTTTCAAAATAAATGGAATTTTATCAATGTAGTAATGTTGTAAAAATGTAGTTACCTAATATTTTATTTGTTTGATAATACCAGGTTTAAGAAGGTTTGGGTTACAAAACACAAATATCTTTATTTTTAAGAAAATAATGAAAGTTCAAAAAACACACATATTTGGTACATGTATAGTGGATGTTCAAGACACATGACTAGCAATAAATATTTCTTTATGGAGATCATAAAGATGAAAGGTGGAAAATTTACTCTCAGATATAATGCTCAATGAGAAATTATTGGTATAGATAAAAAAAAATTCTTAGAAAAGATTTAATTTCACATGTTTTATTTGTTATAGGACTTAAATAAAACCTTATAATAATAAGTCAATTATGTAGTGATTGATATCTTGTGAACTTTAAGAATGAAAAAATGTATTGTTCATAGTTCAAAAGATGATTTTATTCTTTTTTCCAATCACCATGAGAATGTATATACTTTAAACTTATAAGAATTTATGATCCAAGATCTACCATATCTTAGTGAAATGAAAGATCAATCTTGTTTATGGCATAGAAGTTTAGAATAATATAGTCTTAAAACTTTAGCTAAGGTTTCTAATAAATGACTAATTAATGGTCTACTTGAACTTAGGTTTGATACTTCAAAAGTATGTAATACTTTTCAATATGTTAAGCTACATAAGTCATGTTTTAAATCTATTAGTAAAGTATCAACTTCTGATACTTTATAGTTAGCGCACATGGACTTATTTTGTCCTAGAAAAACTGGAATTATCAGTTTAAAATATTATGTATTTGTTTTAGTTGATGATTATACTAGATATAATCGGGTCTATCTTCTAGAAAGGAAATCAAAAGCCTTTAGTTATTTAAAAAAAATAGCCAGAGTTAAAAATGAGAAAACCCTCTCCTTGATAACTAATCACAGTGATCATGGGGGAGAATTTTTAAATTGTGATTTGGAAAATTTTGTACTAAATATGTATTATACATAAATTTTAAGCACATAAAACTCCAAAACAAAATAGTTTAGTTGAAATAAGGAATAGAGTTCCTCAAGAGATTACTATAACCATGCTGAGTGAATACTCAGTTGCTAAATATTTTTGGGTCAGAGTAGTTAGTACTGCCTATTATACTATAAATCAAGTTTTAATTATACCTTTTATTAATAAAACTATTTATAATTTTTGTATAGGAATAAATAAAAAAGTTTCTTACTTAGAAGTTTTCAGATGAAAATTATTCATCTTTAATACTAATGATAAATTACATAAGTTTTCCCAAAAATATGATGAAGGAATATTTTTATGTTATTTAGAAACAAGTAAGACTTATATAGTTTTAAATAAAAAAAGTACCATAGAGGAAATGGTGCATGTTAAGTTTGATGAAACTGATCCTTTTGTTTTCCAACAACCCCAACCTATTTCTTAAGATGTTATTTCTAAAACAGATGTTCAATCTATGTTATAAATTTATTATCTTGAGAAAGCAACTAAATAATATGTTTATAAAGTGTTTAATCAAGAATATTTTCTATCTATTTTTGAAGAACAACGTTTTACAACTCCAAAAAATATTTTGTTTCTTAGGAATTGTCCAATTGATAATATCATTGGTGATATAGATCAACCAGTTAGAAATGTAATTGAATTTATAGAATATCTATCTCAATTCAAACCTAAGATTCCAAATGAGGATTTAAGTGGTGTGGATTGGATAAGTTCATTGTAAGATTAAATCGATGAGTTTTAAAGGAACCAAGTTTGGAATTTGGATGAATGAACTAAATATACTTCTATAATTGGAGTAAAATGGATCTTTCATAGTAAATGTGATTAAAATGGAATGATAGTTTTAAATAAAGCTAAACTTTTTTCTAAGGGATATAATCAACAAAAATAAATATACTATAAAGAAACTTATGATTTGGTAACTATACTTGAATTTATTAATATACTTTTTGCATATACAACATTCTTAAATTTCAAACTATTTCAAATGGATTTGAAGTGTGCTTTCCTTAATTTTTATGTTTAAGTGGTATTTTATGTAGAAAAAACCAATAGTTTTGAAAATAAAAAACATCTAGAACATGTTTATAAACTTATCAAGGCACTTTACAAACTCAAACAAACCAATAGAGCCTAGTATGATAGGCTAACTAGATTTTTGTGAAAAAACATTTTTATTAAGGGATCTATGGATCCAACTCCTTCTATAAAATAATTTAATGAAAATATTATGATTGTAAAAATCTATGTTGATGAAATTATATTTGGATCAACTCAAAAGTATTTTATAGATTCCTTTATGGATCTTATGAAATACGAGTTTGAAATGAGTATGATGGGTGAGTTAATATACATTCTAGATTTAAAATTTTACAAAAAACCTAAATGAAATTTTATATCTCAACCTATGTATATAAAATATATGCTTAATAAATTTGGTTATCTGATCAGAACCTCAAATAAATTATATATTGATGAATCTAGGAAACCAGTTGATCAAAATACTTTTAAAGGTATGATTGGAAGTTTACTTTACTTAACAGCTAGTCATATGGATTTAATGTTTTCATTGTAAATATATGATAGATATTAATCCAGTCTAAAAGAGTCTCATATTATTTTTTTTAATGAATTTATCACTTCTATAAAGAAACTTTAGATTTATGTTTGTTTTACTCTTTTCGAAATGATTTTGAGTTAAAAATATTTTTGGATGGTGACTTTGGTGGATGTATAATGGATATGAAAAGTACATATGGAACATTTCATTTCTTAAGAGAAGATTTATTTTAATTATCATGTTAAAAAATAACACTCAATTTTATTTTCTACTAATGAAGCCGAATCAGTGGAATCTAGAATATTTTGTGCTCAAGTGTTTTGGATGAAACACACACTCACTATGGCATGAGTTTTACTAAAACTAACATATTGTGTGACAACAAAAGGTCCATTAGATTAAGTAAAAACCCATAACATCACTCATTTTCCAATCAGATAGACATAAGACACCATTTCCTTTGGGGTCATACACAAAAAGGAGATATCAATTTAAAATTCATCGTAACTCAAAAATAACTTACCGATATTTTTACTAAACCTATTAGTTCTGATAGATTTGAATAAATTAAACAGAATCTATGAATGATCAATATCAAATGATTATTCGTATATAATTATTTTTTACCAATATCCTTACATTAATAAACTCTTTATAAAAGGGGTAACATTTTCTTTTAGTTTTCTAAAAATTCTACTTCTGAAAATTTTTAGTTTTTCTTAAAAAAATTATTTATAAAAAAATTATTTTCTAAAAAAAATTCATAATAACATTTTTCATAGTCAAAAAAAAATCCAAAGTCAAAATTTGATTTAAAATTTTTCAGAATAAAATATTTTTATAAAATTTTACCATAAAATAATTTAGTTTTAAAATTTATCCTAATAAATTTAAATTATAAAAACCAAGAAGAACAGGTTACTCATACCGATGAAACATTTCTACTCTGAAAGTTATTTTTAAATATTATGTACTTATTCATTACTTTAGTTAATACGTGTTGTTTTACATATTCTTTTAGTTTTTTAGACTTTATTTTGTTACACACATAAAAGTTTTTTAATTGGATTAATTCTTATTCTGATGAAAAGTTTTCTTAAAAACTTTAATATTTTATAATTATATTTAAAATCATTCTTCAATTAAATCTTGATCGTCGACTCATAAAAGGATATTCAATCTGAGACATTGAAGTTTTATGGAATGTAAATTGTCTCCCTAGTTCCAATTTAAGGGTGGGTTACTCCATGTATCACATCATTTCTCATATATTTTTCACCCAACTCTCACCACATCTTTATGTGATCAGATCGATCTTTTTCAATTTGTGTGATCGCTAACATCGGTTTTAGAAAGATTGATACTATTGAATATTTTTCATAAAGTGAATTCATTATAGAAAGGTTGATTGAAATATCTCGGTATAAAAACATGACTCTCTTATTTAGAATATCCTTACCTTTCAGAGTTGGGAGAAAATTTGTGTTGACAAATGAGATAAGGATTTTGATACAAATTATCCTGAAATAGTAACAGAATTTTATGCTTCAGTAAAGTTTCTTTTGGAAGATGATAAGGAAGAAATAGTTTTCACAATTTTTATGTAATAATGAAAATTATCATATCAAAAATTTGTCGAGTTATAAGAAGTACCCTTGGAGGGTGAAGTCTATCTTCTATTCCACAATCTTCCTAACAATACTAGGAGTTTCGTAAAATCAAAAGTTGAGACTTCTTTGTTTATATCATTAAGAATGTAAGAAAGGTTTCTAAACTAAAATTGGGTGTTAGATTGGTTACCCTTTGGATGTGGGGTTATTTAATTCTTAGGAAGGGTGATATAGATACCCTTAAAGTTAATGATGTATTTATTTTATATTTTATGAAAAATATGAGACAGATCAGCCTTATAATGTTTATTTTTATTTCAGTGGAATCAATCAAGAAGGAATCAATGAAATCTAATATTCTAATGTTTTCATATTTTATTAACAAGTTTTTAAAAAAATTCATTCATGTTTTCAGGATTAAGAATCATACTTATGCAATTATGGAAAATATTTCCCTATTTGGTGAAGATAATATAGAAAGAATGGAGTTTGTTTTTTATTCAAAGTTGAAAATGTTTTTGGAAAGGGTGGATAGAACTGCATTTGATACATGAACTGCAAAAGAGAAATAATATTTCAATTAAAAAAAGGAAAGTGGAGTAATAACCCCTAAAAGATCATAAAAAGAAAAAACAGATGACAGATGAGGAGTTCAAGAAATTTATTGATCCAAAATCCCAAAAGAAACCAGGTGGTCCAGATTGTGGTTTAGATAAGGTTGAGGCCTTGGTCTTGAAAATACAAGTAGTCGATGAAATGAAGGAAGGATAAAATGAAAAGAAGTAGAAGAAAAGTATTTAAAAGTCTAGAATTATTGAAAGGTTAATGAAAGGAGTCAAAAGAGATTCAAAAGTACCACCTCCATTTGTATCCCCCTTATCAGTTGTAAATCCAGTTTAAGGAACTAGAAAAATTCATCACACTAATCAGACAGTTACTAATGCCAGTATGGAGTTTATAGAAACTTTAGTTTTCACCTCAATTACTCAAACAATAGGTGGCAAAGGGAAAGGTAAAGAAATAATAGATGAAGTTTTAAAATTAGTCCCAGGAAAATATTAGAATGCGGTTGAGAAATAAAAACCTAAATATCTTAAGAAAGTTAGAAAATGTGTTCTAAGATTGGTGAGTTATTTAGAAAAAAAATTGAGGAAGAATAAGAAACATAGATTTAGGTAGAATCAAATGAAGAGAAAAAAACATTGGATTCTTCTTCAAAATATACTTAGTTATCATCTTAGACTAATAAAAATGATGATATAGAAGTTTCAGGGGAAGTGAAATCATCCTCAAAAGAAGAAGAAGAAGAAGAAGAATATTAATCTTGAATGAAAGTATCTGAAAAGGTTGATTCGAATAAATAAGTGAATATTTTAAATGTTTCGGGGGATGAAAATGTTTCTGTAAAAGTATTATATGATGCTAAATTTAAGAATAAATAAAAACTAAACATCATACCTTCATGACCACTTGTTTTAGAGGTTTAATCAAAATTATTGGACATATCTACAACAGAGTCACAAAATAACATTGATTATATTTTCTAATCCCTAAAACTTTTAACTGATCAGATTCTACATTTACCAAATATTTAATAAATATGCAAATAGATTAAAAATTATATGAATGAAAAGTAATAATCCTTAAGGATTTTGATTGAATATGTGATCCAACAAGAGGATGATATAAAAAATTATATATAAAGAATAAATCTCATAGGATAAGTTTCAAAAAAATTGATAGATGGTCAATATAGATTGATAGGTATTTAATGGATCGTGAGGATTATATTTTAGAAATAAAGAAAATATATGTGGACTTTTATGACTCATTTGATAAGTTATCAACGAATGTTTTTGACAAAGTAAATTTTATTGAATAGTTCAAAGATTTGACTGATAATTGGGATGAGGAAGTGAAAGTTCTGAAAGAAAAATCTCATAAGATGGAATTAGAAAACAGTAGGCTCTGATCCCATGAAGATTAATTTTTCATCATAAAGGAATAGAATAAGAACATCAGTGAGGAGGTTGAAATATTGAATGTATAGGTTCAGAAAAAACTATTATGGAGGATAAAATTTTGAAGATTGAGTCATCAATATCTATAGCTAATAAAGATAATGAATACATAAACAAGTTAAAGGAAATCATCAAGAAACTTTATAAGAAAAAATGTATTTTTTTCTTTGAACTCTTGACATAATTAAACACTTTTTTAATGAATGTTTAATGTAAATTAATTTTTATCCAAATAATTTATGTGTTAATTTCTTACAAATTTATTTTTGAATGTATTTTCATTCTTTTATTTCTTGGATGAATAGTTAATTCACATGTAATTGTTTTGTATGTTATAATTTTCAAAAATTTCAAGATGTTATATACTTTCCCTACCGTTTTTGTTAATCTCAATAGGGGAGAAGTTTTTTGATAATATTTTTTAGAAAAAAATTAATGGAAAGGATTTGGGGATATGTTTTTGAGAAGTTTTGGAGAGAATTGTTTAGGAGAATCTAGTACAAAGGGGGGAATTTGTTTTTATAAAACCAAAGGATTATTCCCAGAGAAAGAATTTTTACTAAGGGAGAGAATATAAAGTTTTACATTATATTAGATTAATAATGATTAATAAAAGTAGGTATTAACTCAGGGAGAGTTTTAATATGATAAAGGAACATATTTCATATAAATATTATCTTTAAAAGTTATTAAAAACAATGGGTTATAAGTATTTCAAATTTATTAGTTTTTTATTTTTAAGTGTTGTGTTTTGTGATTTTCAAAAAGGGGTATATTGTTGAGTATAAAGTTTTACTTTCTACTTTTCCTTTACTTAGTTATGGAAATCAGAAAAATTTTATAAAAACTATATTTTACTAAATTTATATATCCCAAGTGTTTTATTTTGTTTTTTATAAAACATATTTTTATACCGAATATAGAAATAGTTATAATGTAAAATGAATATAAACTTTTATTAATTAAAACCAATCCATCGGACTGAAGGTGCGTCCAATACATTAGACTAACTAATGTTCTAAATAGTGGTTTGACTAATGTCTTATCTATCAGACTGACTAAAGTCATAACCATCATACTAACATTGGTATCAATCCATCAGATTAACCTTTGTTTATTTTATTGGTTTTATAATTAATAGTAAAGTCCATTGGACTATCCTATGTTTACAATTGGAGTGATTAGAATTATATCTATCATATGGAATCCCTAATAGCATTATAATGGTGCTAAAAAGAATGAAATCGAACAAATGAAGTATAGCTCGTTATTAGCTATCAAGATCAAGATCTTGATCATTATGATATTTCAAAGTGAAAGATTTTTTAGGACATTGAAACCAACTCAAAAATATGACCATTATATAATTTCCTATAAATGTGAGGTCATTTGAAGAGCTGGGAGCTGATGCATTCACAACTCAAGTCATATAATTTTTTTCTATTCTCTAACAGCTCGTTTTATGCACCTTTTAATTTCTTAAAGAGTTGAAGTTATGAGGAATATGTGTGAAGGTTGTAAATTCATTATAACAGTTTTTGATCATTAAATCATCATGTCTAATTATGGTATTGATCAAGGGATTCTGGGGATAGGAATATGGGTGAATCCAATCCATTGGATCAAGAGATTTTGAGTATAGAAAGATAGGTTAATCTGATCCATCAGATCGAGGGCTTATGGGGATAGTAAGTCTGATCTTATGTTGATCATCATGTCGAGGGATTCTAAGAAATTAGAAGATAGATCCATATCGATCTTCGTAATGAGGTATTTTCTAGTAAGGAAATACAGACCTTAGAGTAGGTATTGAAACTGTAGATATATTATGTCAGAATTTATGACTTCTTTAACTCTTAAGTTTGAAGAGTAAATTATTTTATTAATATTTTAATTCATTATTACTGTTATAAGATTATTTATTTTACATGTTTCTATAAGTTAAATATTATGTTGTGCATTAACATTATAAAGTTAGTTCTTTACTTAACTTTCTAACAAATATTTTTATCAGTGTGTTTATGATACTGATAATTAATTTGATATATAGGATGCTTACTGAATCTGATTTATATACTCTGATCATCAAAAAATATTTGAGTCTGGTCTTTTTGACTTAAGATGTATTTTGATTTGTCTTAGTTCAATTTTTTCAACTACAATTCACCCCCTCCCCCCTATTGTAGCCATCATCAACTCTTAAGATCCAACACTAGAGGCCCTAGTTTGATCATAAAACCAACCAAGGAATGATTTTGGTATAAACCTAAAGGGATTTTCTAAAAAAGAAGAAGATAAATAACGTACGTGATGAGTCAGACTCGAGGTAAGAGACACTTTTTCTTAAAAACTTCATTTGAAATGTTTTAAAATTTTGTTTTCTACATATTTTTTTCAAGTATATATGAATTTATATAGATATAAATGAATTATAAAGAAAATGTTGTGTCTATTTTTACTTTATTTCAAAGGTTTCCAAAAAGGAATTGTTACACATTCTTTATATATAATTTTTTTCTTTATTTACAAAAAGTAGAAAGAATGTTCTATTTTAACGTATACGGTGATAATAGATTTTCCCTATTCCACAAACATTATTTTATATATGAATTATTTTACATGATTCCATGTTTTATTCATGGAAAAATTATCTTCCCTTTATTCTAGGAATTTTAGTTTTGAAAATTGGGTTTTAAAGGAAAGAGATATATCAATATCTGAAAATGTTTTTCTTAAGGAATCAAAAGTGTATTTTTATGAATTTGATTATGGAAATATAATATTTTGTGTGTTTCATTCATTTTATGGTCTCTAGACACTATTTATAATGAAAGGTGATCCCAATATAGCTCATGATATTGGGTGAACCCAATATATCTCTCCAATGCATTGGATAATGATAATGTTATATGGATAACTGTATGAGAAGTTGATTGTATTGTTTATTCTACTTGTAAGGGTTATAGTAAGGGTTATTGTGGGGGTAATATTGTTACAGTTGGTGTCCTAGAACCAAACTTTTGTACTTTTATTACATGACTATTTGATGTATTAGATATTAAATTAAATATCTTGTTAAATATTATTCATTGTTCAGCATGAATTTAATGTAATAATGTTCAAGAGTATTTGTTGCATTGATAAGGTCATAGTAGTTCCCCGCAATTATGAGAACCTTGAAGTTCTATGAAAATATTTGTAATATAGTTCTTTGGTTAGATAACATACTATGATGGTATACATAGTATATATACTGTTAGGTTTGAGTACTCATAAGCAGATGATACTTCTTCTCATGAAGTTTTCACTTGGTAATATCTAAGATGGGAGATTATGATAACAGGCCCACTAATAAAAATTACGAATGTTTTGGTGTCATTAGATATTCCTATCTGTGAACATGTGTATGGTTCCTTAAAATTTAATATTATCATTAATACATGACATGACTCATGCACTTAGATTTGGTAACAAAAACTATCATTCCATTTGTTGGAGAGAAGTGGGGTACATTGGGTGCATCACTAATGAAATTTTATTAATGGATAATTCAAGAAAGGACTTGTCTCTTCCATATTTATGGAAGTTGATATCTCATCCCATTGATTGAAAAATAACTATCTCCCTAAATTCAATGGCCATTGTGTAATGACGAGTTTATTTCAGATAATCGAAGAATGATGTATCGAGCATATAGGTTGATGAAACAATCAGGAAACCTATATGATGAGATATTGTGACAAAGGGATTATATTACACAATGATAATTTGTATGTGGTTGTCATTGTTGAGACTTTAACTTCTTTCTCTTGGGTAACATGACCCATTATAAAACAGTAATCTTAGACTTTAGGCAATCTCACCTAATGATAATGAGAAAGAATCCTATAGGTTTGCACACTAAGTGTTTCTATTGGTCTCAATTAAATTATATTTTAATTTAGTTAATGGAATAATTATTATTCTCAAGACTATGGAATAATTTTATTCAAGTTGTATTAATCGCATAAATTAAATAAATATTTATTCACCAAATTTTGAATAAAATACATTTATTTTATTGAATATTTAATAAGTATTTATTTACTATTTTGTGAATAAAATACTTATTTAAGAGAATAAAATATTTTTTTAGGTGCTCAATAAATGAAATAGAAGTTTGAACAGACTAAGACTGCGTCTGATGATAAAATAATTATTTATGAGCCGGTAAATATTATTTATCCATTTTGTGCAAGTTGGCACACCACAAAATATTATTATTATTATTATTATTATTATTATTATTATTATTATTATTATGTGGAATGGGATTTCATTAATGGTTATAATTATATTTAATGGTTGTTATGTAATTAATTTTTGTAACTGAAATATCAACTCTATAAATAGATGGTTATGTCTATTATGTAATGCATTTGAAACCAATTTCATGTTTGGGAATAGAGAATTCTTGCACACAATGAATTCTGTATCGAATCCTCCTCCTCTTACCCTCTTAAGAATGAGAAACCCAAGAGAGAATATTTTTCAAGACCGAAGAATGAGCGATCAAGAACAAGAAATACAAGACAATAAATTTTTCGTACTAACACCCGTAGAATGAGTGGCATTGATCGAAAACTATTAGAGCATGTGTTGATCACCTCTAGAGGGATTCTACCCTTGGATCCTCAAAAGAACAACGAAGGCAATCTAGAAGGGAATTTTCATATGATCAACAATCATCAATGAAGAATGTTCCTAAGCCCATCTATTTACTTATTTAGATATTAAATAAATTAATTAAAATTTTGATGTGAAAGATCCTTGCTCTTGGTTTTGGGAAATGATTATTAAAATAAATTTTAATATATCACCCTCCACCGCAGCGCATCTGCCACACCTGGAACTAATAAGTGGTATCAAAGCGGTCACGTTTAAATTTATAATTATTTAGTTAATTTTTGATCTATGCGCAATTGTGGTTAGAGTTTCATTTCATGTAATCTGTTCTTTAATATGATTTGAATTAACATGTTATTGACATATTAATCATGCTTTTACAGCATTTAATTTTATTAGATATTTATGAAAAAATGAAGAATGACTAAAGATTCCATCAGGAAGTGCCAAATATTTGGCTGGTAAATCTGGGTTACACGGTGTGTGATCATAGCACACATCTTATACCCATGTGGATTGTATCTAGATGTGCCAAGAAATTAAAAACACATAGTTCTTTTATTGCACACCGCATGTTGACCGGTCCTACCTGACACGCAGCATGTAGATACAGGGTGTGCAGCTTGAATGTACACACTCTATAGTCTAGCTGAGTTAATGTGTTGAAGCCCTTAGCGTGTGACTTGGATATACAGCAACTGAGGTACATGGTTTGTAGCTAGATGTACACTCCTTGTAGTCTCCCATTAATAGAAAAATTAAAATTACATTAAATTTGAAAATTTGCAACATTAAAATCTTATTTTATTGATTGGCACACCATTTTGTGTTTGACAATTTCATAATGATTTTAAATAATTTTAAATTCTCAATTAATTTATTATTATAAATATTTCATTAATGGTTCTACCGTTTATTTTTCATGAATTCCAAATTGATGGGTATCTTCAATTAGTTTCATATGATTGTTAAGATAGAAGATAAGTAATTAATTTATTAATTAATTAATACAAGTGTGTTCATCTTAATAATAAATAAGGAATAAATAAATGGATGTTATCCAATTACTTTTTGCGTATTCATTGCATGTACGACCGATCATGAGCCTAATCAATACCTATGTATGTGTTGGAATTTATTTAATTAAATTTTTTTCATGGTTTTTCAATTATTTAATATTAAATTAAATGATGGACTCTGAGTCATCCTTTCCTCAATTATTATGTAGGACCTTCATGTCCAATAATATTTATGTAATTCCCTTTAACCAATCCTTTGTTTCCCCTCACCTGCATGTGAGCAAAAAATATTTGTAATTAATGGACCATATCAAGGTGTGTGGAAACAGTTCAAGACGGAATCATAATGATGCCAACTCAGTGATACATAGGTGGACATGTGGTATGTTGTAGCTCATTACAAGTCTGGCATAAAACGTTATTTCCCCTAGGTCATAGGTTAATTTAATGTCCACTTATTAAATCAACCATTAGATAAGCTCATGATCAGGTCGTTTAATTATTTGTTTATTTTATATCTAATTCAATAAAATTATATTAATTGATGCAAGACTACAATCACATAAACAAATTAATATGAAAAGAAAAAAATTTAAATAAAATTTATTATGCATAAATATTTTATCCAAACATGGTTAATTAATTAAGTAAACATCCACTTAAATATTAAAAATACTTGTAAAAGATAAAATAAGACAAAAATTTATGCATAATAAAATAAAATCCATCAATCTAATATTAAGTCATAATAATCATTCTGTTACATGATTAGGAACAAAACGCAATAGAACTATGTGTTTCACCAACCCTTGATGGGATGCTTAATTTTATAAGGGGGGTTCTTATGAAGGTTTCGGGTTTACATAACCATTTTTCATCAAGAGGAGTATCCCTTTCTAGAATTCGTGTAATTTTGAGGCAAGTTTTGAGAAAATCCAAGTTAGGATTTCTGGATTGGTGGTCCACTCAATGGATCAAGGAGTTGCAAGCCTATAGTTGACAAAGACTTGCCTACCTAAATACCTTTAAAATAGCTAGACCAAATGTTGACACTCCTTTCCATCACAGAGTCTAATGACTAAAAAAGGGAAATGACTTAGCACAAAGTGATTAATCCTTTGAAGAAAACATCATAAATCAACAAAGGAATGAAAAAGGAGTCAAAGGACCTAGGGTCACGCATGTTCCCTTACTGTCACGCAAGTATACTTGCGCGCCACCTAATGGTCACGCAAGTGACTTGCACGCCCTAAGTAATAACCGCCCGGGGTCTTCTCCAGCCTATAAATACCCCTGGTGGGCCCCCTATTAGAGGAGGATTTTTTCCAGAATTCACATACAGAGCTCTGAACACCCAAGTCTCTTCTTCAAGTCTTCCAAACACTTCTAAGGTAATTCTTTACCTAGAATGGAAAGTCTAAACAAGAGGAGTAAGGTCTAAGTGTTAGAATTTACTAACACATGTGCGCCTAAGTGTTTTACCCTTAAGAGAAATGGAAACACTTGCGCGTTGCTCTACTTATTCACCAGAACTTGCGCGCCATCTTCTGGAAAGCCTCTAGGGATAATTCCAAGGCTTTGAGCCAAGACTCGCCCAAGTATTACCCTAAGGGCTGAAAATCACGCAAGTACCCATGTGTCGTGCAGGTATACTGGCGTGACCAGGGACTTGTGTGCCCATGCAGTACCTGCGCGCCTTCCAGGACTTGCGCGCCCCTATCTTTTTGGGTGCCTTTCCTGCCCATTTCACCCCTATTATGCCATTCCACCTCTCCTATTCATGATTCAGTCTTCAAGACACTCTTCAAAACCATTTATGGCATGATTTCTTGATTTTACTTCCTTATCTAAAAGGAACTCCGTGGAACATCTCTCAAAACCTAGTGATTTACACATCTTTATGTCACTAAAGATTGAGATTTCATTCATTCAACCTCATCCTTTAAGATGAGAGAACCCCTTAACCTGGGCCTCCTTTTCAGGAATAAGCCCCAGTCATAATTCCCATTAATTTTGGGAATCCTCCTTAGGAGTAAGCCCCAAGTCCTCTAATATGGGAATCCTTTTCAGGAGTAAGACCCAATCTTAAAATTCCCAAATATGGGAATCCTTTTTAGGAGTAATCCCCAACCATAATTCTCTTAACCTGGGCTTCCTTTTCAAGAGCAAGCCCCATTCTTAGATATGGCACTTTTCCTTAGGAGTAAGCCCCAAGTCCCTTTAATTTTCAAATCCCTTTAACATGGGCCTCCTTTTTAGGAGTAAGCCCCAGTCTTAATTTCCTTTTGATCTAGGCTTCCTTTTAAGGAGTAAAACCCCATCATAAGTCCCCTCTTAACTTAGGAATCTTCCTTAGGAGTAAGCCCCAAGATTAGAGTATCCAAATCTCTATGATGCACATATACCTTTATGGACCCTATTCCTAGATTTCTTCCCTGAAGTAAATCTTAATCCTCATCTATTTGGGCAGTCATACACACATAAACCCCACATCATTTCATCTTTCGTGGCACAATTATCTGGTTTCACCAATACCTCTTGTTTCTCACACCAATCATGACTCACGTGAGCGTAGAGTGTAAAAGTAATCATGACATCTTTCTTTGAGCCATCAATCATGCATAAACATCATACTACCTTACTCGAACTACGTGGGTTTTGATTCTTTTTCCCAAACAAAGGATACATAGGTAGCCCATCTGCGGGTACGATCCCAACTCTGAAATAATCCATGTCCTTCGGAATGACAATAAACTTCAAGTGCCCTAATGAGTGTCTTTAAAACAAGTATGGTCATCATAATGACCAAGAGAATTTTATGTATTGAAGGATACAATTGGCTAATAATCTCTAAAAAAATACAGATGATTCTTTATCGATGAATAACCTCGAATACATATAAAAGATTCTCTAAATTTCCTACATATCAGTCATTGATTGTCAGATCTAAAGGAAAGCTCATTTTATACTGGGTAATGTAATAAGGATTCACGAACATAACTTAAATCTATAAAGAGAGTCCCAGAGTAGACAATAATTCCCCTCAAAAAGGCGTGATGAGTCCGAACTCCCATCCTCTCGACCAATGCAAATTTCTAAGCCTCATCAGTCCATAACTAATGAGCGCCTACCTTTGGAAAGTAGGTTCAAATGGATATGGAATCATTGGATGTTTCCAGTTCTACGAACAAACCCATTAGAAACCTCTTGTAATGTTTGAATCTTAAATCAATGAGATCATCCCCAATTCCATAGGGAACAAAAAATGGTGAACCCGACATCAATCTTTAACCAAGTTAAAATGATGTTTAACTTATTTGTGAGGCCCCTATTTAAAACTCAATGAGAGGGCCAACAAAAACAATCATTGACATATGTGATCATCCAAAAGATGTAGTGGCTGAATTTATCTTGATTATGTCTGTTATATCAAAAAGGCACTCTTTTCCAAGATTTTCTGCATTCTATGAAATGGCTGCTCTCAAGTTCACACCTGTGAATACCACTGCTGCGAATGCCACTACTGCTACTCCTGCTGGATCATCGTCCGCTCTGAGGATGACATCACCTACTCATCATCTTCAACATTGGGTATCAAATGCGCTGGTTAAGGAGTACCGTAAAAACAGTACTATTCCAACTCTGGAGGCTGATCGACGATCCCTCCAAGTGAACAATTCACCCTGGTCTTCCGAACAGCGACGACCAATGATCAAGAAGTAGGCGGTGCTAACCACCGTCTCCAACCATTTCGGGTCGTTATCCCTGGAACGCAATCACCATTAACTCCCATATTCTGAGGAGGTGAATGAGAAGGTCCCTCAGGGCCTTATTTCAAAGAGACAGGAGTCCTTCCCGAGGGATCCCATTAACAATCACCACCAGACTCGTGCGGTAGTGCGCCCCCAACATGATGAAGGTACCGACTCCAGGCATTTAGCTCAGGTTTCTCGAACCCAAGCAGGCAAGATGAATCTCCAGAGGCGAAATCCGGTTAACACTGAGTAGGTTCTCATCTCTGTTGTTTCTGGAGAAGTCCACCAACCTAACTTGGTGTCAAGCAACGAGCGGGAACATACACTCGTCCGTTTTAATTCCGCTATCCAACGTACTTGTCTAGAAGCAGCACGCCAATCCCACCAGGCAATTCCGGCGGAGTACTATCGGCAGGAACAGACACCTGTTTATACATCATCAGCTAGTCAACAGGCTCCTATGACTACATATGATGGAGCTCTTCAACCACGTTTGGTGAAGTGCAATTATCAGACACATACACCTTCTAGTATTGATCAAGCCTACCAACAGTATCGCTTGGTATCACATGGAGAAGTCAGTCGGAAAGATCCGGCGAAAAACATGAGGCAGACTCAACTTTCTGCCCCCACACTTGAATACTTTCAGGATTCACTAACAGGAAAAGAAGGACAGGAGCAGGCACATACACCTACTCTAAGCATGAAATGGACGTATATCCCCATTCTGGCAGCTGAAGTCACCAAACATATTCTATCAATGGTGAAGGAGCCGAAGCAAATCCCTGCTCATATTCTGGATGCTTGCCAGGATATTATAACAGCTTTAGCAACATCTCAGGGAAAGACACATAAATATATCCCTACCAGTGGAGTGACACATCAACAGTTCACTCTGGAATAGACACACACATCTGTTTTAGTCCAAGAGGGTTGTGGTGCATACTCCCCCATATCATACGGAAAACCAAGTTAGGCACATACACCTGATTTTAGTAGAGATCGTCAGCCTAACCTGGCCATCTCTACTGATCATTCATATACACCTGCTCAGAGCAGCCACTTTCATCAACAAGTGGTTTCCAAGGCGAGTAAGAAGGTGTCTAAGAAGAAGACCCACCCAGCACAGTCAAGAGATCAAGATCCAATCTGAAACAAGGCCTTGATCAATACTAGAGTTCTTGAAGCCCTCAGACAGTTATCTGTTGGAATTCAAGATTCTACTCCTTCATTTCCCAATATAGGGAACATTAATTCCAAAAGTCTTCAACAGACACTTCCTCATGAAGGCTTACTTCATGAAAATTTGGTCGATCTCAAAGTTTCATCTTCATATGAGAGCCACAGGAACCCTCTGTGTGGTCAGAAGACCAAGGAGCAAGAGATCTCATCTTTTGTTGTAACCCACCATGGTGGTCCTCCCCATGATGATGAATTTTTTTGCGAAATTCCTCTCCATAGTAGTGATGCACATTGCCCGTAAAATGCTCTAGTAGACAATGTAGTGCCGAGAAAGCCCTCATATCTTGAGGCACTTGAAAATGTGAAACTAGTCATGTCTAATGCTTCATCGCTAGCAGGTGAAATACTTTCTCAATAGGAAGATAGCCCAGGGTGTAGGTCATTCTCCGAACCACCCCTAAGTCATGCATCTTTTAGTTTGATCAGTGATTTCTCTAATAATCTTGTTGAATCCGATGAAGCAACAAGGAAGCACCATCTCTGCTCAAATCAGGTAGAAGAATCTTCATTGAATGATAAAGAGGAAATGTTGAACATGAGAAAACAACTGGCGAAAGGTAAAGTTCCAGTCATGTTTTGGCCTCTGGATGACTCTCAGTATGACATTCCAGAGATGTTGACGGAAGATGAAATTTATGATATTCGTCTCAATATATGGAAAACTCTTTGTCAGTTGAAAAAGAAAGTATTATATTATGATGAATATGAAAATCATGTTAAGATAATAGAAGGGTTACAACATCAGATTGATTTGGTATCTCTATCAGTCTCTCGATATCCGAAGGCTGAAAAGTAGCAGAGAGCCCTTCAGCGTTCATGCCTTGGAACACTAAGAAGATTGCGCCAGTTAATTTCCAATACCCCATCTGGTATTCATGTCAGAGGATGGGGTGT
Organism: Viscum album; assembly: GCA_963277665.1. Classification (NCBI taxonomy): domain Eukaryota; kingdom Viridiplantae; phylum Streptophyta; class Magnoliopsida; order Santalales; family Viscaceae; genus Viscum; species Viscum album. Next base: position 723,463,703 of record OY728130.1, on the reverse strand, counting down.
TCATGGAGAACTACATTTCACTGTGCTCTCTAGTCAGCAAAGCCCACCGAAAATGGTCTCATGTAACGTTATTGCCCGTGGCCGGCCACAGTCAATGGGTTTTGTTTGTAATCAAAATCTTTCCCAAGAACAGGCCTCAACTAGTTCTTCTAAAAATCAATAATACAGAGAAAAAGTTGTTGAATTAATCCTACATCAAGCAAACGAGAATATTTAATAGGCCTCTCGTATGGAGAAAGCACATCATCAAGTGATACAAGTGTCGAAAATCATCCAACGGTCTTTCGAGCCGGGTGATAAAAGTGGATGTCGATTGATGCATCCAGCTAATTTACGGACTAAGGTCCGCAAGATCAGGAGATCTTTTAAGAATGTCTCAGACATAGCATGTCAAGAGCCACCCCAGCTCACCAGACTGGGGACTCTTTTAACCCAACCCTCAGAATCAACGAATAGGATTCTAGGAGTTGAGCAAAGATAGTAGAAACATCATCAGTCCACCGGACTGGGGACTTTTTCAAATCATCAACCCCCTCCTTAGAGAAATTCAGTCTTTTATCAATTGGGGAAGAAGCCTCAAGAGGAACGAAGAGCCAAATTATCAGGAGATTCTCTCCAAATTACGGTTCGCCAAGAAGTTCCTGAGGGATCAAACCAACAAAGGCAATGTCTCGTCAGGGCATGGAAGAAGACAATATCACAGAAATGTTGATGGAAGGGACGCAATGCATTATGCATCAATTAATGTCATCAATGCCGTTGTTGTTGATCCACCAGATGAGGCTCACTCAGAGGGATCAGATGAATAGGTTCATGTTCAAACGCACAGACACAAATGAAGAAGGTGTGCATACACGAAATCAAAGGTTTACCCAAAACCTAGGTGTTCCTTCAAATAACCCACTTCCCCCTCTCTGAAAGGTATCAAACAAGAGGAATGGAAAGAATCAGGTTACATATCCTTCCTCTAAAGAAGGCCAATCGCTCTCACTAGAGCAAAGATTTACGCAACAAGAGGAAGAAATGAAAGAATTGAGAAGGTTGAATGTAGAACTACTTCAAGGTAGTCTTCCTCCTAAGTGTGCTAGAGTCAGTCAGCCAAGGGATTTTATTGCATCTAATGAGATGGATCAAGAATATCCTCCTTTATCAGTACACCCTCACTAGTCTAATCCTACGGGTCAAGTGCAACAATAATTGGAAGTGCTACCATCAATTGCAGTACCAGCTCCCATACCTGTCCAAACTCCAGTCATTGCACCTGCCCAAGTCCAAGTTCAACCGGATGTTTCTAAAAAGTTAATAACTAACATTGAGTCATTAACATCTCGGTTAGAGACTATGGAAGTGAAGCGTGTGCAGGTTCAACCAGAAAAGAAATCTTACCCTGAATGGGTAGATTCAATCTCTCCCCCATCAAGTTTTGGGAACCGTGTATTCCCTATTTTCAATGGATCAGGCGATCCTGAACAGCATTTGATGCATTACGTGTCTTGTTGCGATCCTATGATGGGAACTTCGGAGCAACAAGAAGCCGTGAAACTCATATGCTTCATGCGAACCTTGCAAGGACCATCCTTTGTCTGGTACACAAGCTTGAAATCCCAGTCAATTACCGAATGGGAAGATCTCCATCAACGATTTCTTCTTCAATTACAACTTTGCCAAAGACAAGAGTTTTTGATCTTACAAATTGTAAGAAAAGGGAGAATGAAAGATTCTCTAATTTCATTGCTCGCTGGAAGGGATTAACATATTCCATGAGCTTAGCACTCCCTCAAGAGGAACTGTTGTCAATCTGTGTGGAAAATCTGCATGGCGAATTACACACACCGTTGATCCCTGTGAAACACACAGGAGCGTTTCGAGACCTTACTTCAATCACTCAACAGATTGAAGATTCTCTTATATAGACTAAGGCTAAATATCATGTAATTCCATCAGCTCCAGGAAGGAGAATGGGTAAAGCAAATACTGCTATAGTTATGCTTAAACAAGCACCTGTACCTGCTTCTACCTCAAAACCTTCATCTTCTTGAAGGGCTCTACCTCCTGAGCGTCAACAAAAGAGGCCATTTCTTCAAGACAATCAAAGAAATCAAAGACGGAAACAATTTGATGAGTTGAAGAGTAAAGTTTATTCTTTCTGAAAATAATAAGTTCCTGGTTACTTCATTTCGGCCTTAGAGAATAATTTGGTTCAGCTTCCGAGGCCCAAGAGGCCAAACAAGGAAGGAGATGAAGATTGTCTCAATTATTGCCCATTTCATCAGATGTTGTGGAATCCCATCCAGGAGTGTTTTGTCTTCAAAGACCTTCTGCAAAAGATGGTCGACTCGGGACAAGTCAAACTAAAAGTCTCTTCAGCCCAGGTAGCATGTGTTACTGCTACAGTTCCAGAAGAAGAATGTGAATGGCAAGAAGTTAAAATCAAAAACTGCGCAGAAATATGATGATTGGATGTTCAGGAAAATGATCAACCGAACTCATGACATTTTTCGAACGCAATTGAAGAAACCAATTGTTTCTTCTGCTATAGATGCCACAACAAAATCCTCTTCAGAGGGAAAATCCTCAAAAGGGTGGCATAATTCCAAGAAAGAGGAACAATCAGAAGAAGATGAGTATGTGTCAAAGCCTAAGTTGTCTTTGACTCTGGAAGATTTCATGTCATCTACTTCGAAGCCATGGGCACCGCCCCCCCAAACGGCATAGCCTAAATAAGCTAATCTGGTAGAGTCTTCATCGGATGAAGAGTTGATTTTCGGTTCTGTTAATATGATTCAATTAACAGATTCATATGCTAGTTGCAGTTTCGATTTTTATGAGCCCAAATTCCCTATATCAAATAGAGGAATCAGAGGAAGTTCCAGAGGCTCAGGATACAAGGGAAGATGTGGATCTTTCAGAATACATTATTCCAATTCTACCCCTGCTAGAACTGTGTATGCAGTAGAAACTCATGGCAGAGCCCTTCAGCGAGCTCAACAAGAACAAGCAAGTTCTTCCACCAAAATAAAATTCAGTCCTAGCACAGTTGTTCTCGAATATCGGTTGAATGTTCCATATTATTCCTCTCAGCAAGTAAATAGATCTAATTGGTCTAATCTTCCAAATCCAGGAATATTTCCAACTTCTATCCCTATACAAGATGCATCAACTTCCAAAGCATCAATTTCTAAGGCACCTGCTAAACCACATGTTCCTGTTGTGAAACGCAGACCTCTGGATCAAAAGTATGATGTATTGAAACACCCGGCCCATGTACCAGCCAAGTTATCAATTTTGGATGCTTTGAATCTGTCAAAGGATCTTCGGGAGGCACTCATCAAGGCTTTGTCAAGTCCTCAGGAGTTTGAAAATAAAATTGATGCAGTTGAAGTCTACCATATAGAGAATGATCCTGCAGAATTCCATGCAGTAATATCTTTTACTGATGAAGATGAATATGATGTCATTAATGGACATATTAGACCTTTGTACTTATCTAGAAAGGTCAATGGAATAGACATCCGAAGATCTTTCATTGATAATGGTTCAGGAGTCAACCTCATCCCCATTCGTACACTTCATCGATTGGGCCTCAAGGAATCTAATTTATCTCCTTCTACTATGATGTTACAAGGATATGATAAAAATGAACAAGAACCACTGGGTGAGATTACGCTCAGAACTTAGTTTGGAGATCTTGTATACAATTCAGATTTCATGGTTTTTGATCAAGACTCGGCCTTCAACATCTTGCTTGGAAGACCCTGGATACATCAACATGTGGTTATCCCTTCATCATACTATCAATGTCTCAAGTATTGTTTTGATGGTCAATTTTGGACATTGTATATGGATAAGGCCTTGTTCAAGACATGTGAGTCTCAATACATTGAGGCAGAATTCTATCACATGAAGGGAAAGGATAAATCCACAACTAGGGAGATTACCAAAGTAAATGCTCCATATGGTTTGGAAAAGATTCCAGTAAATCCATTTGCGCATGTGAGTACAGATTATGTGTTATCTATCAGTCAAATTGACAGGATTGACCCAAATCAAAATACTCATATGGAAAGATCCATAATGTCAATTACGACAATCGAGCCAGAAAACATGGGAGAAATTGGTGATCCTCCAGGAAATGATGAAAGCTCAAATGGAGATGTCTTCATTTCATATTCTGAAATCCAGCAAGTCTATACTTCGCCAACCAGGCCAGAAGAAGTGATAGCGATGTCAGAGGTGAATAATGATGTTGATTCTCAATCCATAATCTCCTCTTTATTACCCAAGGAAGGCCCTTCATCATCAATTGGGTCGGAAATGGAAGCCTCTTCTTCAAGATGTTTAAGTTTTAACATCTCTTCTGATCATGGAAATTTTTCTTCATCATTTAATATGCAAGTAGAATCAAAAGAAACAACACATGTTGAAGAAGAAGAGAAAGATATCAGGGATGCTCCTCCAGCATTTGAAGAGGGTATCTCTACCACCATGGATGAACTCAGAGAAATAAATCTGGGTACAAAAGAAGATCCACTCCCCACTTTAATCAGTGCGGCCATGACTCTTGAAGAGCAAGAGATGTATATTTCCTTTCTAAATAAAAATAGAGATATATTTTCTTGGAACTATATAGAGATGCCAGGGCTTGATCCTGATGGTGCCACTCATCATTTGGGTTTACCAGAAGAACATCAAGGATTTAAGCAAGCCGCGAGAAGAACACACCCAACTTATGCTTCCAAAATTGAAGCTGAAGTGGATAAGCTTATCAAAGATAACTTCATCAGAGAATTTCAATATCCCAAGTGGTTGGATAATATTGTCCCTGTGAAGAAGAAGAACGGACAAATTAGAGTTTGCATTGATTTCAGAGATCTTAATCGGCATTTTCCTAAGGATTATTTTCCAGTTCCGATTACTAAACTTTTAATCGATGCAACAACTGGATATGAAGCACTTTACTTCATGGATAGATATTATGGATATAATCAAATCTAAATGGCTCCTGAATATGAGTAATCCATAGCCTTCAGGTCCCCTCAGGGTGTTTTTTTCTATCAGGTAATGCCCTTTGGCTTAAAAAATACAGGCGCAACATATCAGCGTGCAATGCATCGCATCTTCAAGACCTTTTTAGGTAAGTTTGTTGAATGTTATGTGGATGATTTGGTGTTCAAATCCAAACAATGTTCTAATCACTTGGCATATTTGGAATTCATATTCCGCAAGCTTCGAGAACATAATTTAATGATGAACCCCTTAAAATGTTCTTTTGGGGTAACCTCAGGAAAATTTCTCAGCTTTGTTGTACGCCATCGTGGTATTGAAGTCAATCCTGAGAAGACAAAGTCAATCCTTGGTATGTAACCTCCTCGAAATTTTAAAGAATTAAGAGGACTTCAAGGACACTTAGCCTATATTCGGCGTTTCATCGCCAATTTGGCAGGAAAAATTTTACCCTTCACCAAATTGATGAAGAAGGGAGTCACTTACCATTGGACTGAAGAATGTCAAGAAGCATTCGATATTCTCAAGAAATACCTCTTGATTCCACTGGTACTCATGCCACCTATTGAATTAAGACCACTTATCCTCTATGTGATAGCTTTAGAGCGATCATTGGGTGCCTTTCTTGCTCAGAAGAATGATGCTGGGAATGAAAATAGCCTCTACTACCTCAGTCAGACTATGCTTAAAGCAGAAACCCGGTATTCAAGTATTGAGAAGTGATGCCTGGCATTAATCTTTGCAGTTTAGAAGTTGAGACACTACCTAAAACATCACGAGGTCCAATTGGTATCTCACAATAACCCGCTCAAATTCATCCTTAGTCGTCCAATGCTTACAGGACATCTGGTAAGGTGGGAAGTCATTTTGTAGCAATTCGACATTCAGTATGTGTCTCAAAAGGCAATAAAGGGACAATATTTGGCTGATTTCCTGGCTGAACACCCTTCAGTGGAAGACACATCTTCAGATATTGAACTCCCTGATGAGGAAGTCTTCTCTATTCAAGAAATTCCACAGGCATGGGAAATGTATTTTGATGGTGCTTCCAGAAGTCCAACAGGGAGGAAAATGGAAAATCCTAAATTCAACAAAGTTGGATTAGTAATTGTGCTCATTTCTCCAGAAAAGGCAGTGTTACCTTATTCCTTCTTATTGTGGGAAGGTGGTACCAATAATGAAGCAGAATACCAAGCTCTCATCACAGGCTTGGAATTGGCGCTTCAAGCACAAGTGAATCACTTAAAGGTGAAAGGTGATTCAGGCCTGGTAATCAAACAAGTCAATGGGGATTATGCCATCAGAAAAGAAGAACTAATCCCTTTGTATGATTACGTCATAGATTTAATGGCGGAATTCCCATCGGAACCGACATTTTCTTATGTCCCAATATCACAAAATGCTCAAGCTGGTGCACTGGCTAATATAGCCACAGCTCTGGTAGATCCAAATCGGGACGAAACAACCATCGGTATTGCCCACCGTCGTGCAATTTCACCTTATGTTCGAATCAGAACAGAGGAAATTAATGAAATTAGTCCCATTCCTGAAACGTGTGGTCATACTACAGGATGGATGTCACCTATCAGGGAATACCTTCAAAATGGAACACTTCCACCTGATAGAGCCGAGAAAGAACAAATCTGGCGATGGGTGATCAATTTTACTCTTTCTGATAGCCCAGATCACCTAGAGAAAATTCTCTACAAGCGTGGTTTTCATGGAGTTCTATTCAGATGCATTGATGGTGAAGAGACAATGGTTGTCATGCAAGAAGTGCATGCAGGAGTCTGTAGTGCCCACCAGTATGGACATAGACTGTCTGATCAGATTCGAAGGCTTGGATACTTTTAGCCTTCAATGATACAAGATTGTGTTGATTTCACAAAGAAGTGTCATTCATGCCAAGTACATGCCAACTTCATTCATCAACCTCTAGAGTTGCTTCATACAGATAAATACTCTTGGCCATTTTCCACATGGGGAATGGATGTGGTGGGACCTTACCCTTCAGCTATGGCTAAGCAGTTTAAGTATATTCTTAATACTACTGATTTCTATTCCAAATGGGAAGAGGAAACACCTTTTAAGGAAGTCAGTTCTAAATACATTGTTGGCTTCATCAATTCTAACATCATTACCAGATTTGGTTTCCCTCATACCATATTGACGGACAATGGCACTAACTTCTATTCATCCGAGGTGAATAAGTTGTATCAAGAATACAACATCAAATCCAACCATTCATCTCGGTATCATGCAGCGACCAATGTCCAGATAGAAGCCTTCAATAAGACTCTTTCAAATATACTGCAAAAGATGGTGGATAAAGATAAGAAATCATGGCCTGATAAACTCTTTCTTGCTTTATGGGCTTATTGGACTACCACCCGCACTGCAACGCGGTCAACTCCATATTCACTAGTATATGGAACGGAAGTCTTCGTTCCCATTTAAGTTCAACTACCCTCACTCAGAGTAGCCATTTGTAATCAGTCATCTACAGATGAACAATCTCAAAAGAGATTGAATGAATTGGAATGGTTAGATGAGAAAAGATTGTGCACTTTGCACTACTTAGAAGTCTATCAGAATCGAATAGGACGAGCTTTCAACATAAAATTTCATCTTCGTTCATTCACTCCGGGAGAATTGGTATTAGTTATCAGAACTCCAATGATACCAGGAAAGAAACCTCCCAAGCTTGAGCCAAAATGGGAAGGACCTTACTCAATACATAAAGTCTACTACAATGGAGCTTATTCTTTAATCTCGATGGATGGAGAACTCATCACTACTCCAACCAATGCTAGATTTCTGAAGAAATATTTTTCATGAACACAAAATACAGCAACGGTCCATGCATACGACCTTAAACTATTTGCACGTCCCTTACATCCAACATGACGTTAAACTGCACCATCCAGGGTCAATGCATATGACCTTAAACTATTCACACTTTCATCCAACATGATGTTAAATTGTGTCCCCCTTCATCGTCCTTACTATATGACGTTAAACTATATAGAAGTCCCTTACGTCCAGCAAGACGTTAAACTGCATAACCAACGGTCCATGCATATGACCTTAAACTATTGGCACTTACGTCCAACATGACGCTAAACTGTATCGTCCCTTTTTCGTCCAACATGATGTTAAACTGTGAAAAAGTCCCTAATACGTCCAACATGACGTTAAATGGTGTACTCATTTGTCCCCACTGCATGAAATTAAACTGCACAGTCCCCCTTTTGTCCAACGTGACATTAAAAATGTTTTGTCCCCATCATCCTAATTACATGACGCTAAACTGTGCAGCACCAATAGTCCTAACTGCAAGACCTTAAAACTGCATAGTCCCTTTATATGTTTTACATGACATTAAACTGTGCATCGTTAGGGTTGTTGCTACCTCTTTTTTCTCACACTGAGTATGACTCACGTGAGATTAGAGTAAAATTCAACCATAACACTATCTCTGGGCTACTAACCATGTGTAAGTCCCAACACTATTTTTTTAGGTCGTTTTCCCCAAGGACAACATGATCACTAATTCATTATTTAATTGAACTATGTGTACTTTGATCATTGCCTTCCAGTATGGGTACGTAGGCAACCTCCCAAGGTTCAAGCCCAAAACCAATCTTTTCGCATCGGTTCACCTCCATCTCATACGATTTTGATTCGTGAAACCACCCCTAGAATCAATATCTTTACATTCGTTCACTTTCGTCCTTGCTATACGACGTTAAACTATACAACACTTTTTTCCAGTATGACAATAAACTACAATATTCTTTGATACCCTCACCTGATAGGGAATCATTATTTACATTGATTTTCAATCATGTTTCATTTAAAAGACTACGTGCATACATGGCAATACCTGAACCTTTTATCTTTGGTTAAACCATCATTGCACTAAAATCCCCTTTCACCCTTCACATGTACGAACCTAATTTGTACATAGGGTAGTTCTAGAACTACGTGGGCTTGATTACCATCCTTATGGGATACGTAGGAACATTCGAGTGTCCCTCGAATCCAGCCCCAAGTCTTTTGGGCCTAACCCCAAATTCTTCTTTCAGTCCCCTCACTGAAAAGTCCCCATGAAAACAGACACTGTGTATTTCTTATAATGGTCCAAGCTCTATGACCCTAAACTAATATCTCCAATCCTTTTGTCCCACACGATGTTAAACTTTAGTTCAAGAACTACGTATGGCTTGATTCCCATCTTTATGGGATATGTAGTGAAGTCCAACATTTCCATTCAGGACCCAGCCACAACATGATTATGGTTAGCATTGATCTGTGTATCTCTACATACATTGGACAATACCCATATTTATGTGTCATAATCCTAACCTTAAATATTTTTAGATCTTCATAACCCTTTTCTTAACTTCTAATCACAAAAGGCCTGAAATTCTGAGAGTTCTTTTGTTTGACCATGAAGCACGTGCCCTTAGGCGGCCTTGAATAAACAGTCTACATAACAGACCTGTCAGCCAAAAGATTCTATTATTTGATTATGCAGTCAATGCCCTTAGGTGGACCTGCATAATTCAACCCCCTAACGGGTTTTTTAAATAGTGGTAACTTCATTCTTGGGTAGAAAAACTCTTTTGTCTTTATTTTTCTTGATAATATGTAGGGATCCACAAAAATGTCCATCCTTAACATATTTGTCCCATATCCTTTTTCATGATCTGAAAGTATTCAAGTCTATGGTTTATATTCTCCTTCCCTACGTTTGGGTCAGACCATCGTAGGAGTGATATCCATCCATTTCTTCGATAATCTTGTTTGGAAATATCTTCTCCATATTCAAGTACCTCTTTCCATACAGAAAACTCTATACTTTAGAAAATTTGAATCTCCATAAACCTTCACTGACTTTTTAGCACTAGGAACGTAAATTTATGAGAGTTATTTTGCCTGACTATGTAGCACGTTCCCTTAGTTGGCCTTGCATAAGTAGTCTACATAACAGACCTGTCATCCAAAAGATGCAATTTATTTGACTATGTAGCCAATTCCCTTAGGTGGCCCTGCGTAATTCAACCCCCTAATGGGTTTGTTAAATAATGGTAACTTCATTCTTGGGAAATACTTCTTAGCACTTTTTCATATCATTCCTTATATTCAAATATTCTTAAGTCATAGTTTATATATTTTCTCTCATACTTGAGTATGGTAATATGTTTTCAGATAAATTGTCAAGGAATTGAGTCAATTTTAATCCATTTCGGTCAAAGCTATTTTGACCTTAAACATTAGCCTTTTTATGTCCGACATGCATGACTTTAAACTGCCATATTTCTTGTTCCTTCTCACCTCAGAGTTAAATCCTCTTTTCTCTCCGGATCCAACTCTGAGGGGGGAATTTTGTTGACTCTCCTTTCCATCACAAATTCTAATGATTGAAAAAGGGAAATGACTTAGCACAAAGTGATTCATCCTTTGAAGAAAACATAAAAAATCGACAAAGGAATAAAAAAGGAGTCAAAGGACCTAGGGTCGCGCAAGTTACCTGACTGTCGTGCAAGTATACTTGCACGCCGCCTAATGGTCGCACAAGTGACTTGCGCGCCCTAATTGATAACTACCCGGGGTCTTCTCCAACCTATAAATACCCTCGATGGGCACCACATTAGAGGAGGATTTTTTCCAGAATTCACATACAGAGCTCTGAACTCCCAAGTCTCTTCTTCAGGTCTTCCGAACACTTATAAGGTAATTATTTACCTATAATGGAATGTCTAAATAAGAGGATTAAGGTCTAAGTGTTAGAATTCACTAACACTTGTGCGCCTAAGTGTTTTACCCTTAAGGGAAATGGACACACTTGCGCGCCGCCCTACTTCTTCACCAGAACTTGCGCGCCATCTTCTGGAAAGCCTCTAGGGATAATACCAAGGGTTTGAGCCAAGTCTCGCCCAAGTATTACCCTAAGGGCTGAAAATTGCGCAAGTACCCATGTACCACGCAGGTATACCTGCGCGCCCAGGGACTTGCACGCCCACAAGTACCTGCACGCCTGCAAGGACTTGCACACCCCTATCTTTTTGGGTGCCTTTCCTGCCCATTTCACCCCTCTTATGCCATTCCACCTCTCCTATTCATGATTCAGTCTTCAAGACACTCTTCAAAGCCATTTATGGCATGATTTCTTAATTTGACTTCCTTATCTGAAAGGAACTCCATGGAACATCACTCAAAACCTAGTGATTTACACATATTTATTTCACTAAAGATTGAGATTTCATTCATTCAACCTCATCCTTTAAGATGAGAGAACCCCTTAACTTGGGCTTCCTTTTCAGGAATAATCCCCAGTCATAATTCCCATTAATTTTGCGAATCCTCCTTAGGAGTAAGCCCCAAGTCCTCTAATCTGGGAATCCTTTTCAGGAGTAATCCCCAATATTAGAATTCCCAAATATGGGCATCCTCCTTAAGAGTATGCCCCAACCATAATTCTCTTAACCTGGGCTTCCTTTTCAAGAGCAATCCCCAGTCTCAGATATGGGCCTCCTCCTTAGGAGTAAGCCCTAAGTCCCTTTAATTTTCAAATCCCTTTAACCTGGGCCTCCTTTTCAGGAGTAAGCCCCAGTCTTAATTTCCTTTTGATCTGGGCTTCCTTCTTAGGACTAAAACCCAATCATAAGTCCCCTCCTAACTTGGTCATCTTCCTTAGGAGTAAGCCCCAAGATTAGAGTATCCAAATCTCAATGAAACACATATACCTTTATGGACCCTATTCCTGGATTTCTTCGCTGAATTAAATCTTAATCCTCATATATTTGGGCAGTCATACACACATAAGCCCCACATCATTGCATCTTTCATAAGACAATTGTCTGGTTTCACCAATACCTCTTGTTTCTCACACCGATCATGACTCACGTGAGCTTAGAGTGTAAAAGTAATCATGAAATCTTTCTTTGAGCCATCAATCATGCATAAAAATCTTACTCCATTACTCGAACTTTGTGGGTTCTTGATTCCTTTTCCTAAACAAAGGATACGTAGGTAGCCCATCTGCGGGTAGGATCCCTACTCTGAAATAATCCATGTCCTTCTAAATGATAATAAAATTCAAGTTCCCCACTGAGTGGATTTAAAACCAATATGGTCATCATAATAACCAAGAGACTTTTATTTATTGAAGGATACCATTGGCTAAGAATCTCTAAACAAATACAGATGATTCTCTATCGATGAAGAACCTCGAATACATATAAAATATTCTCTAAATTTCCTACATATCAATCATTGATTGTCAGATCTAAAGGAAAGCTCATTTTATACTGGGTAATGTAATAAGGATTCACGAACGTAACTTAAATCTATAAAGAGAGACCCGGAGTAGACAATAATTCCCCTCAAAAAGGTGTGATGAGTCCGACCTCCCATCCTCTCGACCAATGAAAATTCCTAAGCCTCATCAGTCCACAACTTAATGAGCACCTACCTTTGGAAAGTAGGTTCAAATGGATATGGAATCATTGGATGTTTCCAGTTCTACGAACAAACCCATTAGAAACCGCTTGGAATGTTTGAATCTTAAATCAATGAGATCATCCCCAATTCCAGAGGGAACACCAACCCTTTTTGAGGTTATGATAAGGGGAATATGGATCCTTAACACTAGAATATCCTAGAAACTAAACATTCCAAGTTCAATGGTGAGGGCTATTGGGACTTGATAAAATAGTGGGAAATTTAATAAAATCAATTAATTTATTATTTCTTATAAATTTGTAATCAGGAAAAGTACTAATAATATTATCTTTTAATTGTAGAATAAAATTAAAAACTTGTCATCCACACTATCCCTAAGATCAATATTGGATAAGAAAGTCTCTTCACTGGCAGTAACTTCCAACAGTGGTTTAGACGCCTTCGGGTTGTTCTATTCCATGAATGGAAATCTTATGTGCTAGAATCATCAATGCCTAATCCTTCTACTTAAGACCTGAGTGATGAATATTTCCTCAGCTAAAAAAACATATGTATGACGCGGTCGACATTCAATGTTATATACTTTCATCTATTTCTAGTGAACTCATGAAGTATCATGAAAACATGGATGTATATAGCATGCTTGAGAACCTATGTGGTCTTTACTAGGAGAGATCTAGACATGAACAGTTTGAGATTTCCCAGGTGCTCTTTCATAGTAAACTTGGAGAGGGTTCACTATCTAGGCCTAAAATATTCAATCTCAGTGGTTACATTGAGTGCTTATATATTCTAGGTTTTAAACTCCCAAAATAACTGAGTATCAATCTCATTCTGGCATCACTCTCTCAAATATTCTCTAGTTTTGTTGTGAATTTTAATATGAAAAACGTTGAGAATTTTCTACCAAATCTTCTTATCCTCCTTCTCCAAGTAGATAAATATATGAATCATTAAAATCCTTTTGTTTTTATAGTGAAAAAATGGAAAGGAAAAATCAAATATATTTAAACCCAAAGATTCTTCATGCCCTTCAAAGAAGAAGAAGATCAAAGGGGGAATAAGGGAATAGGATGTTGTCTATTTTTCATATGGAAAGAAGGGTCACTAGAATAAAAACTGCACCCAACCAAATAAGCAAGGGGAATCTTCAGGTGTGTTTTATATCAAGTTTCAATTTATCTGTTTCTATAAATTGGGTATTAGATATGGCTTGTGTTTCTCACAAATGTATTCAAATATAGGAAACAAGTACATTCAAAAAAATTGACCAAGGGGAGGTAGATATAAAAGCATCTAAAAGAGATAAACTTACTGTTTTAGCTATTGGGGACTACCACCTCCCATTGCTGAGTGGAATGATCTTGGTTTTAAATGGTTATTATTATGTTCCTTAATTTACCAAAAATATTATTACCGTATCTAGACTAGATACTGATGGATTCATTCTCAACTTTGGAAATAAATGTTTCTTCTTTTATAAAGATATCATTTTTTATGGTAAGGTGCATTTACATAATGATCTTTGCGTGTTATATTACATGAACCAAGTAATGGAAATCGATAATGAAGTTACTTCACATGACTCATACCACACCCAACTTTAGCATAATCAGCTAGGTCATGTAAATGAAAAACACTTGACAAAATTAAATCAAGATATATATTTAGATTATTTGGAACTAAAATAACTCTGTGTATGTCACAAAAGTTTATAAGAAAAATTTACCAAAGCCCCATTTAGTGGAGAAGGTGAAAGGGATAAAGAGATTCTTGAATTAGTACATACTAGAGTGTGTGGACGATTTCCTATTGAAGAAAGGGGTGGGTACTCATACTTCATAAATTTTACTATTGATTTTAGTAGATATGGATATATTTACTTAATGAGGTATAAGTCATATTCTTTTGATAAATTTAAGAAATATAAGAATGAATTTGAGAACCATCATGGTAGAAAGATTAAGAATCTATACTCAGATTGTGGTGGAGAATATCTTAATCAATATTTCATTGATTACTTACAAATGTTTGGGATCCTATACCAACTCACTCCTCCTTAAACGCACAATGGAATATTGTAAGTGAAAGGAGGAACCATTCATTGTTGGACATGGTGAGATCAATATGAGTCATGCGAGTCTTCTATTACTATTTTGGGGATATGTGTTACAAACAGTGGCACACATACTAAACTAAGTACCAACTAAATTGATAAATGTTATTCCATATGAATTTTGGAGTGGAAGAAAAACCATGTTATTGAATTTACAAGTGTGGGGAAGTGAAGTGTTTGTTAAAGCATCTTTAGGTAACAAACTTTCACCCCAAGGCACAAAGTGTACCTTTATAGGATACCCCAATGAAACAGGGGGATATTACCTATGAAAACCCTCGAACAAAAAGGTTATAGTGGAAATATATGACATATCTATTGAGAGGAAGCACATCTTCAAAAGATATAGTGTGATCAAGATAAACTTCAATAAAGTCAGGGCTTGAGGAACACAAGAGTTGGTATAGGATCAGACCCCACAAATCCCCGGGGAATAAGAAGCTATTCTAGATACAAAAGTATTACGTAGGAGTACAACAGAGGTTAGAGAACTAGAATGGTATTATTTTCTAGTTATTGAGGATGGTGACTCATTATTAGTTGATAATAATAATCCTCTAACCTAAAAGGAATCAGTAAGTGGAACAGTCAAATGGAAAGAATCCATGAATTCTGATATGGATTCCATGTACCAAAACCAAGTCTGGATTTTGGTAGATCCTCTAGTAGATATAAAGATCATTGGTTGCAAATGGTTATTCAAGAAGAAACTGAACATGGAAGGAAAATTCAGTACCTATAAGGTGTGATTGGTTGCAAAAGGGTTTAAACAACATCAAGGTGTTGTCTACGATGAAACCTTTTCACCAGTTTCAATGCTAAAATCCCTCAGAATTAAACTTTCCATTATGGATTACCATGACTATGATATTTGGAAAATGGATTTCAAAATAGCCTTCCTTAATAGGAACCTTCAAGAAGATGTCTACATGAAACAACCTAAGGGGTTTGTGACTCAAAAGGATGTCAATAAGATTTGAAAGTTTCAAAAATACATTTAAGGAATAAAGAAAGAATCTTGTTCATATAACATTAGTTTTTATAAAGCCATAACAGAATTTGGTTTTACAAAGATTGAATGTGAGCCTTATGTCTACAAATGGTTTAGTAGGATTGAAGTTGTTTTCTTAATAATATATGTTAATGAGATATTACTTATTGGAAATGAAATAACAATATCATAGTTTGTTAAGGCATGGTTGAATAAATTGTTTTTCATGAAATAATTTGGAGAGGAATCATATATTCTTAGGATCAAGATCCATCATGACAGATCCAAGAGGTTTCTCAGCCTATGTTAAAGTGCATACATTGATAAGATACTGAAGATATTCAGTATAGAAAAATATAATAGGAGATTGTTTCCTGCATCACATGGCATTTGTCTTTCCAAGAAAATGTGTCCTTAGACCCATGAGGAAAGAAATATAATGGAAAGGATTACATACGCAAAAACAATTGGGTCAGTCATATATGTTATTCTATATACTAGGCTAGATGTCACCTAGGCATTAAGTGTGGTAGCTAGATATTAAGCTGATCTAGGTGACCTCCATTAGATGGCATTCAAGACTATCCTTAAGTATCTAAGGCTTACTAAGGATATCTTTTGGTTTTATGGAGGATATGAGGAACTAGTCATCAAAGGATATATAGATTCTAGTTTCTAAACTGATCAAGATGACATGAAGTCACAAATAGGATACATCATTACTTTGAATAGAGGTGATGTGAGCTGGAAGAGCTCAATGAAGGTTGTGGTCACATATTCTATAGTAGAATCCGAATATATTGAAACTTTTGAGGTAGCTAAAGAATCAGTTTAGATGTGTAATTTCATAAAAGATCTCTATGTGGTACCTAGCAGTAATGATCCCATAACACTCTATTATAATAATAATACAGCGATGGATCTTGAAAAATATCCAAGGTCACATCGGTAAACGAAGCACATACTTTGGAAGTATCATCTCTTGAGGGATTTTTCTCAAAGAGGTGAGGTTTCACTGGGAAGTATTTCCATAGAAGAGAATATAGTATACCCCTTGACTAAATCATCGACTCAACAAAAACTTGATTGTCATTTGAGGTCTAATGAACTGAATGTTGTAGGCAGTTGGCTCTAGTCCAAGTGGGGGTTTGTTAGATTTGGTGTCCTAGAATCAACTATTTTTACTTTGATTACATGAATATTTGATGAATTAAATATTAAATTAAACATCTTATTACATATTGTTCATTGTTCTTCATGACTTTAATGTAATAATTTCTTAGATTATTTTTCACATTAATAAGGTCATAGTAGTTCCCCATTAGGATGAGAACCTTGTAGTGTTATGAAAATATTCTTAATATAGTAATGTGGTTAGATAACATTCTATGATGGGACACATAGTATATATACCATCAGGTGCAAGTACTCATAAGCATATGAGATTTATTATCAGGAAATTTGTACTTGGTAATCTCCAAGATGGGAGATTATGAGAACAGACCTGCTAGTAGGAATTCCACATGTTTTGGTTTCATTAGATATTCCTATATTCGATCATGTGTAATGGTACTTGTACTTTAATATTAGAATTAATGCACATAATGACTCAATCACTTATATTTTCTGATGACAAATGTCATGTCATATGTTGGTAGGAAGTAGGGTACGTTGGGTGCGTCATTAATGTCATGTTTTTTACGGATAATTAAAGGAAGGATTTGTACCTTCCATCTTTATGGAAGTTGATAGTTGAGCCCTTTGATTGAAATAAAACCATCACCCTAAATTCTATGGTCATGGTGTAACAACGTGTTTATTTCAGATATTCAAAGAATGATGTATCGAGCATATAGGTTGATGACACAGTCATGAAACCTTCTTGATGAGATATTTTCAAAAAGATATTATATTGAATAGTGAGTGTTCGTATGTGGTTGTCATAATTGAAACTTTAATTCCTTTCTCTTGGGTGCCTTGACCTATTGTTAAACAGTAATCTTGGACTTTAGGCAAGCCCGCATGATGCCAACAAGAAAGAATCCTATAGGGTCACACACTAAGTGTTTTTGTTGGTCTCGATTAAATTCTATTTAAATTTAATTAATGGAATAAATATTTTTCTCAAGATTGAGGAATGATTTTATTCAAGTTATATTGATCTCATAATTTAAATAAATATTTATTCAATAGATTGTAAATAAAATATATTTATTTTTTGGAATATTTAATAAATATGTATTTACTAGTTTGTGAATAAAATATTTATTTAAGAGAATAAAATATTTATGTTGGTTTTCAATAAATTCAAGAGGATTTCGAATGGACCAAGACTATGTTCAGTGATAAAATAATTATTTATGAGCCAATAAATATTATTTATCCATTTTTCTCAAGTTGGCGCAACACAAAATAATAATATTATTATTATTATTATGTGGAATGATAAGGTCTATCTTATTGAGGAAGAATCTTGCTAGAAGTAAATGGTCATTATATTCACTCCAAATCCAATATGTAAGATTTGATTATAATGGGATAATTGGGGTCCGTATGACTATGATAAAAAAAATTGATGATGATTTGTTGTTCTTGGATTTATCATAAATCATGATTTTGTGGTAAAACTTGTGAAAAAAGATTCATGAAATAAATGGGGAGTAAAAGAGATGGTGCAAATCGTATTCAGATTGATCAGATCTAAATGGGAAAGAAAAAGGGTGCTAGAGATAGTATTTACCTGGATCATATTTAGGATGGGTTGGAAAGAAGGAAATTGTTAAAATAAATACATGAACTATAGAAGATGATCATCAATGTATCTAGAGTCATGAGCTTTAAAGAAAAAAGTTGGTGAATCCATCGTAATGGGATCATCAGATTCATAAAGACTGAGAACATTTGTGAAAAATGTGTTGAATCTTCAATTGGGTTAAGAGCTATATTAATCAGAGGAATAATTTCTTGAGACTGATGAATAAAATGAAAATAAAATAATATGATCAACAATATATTCAACCATTTAAAAGGGGTTGAATTTCTTTGTTTGATATTCAAGTGGGTCAATAAAAGAGATGAATAAAATGTTTTGTATTTTAATTTAATTAAGAGAAGAGATGAAAAAAATAGATATATGTGTTGTTGAGGGGGATATTAAATTCAAATAGAGTTTATTCTAAGTAATTAGTACTGAGTAATAATATTGAAGAAATCAGATTGAGCCAATCAAAATCGATAATTGAAATCAGATTGAGAAATCAGATCTGAACTGATGATTGAAAACAAAAATTTAATGAATATATGATTTTAAATAAGAATAAATAATATTAGATAAGAGTTTAAAAAGTCATAAATTCACTCGAAATTCATGGGAAATTGAGATTTGGGTGAATTTTGTTGAGAAGGAAAGTTTTTGGGATTCCTACCAAAACCTCTCATGGGTCACCCTTAAAAGGAGGAAGTACTTTGTACTTTTTTAGTGGTCTTACATGAAGGTATTGTTCATAGGAAGAGAGATAATCTCTGACTTTCTAGAGAGAGAAATAAGTTTCCATATTGAACCTTTTTTGAATAAGTTTTGATGGATATAAGTGAAAGGAGAATATAAAATATTGCAACATTGTTCAATTGATCATCATATTCAGTTGTCTATCATAATATTCCTGTCATTGTATTCGGATGGTCATTATATTGGGCTAGATAATCAGATCGGGATTTCCGTGTTGGGATTTTTGGACTGAGGATAAAGGGGTTTTGGGTTTTCTTGATTGTATTCTAATATAGCTACATCTATCGTATTGAGAAATTGGATTTGAATATCGGAGTGGGAAAATCGGATTGGGCAATCAGATCTGGAGAATATGAGTGAGAAGATCAGACTAGACAATAAGATTTGATTTCTATATCAAAGTCCTTAAAGTTCTTACCATATTTTAGGTAAGAAATTGAAGAATTTTATTTTAAAGAACACATTTTTTGAAGTTGAAAAGAAGAATAGGTAACATGATTTGTTACACAAACATTATTTTACTTTATTTTTTCTAAGAGGGTGCACACACACTTTTGGATTGTTTTCAAAGTGCTACATGAGTGAAAGGGTATATCTTAATCTTTGTATTCCAAGGATAAATTTCTAGTGGATTTTATGGTATTAGATCATTTCCAAAACCATACCAAGAATGTAGATATTCTTATTTAATAATGAACCTTGTAAATTCTTTTGTTCCTATGGATGTTTGTTTGAATTATTTTCAACAAGAATTGAAATATTTAATAGGAGGTGAATATTGTTTCAAGGAAACATAAAACGAAAAGTATCACCAATTCATGTCCTCCCCCTCTCAATGATACAATTATACTGACTAGGAACTTTCAACTCATATCAAAGTCGGGTTGGTTCCCTTCACTTATTCTTTGTTGATGGAGAATTTGAATTGTGTGAACAATAAAGTTATTCTAGTTTTTGATGGAAAGAATTATCATATATGGAAAGATATAATTTTTCTTTATCTTAGGTATATTGGATATGATCTTCTTGAAGATGCAATATATTGGTTTCCTCCTAATGATTATAAAGTTCCTCTTACATCTGTTGATAAAAAGAATCTCGATAATGACGGAAGGGCCAAGAATTCTTTATTATCATCACTTTTTGAAGGTGAATTCCTAGGGGTGAATGGTGTTGTCACAGCCAAAGGTATATGGGATAAATTGAAAAACATATATGAAGTAAATACAAAATTGAAGAAGGAAAAGTTAGAAAACTAAGGATTAAAGTATGAATATTTGGGTGAATACGAATTTGTTGAGTACTTCTTTACCAGTGTGAATGACATTTTCAGCACTATAAGATGTCTTGGTGAAAGTTTAGATGATTCTATAGTTGTTGAAAATATTTTGAGGATCTTTCCTGACAAATTTGTTGAAAAATTTTATTCACCAGAAGACAGATATCCCCAAACATTATCTCTAGATTATTTTTATATCACTCTCATTCTTATGAAATGATAAGGGAGAAATCTATAATGTCCCAATTTCGGAAGTTGCCTAGAGATGTCCCGTACCCGGTTGTTCACATGGCCTCAAACGCATTTCTACGAAAACCAGAGGCTTCCAACTATCCATGAGGGCCTTGGGTATGATAGTGGGAAAACTATGCCCTCATTAGCAGAGTAACACAGTGGAAATAACTAAAATACAATAATGGAAGTAGTAAAATCATGCAATAAGTAAATAGTGGAATACTGAAGAAATAAACAACTAGAGCACATATATATAATGATGCTTGATAAATATGTATAGGAAAGCATCCAAACAAGTCACAATACTGAAATACAGTAGTAAACCAAAGTAAAAAAGAAAAAAGATAAACTCTAGTAGCATCGCAAGCCTCGGATTGGTCCCATGCTCTCCAGCTCCATGGCAATCAAGTACCTGAAGTAGAAGGGCGCTTGCCCTTATCTATAATTTCAATAATATAATCTGTTTGGGCCCAAAATCATGACCTAAATAGGGTGTGAGACAAATTCCAATAGGCAACCACCCAATGATCTACACCTAACAGTCAGTGAAAATATATAGTATGAAAAATGAAAAAGTAGTAACAAACATGGAAGTACTCAAAAGTAAACAGTACTATAGTTTCATTGACAAACATTTACTTTTAAGTATTTAATCAACCAAAAACAAATACAAGAAACACTCTGGGTAGTTCTCATAGCCTAACCCTTCTGGATCAAATTACAAGAGAATATATAACAAATACTCTGAGGAAGCACTCACCCTCAATTCCCCTATAGTCATGTGTGATCAAAGACTCTCTGAGGAAGAACTCACCATCAATTCCCCCTATAGTCTTTTAATGTTAACATATGGACACTCTGAAGAAGCACTCAATGTCAATTCCTTCTGTGGCTTTGTAATGTAACTATAGACACTCTAAGGGAGCACTCAACTTCAATCCCCCAATATGGTCTCGCAGCATGATAATTATAATAGAAACTCTGGGAAAGCCCTCAATGTAAATTTCCCCTATGGTCTCACTACACCAGGTTTCCACAGCCCCATGTAAGCAATTATGCACAAACAATAATCAGCAGCCAAAGTAAACCTCAAGAACTACTTGTCTAAACAACTACAGCATATCATAGCATGTAAAATAATAATCACTCCATCCTACAATACTAGGCATGGAAACACTACTACAATTAACACCTTTAGCGACTTCCAAAATCGGTCACTAATGGTCTTTAGCGCCCGCCTTGCGACCGCTTTTGGCGGTCGTTGTTGCTCCGTTGATAAAGATCAACAGTGACTGCCAATGGTGGCTGCTACATGTCCTTTTAATAATATCACATTTCATCTATGAGGGAAACAAGGTGGGCACGCGGGGACAAACATGGTGGACGTGAGGAAGGACATAAGCTATGGTCACCGGCCATAGAGGATCTACGGAGGCCAAAGGGACGGGTGGGTGTAACGTTTAGGGTTTAGGTTAGCGGGTGGGGAGGGGTAACATATGGGTTCAGCAACGACGGTCAACGGGAGGCGTCGGGGGTGGCGATGGGGGTGGCTGAGGGTATTAAGGGTGGCAGTGGTAAGCAACACTGACGCTGCTATAGTTTGAGGAAGACTGCGGCTGTGGGGTGGCGGGTTGCAGCGGTGAAAATGAGGAAGACAACGACGGGGGTGGGAAAAATGCCGCTAAATTTATTTTAGTATTAGTGACCGCCATTGGAGATCACTAATATTATCAACAGTGACCGCCTATGGCGGTCGCCCATGTCTAGAGGTGTGAAAACCTAATTTTCTAGTAGTGAAAGCAAGCAACAGCCTAACGGGCAAGGCTAGACCAAACGGTCAAAAACAAGAAAACATGGGAAAAACATTCATATCTTGGAAAATATAACCCTATTCTCAAACAATTAACCTCTATCCAATCAAAAAAGGTATAGAAGGAAAATAAAAGGGCTAAAACCATAAACACACAATACCCCAAATGAGGGTACTGGGAACTTTTTCACATATAACTCAAATAATAACTATGGAAAGGCACAAACCACCTACCTCGGCATTGTACGGATGATATACATGAACATCAAACCTTAAATCTCCCTATAATTTTGTAGATCTACAAAAACTTTTAAAACGTTCAACTGAGGATAATTCGTGAGAGAGGAGAAATTAGGAGATGAAGTTCTCGAAGAAGGAATAAATCACCGTGGAGATTCTAACATAATCGATGGAAGCCGATTCGGAGAACAGATGGTGATTTGGGGGCTCAGAGAAGATCAGCGGCTGTACAGATGCTCCTGGACGAGACGGATGAAGAAGAAGTGTGTTCTGTCCATCAGACGCGACCCTGGTCCGTTTAATAAAAAAAGTAGATGGCGTGTTTTTTAAAAGTACATGGCATGTACTTGCCTTTTCTAGCCTTTGCTTTAGGTGGTCTCCAAGTCACCACACACAGCCATGTACTCATCCGTTACATGGCCTGTACATGGTCACCCATAGAAACCGGGTACACAGTGTGTACTTAAAGTACATGGCATGTACTCCAGAAATTTCCAGAAATGCCTTTTTTTCTCAAAAACAACCATAAATGTAAAAAATACCTAAAATGACGATCTTGGATCTTAAAAACTTCCCCCATTAAATAAATTTGTCCCCGAATTTCCCTAGCAAGGCAGAATAGAATAAAAATCCTCAAATAGATCCAGCCACTGCGATCATACATCGACCTCCCTCTCCCATGTCTCGTCATTTACTCGCTCGTACTTCCATAGCACTCGTACCAAAGGAATGGACTGGCCACGGAGAACCTTAACACTTTGATCAACAATCCAAATAGGATTCTCCTCAAATGAGGCATACACCTCAAGATCAACCTCCTCAGGTTGGAAAACATGAGACAGGTCTGAGAATTAATGTTATAGATGAGAAACGTGGAAGATATCGTGCATAGCCCGGTACCTCTGAGGTAACTGCAGCCGATAGGAAACTGGTCCGACTCTCTCCAAAATCTCAAACGGCCCGACGTACCTCAACGAAAGCATACCCTATCTTTTAATCCTCCTATGTACCAGCCTCGGTGTGACACGCAGGAAAACCTGATCTCTAACCTCGAACTCTAGAGGTCATCTCCGTCGATCATCATAAGACTTTTATCATGACTGTGCAGTATCCATCCTCTTTCAAATCAACTCTATCTTCTCCGCGTTCTCTTGGAAAAAGATGAGGTCCCAGCATAGCTGCCTCTCCTACCTCCTACCCACATAAGGGTGATCAGCCTGCCCTACCGTACAAAGCCTCAAAAGGTGTCATCTGAATAGTTTCTTGAAAACTATTATTGTAGGAAAACTCCACAAGAGGTAAGTGCTTCTCCCAATAACCATCAAAATCTAGGATGCATTCTTGAATAATTTCTTCAAGCACCTGAATCGTACGCTCGGACTGGCCATCTGTCTGGGGATGGTAAGTTGTACTCAGAAGTACCTTTGTACCCAAATCCTTCTGTTATCCCTCCCAGACCTGAGAAGTAAAACGTGCATCTCTTTCTGACACAATGGAGTGCGGAACTCCATATAAACATACAATATCTCGGATGTACAACCTACCCAACTCATCAACACTAAAATTCTCCTTAATTGGAAAGAAGTGGGAAACCTTTATGTGTCTATCAATGAAAACCCAAACTTCATCATTCCTTCGAGGTGAACTCGGAAAACCTATCATGAAATCCATCACGACATCATTCCATTTCCACTCAGGAATGGGTAAATACTGAAAAATCCCTACTAGTCACTGATGCCCTGACTTCACCTGCTAACAGGTGGAACACCTCATGAAAAAACTAGCAATATCTCCCTTCATACCTAGCCACCAATACTGATGGTGCAGATCTCGATACATCTTGGTGACACCAAGATGAACTGACCAAACTAAGGAATGAAAGTCTCACATTATCTCCTCTCATATGTCTACTAGCACCCAAATGCGTCCATGAAAATGCAAGATCTCATCCTCACCTACTTCCCATCCAGGATTAGGGTCCTCTCTTGAAACACTCTCCCGTAGGACTAGGCCTTCATAATATGATAGATGCTTCATTTGCACTTGATCAAGTAGAGTAGAGGTAACATCCATAGAAGAAAGAAATGTATTTTCCTAACTTTCGTGCACCTCCAAATGCATCTTATAGAATAAATCCATAAGCTACCACTCACTAATGGCCTCCTGAACTTCATGTATCTAAGTTCTCCTTCTCAACGCATCAGCCACAGTGTTGCCTTTCCCAGGTGTATAGGCAAGCTCAAAGTCAAAGGACTGAATGTACTCAACCCACCTCTGCTATCTCAAATTCAAATCGTGCTGAGTGAATATATACTTCATACTCTTGTGGTCAGTGAAAACCAAAAAATTCTATCCCATAAGATAATGTCTCCAACAGCGTAAATCGTGATCAACTACAGCCAGCTCAAGATCATATGTCGGGTAGTTCCTCTCATGTGGCCTCAAATGTAAAGACTCATACGCAATGACCCCTTCTCTCTATATAAGCACTAATCCCAACCCAATACATGATGCATCACATTAAACAGTATAGCTCTTTCCCAGCTCTGGAAAAACTAGTATCGGCGCTGAAGTCAACCTCCCTTTCAGCTCCTGAAAGGATGACTCACAAGATTCTGACCACAAGTATTTCACACCCTTCTTAGTCAGGACCATCAGTGGCACTGCTAAGTGTGAAAAGTCCTATATAAAATGTCTGTAGTAACCATCCATCCCTAGAAAACTTCATACCTCAAATACGTTCTTTGACTGCCCTCAAAAAACTACTGCTCTCACTTTCTCTGGATCTACTGATACTCTTGTCTTTGAGATAACATGACCCAAGAAGTAAATTTGGTCCATCCAAATGTGGAATTTTGAGAGCTTAGAATATAACTAATTCTCTCTTAGTGTACTCAAAATGATCTTAAGATGTGCGGTGTGGTCGTGTCGAGTGCTAGAGTACACCATGATATCATCCACAAAGACAACCATAGAGGAATCCAAGTACGTATGGAACACTCAGTTCATCAGTTCCATGAAGTATACAGGCGTATTTGTGAGACCGAATGGTATAACCACATACTCCTATAGACCATACCTACTCCGGAAGGCCGTAAGAGGTATATCAGTTGGTCTAATGCACAACTGGTAATAATTGGATCTCAAGTCAATCTTCGAGAACACCCAAGCTCCTCGAATCTGATCAAAGAGATCATCAATCCTCGACAAGGGATATCAGTTCTTGACCGTTAACTAGTTAAAATTTCGATAATCCACACAACGTCTGAGGGTAACATCCTCCTTTTTCACAAATAGGATAGGTGAACCCCAAGGAGAAGTACTGAGTCAGATGAAACCCTTTGCTTGAAACTCCTCCAACTACTTCTTGAGTTCCTATAACTCTGGTGTAGCCATCCTATAAGGAGGAATGGACATTGGTGCCACTCCTGGCACAAGCTCAATAGAAAAGTCCACCTCTCACTTCAGAGGCAAACCTGAAAATTCTTCTAGAAAGACGTCACTGAAATGATCCAACACTAGAGGAAAGTCCATCTGTGAAGTCACCTGGTCATCCAGATACAAACTAGAAAACTGGGTTGTAACTCTTCCCAACCCATGATGCTCAGGTCCCGCTCTGCTCGCATGAACATCCCATTCTCCCTTATAAAGAAACAATCTACCCTCTAGCGAAATAAAACTCACCCTACGGTGATAGAAATCAAAAACATCTTGGAAGGGAACCAACCAGTACATTCTGAGAATGACATCATAGCCCGGCATCTCTAAGACATAGAGGTCCCAGAAGAAGTGACACCCACCAACCTCAAGAGTGCACTCCTTGCACTGACGTACACTAGCTGTTCTAGTTCCCAATGGAGTTTCAAGCATCAAGACATCAGTAGAAGAAAAAATACATATCCCAATGATCTCCAAAATAAAAATAGATATAAAGCTATGGGAAGCCCCTTTATTGAAAAGTGTAGAAGCTAAAACTAAGGAAACTAGGATCGTACCTCAAACTTTAGAGGGTCTGGGATTCTGATCATGTTGGGTCTACTCAACTGCAAAATTATGACCTACACCATGGCCCTATGACCCTGCCTTCCCACTCTGAGATGATCCACCCTATTGTCGCTGAAATCTTAGAAATTGGATACCATAGCCACAACCTCAGCCTGAACAGCTGGAAGTACTCCAGTTCCTAGACTGGTGAGAAATTGGAGGTGCTACTCCCGAACGAGGAGTCATATAAGATCCCCTATCACCATCTTCTGGTGAGAAGATCTGACAGAAGTTATGAAGAAGTCCCATATTTCCGCAAGATCGGCACTCCACTAGGTCTATCAGGCAATGTGGCCTGGTATCTCTAGCCTTCCCGCACTAGTAGCATAACACCTGGCTGCCTGAAGGTACATCCTGCCTACTCAGATCTCCCTGTGTAGACTCCCTGTGTTGCTTCCTACTATCAGCCAGAGAATCACTAACTTTGGATGTGGAACTTCCCTGGATCACAGCTCTATAATCCCTTAGGTTGCGCTCTATGATCAGTTCCTAGTTGACTATAGAAGATATATAATTCAATCTGAAGATATTCATCTAAGCCCGAATATCCTGCCTCAAACCATCTTCAAACTTTTGTGCAAGGAATAACTCATCTCACCTTAGAAAGGGTGTAAATAACTGTAGCTCTGTGAAGTGAGAAGAATATTCCATGAATGAAAGAGTACCCTACTCCAAACTCATGAACTCTCAGTCTTGATCGGACCTCATGGTCTCTGGGTATAAATAGTCATAGAAGGTATTCTAAAACTCATCCCACAACATAACATGTTGGCGTCCCGCATGTGAGATCACATCCCACCATCTCTTGGAGGAATCCTGAAGCATATACGCAACGATCTTAACCCTCCTCTCCAAAGGCGTGTCTAGATGCTCGAAGATCATCAGTACGGCTTCTAGCCTGATTTTTCATTCTAGGGTCCTCCATCCCCTAAGAAAGTGGTAGGATGTTACTGATAAAAGACCCATATCAATTATTCCATCGATAGATCAGGATGTGGTACTCCCTGGAAGGTCTGCATAAACCTCAAAAATCCATCTCGGAACTGTGCCTCGGCACCTGTATCTAGGATGAAAGCTGGTTCCAAGACTGGCACAACTTGAGGATCCACTGGTAGTACCTGATCAGCCATATCCGGTGTCTGATCACTTCCCTGTAACTGGTGGACAACCAGAGGATGTCTCAGTGGCATGAATCTGCAAGGTCTAGTGTATACCTTAGATCAAGATTAACTGAGACTGAAACTTAGAAGTTTCATAAGGGAACAAGAGAAATAAAGAATTCAAGTTTTTTAAAACATGGATACATGGCATGTATAATGCCTACACGGCATGTTCCCTTAATCCTTCACATGGGCATGCACTTCTGCCAACCCAGGTCGTGTAACACCCCATACACATGGCGTGTTGTCCTAACACATGGCATGTATTTGAATCCTCTTCCCCTTCTCAAGTTCTTCTACACGGCTAAGCCACACAGTTCTCCTAGAACTAGACCACACGGCATGTTAGTGCAAGACATGGATTGTACTAGACAAACTTCACTGACCCATGTTGTTAGTTACACGGCCGATTACACAGCTGACTCTACACGGCGTGTTTGTTCCAGACATGGCGTGTACTAGAAATATTTCACTGACCTGTTTTGTTTGATACATGGTCGGATAAATGGGTTACACTACATGGCGTTTTGAAGATTGAAATTGTGTGTATAACTTATGTTTTATCCATCCGTTTCATTAGTCACACAGGTGGAAACATGGTCTACACAACACGGTGTGTACATCCAGTACACAGCGTGTCCCTCCAAGATTTCCCAACCTTGTGTCTCTGCCCACACATCCAGTGACACGTTTAGAGACTAAATGGTGTTTATATACAATACATGGCATGTACTTAAGAAAAATAGTTCCTTCCTGAACAGAAGGACACATGGCATGTATTCATCATTACACGTCATGTATCCTGGGTTCTTCCAGCCAATAAGCCTCAGAAACTACTCTGAAACCCAAAAAACACTAAAATTAACATTAAGGTGCCAAATTCTGATCCGTGAGGGCCCATACTCCCCGCAAATCAAATCTTTGCATCTTATACATGTCATTTTCAAGCATAATTGTGTAATGATCCACTAAATTATAATCCTTGAGGGCCCATAACACCTCAAGAACCAAAGTTTGGAATTCATTCAAACGAAACCTTACACAATTCAATACCCTATCAAAAGTAGGTATTCTATCAAGGCATCTATCACAACAGCATGCATATCTAGCACAACATCTATCACAACAACATGCAATCACTAATGCACCCTAAATGGCATGGCGGGAATGCATGACATGTGATTTCTAATAAGTGCCTATATGATGCATAAGATGGAATACCCTCATCTCATCGGGTTGCATCAAAAATAGAACCTCGATAATAGCAATTATAATAGCACAAAACATGTGAATCTCCCAATGGTGAAATAAAATCAACTATAAAATTGAAAAACCAAAAAATGTGCAATATCGAGGTGAATTGGCTTTTCCCTGTACATGGGTTAGCTATGCCTGAGCGCAGCTTATTACAAAGCACCCATTCCTTCCTATCCCTGGATATATGCTCTAAACCGTAAGTCAAGAAGAAAAGAATTCCCTTTGATACCACTTTGTAACGTCCCAGTTCCGGAAGCCGACCAGAGGTGCCCCGTACCTGGTTGGTCACATGGCCTCAACCACATTTCCCCGAATGCCAGAGGCTGTCAACTAGCAGCGAGGGCCTTGGGTTTGATAGTGGAAAAACTATGACATCATTGGTAGAGTAACACATTGGAAATAACAGATATACAATAACGGAAGCAGTAAAAGCATGCAATAAGTAAACAGTGGAAGACTGAAGAAATAAACAATTGGAGAACACATATATATTGATTCATGATACATATGCCTAGGAAAGTAGCCAAACATGTCACAATGATGGAATAAAGTATTAAACCAAATTACAAAAGAAAACAGATAAACTCTAGTAGCATCGCAAGCCTCAACTTGGTCCCATGCTCTCCATCTCCACAACAATCAAGTACCTGAAGTAGAAGGGTGCTTTCCCTTATCTATACCTACAACAACATAATCTGTTTGGGCCCAAAAGCATGACCCAAACAGGGTGTGAGACAAATCCCTATAGAAAAACACCGAAATATATGCGCCTAACAATCAGTAAAAATATATGGTAGGAAAAATTCAAAAGAAGTAATAAACATGGAAGTAATCAAAAGTAAACAGTCCTATAGTTTCATTGAAAAACATTTAATTTTAAGTATTTAATCAACCAAAAACAAATACAAGCAACCTTATGGGTAGTTTTCACTGCCTAGCCCCTCTGGATCACATTACAAGAGAAGATAAAACAAAGAATCTATGAGTAAGCACTCACTATCAATTCCCTTTATAGTCATGTGTGATCAAAGACTCTCTGAGGAAGAACTCACCGTCAATTCCCCCTATAGTCTTTTAATGGTAATCTATAGACACTTTGAGGAAGCACTCAATGTCAATTCCTATTGTGGCCTCATAATGTAACTATAGAAACTCTGAGGGAGCACTCAACATCAATCCCCCCAATGGTATCCCAACATGATAATTATAATAGACACTGTGGGAAAGCCATCAACGTCAATTTCCCCTATGGTCTCATTACACCAGGTTTCCGCAGCCCCGTATAAGCAATTGTGCACAAACTATAATCATCAACCAAAGTAAACCTCAAGAACTACTTGGATAAACAACTACATCACATCATAGAATGTAAAATAATAATCAATCTATCCTATAATATTAGGCATGGAAACCAAGTAGCAGCCTAATAGGCAAGGCTAGACCAAACAGTCAAAAACAAGCAATCATGGGAAAAACATCCATATCTTGGAAAAGATAACCCTATTCTCAAACAAGTAACCTCTATCCAATCAAAAAAGTCCTAACAGAAAAATAAAAGGGCTAAAATATAAACACGCAATATCCCGAACGAGGGTATTGGGAACTTTGGAACATATAACGCAAATACTAACTATTGAAAGGCACAAACTACCTACCTCGGTGTTGTACGGATGATATACGTGAACCTCAGTCCTTGAATCACCCTATAACACCATAGATATATAAAAATGATTAAAAATTTCAACTGAGGATAATTCGTGAGAGAGGATAAATCAGGAGATGAAGTTCTCGAAGAAGGAAGAACTCACCGTGGTGATTCCAACGCAATCGATGGCAGTCAATTCGAAGAACAGACAGAGAGTTGGGGGCTTAGAGAAGATCCATAGCCATACGGACGCTCCTGGAAGAGACGGACGAAGAAGAAGTGTGTTTTGTCTATCATATGCAACCTTGGTCCATTTAACGAAAAAATACACGATGTGCTCTTTAAAATTACTCAGCATGTACTTGCCTTTTTCGACCTCCACTTTAGGTAGTCTCCAGGTCACCACACACGGCCATGTACTCATCCATTACACGGCTAGTACATGGTCACCCGCGGAAACTAGGGACACAGTGTGTACTTAAAGTACATGGCGTGTACTCCTAAAATTTCAAGAAACTCCTCTTTTTCTCAAAAACAAATTAAAAAAGTAAAACATTCCTAAAACGAAGATCCGGGTTCTTATAAAATCTATGAGAAGAAAAAAATGTTTTATAGAGAAATGTATTTCAAGGATTCTAAGAAATAATATTCAAAGAATATTCTTATTAAAGATGAAGCTTATGAATCTGATTCTGAAAATGAGGTATGTAAAAATTTTGATGATATTTTTTCCTTGTTTTCTAAAAATGTGAAAAGATGTATAGGTAAATACAAAGGTAAACATACCTTGAAATTTTTTTAATATAGAGTCGTTAAGAATTTTGGGGTTCATTTTTCACAAAGGAATATAGAAGAGGATAGTGATGAAGAAGAAAGAAGTCCAAGAAGATTGTGGAAGAAACAAATAGATAAATGAAAACTGTATTCCACGAGGAAATATGGAAAATTATTCAAACCCAAAAGAATAATTTTCTTATCTAAAGATGAATAAGAAGAAGGAAGTGAACCCGAATCTGAAAAATCTATTGAGTATGGTATTAAGAATTCTTCTATTGCAATAGTGAATGAAAAAGAATTTTAAAGTAGCAATTCTGATGAAGAAGAAACTCAACATGAAATTCATTTGACAGAAGAGTTGAAAAAATGCATGAGAAATATTAGAAATATTTAAAATTAAAACAAAAAAGTTGGAAGATGAATGTTCCTCAACAAGAAATCAAGAATTTTTTGCTGATGAGAAGGTGTAAATTGTAAAATAAATTAATTATTTGAAGAAATATCATGAGGAAGAAAATAATCATAATAAGCATCTAGAAGTGAAGTTGAAAGTAAAAGAAGAATAGTTGGAACTTGTCCAACAAAAGTTATTTAAATCATAGATAAGGAATACAAGTTTTAAAAACTCTATATATGAATTTAGTAAAAGTTTTAGTATTGAGAAACCTAATAAGGATCAAAAAAAGTAACCTTCAAAGGGTGAGAATAGATATGAAATTGTTTCTGAAAAGAAGAAAGATGGGAGAGTTATATCTATGGCCAAAACCAACAAAGTTGGGAATTCAAAAGTTTCTAAAAATTCTGAATCTAAAAATTGTGAATCTAGAAAAGTTTCCAAAACATTTTGTTCTAATAAAGCTAAAAAGAAACAGAATATTCTAGTTAAAAACATAAAAGTTGGTGGCATAGAAAATAAAGACAAGAAGGTTTCTAAGAAACAGATTTACAATTACAGTCAGTATGAAAGTTTCATAGGAAAATACTCTATCTATGGATACTACTGGTATTGTGGTGGATTCGAACATATCAAAAATATGTGTTGGTTTAACCGAAAAAATTACTATTATTCGACAGGTTATGAAAGGCAATTCTTGAGGGGGATTCAATATCCTCAAAGAAAGAAGACTAATAAAGTTGTTTTGAAGAAACCTAAAAATGTTGGAGTAAAGATTTAAAATAGGTTAAAACCATTAGAAAATATTTTTTAAAGATGTGAAAAAACTAGAAAAATTTAAAAAGGATGTCTTTTTTTGTTACCAGCACAACAAAAGATACTTAACAATTCTCAGAAGCTGAAAGTGAAGAAAGAAAAGAAAGAGGAAAAAGATCTTTTTGTTGAAACTTCATTTAAAACTACAAAAGGATAACAAACTTAGATTATTTATATTGGGTGTTCTTATCATATGATAGAAGATTTGAAATTTTTGATGAATGTGAAAGATTTTAAAGAAGTAACAGTGACATTTGGTGATGTTGAATATCTGAAAATCAAACATGTTGGATCAGCCATCATTGGAAAAGAAAAGATGAAATCTAAGAAAGATTTATATGTTGATGGGTTGAAACACTATTTTCTAAGTGTTTGACAATTTTTTGATGAGGGTAACAAAGTTATATTTATAAAATATGGATTTTTTCAAAAAAGTGAAAAATATGGAAAGATAGTTACAAGATACCAACGTACAAAAGGGAATTTGTTTCAAGTTGGTGAAATAAAGAACTATTGTTACTTGAGTATAGTGGAAGAGACTCAATTGAGGCATAAAAGGCTTAGACACATGTTTCAAAGAAACATGAGAAATTTTTTAAAGATAGGTATTGTTTGATAAATTCTTAACTTTCCAAGAATAAGAGATTGGTGTTGCACTATTTTTCAGAAAGGAAACATTACAAATGTTGTGCACAAGAAAGTTGATATTTTTTCAAAACAACCCCTAGAGATTATTCATTTCAATATTTGTGGGAAAATGAGAAAATAATTAGAAAATGAAGATAAGTACTTCATAACTTTCATTGATCATTTTACTCCCATTACATTTTTATGTATATGAAACATAAATCAGATTCTTTGAAAATGTTTTAAAGTTTCAGAAGGAAAGATAAGAATGAATGTAATTATTTAGTGAATAAGTTAAGAAATGATAATGGTGGTGAATACAGAATTGAATAATTTGAAATTTATCTTGAGAAGCATAGAATTTGATACGAGTATAGTTCCCCATAAACTCATTAACAAAATGGTGTTGCTGAAAGAAAGAATTGAAGTTTGGTAGAAATGGGAAGAACTGTGTTATTTGAACATGGTATTTCTCATTACTATTAGAGGCAAGTCATGAGTACTACTATTTATATTCAAAACTGATGTTTCTATATTCAAAATTCATATATGACTCTATAAATTATTTTCTGTAAATACTTCAAGTTTGAAACACTTTATAATTTTTGGTAGTCTGTGTATTGTAAAGAAGAAAGGTGGAAACTATGGAAAGTTTAAACAAAAAGGTTAAGATGGATTTTTTCTTGGCTATGCTCTAGAAGGAAGAGGATATAGATGTTTTAATAAAGTAACATGAAGAATTTTTTATTTGTTTTATATGAAAGTAATTGAAAGATCTGATAAAGACAAATGTATTCAGGTAGATAAGAATGTTTAGCAGGATAAGGAATGTTTTGAAAACAATTCTGATAAGAATATAGACAATCATAATCCACCTCAAGAAGAATAATCAGAATTAGCTATTTCTATTGATGAGAAAGATACTCTAAAATCTCATCATGGGCTGAGAAAGCAAGTGGAATCCTAGAATATCATTGGGGATCAACATCTAAAGGTCCAAACAAGAAGAACAAAAAATGCTATTTCACATTCTTCTTTTTATTCAAAAGTGGGTTTTAATGATGTAAAATAATTTTTTGAGAATCCATAATGGGTTCATGCCATGAATGAAGAAATGGATCCGATAGAAAATAATGATACATGGGAACTCATACCCAATCCAAAAAACAAAAACATTATTGGAATAATGTGGGTCTTTTGGTATAAGCTGAATGAAGAAGGTGAAGTGATAAGAAATAGATAAATATTAGTGTGTAAAGGGTATTCACAAATTGAAGGTATTGATTTTGATGAAATCGTGGTAAGATCAGAAATGATCAAAAAAATATTTCTATTACTACACAATGAGGTTACAAGATCTTTCATATGGATGTTAAATCCACATTTTTGAATAGTGATCTTGATAAGGAATTTTACATTGAACAAACTTAAGGATTTGTTATTGGGAAAGATGAAAGTTATGTTTGAAGATTGAAGAAGGATTTGTATGGGCTAAAATAAGCTTTGAGATCATGGTATTCCAAAATTGGATACTTTCTTCAAGAAAATGAGTTTCAAGAAGGGAAGAGTTGATATCAATCATTATATTAGAGAAAGTACAGAGTATTCCCTCATCATAATTGTTTATGTTGATGACATTATCTTTTATAGGAATGATGAAAGAATTTGTGAAAAGATTTACTAAAGAAATAAAAAGGGTTTTGAAATGTCCATACTTGGGGAAATGAAGTACTTTCTTGGGTTACAAATTCAATAAAAGAAAAAATACATGTTTCTTTCTCAAGAAAAGTATACTATGGACCTTCTGAAGAGGTTCTGCATGGAAAAATCAAAACCTTTAGAAACACTAATTTCAGTGGGAACAAAGTTGACAAAAGATGGAGATGGAAAAGAAGTTGATCAGAAATAATTTTGGAAGATGATTAGAAGATAGTTGTATTTGACTACCTCAAGACCTGACATTGTTTATACTATTACCTTATGAGTAATATTTCAAAGTGCTCCAAAAGAATCACATTTACTTGTTGAAAAAAGAATTCTCAGATACAGCAAAGGCACAAAAAATTTCAGAATCAGGTATGACATCTTTTACTGTATGGATTTGTTAAGGTATTTATATGTTTATTGGGAATGAAATGTTGATGATATAAGATCCTCATATGATGGATTATTCTTTCTAGAAAATAATTTTGTTAGTTAGAATTCAAAGAAATAGAATTCAGTAACTCTCAGTACAGCTAAAGTTGAGTATGTTGCTACCACTCAAGCCACTACTCAACTTATGTGGATGAAAACTCAATTACAATACTTACTTGTTTAAGTGAAGTTACCCTCACTCTTGATTTGTGAAAATCAAAGTACAATCAATCTCACCAGGAATCCAGTTCAAAATTTTCATTCAAAACATATTGATATCAAATATTATTTTAATAGAACATGTGGAGAAGAATGAATTAAAGCTAGAGTATATTCCAACATTAGAACAAGTCATTGACATTTTCACAAAACCTTTACCAAATGAATATTTTTCTAAATTGAGGTTGACCATGGGCATCCAACCTCTTTCTCATCAAGGTTGAGGAATTTTCTTCTATCCCCCTCTCTCATATTACCTTTTGATAGTGTTATCAAGGGTGAAATTGAATTGTTTCATAAATATATCATTAAAAGGTATGAAAAAAGGGGGAGTTGTGGGTAAGATGTAAATTCAGCATTGTATTGTGTGTGAACTATTCTAACTATTTTTTCGAGTAGTTGTAGGAAAGGAATTGTTTTGTTTTCCAAGAATGAAGAAAAGAAAGGTGAGAAGCTAAATATGTTTTCATACTCACTTATTTTAGATAGCATGGTTTTTTTGTTAATGATTCTTATTTCATACAATGAGTTAGCCCACGTAGTCTTAGAATTGTTGATAAGTGATTCATTGCTCGAGGATACAAAGTTCAGGGATTTATGAAACTTGTTTGATAAAAAAATCCAAAGGGGGATATTATTAGGACCGAGATAATAGTGAAAGTGATTATTTTCAGATGTTGTCTTTTGTTTTTAATGATGTTTTAGAATAAAGGAAAAATCACATCACTTTGTATTTGTTGAAATTCGGGCTGACTATCATATTTAGAGAATCGGACTCGTAATGTTTGAAAAGTCCCATCGTATTCAAGTGAAGCTAGTTGGAAGAAAAGTCTCATCGGATTCAAACTAAATCCAAAATGAGAAGTCCGATTGTATTGAGGAACAATATTGATGGAAGTAAATGGTCATTGGATTCACTTTGAATCCAGTGTAGAATATTTGATTGTAATGGGATAATCAGAGTCTATATTACTAAGATAAAACAAATTTGATGTTGCTTTGTTGATATTGGAGTTATCATAAATCATGAGTTTGTGGTAAAACATGTGATGCAAGCTTGATGAAAGAAATGGGGAGTGAAATAGATTATTCCAATCATAATCATATTGATCTGATCTAAATAATAAATAAAAGGTTGTTAGAGATTGTATTCAGCTAAATCATACTCAGGTTGGGTTGAAAAGAAGGATGTTGTTAAAAGAAAGATAGGCATTGTAGCAGCTGATCATCAACGTATCCAGATGCATGATATTTAAAGAAGAAAGTTGGTGAATCCATTGTAATGGGATCATCAGATTCATAAAAGGACAAGAACATTTGTGAAAAATGTGTTGATTCTTCAATTGGGTCAAGAGCCTTCGTAATTAGAGTAATAATTTCTTGAGACCAATGAATGAAAACAAAAGAAAAAAAGATGATCAACAATGTAGTCATCCATTTAAAAGGGTTTTAATTGCTTTGTTTTATGTTCAAGTGGGTTAAAAAAGAGATGAAGAATAAGTTTTTTATTTCAAGTGAATCAATAGAAGAGATAAATAAAATAGATAGATGTCTTGTCGAGGGGGAGCTTGAAATTCAAAGAGATTTTTTTCTCAAAAATTGCTACAAAGTAATCATATTGAAGAAATCATATTGAGCCAATCAAAATCAACAATTGAAATCCGATTGAGAAATCAGATTCAGCCTGATGTTATTAAAAGAAAATATAATGAAGAGATGAAATTTGGAGAAGATTTGAGAAGATTATAAAAGAGTTTACAAAGTCATAAATGCACTCGATATTCAAGGTAAATCGAGGTTTGGTTGAATTTTGTTGAGTGGGAAAGTTTTTGGGATTCCCGCCAAAACCTCTCATGGATCACCTATAAAAGGAGAAAGTACTTTGTACTTTTCAAGTGGTCTAACACTGAGGTATTTTTCATAGGAATATAGAGAAGATATGACTTTCTAGGGATAGAAATAAGTTTCTGTATTAATCCTTTATTGAAGAATTTTCTACGGAGAGAAGTGAAAGGAGAAGAGACAGGATCGCAATGTTGTTCAACTGATCATCGTATTAAGTTATCCATCATAATCTTCTTGTAATTGTATTATATTGGTCATTATATTGGGATGGATAATCAGATCAGGATTTCTATATTGGTATTTTCGGACTGAGCAAGAAGGGGTTCTTTATTGTCTTGATCGTATTCTGACAGAGCTACATCTATAGTATTGGGTAATCAGATTTGAAGATTAGAGTGGGATTATTGGATTGGGAAATCAGATTTATAGAATCAAAGTGAGAATATTAGACTGGAAAATCAGATTTGAATTCTATTTCAATGTCCTTGAAGTTCTTACTGTCTTTTGGGTAAGAAATTGAAGAATTGTATTTAAAAGAATACATTTTTTGAAGTTGAAAAGAAGAACATGTAACATGAGTTGTTACACAAACATTGTTTTAACCTATTTTGTGATAAGAGGGCGCACACACACTTTTTGATTATCTTCAAAGTGCTAAATGAATGAAATGGTATATCATACTCTTTGTATTACAAGGATTTATTTCTAGTGTATTCTATGGTATTAGATCATTTCCAAACCATACCAAGGACGTCGCTATTCTTATTGAATAGTGAACCTTGTAAATTCTTATGTTCCTGTGGATGTTTGTTTAAATTTTTTTGGTATTAATTGAACTATTTAACAAGAGGTGAATGTTATTTCAAGGAAATATGAAAAAAAAACGTATCACTGATTCACCCCTACCCCTCTCAGTGATACAATCATCCTGACTGGGCACTTTCATAATGGTTATAATTATATTTAATGGTTGTTATGTAATTAAATTTTGTAACCAAAATCTCATATCTATTAATAGATAATTATTTCTATTATGTAAGGCAGTTGAAACCAATTCCATGTTTAGGAATAGAGAATTTTTGCTCAAAACGAATTATATCTCGACTCCTCCTCCTCTCTCCCTCTCAAGAATGAGAAACCAAAGAGAGAATTTATTTAAGACCAAATAATGAGCGATCAAGAACGAAAAACTCAAGACATTCGATTCACCACTCTAGTACCCAGAGAATGAGTGGCATTGCTCGAATACCATTGGAGCATGTGTGGATCACCGCTAGAGGGATTATACCCATGGATCCTCACAAGCGCAATGAAGGAAATCTGAAAGGGCCTTTTTGAATGATCAATAATCATCAATGAATAAATTTCCTAATCTCAGGTATTTATTTATTCAGATATTAAATAAATTAATTATAAATTTTATGTGCAAGATCATCGCTTTTGGTTTCGGGAAATGATTATTAAAAGAAATTTTAATATATCTCCCTACACCGCAATGTTTTCATTGTTCCTGGAACCAACTTTTATGAAGCTTGCATTCCAAGGAACATACTTGAATTTTCTATGCTTTCTAATGAGTTTTCATGAAAATAATTTTATTTCGAAAGGTAATCAAATGATATTTTGTTTTGAAGGAATTTTTATTCCCTCTTAGGGGAAAAAGGTGTGTTTTTAATTAAATGTTTTTCATAGGTTCTCATGTTTTAAAATAAAACCTCATGATTGTGATTTTGACTTTATGTTTTCTTATAAAGTTTTTTATAAAAAACTTTGGGTGGTAAAGCTGATTTCATGTGAAATTAAATGATTATTTGAGTTCAAAGTTTATTATTTTAAGTGAAAACTCTCTTTTATGGTCTCTTGGTTTAAAATAGACTAATATGTTTCTTTATTTCTTTTTATATGTCCCATATTGATATTTTTTTATTCATCCCACATTTTTAAATGTTTTTCACAAGGTTTAAGGGTGAGTAGGAACAGATAAAAAGTCAAGTTGAATTTCATGAAGATTTTTCATGAAAAGAAAATGGGCTTATTTATAAAAGTATTATATTGTAGAAAAAATGGATACTGAGTGGAAGCGACTGCTTTGTCATATATTAATTTATTATGTAAGAGTTATGAACTAATTCTATAAAACTCTAAACTAAAAAGATCCTCAAAATGTAATAAAGTGAATTCTTGACTGAAAACTCAAAATTATGAAATGTTTTAAGGCAAGTTCTATATAATATGGATCATATTTACTGTCCTACTCTTATTTTTTATTTATTTTTTATATCATATCTTATGTATTACTCTTTAAACTTCATTTATGTCATTATGCTTGGATGTTCATCTCAATTTTACTACATATACCTTGTTTGGTTGGTTATATTTTGAAACAACATGTTTATTTAGAATGATAATCCAATATATGTATAGTTTATGTTGGATCCCCAATTGTATTATATAGCATTGATTATCAATTTGAGAGGGTGAAGTGATCGTGCCACGATTCACTGTTTCATTTTCACCCTTACACCACTATGCTAAACTTTTTTTGTATTGAAAATTATAAAAATAATAACAAATTGAAATTCATGTTTTATACCATAATTTTGTTTTTATTAATATTAAAATGGGAAATGTTACTATTTTTTATTATTTCAATGTAGGAGGAGATGATTTGGAGGGTCTATTATGAAGTGGAAGAAAAATGGGAAAAAATTGCATGGATCCATGAAGACTAGTCCACTATTTTGCCTCTTTAGAAAATTTCGTGAATCCAAATGGTCTAATATTTTGTATGATGGTAAAAAATTTATTTTATAAAATTATTATGAAGAAAACCAAGCCCAATTCTACCAGAAAGGGTCCCACCGACCTGATCTGTCCAGAACACCGAATTTGTGCAAAGTCAAAAGTGGTGTTATGTAATCTTTCCATATCTCCATATCCACTTATCCAATTGATGCCAAAATTTCGGTAGAGATATTAAATAAGTGCTTATAAAACTTTCCAGTTTTGTCAAAAGGGATATTCAATTCTATAATGGCCGAAATGTGTAGTATAAGTGGTTTGAATAAATTTGTGTTCCCAAAACCACCTTCCAATTTTCCTATAAATTGGAACCTTGGGATCTTCATTTTGGAGTTCGAACCAGAGGCAAGGTGATTCCATTTTGGAGTCCCAAATCATTCCTCCCACCAATATTTGAATTTATGGAGGCTATGGGAAGTTCTACCTCAATATATTTCTCTTCCTCCTCTCCCATAGGTTTTTAAACCCCTTGTGATCACCCTGGGAAGAATGTGATGTAATCCTGAGCTTCATGTTTGTATTATTTTGAATAAACTTTTTAATTACAGGTTTTATGTTTTTTTTATTCGTCCTATATTTTAATTTAATTTAGTTATATATTGTTATGTTATACTCAAACTCAAATGATCATGTTTGGGGGTACCCTTTCATGTGATGTTTCACACACCATTCATCCTTTTTTCTTCCCTCATTCAATTGTGGTGTTTGTGTGGTTCATATTGGTCAATTGAACTCACATAAGCTCTGTAAAGGCCATGTAAATTTATGTCATGGTATCACAAGGAAATAACATGCAAACATTGACAGCACATCGAGTTCTTTGTGTGTTTCTTTGGTGAGTTTCGGTTATGAAGTCGAACACAAATCACCCAATCATCAACGGTGTTCGGTGAATCATTGTTTTTTTCGACTGAACCCTAGGAGTTGTCCTAGTATAAACTCAGTAACCTTATGTTTCTAGGTGTTAAAACCCAAGGATTAAAATATCATAACCCTATATCATGAAGCGATGAAGGATGAACATCATGAGAGTACCCCAAGTTGATCATGCTTAATTAATTCTGTTAATTTTTAATTTGTTTTATTGCTTTCATTTTATATTTTCATCCTCATTCATCAAACCCCAAAGTTTTACAAAACCGCATTCCCCATATACTTTCATAATAAAAACCCTATTTTTAAATTAATGATTTAAGGCTCCGTCGAGAGATGACCTAGTGTTGCTGCTATACTGTAGAAATTCTAGTTAAAAATAAACATCTAATTTGACGTGCTCGACAATGTGATCAAATTTAGGCACAATTTACGGGGATAAAAGATAATTTATTTTCATTATTTACTTTTATTTATTTATTTTACTTCTTAATTATCACTCCTTTCAATACCCCACCCCCATTTGATTGTTTTTTTTTTGGGTTTTTGTCTTTATTTTTGGTTATTTTGTGTGTTCTTCCTCTCTCTCTCTCTCTATTCTTATTCTTCTCCATCTATCTCTCTATAATTCTATATTATAACATTCTATTATATTTTAAACCTTCTTAAGTGACTTTATACATATTAAATAACAAAAAAAAAACTTCACAACTTATTTGCATGACCCAATCAGAAATAGAAAAACTGCTTGAATTTGACCCTGAAATTGAAAAGACACTTCACACACAAATAAAGGCATATAGAGAAGGTCAATAAAGTAAAACTAAGGAACCCCTTGTGTAACCTCATGTTTTCATAAACTTATCAAAAATTTAACCTAATCAAATCCAAGAAAACATGGATGCTAATAATAGAACCTTAAAAGAACTGACCACCCCGGATGTGGATTACCAACCTCCGTACATCCAATATCCTGAGGAAGCAGCCAACTTTGAGCTGAGATCAGGCCTCATCCACCTTCTTCCTAAATTACATGGGCTTCCCGGTGAGGACCCTCATAAACACCTTAAGTAGTTTACATAGTGTGCTCCACCATGAAACCACAAAATGTGTCTGAGGACTTAATTATGTTTAGGGCCTTCCCTTTCTCCCTTGATGGTGTAGAAAAAGTTTGGATATACTATTTTCCTACCACTATTGTGGGATAGAATGACCTTAAAAGACTATTTTTAGAGAAGTTCTTCCCTACCTCCCGAACTGTATCAATTAGGAATGAAATCTGTGGAATTAAGCAATCACAAGGAGAGACCCTTCATGAATACTGGGAGAGATTCAAAAGACTTTACTCAAGCTTCCCCCACAACCAGATTAGTGAACAACTATTAATCCAATACTTCTATGAGGGACTTATCCCCATGGATCATGCAATGATTTATGTTGCAGCTGGTGGTTCCCTAGTTGATAAAAATCCTTCTATTGCTTGTGACTTAATAGCCAACAT
Organism: Viscum album; assembly: GCA_963277665.1. Classification (NCBI taxonomy): domain Eukaryota; kingdom Viridiplantae; phylum Streptophyta; class Magnoliopsida; order Santalales; family Viscaceae; genus Viscum; species Viscum album. The sequence goes on along the minus strand of OY728130.1, from coordinate 723,420,955 downwards.
GGCTCAAAATGCACAACAATTTGGTACACGAGCTATTGCACCAACCTGAGGAGTTCATGTGGTAAGTTATTAATCCCTAAAACAAAAGGTAGATAACAAGCTTGATGAGATACGTACCCTTATAAGGCAATTAGATCAAGCACAAGGTAACTCACAATCTCCTCTTGTTCCATTACATTGTGGTATTTGTTCTGAAAATACTCATTTTTCTGACCAATTCCCACAACTTCAAGATTCATTGGAGTCTGTGCAGCTGTGTTCCCAGGGAATCCATACCAAAAATAACCTCCTTTCAAGTAAGATCCATTTAGGCCAAATCCAAAACCCGGGTGGCAAGCACAACCCCAGTACTGACAAGGAGGAATCTCAAGCTACCCCAAGCAGAATCTGTATCAATAAGGCCAAGGTATGCAACCTTCTTATCCTTCCACTTCTCAAAACAATGATCCTCTTCCTACCAAATCTAAACCAATCCTCGAGGATATGGTGAAGAAAATGGAAACCCAGATCCTACAGTTCCAATAGACCACAAAATCAGCTATTAAATACCTAAAAACTCAAGTGGGACAATTGGAAAACACCATCGATGAGCTTAAGATGAAAGGTTCTGGACAAATACCATCCCAACCCATTGCCAGTCCAAAGGACAAAGGTAATGTTTGTGTGATTACACTTTGTAGTGGTAAAGAAGTTTCTCCTTGTACTGATTCTACGCAATAGGTATGTCCCCCTCTTGACAACACTTTTTCTCCACCCATAAATGATTCTAGTGAATAAAAACAAAACCAAAAGGGTAATAAAATTATTATTGATGATTCAAATGAACAATCCATTCCTCTTCCTTTCCCCTAAAGACTCTATAAATCTAATAAGAAATTTGATAATAATATTGACAAAGAAATAATGGATACTTTTAAAAAGATCAAGTTAATATTCCATTGTTGGATGCAGTTAAGAAAATTCCTCGTTATGCCAAATTTCTCAAAGAACTTTGTACCCATAGATGAAGGCTGAAGGGAAATAAAATAGTCAACCTTGGAAGAAATGTTTCATCCTTGATTCAATCAGTAATTTCAAATAAGTGCAAGGATCTAGGCACATTCACGATACCTTGTACCATAGGGGAGACCTTCTTTTCAGATGCTATGCTGGATTTAGGTGCTTCCATTAATGTAATGACTCACTCCATGTATACTTCTATACGGGTTAGTGAACTTAAACCAACAGGAATTATTGTGCAACTTGCCAACTGGAGTACTATGCATCCAATAGGAGTGATTGAGGATGTCCTTGTAAGAGTGAAGAATCTCATCATCCCCACTGATTTCTACATTCTTGAGATGGAAGATACCCGAACCAAAGGTCATGCCCCTCTCATATTTGGGCTGTTATTCCTTAAAACAGCAAATAAGATCATCAATGTTCACAATGGTACATTTTCCATATATTTTGGTGGATAAAAGGTAAGTTTTAACATCCTTGAGGCTATGAAACACCCCATTGAAGAGCACTCCACTCTTCCTATCTATTCGATGGAAGTGCTCTCAAACGATGCACACACACACACTTCTCTCCTCAACCCATACTCTGATTCATTTTCCTCTTCTTCATCCTTGGATGATTTGAGTTTTGATTCATATTTTGAGTGTTGTGTGGGTTCTGAAAAGTGTAATTTTTTTGCTTTAATTGACGACTGTGTTCATTCTGATGTACCTATGATCGTCGATGATTATGAAAATCTAATTTCAATAGATTCTCTATCCTTAGAGAATAAACATGAGCATATAGATGGTTTAATGGACTTAACTCCCCCTAAATCCCCTCCCTCAGTCCAAAACCCCCCGGCTTTGTAATTAAAACCACTTCCATATAATTTAAAATATGTCTATCTTGAGGGTATTGACCAATTGCCTGTCATTATTGCTAATAACCTCTCTCAACAACAGAAATCAAAACTGCTCAACCTTTTAAGAGAGTGTAAAAAGGTAATAGGATGGACATTGGCTAATATTCCCAGGATTATCCTATCTATTTTTATTCACTATATAATTTTGGATGATGAGGCTAATCCTGTGAGACAATCTCAACGCCAATTGAATCTCACTCTCCTTGAAGTGGTAAAATTGGAAGTGAGTAAATTACTTGTTGCGGGGATCATTTATCATATATCTGGTAGTAAATGGGTAAGCCTAGTGAAAATTGTACCTAAAAAATCGGAATAATAGTTGTGTCAAATGAGAGGAATTAATTGGTTCCAACACATGTGCACAATAGTTGGAGAGTCTGTATTGACTACTGTTGACTAAATAAAGCCACGTGGAAGGACCACTTTCCTCTACCTTTCATTAACCAAATGCTAGAAATATTAGTTGGTAAGTCCCATTAGTGTTTCCTTGATGGATATTCAGGTTATTTTCAAATCCACATATCCTATGAGGATCAAGAAAAGACAACATTTACCTGTCCATTTGGCACATTTGCATATAGAAGGATGCCTTTTGGTCAATGTAATGCTCCTGGTACTTTTCAGTGATGTATGTTGAGTATTTTTTTCGAATACCTAGAGAATTTCATGGAATATTTTATGGATGATTTCACAGTTTATGGAACTTCCTTTGATGATTGTTTGTCCCACCTAGGTTCTATCCTCCGTCGTTGCATAGAAAAAGATCTTGTATTAAAATACGAGAAATGCCATTTCATATTTGGTTGGGGGATAGTTCTTGGGCATGTTATTTAAAAATAGGTAATTCAAGTGGATAAATCAAAAATTGAATTAATTTTAACCCTTCCATATCCAAAATGTGTTCGTGAAGTGTGATATTTCTTGGGGCATGCTGGTTTTTACCGCTGATTCACTAAAGACTTTAGTAAAGTCGCACTTCCCTTATCCCAGTTATTACAAAAGGATTCTAAGTTTTTGATTGATAAAAATTGTGAGGATGCTTTCAATTCACTAAAAATGAGTCTCACATTACCTCCCGTCATCCAACCACCATGTTGGAATCTCCCATTTGAGCTTATGTGTGATGCCTCTAACTTTTCAGTTGAGGCAGTTTTATCAAAATGGGTTGAGAAAGCTCCTCATGTCATTGTGTATGTCTCTCGTACCCTTGGACCTGCCCAGAAAAACTACATAACCACTGAAAAATAAATTCTTTCTATTTTGTTTGCCTTGGAAAAATTTTGTTCATATCTTATCAGGTCAGAATCATTGTCTTTTCTGATCATGATGCCCTTCATTTCCTCCTAAAGAAACCTGAAGCTAATCCCTACCTCATTCGGTGGATGCTCATCCTCCAGGAGTTTGACCTTGAGATTAAAGATAAGAGAGGAGTGGAAAATGTGGTAGATGACCACATTAGTAGGATTTCCCCATCATTATACCATAATATTGACTCAACCCTCCCCATTGGATAATTCTTCCTTCATGAGAACCATTGTGATGTTGTGGACCTTACCCCCTGGTATGCGGACATTGTAAATTTTCTAAAAACATCTAGGGTCCCCATTGATTTCATCATTTCACAATCCCAAAGTCTTAAGCATGATTCTTATTGTTAAATTTTGGATGACCCATATTGTTTCAGAATTTGTGGTGACCAAGTAGTTTTTCGGTGTGTCCTTGACCATGAGTTTACCTCTGTTTTGACCTTCTTCCACACTTTGGCCTATGGGGGCCACTTTGGCTCTCAATGTACAACTCGAACGGTCCTTGACTCAGGAATTTATTGGCCAACTTTTTATAGGGATGCCCATAGATTTTTCAAGTCATGTAGTCGTCAATTCTTAGGGAATATCTCCAAGAGGAATGAAATGCCCCAACAACCCATGTTATTTTGTTAGATCTTCGATGCATGGGGAATTGACTTCAAGGGGAATTTTCCAAATTCATTTGTCTTTTTGTACATCTTATTGGTTGTTGACTATTTATCTAAATGGGTGGAAGAAAAGGCCACCGGGACCGATGACTCTCGGGTGGTTGTTGATTTTGTGAGGTCCCAAATTTTTAGTAGGTTTGGTTTACCAAGATTCATAATTAGTGATCAGGGTTCACATTTTTTCAATCACAACATGAAAATTTTTCTTCATAAGTATGGGGTTGTTCATAAAGTCTCTACAACATATCATCCCCAAACTAACGGACAAGCTGAAATCTCAAATCGGGAAGTTAAGATAATCCTGGAAAAAATGGTACAACCCAATAGGAAAGATTGTATTTTGTGCTTGGATGATGCACTTTGGGCATATCGTACAACTTTTAAAACCCCAATCAGGATATCACTATACAGAATTGTGTTTGGAAAGGCTTGTCACCGCCCGGTGGAGGTAGAACACTGTGAATATTGGGTTGTTAAACAATGTAATATGAATCTTTCAGATGCAGGTGAGCATAGGAAGCTACAGATTCAAGAGTTGGAAGAAATTTGATGTGATGTATATGAGAACTCCTGGATCTATAAAGAGAAGACAAAGGCTATCCATGATATCATGATTCATCATCAAAAGTTTTATATTGGTGATAAGGTTCTCATGTATAATTCCAGGCTAAAGCTCTACCCAAGTAAGCTTCGTTCTTGATGGCTCGGTCCTTATACCGTTACTGATGTTTACCCTTTTGGTGTTATACAGGTTTTTCATGAGAAGAGTGGACAAAGGATTATTGTCAATGGAAAGAGGCTCAAACACTTCTATTAGGATTTTCCGAAGCATCTCATAGAGGAAATCCAACTGATAGATGCCACATATGACACCACGTAGTAGGATGTCCCTTCTCCCTACCTTTATTTATTATCTATTTATTTAAAATAATTTCATTGAGGACAATGTAACTTTTAGGTGTGGGGGAGGGTGACATGTCATAGTTAGAATTAAAAAAAAAATTAATAAAAAAATTTTAAAAAGAAAAATATGTTTTCATTTTTGATTTCTTTATTTTGTGTTTTTATATAAAAATTGATCTTAAAAAGAATATCCAAAATCATTTTTCATGCTTGAATCGATTGTGCAGAAAATTCCATTGTTTTTGTAAAAATGTTTTTCAAATTAATGTTGATATGGAATCTTTTTCTATAATTTTTATTTTCAAATAATTATTAGGTGTTTAATGTATTTTTGAAACCCATGCCTCATTAGTACTGACCAATATTTTAATCCCTTACTCGAGAGATATTCTAAGCCCTTTATTGCATACTCTTCCTTTAAATAAATTTCTTGAGAGTCTCGGGTCATGTAGAGAAACTAGAACTTTCCTTGATTATATTTGAAACCATAAGATTCAAGTATTCTATATTCATGATTGAGGAAATCGTTCATTAAAAATCCCATTTTACCATTATCCTCTATTTTCGTCCACCTTCACATTTTATTCTTCTTAAGCCTTAGAGACCATGAAATGCTTGTTAGGTAGCCACATTACAAGCTAATATATCCCTACCTTCCCATCTCTTGTTTATATTCTTGTTTTATTTTTAACAGGTGTGGGAGAGAGGGTGTTTCCATGGTAATTCTGGGGAGAGAATCATTGTTATGGGTTGATATAAAGGGTGCCTACTTTTTCCTTGGGAAATGGGTTTACAAGCCATATTAAATAATTTTTTTACACATGTTTCCCTCTATATCTCTAACAAAAATCTATACATTAAAAAATAGTTCTGTACATTGAAAAAAAAATAGAACAAAAGAAAAAAATAGAGAAAAGAGGAGGTTTACTCATTATTATTCACTGCATAGTTGTGACCCACAAAGTTGGACAATGAGGAGAGTGAGTTGAAAGTGATACACTTTGTGAGGGGTTGAGTGTGTACATTAATTGTGAAAACTTATTGGATTTTGACATCTTTTGTACATAAGAGATTAAACACTCTTCTTTGACCTCAGATTTTTAAACATTAAATCCTACCAACTTTGGAACCTCAGAACAACCTGTTGGAAGTCCTCTTGAGTAGCACACTAGTTTCTACCGGTAGAGAACTGGGAATCTTGGAAATCATAACCTGAAATCTGGGAAAAGAGAATAAATCCCCTTTCATAGGTTCCTTGAGTGAAGAGGGAAAAATTTTAGGTGAAGTAGGTTGCGACATGTTTCATGGGTGAACAAATTTGAATATGAGAAAAGAAAATGATAGGAAAATCGATTCCATAAACGAGACATGATGAATTTCATTTCAAGAGAATCTTGGATGTTTTCAAATCTTTGATTTAGGAATGGGACATGATTAGGATAATATAATTTTCCCATGAGTGAAAATGTTTAGGTGTGGGGGTGTGATCGTACCACGATTCACTGTTTCATTTTCACCCTTACACCACTGTGTTAAACTTGTTTTGTATTGAAAATTATAAAAATAATAACAAATTTAATTTCATGTTTGATACCATTATTTTGTGTTTATTACTATTAAAATTGTCAATGTTACTTGTTTTGATGATTTCAAGGTAGAGGGAGATGATTTGGAGGGCCTATGATGATGTGGAAGAAAAATGGGCCAAAATTGCATGGATCCATGAAGACCAGTCCACTGTTTTGCCTCTTTAGACAATCTCGTGCATCTAAATGGTCTCATATTTTGTATTATGGTCCAAAATTTAATTTACTACAACTCTTATGAATCAAACCAATCCCAATTCTATCATAAAAAGGCCCAATCGACCTGATCTGTCTAGGACACTGAATTTGTGCGAAGTCAAAAGTGGCGTTATGTAATCTGTCCATATCTCTGGATCCACTTGTCCAATTGATGCCAAAATTTCGGTGGAGATATTAAGAAAGTGGGTCTACAACTTTCCAGTTTTTTCAAAAGGGGTATTCGATTGTATAATCTCTGAAACGCGTGGTATAAGTGGTTTGAAGAAATCTATGTGTCCAAAACCACCTTCACATTTTCCTATAAAATGGAACCTTGGGCTCTCTATTTGGGAGTTCAAACCAAAGGCAAGGTGCTGCCATTTTGGAGTTCCAAATGAGTTCTCCCACCAATATTTGAAGTTACGGAGGCTATGAGAAGTTCTATCTCAACATCTTTCCCTTCATCCTCTCCCATGGGTTTCTAAACCCCTCATGATCACCCAGGGAGGAACATGATGTAATCTCGAGCTTCATGTTTGTATTATTTTGAATGATCTTTTTAATTCCGGGTTGTATGTTGTTTTTCTTCATCCTATATTTTAATTTAATTGAGTTATATACTGGTATGTTATACTCAAACTCAAATGATCATGTTTGAGGGTACCCTTTCATGTGATGTTTCACACATCACTCATCCTTTTTTCTCCCCTCATTCAATTGCGGTGTTTGTGTGGTTCATATTGGTCAATTGAACTCACATAAGAACTGTCAAGGCCATGTGCATTTATTTCATGGTATCACAAAGAAATAACATACAAACCTTGATAGCAAATAGAGTTCTTCGTGTGTTGTCATGGTGAGTTTCGGTTATGAAGTCGAACACAAATCACCCAATCATCGGTGGTGTCTGGTGAATCATTGTGTGTTTTCGATTGAACCCTAGGAGGTATCTTAGTATAAACTCACTAACATTCTGGTTCTAGGTGTTACAACACAGGGATTAAAAAGATCATAACCCTATATTATGAAGCGATGAAGGATAAACATCATGAGAGTACCCCGAGTGGATCACGCTTAATTAATTTTGTTAATTTCTATTTTGTTTTATCGCTTTCATTTTCAATTTTAATCTTCAATCATCAAACCCCCAAGTTTTACAAAACCTCATTCCCCTTATACTTTTATAATCAAATCTCTATTTTAAAATTAATGATCTAAGGCTCCGTTGAGAGACGACCTAGGGTTGCTGCTATATTGCAGAAATTTTAGTTAAAAATAAACATCTAATTTGATCCGCTCAACAACGTGATCATGAAGTCGTCGCAAATTGATACATTTTGATACCCTCAGTGCATGTCGCTAGTTTGTGGTGATTGGGAATGTGCTTCAATCCTTGTGGCGAGTTGACTTGAGTGATGTGGCTGGTTAACATGGGCTAGTGTTTTACAAGTTTAGGATATCATTTAATGATATGTCAGAAAGTTTGAATAACCAGATGACTATTTTAATGTTAAACGATCATTATATGGATTGAATTATGAGTTACAAGGATTTGTAAGGTTTTGAATGTTTATAAAATTTTCCATCAATGATGGCCAAATGTTTGATTTCTAAGGAGTGTCCTTGAATGACCACATAAACATGTTCAATCCTTATATGAAGCATTGATTTTGTATATGAGATCCATGTCGTGAAAGTTCCTTAAACCAAAGCTATCTTATCTCTTTTTTTTCAATCCTTAAAAAAAGATATTATGGGCAATTAGGCCGGACAAGGGGTTTAAAGAAAAGAAATATTATGGGGGGTTAAAAACCGACCCTAATATTGTGTTTAAAACTCAATTAGGGGGCGGTTGAAACCCACCCCTAACATTGTCAATGAGTTGGGGGTGGTTCCAACCGCCCCAAATTGATCTATTTTCAAGGGAAAATTGGCGGGGGGCGCATGTGGACATGGGACAGGAAATGGACACATGAGGGGGGGTACAGGTTGACATGGGTGGTGTTAAATAAAGCAGGGTGGGTGTTATACAAGGGGCAGGACATGTGGTTTTAAGAAAGAAATATATTAGGAGCGGTTAAGTGGGACATGGGGTTTAAAAACAGAGAAATATTAGGGGTGGTTGAAAACCAACCCTAATATTGTGTATAAAACTCAATTAGGGGTGGTTGAAACCGCCCCTAATATTGTTGATGAATTACGGGTGATTCCAACCGTCTTAAATTTTTTTGTTTCCGGAAAATTTAGGTTGAAATTAGAGGGCGGTCCAGCATGTGGACACAGGACGAGAAAGGGGTGTAGGGGGGGGGGGTACATGCGGACATGGGTAGTGCTAAAAAAATGGGGGGGGGTGTTATACAGGGGGCAGGGCGTAAGGGGTTTTAAAAAAGAGAAATATTAGGGGCGGTTGGGTGGGATAGGGTTTTAAAAACAATATTATAGACGATTGAAGCCCGACTCTAATATTGTGTTTAAAACTCAATCAGGGTCATTGAAAATCGTCCCTGATATTGTTGATGAATGGGAGGCAGTTTCAACTTGTCCCAAAATTGATTTGTTTCCGAAAAATTTAGGAGGAATTTAGAGGGGGTTTAAATGCTCTAAAAAATAACCGCCGTTAAATTCACTCTTACTTTACGAGTGGTTCATCAAAAGCACCCCGAACAGTATAAGGTGGTCACATTAACGATGGTTCCTTATAACCGTTGTAATGTATTTATAAGGGGTTATAACCCTCTTTAATATAAAAAATAACCACCTCTAATAAGGGCATTTTTTTTCAAAGTGTTAACCAATTTATAGATATAAATAATTCAATTTGAGTTATTTAAATCCTTTATGGGTGGTTACATCATAAAAATGCATTGAATAGTTTGTGATGTAAATATATAATAATTGATATGGTAATGGTTGGTGGGGTACATAATAGAGAAAATCAATTAGAATTGAGAGAGGTGGCGCACCCCACAGCCTATTGATTGGTTGGATAACATCACCCTGTTCCTCTGCCTCCACTTATCCTGTCCTTCCCCCTTCACCGCCAGACACCCATAAATTCATCACCTCCCTTCACACAAATCATCGCGCCTCTTCTAAGTTATAATCTCATGGCTCCCAACAACGGCGGCCTCCACCAGCAGCCGCAGCCGCAGCCGCAGCTGTCGCTGTCCTCCTCGCAGAGCAGCGCCGCCGAGGGGATCTCGCCGAGGGGGGCCGCCCACTGCGTCTGCTCCCCTACCAACCACCCCGGCTCCTTCCGCTGCAGGCTTCACCGCCACCGCTCGCCGCCCGTCTCCCCGCCGGCCTCCGCCCAACCGCCCGGTCTCGCGGCGGCCGCTGTCGATGCCCCGCGTCCCACGCCGCCGCCCAGCGCCGTGGAGTCCGTCTGAACTCGCCGCCTCCGCTGACGGCATGCAGCTTTCCGGCCACTTCAAACCTCTCCGATCGGTTATGCATATATTTCAATATATACACTAATTTTGTTCATGCGTTCCATACTCTCTTCTCTGCGTTCTTCCCTGTAATTATCGTGGATTATGATTTAAATAAAATGCTAAAAAAAAGCCACTTTCTCGACTAAGTCGGTAGGAAAAGGAAAGTGATTTTGTCTGGAAGTGCAGCGTGGATGGATAAACACAACATCGTGGATAGCGTGGGTACATCTTATCCTTTATTTAGTTTTCACCTGTAATAGGATGGAAGGGTGGGATTGATTTTCATCATCCACACTCAATTTTATGTATAAAATTTAGATAAATATAATAAATAATATTTTAAATAAAAATATTCATCAACTAAATGTAAAATATAATAATTAAATTTGACTGCATAAAAACCATGCATTTAATTTTGCAATATCATGAAGTACAATTTCACAAATATCCACCTTGCTAAATCAATGCATACCTCTCACACATTATGTTCCTTCATCTATCCAAATGTTGTTGGGGTTAATTACTCTAACCCATGAAAAGCCAAGATCCACTGTCTTATATAATGGTGAACAAATAAGAAGGTGTTTGTTAATGGACTAGTTTTAACCGTGTTAGATCCAGAATGAGACACTTATTCAAGGTAAAAACCAAACAATCAATGCAAAACAAGTGTAAAGAGGACAACAAATATAACGTGCTTCGGCCCCAATGGGACCTACGTGCACGGCGAGAACACCGCCTTGGGACCTATGTGTACGGCGAGAACACCACCAAGGCAACCAATTTATTAAGAAAGCAAGAAAGAACACAAGCACATATTACAGACTCGAATGCAAAACTAAAGGACCACATAAATTTTTTGAGGTCGAGCTTGCTGAACTAGGTGGCAGTGACCAATGTCACGTAGAGTCACCCCCATCCACTCCTGGACGGACTCACACACGCACACAAGAAGGATACAACAACATACATGTCGAAGAAAAGATAGACCACTACAGAGGCAAGATCTACAAACCAGATCATGGTTACAATTGAAAAAGAATGTAAATACTATTACCACTTGAAGTGTAACCGTCGAAGAACCCAAAAGCAGGGAGGATCACCACTGAGTATCCACCGAAAAAGTAACCCGGTTGCAGGAAGTGGTATGTGCAAAAGCAAAGGGGATTGCAAGCATCAGGAGTCTCCTGGACAGTTCGTCCTTCTTCTTCTTCGCGGAGTCAAGACAAATCCAAGCTCGTCGAGAGGTCTTCGCATAACCAAAGCAGAATTCACCAGGGAGAAGCACGCAACTCCCTCGAAAGGAAATCGGTGCAATCAACGCGCAACAGAAGGGCGTCAGGCGGTTCAGAGGATCATCCGGATGAAGGCCGCGTGGACGACGGAGATCATCGGGACAGTTCGCGTAACCGAGGCCGGTACAACGCATAGGACAAGTGGTGTGTTCTGAATGGAGTGATGCAACTCAAAGCAGATTGAAGCCAGCCAGAACAAACACAACAAGTGTAATCTGAACCGTCGGATCCACAGTAATCAACGGTCCACAACAGGTCCACGCTAATAGGTAAGGAAGCCAATGAAACAGGTTCCATAAACAACGAACCGAAGAAAGTAAAGCTGAGCCGGAATCGGGAAAATACCCACGTAAAGGATGCCATGCAAATCATGCAGAACAAAATAATAAATGGAACAAACTGAATTAATTTCATTGCAACAGAATGCAGACATATTCAACAAATCTCCACCTTACAATCAAATAAAATACAGTGATGATGTTCTCGCAACCTACATTATAGAATTGAGACTCAATTCATAAGCCTAAGAGAATGCATTATTTTAGATAACGGAACAGCCTTAGTCAAACTATCAGTCGGGTTATCATTAGTGGGTATCTTAGTGACACTCACTTTCTCAGATTCTATAATATCCCTAAAAAATGCAATCTAATGTCCATGTGCTTTGATCTACCATGACATACATAATTTTTAGATAGATGCAAGGCAGATTGGCTATCACTGTGAACTACTATACTATCAACAGATAATAACAACTCGGAAAGAAAACCTCTAAGCCAAATGGCTTCCTTAATAGCTTTTGTCAAGGCAATATACTCTGCCTCAGTGGTAGAAAGTGCAACCACTGGTTGCATGTTGCATTTCTAGGGGACCGGTCCTCCATATACAAGGAAAACAAATCCAGTGATAGACTTTCGGGTGTCAATATTTGCAGCATAGTCAGAATCAACAAAACCAACTATTTCATCATTAAAATTAGTATTCAGGCCATATCGAATGCACATTTTATCAGGCATAGAAACATACCTTAATAACCATTTTAAAGCATGCCAATGTGCCTTACCCGGTTTCTTCATAAACCTACTCAAAGTACAATCAACAAAGGCTAAATCTGGTCTAGAACAGACCATGACATACATAAGACTTCCTACAACATTTACATGGAATCTTACTCATAAAGGCAGTTTATCTTCATTCTTAGGAGATTGGTTTAGGGCAATTTAAAATGTTGTCCTAAGGGAATACTTACAGATTTAATGTGTTCAAACAAGTATCTCTTTAATACCTTCCTAGCATAAGGAAACTCAGATAAGCATAAGGTTCTGGCCTTCATATCCCTAATTATATCCATACCAAGAATTTGATTTGCATGGCCTAAGTCTTTCATTTCAAAGGCACAATTCAGCTGGTGCTTAACAGAATTTATAATTCTCATGTTTTTGCAGATTAATAACATGTCATCAACATATACTAAAAGATAAATAGGTTCATGTTTAACCATCTTAAAATATACACATGCATCAAATCTACTTCTAGAAAACTGATTTTAAATCATGAAGGAATCAAACATTTTATACCATTGTCTTGAAGATTGTTTAGGTCCATACAAGGACTTCTGTAGAAGACAAACGTGATTAGGTTTGACCAATTTTGAAAATCCTTCAGGAGGGGTCATATAAATAGTCTCATCAAGGCTACCATGATAAAAAGTAGTTTTTACATCAAGTTGTTCAACATGCATATCAAGTTTGGCAGCAAATGCAAGCATAATTCTAATGGATGAATGCTTAACAATAGGAGACAAAATTTCACTATAATCAATGCCTTCACGCTGTAGAAAACCTTTAGCTACCATTCGGGCTATGAATTTGATTTTAGTTTCTCCTACATTGTTTTCCTTTTTCTTATAAATCCATCTGCAACCTATAACTTTCTGGTTATTGGGTCTGGGAAAAACAACCCAGGTGTTGTTCTTAAGAAGGGAATTCATCTCTTCTTGCATTGCTCTTAACCAACTACTAGCTTCTTTGGATTTAACGACTGGCTTATAAGTTTGGGGCTCATCATTGAACATGTCCTGATCTACATTAAAAGCATAGGCAACAATGTCTATCTGATTGAAATGGGATGGGGGCCTGATAACTCTCCTCTCTCTATCTCGAGTAAGCTGATAGTTGCTCAGGTCATCTGGTTCTTGACCCTCAGGTTCTGATTCTGAACTGGAATCTGATTCAGGTTGGGTTTGGGGAACCATAGGAGCGGGATCAACACTGGACTGTGGTTGGTTGCCGGACCTTAAAGGGACTTCAACACCTAACGGGGCCATGACCCATGCGGGTTCAATATCTTCTTCAGAAGATCCACCAGGTTCAGGCTCTTTATCATTGGACATACCAGATTCATGGAAGACAACATCACGGCTAACGATGCATTTCTGGTAACCCAATTTATCTACCCATAAACGACACCCTTTAACACCCTCTGGATATCCCATTAACAGCCCTAGGATCAAGCTTATCATTACGTGAATGTGCATAAGTTGTGGATCCAAAAATCCTAAGGTGGTTAAGATTCGGTGGTGTGCCCTTACAGAGTTCCTCATGTGTCTTAAACGAGTTAGCAGAATATGGGCAACGGTTAATGAGATACACTGCTGTTGAAGCAGTCTCGGCCCAAAAGAACCTAGGGAGTTTTGAGTGGGACATCATACACCTCACCCTCTCAAGGACAGTCCTATTCATTCTTTCTGCCAACCCATTCTGTTGTGGGGTTTCCACAACATTTCAGTATCTTTTAATTCCTTCATATTCACAATATTCAATGAACTCATTGGATAGATATTCTAAACCATTATCATTCCTTAAGGCCTTAAGTTTCTTATTACTTTCACTTTCTACAGAAGCTTTCCACTTCTTAAAATTCTGAAAGGTACCAAACTTATGTTTGAGTATATAAATCTATACTCTCCTAGAGAAGTCATCAATAAAAGTCACAAAGTATAATCCTCCAGCATGGGAGGTGACCCTAGAAGGACCCCACAGATTAGAATGTAGACATTCAAGAGGTTCTTTAGACTTATACAAAGACCTACTGAAACTGACTCTCCTGGACTTCCCATATACACAGTCTTCACAGAAGGGAAGACTGCTAGGAGTAATGTTACTTAAAAGGCCCTGTTTTGGGTGTTCACTAAGACCCTTAGCACTAACATGACCTAGTCTTCTATGCCATAAGGTAGTGGAATTAGTTTCTAGACTAGAGGAGGCATTCAACTGATTCCGATACACCTTACCATCTAACACATACAGGCCATTATGAAGGGATCCTTTCATAACTGTAAGGGATCCACGAGCCACTCTATGACTTCTAGATTCGGACTTAAATACATACCCTTTCTGGACAAGGATTCCTAGGGATATTAGGTTTCTTTTCAACTCGAGTACCCACTTAACTTCTCCAAGAGACTTAACAGACCCATCATGGAGCTCAAGTAAAATCAATCATATTCCCATAATGTGGCAGCTCCTGTCATTTCCTAGAAAAACCTCACCAGACTTGACTTCCCTTAACACAGTAAAGAACTCCCTTCTAGGGCACATATGAAACAAGCATCCTGAATCTAGAATCCACTCATCTGAGATGGCTGTGTCAGTGACATTTAACACATAAGCAGTGTCAAAATCTTGTTCAACTAATAGGGAATGGTCATTATTATTATCTTTATATTCACTCTTCCTATTAGGACAATTCCTCTTAATGTGTCCAGGTTGTTTACATTGGAAACATTTGATTACCTTTCCTTTAGATTTTCTTCTATGTTTCTTAGACTGGACCCTATCTTTTCTCCTACCCCTTGACTCACTTTGGCCACTAAATTCACCTTCGTCCCTGACATTTAAACCCTCAGCCTCAGTTTTCACACTACCCTTTCTTTGAAGGTATTTAGAGAGAAAAGAAGATTTGACTTCCTCAAGAGTTAATGTGTCTTTCCCATACATCATAGAGTCTTTAACAGAGTTAAATGAATCATCTAATGATGTTAGAAATATAATAGCTTGGTCTTCATCATCCAATTTAATGTCAATGTTGGCTAGGTCTAATAAGATCTTATTAAATTCATCAATGTGTATCCTGACTACAGTTCTAGGGCAAATTTTAAATGTATATAATATCATTTTATTATATAGTCTACCAACAAGAGATTTTTTCATATAAAGGGATTCCAATTTGGACCATATACTAGCGGTAGTAGACTCATCTGCAAATTCTCTTAGGAATTTGTCTCCTAAAGATTAAAGGATCAAACTATGGGATTTTCTTAGGGTCTCCTTGGGACATCTACAAAGGAGGTGGCAGCCTGCCCATCAGGGGTAGTGGTGGTGATTTTCTTCCTAGGGCCAGCAAGGACATCAATAAGGTCATTATGATCTAACAGGGTTTTCATCTTAATTCTCCAGAGATTAAAATCATTATTACCATCAAAATTATCAATATCAAACTTAGTTGAACCCATAACAATAAAACAGAAGTCTATAATACCACTTGTTGGGGTTAATTACTCTAACCCAAGAAAATCCATGATCCACTGTTTTATATAATGGTGAACAAATAAGAAGGTGTTTGTTAATGGACTAGTTTTAATCGTGCTAGATCCAGAATGAGAAACTTATTCAAGATAGAAAACAAACAATCAATGCAAAACAAGTGTAAAGAGGACATCATATATAACGTGATTTGGCCCCAAGGGGACCTACATGCATGGAGAGAACAACACCAGGGCAACCAATTTATTAATAAAGAAAGAAAGAACACAAGCACATATTACAAACTTGAATGCACAAATAAAGGACCACAAAAACTGTCCGAGGAGGCCAAGCTTACTGAACTAGGTGGTAGTGACCAACTCTGTCACATAGAGTTAGCCCCATCCACTCCTTGACGGACTCACACACACACACACACATAAGAAGGATACAACAACATACATGTCGAAGAAAAGATAAACTGCTATAGAGCCAAGATCTACAAAACAAATATTGGTTACGATTGAAAAGAATGTAAATGCTATTACCACTTGAAGTGTAGCCGTCGAAGAACCCAAAAGCCGGGACGATCACCACTGAGTCTCCACCGGAAAAGTAATCCAGTTGAAGGAGGTGGCACGTGCAGCAGTAGAGGGGAGTGCAGGCGCCGGGAGTCTCCTGGACAGTTCGTCCTTATTCTTCTTCGCGGAGTCAGGAAAAATCCGAGCTCGTCGAGAGGTCTTCGCAGAAGCAGAGTAGAATCCGCTGGGGAGAAGCACACAACTCCCTCAAAAGGAAATCGATGCAATCAGTGCGCAACAGACGATCATTAGTCGGTTCAGAGGATCAACCGGATAAAGGCCACGTGGATGGCGGAGATCATCGGGACGGTTTGCGTAACCGAGGTCAGTACAACGCATAGGACAAGTGGCGTGTTCTGAATGGAGTGGCACAACTCAAAGCAGATAGAATCTGTCCAAAACAAACACAATGAGTGTAATCTGAGCCATAAGATCGATGGTAATCAACGGTCCACAACAGGACCATGCTAAAAGGTAAGGAATCCAATGAACCAGGTTCCATAAATAACGATCCCGAGAAAGTAAAGCTGAGCCGGAATCAGGAAAATACCCACATAAAGGATGCCATGAAAATCATGCAGAAAATAATAATAAATGGAACAAACTGAATTAATTTCATTGCAACAGAATACAGACATATTCAACAAATGTTAAATCACAACAATGATACCAAGATGGAAACGTGCCAGGTACCCACTATTTTGGGTTACCTTAACCTAAATCTGATTATATTTCACACTACCATTATAGAAAAATAAAGGTCTTAATGAAGGTTTATTAGCAGCGATTATAATAAGCGCACCTACACAAATCATATTAAATATAATTTATAATATAATGACAGTTTAATGTAAAAGATGCTATATCTTTTTTTATTTAACATCGGTTTTATCTAAACTATCGTTAAATATTTAAAAAACACTCTAATTTGACCCCCACCCAATTCCTTTTCCCCCCCACCCCGATCCCCCACTCCCTGATAACAATGCCCCTCCTCCACCTCCGATCCTCGAGACCTCGACCCCCTTACCCCCCAATGACAACCCCACAACAACCCCCTCTTCTCCTCGATAGCGACCCCCAACGACGACCCCTCTTTCATTTTTCTTTGTAACTATGGCTCAATGACAACAACAACCCTAAACCCCTTCTACCCATGACCTCCTACCACCTCTGTCTCGACCTGATTTCCCCTACCCCTATTTGTTGTCTTATCTCATCAGCCCAATGAACTTATTCCACGACATTCAATCATGTTATTGTAAGGGGTGATATTTATTCATTAATGCTTATCTTTTTCATGTTAGATTAAATCATTTTTATGTTAAATTTGTGTTCTGTCGAATCAGGACTCTACCATGGTCAATGAAAAAGTTGAGTGATATTTAATTTTGATTATACTTGTTTGATTAAACTTTTGTATCTTTATATTTGAATGTATATGGAAAAAGTGACAATCGAATAGCTAAGGATACAAGTTGGATTAATTTACCTCAAAACATACCTTAGTATGCCAATGGGTTGAATGAATTTTTAGATTATGAAATTGCAAACCGATCAGTGGATGATAGAATAAAATTTATGTGTCCTAATTGTAAATTCAAGTGATGGTTGAATGGAAACGAAGTATATGAATATTTGATATTGAAATAGTTTCCTGATCGATATTTATGTTGGATTTATCATGATAAATTGAATGTTATGGAAAGTCAAAACAATGAATACCCTGGCAATAAAACACAAAGTGATCTATCAGAGGATAATTTAGTTTGAAACTTGATAATTGACGCATTTGGCTTTGTAGGATACAATGTCCAAGTTTTTAATAGATCAACAGAACCTTCATTTGATCCTAAAAAGGTTAATCTTGCTCAGAACCTCAACGACAAAAAAAGGGTTTTATGAATTAGTTGAAGATAGAATACAAGAATTGTATAAAGGGTGTGACGTGTATTTGAAATTGTATTTTCTACTTAAGTTGTATCATATCATGTCTCTGTGGAATTACTAAAAAAACAATGTCCATAATTTTAGAGTTGCTTCACGATGAATTTAATGACGCTAAGATCCTTGAATCATTCAATGAGATGAAGGAAATAATCAACAAACTTGGAATTTATTATACAAAAATACATGCATGACCTAATAATTGCATGATTTATTGAGGAGAATAGTCCAATAATGAATAATGTATAATATGTCCTACAAGAAGATGTAACTCAATGAAAAACAATGAGAGGACAAATCAATGAAACTCCATGAAGAAACAAAAGAAGAAAACTCCTGAAAAGGTGTTTCATTACTTTCATCTAAAACTATGCTTGCAAAGATTATAACACCCCAAAATGATAAAGGGTTAAATGGCTAAATGATATGAATTGTTTCAACAAGGTGAACTTTACTTTTTGGGAGCCTACCTGATTAGAACTCCACAGTTAAGCGTGCTTAGCATGAAGTAGTGATCAGGATGGATGACCTTTTGTGACGTTTCTCAGGGTGTGTGTGAGTGAGGACAAAGAACATTGGAAAGCACATGTGTTGGCCTATGGGGACTGTCATTAGTTAGATGACCCAGTCAAGCATGTGGGTGGGGACCACATGTCTGTGGGGCAATTGGTGGTACCTGACAGGACAAGACCCGATGACCATGTTAAAGGTGGGGTGTCTGTGCTGTCACCGGGACCTAGTTGTCACAAATATTATTCATGTCATCTAAAGACTATACATGACATGAAGTAGCCTACTCTGGATAGTAACAATGATGGGTTGATGAGACAAATACCATGAAGGTGTTTGATTCATTATATCCAGATTTTTCTTCAAATCCTAAGAATGTATGTTTGGGATTGGATTATAATAGTTTAAACCCTTTTGGCACTTTAAGTACTAATTATAACATTTTACCAGTTGTTTTGATCCCCTATAATCTACCTCTATGGATGTGTATGAATAAGCCTTCTTTAATTATTTTGATTATTATTCCTGAAAAGAAAATGCCTGGAAATGACATTAATGTATACCTTCAGCCTCTAATAAATGAATTACAAGAATTATGGGATGATAGCATAGAAACATATGATGCTTCAATGCAAAAACTATTAAAAATGCATGTTTCTTTAATGTGGACAATTAATGAATTTTCTAGACTAGGAAACTTATCTGGTTTGGAAACTCATATTAGTTTTGCTTGCCCAGTTTGTAATTTTTGAGTTTGAACCTCAATGATTACCTCATAGTTGAAAATGGTGTTTTATCTGTCTTAGTCAATTTACTGATACTTATTATAAATGAAGGTTTAACAAGACATAATTCAATGGAGATATTGAATTGAGAAAGACACTGAAGGTGTTATCTTGTTAAGAAATCTTGGGATAACTAATGAATGTCACTGCAAAATCTGGAAAATGTAATCAGTTTAAAGAAGGGGGAAAATGGTATGAGGTACAATATTTGAAGCAGCTAGAACACAACAGTGGAAGAAAATGAGTATATTTTTGAAACTTCCTTATTAGGAGTTTAATTTGATATGTTATAATCTTGATATAATGCATATTGAGAAGAACATTTGTGACAATGTAATTTTTACATTGATTAATGGGAAGGGTAAATCGAAGGATCACCTTAATGCTCGTAAGGATTTGGAATCAATGAATAGAAAATATGGTTTATGGGAAAATGATAATGGAAAACATCATTCGATTATTTTTTCAATGAAAAATCTCAAGAAAGACATATTCCTTTGAACTTTAAAGAATGTAAAAGTGCCAGATGGATATTCAAGTAACATTTCAAAGTGTGTTCACTTAAAACATCAAAAGTTATATGGATTGAAAAGTCATGACTCACATATTCTAATGGAGCAGTTTTGGCCACTAGCATTGCATAATACGTTACCTGAAAAATTAATTGCGGTTATAGTTGAGTTGTGTACCTTTATAGAGAGATTTTTGAAAAAAAAATTAATCCAACTAATCTTGATAAACTTTAAAAAAGATTTTTTTTGAAAGTTCATCATTTGGAGATGTTATTTCCCCATTCATTCTTCATAGTGATGATTCATTTGACTATTAATTTGGTTGAAGAATCTAAACTTGGTGGACTAGTACACCATCGATGGATGTATCCAATTGAATAGTAATATGATATTATTTTTATTTTCATTGCTGAATTCAATTTTATCTAATCATTGAATTTTTTTTAATATGTTTATTATTACTTTTCATCAGGTACTTAGGTCATTTGAAATCATATGTGAGGAATAAATCTCAACCAGAAGGCTCTATTGCTGAATGTCACATAGCTGAAGAGTGATTGACCTTCTGTTAAGGTATTTAGATGATATTGAGACTAGATTCAATCATGTTGGACATGTTGATAAAATTTCCACTAATTCTCATTCTGAAAACCATTCATCAGTATTTCCAACTATCGGACAACCAATTAGAAATGGTTCAAATTTTATATTGACTAAATTAGAGTTACTACAAGCGCATTGATATATTCTACTCAATAGTCATATTTCTGATCCATTTATTAAAGATTCAATATTTCAAATATATAGGTGACTAAGGGTTTGAGCTCGAATTGTGTGGGAATTAACAAATGTTTTTAACAAGGAAATTGTCAAATGGTTTTCTCATCATGTAAATTTATACTCATACTCATATTATTGATGTGTAGTTATTTTTTATGTTAAAATTAACACCTTATATATTTTTGTCTAGATAATGAATATTGATAATCGATATGAAATATCAAATGATTTGAAGTATTTGGATCATGGTCCTCAAAGTCACGTTAAGAGATTCGATGCCTACAATTATAATGGATTCAAGTTTCATACAATTTATTATGAAGAATATTTGAAAACTCAAAATAGTTGTGTATTTACACTTAGAGAGGTTGGATACTATAGAAAGCTTATTGATATAATTGAATTAAACTATCATGGTCAATTTTCAATTGTATTATTCAAATGCAAGTGGGTAAACATTAATAGGGGTATAATGAAAGATTCAGTACATTTTAATTTTATCAAATTCTCTTGCTTGATCTGTACCTGTGAGCATAGAAAGCATGATCCATTTTTATTGGCTTCATAAGAAAAGATTGTTTATTTTGTGGATGATGAAATACATGATGGTTAGAGCGTTGTTATACACTTAAAGTAGAGAGACTTGTATGATATGGGTGATGAAGATCAATTGTTACTTGGTGACAATGAACCTCATTAACCACAAAACAATGAACAATTTTTTCTTGACCATATTGAAATAATACAACTTGTAGGGGAGGGTAAAAATGAAGCACTCATCGTAATGAAAGTTGCTAACAATGAAGAAAATGAAGATAAAAATAATTGAATGTATAAATTGGTAATGAAACTACATTACAATTTCTAATTTTTAAGCGTTTCATACATATATACATTGTTATATATATATATATATATTTTTTTTGTAAAAATATTTTACTTATACATTTTTTATTCATTTAATATATTTGAACCATTTTAATTGAATGAATACTGAGAACAAAAAATTTTCAAGATCCTAGGCATTCAACATCTTAGAGCACACCACCACTACCATCAACTTTAGTGGATCTGAGTGATTATGTTGTACCAGATACTTCTAGAAAGCCAAAATTTTCACCAGATGTTGTTGGTAGCCCACCATCCAATGCACCTCTGATGATGGAGTAGTTAGTGACCCCTCTATCTAGGGGATATTGGCAATTTACCATTACTGGTATATATTTCATTGTATAATAAACTATATATGTTATTAATTATTTACTTTATTTGTAAAAAAAATAAAGATAAAAATAGAAGGGATATAAATATGAACACAATATATGTATTGGACCTAAAAGACTTCAATATTATTGTTCCATTTGATGAGTTCGGGGTGCCTACCAATGATTCTACTAGAATTTATGGATTGATTATTGGGAATATTTCTTGTGAGATGGTGAGATTTCCTGTTAATTATAATCATTGGAGGCATATTCCCACAACTTGGAAAAATGAGGTCTTTGATAATCAAGTAAATACTATTAATTTAATATTCACTGATAACTGTTTGAAAAGACATGAGTAAAATTATTAATATACTTCTAAAGTGTTGTGTTTTTTTATTTCTAGATGTTTTTTTTTTCATTTTGATGTCCCTAACTTCATTTCATGCTCATGGAATCTAAAAAATCTAGGCAAGAAATGGATATATTATAAATGAAGATTATGGAATGAGTTAAATGACACATCTCTTAGCTCACAAGAAATGAATGAGTAAGTCGAAGTCATTTCTCATGAGCAGTGAAATATATATTTTTATATTAACATAGATGCATCTCATAAGATAATTAAATATTTTACAATATATTAATAACATAAACACAATAAAATTATAATTTTTATTAATGTTTCCATTTTTTGTTTGAATTATCTAAAAAAATAACATGAATCATGAGATATAATTCATTCCTCATATCACTAGATCTCAAATTTTTTTTGGGAAAATAAAAAACTTGTTTTTTATTTTATAAATTATTACTTATATTATTTTATTATAAGTCAATGTTTTTTTAACTTGTGCATATTTTTTTTAATAAAGGCTAATGAATTAGGTCACTTTGTTGGTTGAACATAGATGTGGCTTAAAGTTCATAGGAAACCCAATTACAATTTTGTAAATGAACCTACCAAAGACATTGGAGTAAGTACATTTCATTAATATTTCATATTATTACATTACTATAAAAACATAATAATAAAGAATAAATTATAACATTGAGAAATCCCTAAAATTAATTAAATGGGGCCACCTACATGGATCAAATGATACTAATTTGATGTCATTTGATCCATCTAGCCAGCCCCAATTGATTATTTTTAAGTCTTGTTTGTTGTTATAATTTATTTTTCATTATTATGTTTTTATAGTAATAAAATAATACTGAATAGTAATGAAAAATTTATTAATAATTTAATATTAATAATTTTAGATAAATTTTAAAAACATTGTCAATATTGTCGTATCAATAGGTTAAAATTCAACAAGATTGGGATTTACCCCTTAAAAATCATCATCAGTATCCCAAAACCATCCAGTTGCAATCGTTTTAAAGAAGGAGCATCCTAGGCATGTACAAGGGATGGGTTCTTTCCCACCCCATCAGTGGTATTTGGTATGAAATTATCATAATTTACTATTACACCCAATTGGAGTTCGGGTAGCGTTGTTGATTAGGAAACACAAAGAGAAATTTCAAGGTTGAAAGAAAAAGCGCAAGAACATGAATTTTATAGGAAAACACAAGATCAGTGACAGTCGACAATGGAAAATTCTTTAGTTTATTTATTTTAGAGGATGATGGGAATGATCTCTGAGGAAATTGATAGCCTTATAGCTCATCCTTCTGAGGTAAATTCTACACTCCATTGATCATTCACACCTTTACAAAAAACACACACAACTTCCATAAATAAAACTAAAATTACACTTTTATATAGAAAACATGAAATTCAAGCCATACCAACCACATCATGTGCCGAATTGACATGTGGTTGACTCTTATACATCCAAAATGAATTATTGTTCATTTTCCTAAAGTTTGAAAACAATCCAAGATATTTTTCTTGGTTTTAACTATGTGGTAAGCATTTTAAAGTAAAATGGCACTTATATTGAAAAAACACACTTCAATTCATACCACTTACTTCACATGTCCGGATGAGGTACGATCGATTCCTACAAATCAAAAATAAATTATGGATCATTTTTCTAAAGTTTTAAAATAATATGATATTGTTTTATTTGCTTTTATAATGTGATAGATGTTTTAAACTAAAATGAAACTTTTATATTGAAAACACGAATTTTGAGTCATATCGACCACATAATGTGTTGATTGGTATGTGGTTTATTCTTACACATCAAAAAATAAATTATGGATCATTTTATTAAAGTTTGAAAAAAATATGAGTTCGTTTTTTCAATTTTGGTTATGTGACAGATTTTTTAAAGGACACCAAAGTTTATAAAAACGTGTGTCTGGGGGTCAAACCCAGGAAAATGATGTTTGATGACCATGGAATCATAGAACAATGACCATTGATTTATTTTTAAAATATATGAATAGAAGGCATGCCATTATGAGTTCCAATTTTCTCAAGATGATCTTAAATACATTTTTAGTGTTTTAAAACACTAAAAATTTCATGTAATTTTCAAAACTAGAGAAAAAAACTCCATATTGATGTGAAATCATGGGAAAACCATTGTTAAATAATTTGTGATGCGTACACACAGACAAAACATCTATTTGACGTGCGGTGTGCACGAAATTACTCAATGTGCATTTTTAAAAGATACCAAAGTCTTTAAAAATGTGTTTCAGTGGGTCAAAATTAGGAAAACAATGTCATATATCCTTTAAATCATAGGAAAACTACCGTAGATTGATTTATAAAATGTATGAATTTACGACACATCATTTCTAGCTATGGTTTTCCAGGAAGCCTATAAATGTGTTTTAGCATTTTAAAACACTAAAACATGCGTGTAATAGTCAAAACCATATAAAAAACCTAATATTGATGTGGAATCATGTGAAAACCACCATTTAATTATTTTTGACGTGTATGGGTAGAAAAACATCCATATGACATGCAGTGTGATCAGAATGACTCAATAAATATTTTTAAAAGATAAAAAAGTCTTTAAAAACATGTGTTTGGGGGTCAAAACCAAGAAAATGACATCAGATGGATGTGAAATTATATGAAATGACCATATATTGTGTTTTTAAATTTAAGAACTAAATACACATCATTCTAAGTTATAATTTTCCTTAGACACCCATTAATGCTTTTTTAGTGTTTTAAAACACTAAAATGTGTGTGTAACAGTCAAAAACATAGAAAAAACCTCATATTAGTGTGAAATCATGGGAAAACCACCATTGAATTATTTTTTTATTTGTACTCATAGACAACACATCCATCCGAAATGTGGTGTGCTCATAATGACTCAATAATTTTTTTACATATATCAAAGCCATTAAAAACATGTGTTTGGTGGTAAAAACTATAAAAATGATGTCATATACACATGAAATCATAGGAAAACAACCATATATTGATTTGTGTAATGTATGAATTTGCGACACATCATTCTGAGTTATGGTTTTTCCAGGATGCACATAAATGTGTTTTTAGTGTTTTAAAACACTAAAACATGTGTGTAATAGTAAAAACCATAGAAAACGACACCAGATTGATTTATAATCATGGTAAAACCTCCTTTGAATTATTTATGACATGTATGTGTAGACAACACATCAATTAAACATGTAGTGTTCTTATAATGACTCAATAAACGCTTTTTAAAGATACCAAAGTCCTTAAAAATTCTTGTATGGGGGTCAAACCCAATAAAAAAATGTCACATGGACATGAAATTATTGGAAAATGACCTTATATTTATTTGTGAAATGTAGGAACTAACGACATGTCATTCTGAGTGACGATATTCCTAGGATGACTATAAATGTGTTTTTAGTGTTTTAGAACACCAAAACATGTGTGAAAAAGTTAAATCCATAGAAAAACACCTCATTTTGAAATAAAATCATGGTATAACCATTATTGAATGATTTTTGATGTGTGCGTGTATAAAAAACATCAATTTGACTTGTAATGTGCTCAGAATGACTTAATAAAATGTTTTTAAAGATATCAACATCTTTAAAAATGTGTGTGAGGGGTTAAAACTTAGAAAATGATATTGGATGGCTGTGAAATCATAGGATAATGACCGTATAATTATTTTTGAAATTTAGGATCATACTTCACATCATTATGAGTTATGATTTTCTCGAGATGTTTGTAAATGTTTTTTAGTGTTTTAAACACTAAAATGTGCATGTAACAGTCAAAGCCTTAGAAAATGACCTCATTTTGACATGATTTTTTTTTTAAAATAATCATTAAATTATTTATGAAATGTACACGAAAGAAAAAATTTAATCCGATGCACGGTGTGCTCGGACTGACTCAATAAACAATTTTTAATGATACCAAAGTTTTTAAAAATGTGTGTCGGGGGGGGGGGGGGGTCAAAACCTAGGAAATGACATCAAATGTCCATAAAATCATATGACAATAACCATATATTAATTTTTAAAATGTAGGAGCCAAGGAAACATCATTATGAGTTATGGTTTTCATGGGATGTCTGTAAATGTGTTTTTTTTGTATTAAAACACTAAAACATTTTTGTGATAGTAAAAACCATAGAAAATGACCTCATATTGATGTGAAATTATGAGAAAACCACTACAGATATATTTTCAATGTGAATTCATATACAACACATAAATCTGACAAGTAGTGTGCTTGAAATGACTCAATAAACAATTTTTAAAGATATCAATGTTTTTAAAAATGTTTTTTAGGGGTTTAAAATAAGGAAAACAATGTTGGATGGATGTGAAATTAGATAAAATGAATATAGATATATTTTTAAAATGTCAGAACTGAAAATACATCATTTCGAGTTACAGTTTGCTTTGGATGCTAGTAAATGTGTTTTTAGTATTTTAAAACACTAAAACATGTGTGTAATGGTCAAAACCATATAAAATTACCACATATTGACATGAAATCATGATACACCCACCATTAAATTATTTATGATGTGTAAGTGTAGAAAAAATGTCAATCCAACATGTGGTGTGCTTAAAATGACTCAATAAATATTTTTTAAAGATACCAAAGTCTTTAAAAACGTGTATCAGGGGGTCAAAATATGAAAAATGATGTCAGATAGACATGAAATCATAGGAAAATAATAGTAGATTAATTTCTGAAATGTGGGAACTGATGAAACATCATTTTGTGTTACAGTTTTCCCGGGGATGCCTATAAATGTGTTTTTAGTGTTTCCAAATGCTAAACATGCATATAATAGTCAAAACCATAGAAAATTATATTATATTGATGTGAAATCTTGAAAAAACCACCATTAAATCATTTGGGATGTGTAAACATAGAAAACACATCCATACGAAATGTATTATGCTAATAATGAATCAATAAATTTTTTTTAAAGATATCAAAGTCTTTAAAAATTTGTGTCAGGGGGTTAAAACCCAGAAAACAAAGTCATATGACCATGAAATATCAGAAAAATGACTATAGATTGATATGTGAAATGTAGTAACTGATGATATGTCATTTGAAGTTATAGTTTTCCCGGGATACCAGTAAATGCATTTTTAGTGTTTTAAAACACTAAAACGCATGTGTAATGGTAAAAACCACATAAAATGACCTCATATTGATGTGAAATAATGGGAAAACCAACATTGAATTATTTATTACATGTAAACATAGACAACACATAAATTCTATGTGTGGTGTGCTCAAAATGACTTAATAAATAATTTTTAAAGACACCCAAGTCTTTAAAAACATGTGTTAGAGGGTCAAAACCAGGTAAACAATGTCATATGGCCATGAAATTATAGGATAATTACTGTAGATTTATTTTTGAAATGTATGAACCAACTAAATGTCATTCCAAATTATGGTTTTCTTGAGATTCCCATAAATGCGTTTTTAGTGTTTTAAAACACTAAAACACACATGTAATGGTCAAAACCATAGGAAAAAACCTCAGATTGATATGAAATCATGAGACAACCACTGTTGAATCATTTTTTAAATATAGGACATGCTTCTATATCAAAGTATTTATATTTTTTTATGAAGTAAATTTCAAGCATACTACAAGTCAATTTAAAAATTGATTAGATTTTTATATACTTATCCCATTTTAGTTTCAAGTGTTGAATTATATCATGAATAAGTAATTTATGTTTTAATTTTTTTTCTTGATATATTATTTGTTTTATATTAAAATATTTTCCGTTTTATTAAGAAAATATCAAATGTTATGTGAAAAATTAAAAATATATTCTGTTTATGTTCTCTTTTTCATTTCTTTTCTTAAATGTTCTAGTTTTTATTGTAGGTGACAGATTCCACCAGTAGGTAGGAGGTTAACCATTCTGATCCATGGAATTCTTCAGAAGGAAGTCATGATGGTTGTTAGTTTCTGTGGTATATTTAAATATTATCAATGATTCTACTGTAATTTTGATTTATTATGTTTAGTTCTAATTTCTGTCATCTTTTTTATGTATACATTGCTAAAAATATATTTAGCAGCAGTTATAATAAACCACAACTAAATATAACCACCGCTACATTATATACCATCATTTATGTTCATTTCTTCTATTTTATTTTTGGATTATTTAAAAAACACCATGAAATTAATTGAAAACTACAACAAAAGTCTCTAAATACGACACATATAAAAACTTCCTCTAAAAAAGAATAACCGTCGTTAAATTATTGTCGACCATGAAATATGTGGCAGTTTCCGGAAACCACTACTAAACCATTTAGTGGCGGTTTAAACGACCATGTATGAAGAAAACTACT
Source organism: Viscum album (assembly GCA_963277665.1). Lineage (NCBI taxonomy): Eukaryota > Viridiplantae > Streptophyta > Magnoliopsida > Santalales > Viscaceae > Viscum > Viscum album. The sequence continues at coordinate 723,392,040 of OY728130.1, read as the reverse complement.
ACTAAACCCTGCCCTTTTTATAATGTAATCAACACCTTTTTGAACCCGATTATACCTGTTTTGTCACACCCATGACTTTTTTTTAAATTCATTACTCATTTAATTTCCATTATCGATTTGTTTTGGGGTTTTACCACTCATTTTGGTGAAAATGGTGGGTTTTGAAAATTTGGGCCAACCGTGAGCCCAAATCCAGATTTAAAAACAAATTTTGATTCTTATATAACTCCTTCAATTTTTACTATTTTAAACCCATTCCACTTCCCAATTGGCATACCATAATATATTAAAATCACCATATCCTCTTGAACCACATAGAAATCCCAAATCATGATGGATTTGGGTTTTTAATTAAGGTAATGGGCCTGCCCGTAAGCCCATTTCCTGCTTTAAATTATTTTTTTAAAATTTCAATATCTCATTCTTTTTTTACTGTTTTTCGGTGATTCAACCTCCCACTCGAAGCCAAAAACCTCATCCTCACCCCCTGTATCGCTTTTTCCTCTTTGGAGCTCATATACCCCGCAGATTTGGACGATCTTTCTCAATCTTTCTCAAATCGACCAGATTTGATGAGGTAAAATGAATCTTTCATAACTCCTTCAATTTTCATCCTTTTCACTCCATTTCAGTCCCCACATGACCTAATATGACTTCTTCGGACCTCTATATCAGTTTTGGGTACTTGGAGATTCATAGTTAGGTGGATTGGGGCCGATTTCTTTAAGATATTTCAAGTAAGGGAATTCCTTCTTGGTTCCTTCCATCCTCTTTTAGTTTTATTTCATATTTCTTGAAGTTCCTCATGTCCAGAAGTTATGTTTCGAACCTAAGGTCTGATTTGGTATCTTTTGGGTCAATTTTTGGTGGTCTAGGTCTGGATTTATATTCCTTGTGGTGCGGCGGTGGTGCGCTTAAGGTTTCGCACCAAGTTTTGAGGGTTTCGACTCAAAAGGTAGGTGATTCCATGTGTAACCATTTTATGATGAGTTAGCTTACTTGTTTTATTAATTTAGTATGTTTATAATCTGTCTTGTGTGGTTTGAAAACTGTTTTTGATGAATTTGGTTAAACATTTAATTTTTAGTTGTATTTTAGCTTGAAATTGGGTGCTTTTTATGTGTGACTCTTGGGGTAATGTTTGGATTTATTTTATAACATATGAAAGTGATTTATTAGTCTTGAAAGGGGCTTCCAATTATGTTTTTTTAATTCCTTATTATCATGTGGGCCTTGAAAAGAGGTTTTTTTGAATTAGTTTAAGGTGTAAAACCGTGTTGTACTTTTTGAAGGAGATTTATGAAAACATGTGTTTTTCATGTGTATCTTTGTGGTATTATTTGATGTATTTTTATAACATTTGGGGGTGCTTTAATAATTGTTTTAGGGCTGAAAATTCTGTTTTGGATTGTTATTGTTATGATTTTGGTTTTGAATGAGGGGTTTGAAATGGGTTTAGTGTGCAAACAATGGTTATACCTCTTGGGTTTGTTTTATAAAAATTGCAAATGTTTTATTTTGTTAAACAAAGTTGGGAAAGGGTGTATATGTACTGTTTGGGTGAGTGTGTTCACCTAATGTGGGTTTTTGAATGGTAAAGTGGTTATTTGAGATGTCAAACATTTTTAGAATGTTTTATAAATTGCCGAAATGTTTTACTAAATTGTGTTTTGTGTGCGAAACACGGGTGTGGGATGTTTCATGTGAGTTTATTGATAAAATGAATTGTGAAGGGGAGAAGTGTATTATGTGACATGTGTGTGGGCTGTTATGTGAGTTGAATATCTTGTAACGGTTTTATAAAATCATTTAAAGGATTTGTGTAAGTGTTAAAGAAATGTGAAAAGTGTTGTAGGGAATTTTGGTGTGAGTTTGATTTCAAAATGCATTTGAATAAATAGTGGAATTTTTGACTTGTGTGATGTACATGGGGATGTTTGGTTAATGTGTGATGTGGAATTGATATTTTCATGTGAAAACTATACTTCTTGGATTGTTGAACTTGTTTGAGCACAAAGGGAAAACCCGGGTATCTAGGTGGGTGGACGTGTACTAGTATGCTAATGAATCCGTGGGGTTTGGCCTCAGTTTCACTTAGCAAGATTGACGCTTACAACTCTAACTAAACAATGATGATGATGATTGGGGACCACTAGGTTATGGGTATGATCCCTACTAGTGGCTCGTGCACGAGAACAGATATTGTTTGTGGTTACTCTCACCGAGATACGAGGTACCTGGGACCCACAGCTAGCTAGTGCCTAGGGGTCATTTCCTATTACTTGTGCTCATTAGATCCTTTGTACTTACCGTCGGTATAAGGTATTGTTGGCTGGAAAATTCAGTAGCTTTGTTATTTATTTTAAAATTGTTGTTCCTTTAAAATTATGTCACATGGAAACTGTTTTCATTTATCATTTCATCCTTTAGAAAATTGTAAGTAGCATTTCTTATTTACAAAACATGCAATGCTTTTTGTCATGAAATGTTTATCACATGGAATCTCATAGAGGTGGTATCCTACTGGGCTTTCTCTCACACCCTACTTACACCTTTGGGTGTAAGTAGACTTTCTTATTTTATGTCACAGGTTTGGGTACAGGTTTTATGCCTTTGGTTCGGGCTTTTAGCGGTCCATCGTGATGGAGTGTTGTGGAGATGGGTTGAGGGCAGTGCCTCTTTCCATGTGGAGGTTCTTGGGCTATATTTTCTTGGGTTTGTACCTTTGTAATGGTATTTAAAAATTGTTTAAAATTGTGTAATTCAGTTCTGAATTTTTGAAAAATATTATTTGGTTTGAAAAATCCAGATTCGTTTCATTGGATTTTTTTTGTCGTTTTAAGTTTATAAACTCGGGTAAATCGTTCCCAATTATCATTTTATAATACCCGGGCACTTGTGCCAGCCCGTGGGGATCGGGAACGCCCTTCGGGACTTGTCATGGTCTGGGTTTGGTGCCGATTTTGGCGGCGTCCAGATTCGGTTCGTGACAAAATGGTATCAAAGGGAGGTTCGCTCCATTGGAGTCATGTTATTTGGGAAATAGTCGGGATAGTCTAGAGTTATGATTGTTGGGACATGGAATTCTGGTTATGGGTAGTGTGCTTGATCACCACACCTCATTTCAGGATTCAAGTCACCAGGGGAAGTTGGGATTTGTCTAGGTCTTTTGGTTTTCTTGGTTTGATGATGATTAGGGGAAATGAAAAGAGAGTTGGGTTAATGGTCTCAATGAGCTCGCAGGGTCTGGCAAGCCATGTGGAGCCGGGGATATTCCCTAGAACACTCTCTGTAACAGTGAAGTGATTGGAATATGGCCACCAACCATATGTCCAAGTCACCCACTGAAACTAGTTTCCTATCGCATTGTCTAGTGTTCTTTAGTTTTGAAATCTTGGAACTTTGGTTTTAAAGTGACTTGGTTTTAGGAAGTGTAATGTTTTTGTGAAATTATTTTCAAATAAATATGGAATGGTTTGATTTATGAAATGGCAGAACTGAATATTCAGAATTATTTTGAAATGGAAAATTGTGTTCTTACACCTCTTTTGAAAGCAGAAACTATATTGAAGTTGGTTTTGAAAAAGTGTTCCCATTAAAGTTTTCTAAACTATTAAAAGTTTTTTTAATGGGATGAGATGTTTTGAAATTGATGTAAATCAATTGAATGTGAGTTTTCATTGGATCGATTGTGCCTTTCTGAAAAGTTTTTTTAATGCGGTAATTTGGGTTCGACCTCCTGGTTAGCGGTTTTGATAAGAATGATGTGTTGGTTGACCATTTTGGTTTTGAAAAGTGGAAAGAATCAGTGCATTGACCTTTGGTATTTCCATGAGTGACCACATGCATGGGGTTATATTGGATGATATATGGTTGATGGAATGACTGGATGAGTGCCAGGACGGATATGAGGAGGGTGCCTGGTGTGGCACAAAAACATGCATGTGTGAGGCCCATGGGGTACCATTGGTGGATACGCTCACCGCTGAACCGTTTTTTTTTTCAGAAATGGTTTTAAATAAAAACATGTTTTCTTGATGAATAGTTTGGGATGGTTTTTATTATGGGTTTTTGAAAATGTTGATGTTGTGGGATGTTTTGAGTCCAAGAACCCCTCCTGTTCGAACTGTTTTTTTGGGGGTTGTGTTTGGTCGGAAAGCTGGGTAAAAGGTCCGGTTAGTAGTCTCTTATGATATATGTTTCAGGACACCATTAAGATGGTTCCATTAACGAGTTTGGATCTATTTTGTGGTATGTTTTTACCAATGGACCATCTTGGTTGGGTCCTTGGGTTCTCTCTTTGGATAAGGTACGCCCCATTAAGATTTAGTGCACAACTGAAGTGCAATGCGGATTGTTTCACCATTAGAAAAATCCTCCAGTTGATCAATGTAAGGAATATTTTCTTGAGATTTGTAGAATGAGTCTACACCATTTACTTTCTTGGTTTTTTTGGATCCTCTTGTTGCGTAAGAGTGCTCGTGGATGGTTGAAAGAGACCTTAGTTTCTTAAGCTACCTAATTCGTCGAAGGTGAAAGTTGTCTGGGGTTGTCAGTATGGATAGTGTCTAAGAGGGCCTCTAAGTCCTTCATAGTCTCTTCGTAGAAGGGGTTTATGTTAAACTACCAGTGTGGGAAATCTGGATATGAGAGGCTGTTATGGACACTTTCTGGAATGCTGTGATATTTGGTGATATTGTATAAGGCCCCCTCCTTGTATTATTTCTCTCAGTCGCTTTGGACTTGTTCGGTGACGTGATGTGATGTCACGTGCTCGTTTGATTGTAAAGGTAAAGTTGTACAATATTATGTGAGTCTATTTTTTTTCAAAACTGTTTTTCCTTTTGGGAGATCTCGACATCCTCTATTTTAGAGGATGGTGTTTATATGTGTCCTTTATTTCTGTTGTTTCTCACCCGAAGAAGCAGGGTGTGATGTGAGTGCATCCTCTAAACCCTTATTTCAGTGAATTTAAAAGTTAGGGTAAAGTGAGTTCTGGAGTGTGTTATGTCTGGGTGAACCCATCTCAGATTGCGTGTAGTTGTTTTTAGAATCGAAAGAAGAAATTCTATTTGGGGGTTTCCAAATCCTAACTGCGAGGCCGAAGATGCTTCAATCATTCCAGCTCCAGCCATAGGTCCCGGAGAGAAGCTGGCACGTAGTCAAAGGGAATCCCATGGTAGTTTTTAACCTTGAACAAAGAACTGTTCTTAGTATGAGAGATGGGAATAGTTTAAAAATTTGGTGTTTTCATCTTTCTTCCTTTGTTCCCATTTGGTGGAAAGAGGTGGAGTGCCTCATCCCCATGTTATCTCCCAATGACTTTCTTTTCCCCTTTGGTTTCCTTTGGGTTTGGGGAAAGGTTTTGGATTTGTCTAGACATGTTTAGTGAACATTTATTAGTAACCATTCACCAGAAAACCATGTTGGTATAAGGATCCACATGGTTAGAGCACAGTTTCCCAAACTGCGCTGGCTAACCGTGTTGTCATCCCAACACTTTAAGTTTTGGGGGTTTTCTATGCCGGCCCATATTGGTCAGTTAAGATGGATGGTTTTTATGGTGGGGAGAACCACTATGAGTCTCATGTATATTATTTTGAAAATGACTAATGGGATTCTACCCCTTGTACTACGGAGTTTGTTCGGGGCTCCCCTCTTAGTGTCTTGATTCTTTCTCGGAAAAAAAAATTTAAGTTATCTCTTATGGTTTTGGAGCCCATTTGTGTATCCTTGTACCAGTAACTCACTTTTGTACTTGGTCTTGGATTGGATGTGGGTAGTATCGTTCGGAGCTATATAACCACATACATCTTCCTTGAGTAAATGTTGGGATTGGAGATTTCCCAATTGTTTAGTTATATCAAGGTAAGTGTAACCTTGTTCGATGTTCTTGTTTGTTTGGGTAAATTTCTTGAGCCTTGTTCAGATAGTGTTTGAGGAGTTTTGTTTTAGGATAAATCTTGAATGTGATTGATAATTTCAGTAATGAGGTGTATGTTTTGGTTGTGAAGTATTCCTTCCTTAATTGATCACTGGAGGTGTTTTGACCTTTGGGGGTGAAGCTTAGCAAATGAGTCCATTTATGCCTTTCGGTTGGGTTTGGTTTTTGCTTTATCCGTGATGTGGCTTTCCGAGGGCGGAAAGTTTTATGGTGGGGAGAATTGTCACACCCATGACTTTTTTTTAAATTCATTACTCATTTAATTTCCATTACCGATTTGTTTTGGGGTTTTACCACTCATTTTGGTGAAAATGGTGGGTTTTGAAAATTTGGGCCAACCGTGAGCCCAAATCCAGATTTAAAAACAAATTTCGATTCTTATATAACTCCTTCAATTTTTACTATTTTAAACCCATTCCACTTACCAATTGGCATACCATAATATATTAAAATCACCATATCCTCTTGAACCACATAGAAATCCCAAATCATGATGGATTTGGGTTTTTAATTTAGGTAATGGGCCTGCCCGTAAGCCCATTTCCTGCTTTAAATTATTTTTTTAAAATTTCAATATCTCATTCTTTTTTTACTGTTTTTCGGTGATTCAACCTCCCACTCGAAGCCAAAAACCTCATCCTCACCCCCTGTATCGCGTTTTCCTCTTTGGAGCTCATATACCCCGCAGATTTGGACGATATTTCTCAATCTTTCTCAAATCGACCAGATTTGATGAGGTAAAATGAATCTTTCATAACTCCTTCAATTTTCATCCTTTTCCCTCCATTTCAGTCCCCACATGACCTAATATGACTCCTTAGGACCTCTATATCAGTTTTGGGTACTTGGAGATTCATAGTTAGGTGGATTGGGGCCGATTTCTTCAAGATATTTCAAGTAAGGGAATTCCTTCTTGGTTCCTTCCATCCTCTTTTAGTTTTATTTCATATTTCTTGAAGTTCCTCATGTCCAGAAGTTATGTTTCGAACCTAAGGTCTGATTTGGTATCTTTTGGGTCAATTTTTGGTGGTCTAGGTCTGGATTTATATTCCTTGTGGTGCGGCGATGGTGCGCTTAAGGTTTCGCACCAAGTTTTGAGGGTTTCGACTCAAAAGGTAGGTGATTCCATGTGTAACCATTTTTTGATGAGTTAGCTTACTTGTTTTATTAATTTAGTATGTTTATAATCTGTCTTGTGTGGTTTGAAAACTGTTTTTGATGAATTTGGTTAAACATTTAATTTTTAGTTGTATTTTAGCTTGAAATTGGGTGCTTTTTATGTGTGACTCTTGGGGTAATGTTTGGATTTATTTTATAACATATGAAAATGATTTATTAGTCTTGAAAGGGGCTTCCAATTCTGTTTTTTCAATTCCTTATTATCATGTGGGACTTGAAAAGAGGTTTTTTTGAATTAGTTTAAGGTGTAAAACCGTGTTGTACTTTTTGAAGGAGATTTATGAAAACATGTGTTTTTCATGTGTATCTTTGTGGTATTATTTGATGTATTTTTATAACATTTGGGGGTGCTTTAATAATTGTTTTAGGGCTGAAAATTCTGTTTTGGATTGTTATTGTTATGATTTTGGTTTTGAATGAGGGGTTTGAAATGGGTTTAGTGTGCAAACAATGGTTATACCTCTTGGGTTTGTTTTATAAAAATTGAAAATGTTTTATTTTGTTAAACAAAGTTGGGAAGGGGTGTATATGTACTGTTTGGGTGAGTGTGTTCACCTAATGTGGGTTTTTGAATGGTAAAGTGGTGATTTGAGATGTCAAACATTTTTAGAATGTTTTATAAATTGCCGAAATGTTTTACTAAATTGTGTTTTGTGTGCGAAACATGGGTGTGGGATGTTTCGTGTGAGTTTATTGATAAAATGAATGGTGAAGGGGAGAAGTGTATTATGTGACATGTGTGTGGGATTTTATGTGAGTTGAATATCTTGTAATGGTTTTATAAAATCATTTAAAGTATTTGTGTAAGTGTTAAAGAAATGTGAAAAGTGTTGTAGGGAATTTTGGTGTGAGTTTGATTTCAAAATGCATTTGAATAAATAGTGGAATTTTTGACTTGTGTGATGTACATGGGGCTGTTTGGTTAATGTGTGATGTGGAATTGATATTTTCATGTGAAAACTATACTTCTTGGATTGTTGAACTTGTTTGAGCACAAAGGGAAAACCTGGGTATCTAGGTGGGTGGACGTGTACTAGTATTCTAGTGAATCCGTGGGGTTTGGCCTCAGTTTCACTTAGCAAGATTGACGCTTACAACTCTAACTAAACAATGATGATGATGATTGGGGACCACTAGGTTATGGGTATGATCCCTACTAGTGGCTCGTGCACGAGAACAGATATTGTTTGTGGTTACTCTCACCGAGATACGAGGTACCTGGGACCTACAGCTAGCTAGTGCCTAGGGGTCATTTCCTATTACTTGTGCTCATTAGATCCTTTGTACTTACCGTCGGTATACGGTATTGTTGGCTGGAAAATTCAGTAGCTTTGTTATTTATTTTAAAATTGTTGTTCCTTTAAAATTATGTCACATGGAAACTGTTTTCATTTATCATTTCATCCTTTAGAAAATTGTAACTAGCATTTCTTATTTACAAAACATGCAATGCTTTTTGTCATGAAATGTTTATCACATGGAATCTCATAGAGGTGGTATCCTACTGGGCTTTCGTTCACACCCTACTTACACCTTTGGGTGTAAGTATACTTTCTTATTTTATGTCACAGGTTTGGGTACAGGTTTTATGCCTTTGGTTCGGGTTTTTAGCGGTCCATCGTGATGGAGTGTTGTGGAGATGGCTTGAGGGTGGTGCCTCTTTCCATGTGGTGGTTCTTGGGCTATATTTTCTTGGGTTTGTACCTTTGTAATGGTCTTTAAAAATTGTTTAAAATTGTGTAATTCAGTTCTGAATTTTTGAAAAAGATTATTTGGTTTGAAAAATCCAGATTCGTTTCATTGGATTTTTTTTGTCGTTTTAAGTTTATAAACTCGGGTAAATCGTTCCCAATTATCATTTTATGATACCCGGGAACTTGTGCCAGCCCGTGGGGATCGGGAACGCCCTTCAGGACTTGTCATGGTCTGGGTTTGGTGCCGATTTTGGCGGCGTCCAGATTCGGTTCGTGACATGTTTAACTGTTACCCCAACCCGAACCTAATTAATTAGAGAGTAACCATGTAAAACCTGAACCTATTTAATTTCAATATATTTTTTTAGTCAATATGGAAACTGGCATGCATGAATCTGGCTAGTGAGATGGACAGAATATGAAAGGAGGCTGTGATGGAGGGAGGTGGCTCAAGGAAAAGGCGTTCGAATTGGTAGAGGGATGTGAGGGCTTATTAAGTCCCATTTTTTTTATTAGAATTCGGACGTGGGATGTTTTCCACATATTGAACGTGTGTCCTATGTCAGAATTCTGATGTGACACACATGGATTAATTTTCCATAGAATCTTGTTACTCATTTGAATGGCTCCACCCCCGATCCACCTTACTCCACCATGAAATCATTCAACTGTCTGGATATCCCTCTATTTCCTTGATTCACGAATCGTACGCCAATAGTAGTTGCATAATTATTTTTAAAAAATATATATATTAATAATAAATGGGTTTGGGTTTTTAGGTATCCTATTAATGATACCCAAAACCTACCCAATTAATAATCGAGTAGGGAAAGTGAAACCTAAAATCTACCTGAACCTGATTAAGGGGTACCCAAACATGATTTAATCGAGTTAGGTAGGCCCATGTACTTGGTAAATAGGTACCCATTTCCATCCTAAAATAGCACAACCTTAGTCACACAATCAATCCCATTTTCCTCATTGTGTATTGACGTGATTCAAACCTACCCACAATAATGAAATCAAAAGATACCACTAAACATAATCAAAATTAACACAAGATAAGAAAATTCATAAATTGAACTTAACATCATAGACCTGTGTGTTTAGTAGAGATCATGACTTCAAGGTTTCCTAGAATAGCTCACTAGTTACTATATAATGAATTCCAATAAATAGATTAGAATCTAATTCCTCTAACAACATATAATTAGAACATCTCTAATATTATATTCACATAAGGAATATCACTCATCATGACTAGTTCAAATGAAATCAGATGTAGAAAAAAACAATATTGAATGCAAAAAAGAAAATTGGTATAACCATATTGGCATGAATCTAAGTGAAATAAGGTACATAAACACTAGACATTAATCCACATAGGTCAATAAAAACACTATGAATTCTCTATGAGTGTGATTCAAACAAAAATCCCCATCTGAGGAGACAACCAGAAACAACATTGAGCTAGATTAAAGGACTTATAAATTCATAATGAGTATGATTATAAAGATACTCTCAAACTAAAGGGGAAAAGATGAATCCATATTTATATGATCTAAAATTTAAATGAATTATTAATGATTTTGACTCAAACAAACTCTACACATAAAGAGTTTTCACCTTTTGAAATCATGCTAAAGGATGTTCCACCTTCAACCTAGTGCCAACTCTAGAAAAAAACCTATAATTCAAACCCATATCTAATCATGAAGGCTACAAGGCATATTTTACAAGGATATTCCTCACTATCTCTTACACCACACTACTTACACAACTCTCAAACATGGACAACACTCACATAAACACCCCTTACCCTCAAACTAAAACTATAAGGGTGAAAAGGGACAATATGTAAGAAAACAAATCTATCTATCGATAGATGAAAAAAATATAAAATTAAAGTATATAAATAGATAAATGAACCATATTCACAAGAAATAATTCATATTGAAATATAGATATAAAACACATCATTTAAAAATCAAATTCACAATTTTGAATTTGACATAGGCCATTACAATAATCAAATCTACTATGATACCAACTATCTGTTGAATATGGTTCCCTAGAAAAAACTAACATTGTACTTTTTATTACTATAATATATATATATATATATATATATATATATATAGATTCTTATCACATATATATCATTATTCTATGTAAAATTAATGTGATAATGTCCTTATAATATTTATCATGTAAAAATGTTATAACAGTTCCCTACTATAATGTGAACCTAGAGATGCTATAATAATATTATTAAATGAATATATCTTATGGTCTAGATACATTAATTTGACCAGACATAGATTATTTTTAACTATTAGGTTCTAGAAGTTCATAAGCATTGACAATTATTCTTATGAAGTTCACACTTAATGATCTCCAAGAAGGGAGGTCATGAGAACATTCCTGTCAATAGAAATTCCACATGCTTTATGTGTTATTGTGTATTTATATCTATGAGTGTATACATTGGTCCTTAGACTTGATATCATTATTAATGTGTATCATGAATCACATACTTATATGCATTTATGAAAACTATGATTACATATACTCTCAATGAGGTAGTGTGTATTAGGTGTTTCATAAGTGATATTTAATTAATTGAATGGTAAAGAAAGGATTATTCCATTTCATATTAATGATAGAAGATATCTACAACCCTTTTATTGATATTGATCCATCTAAAAAAATTTATTCCCATGTTACTTTATAGATAAGTTCATTTCAAAAAGTAAAATAAAGATAAAATAGGAATATAGGATGACGACATAAGAATGAATCATGCTTGATGAGATATCAATAGACAAAAAGATTATATTATGTTGTAAAATTCAAATGTTGATTGTTTAAGTTTCTAGATTAACTTTTTTCTCTATGGTTACATTAACATGTTGTTAGATGTTGATCTTGTAATTTAGTAAGTTCATATATTTCCATTTAGAAAGCAGTCTAGAGGGTTATACACGAAGTGAATCCACAATATCATTAAATTATATTGAATTTAAATGGAGAATAAATTTATTCCTTTGTTTGTAGAATAATATTTATTCAAGTAAATGTTGATCTCATAAATTCATTCTCGAGATATTTGAATTGAGAATATGTGAGTTGAATTTTATCTATAGTCATAAGCTAATAAGTAAATATTTATTTATTCACTAGGTTAATGAATAGATTAAAAAAATATTTATTTAAGTTATGTGAATATTAAAATAAATATTTATCCACAAGTTTAGTGAATATAATCTTTTATGGGAGGATATGGATCGAGTTCAATGACCTGATTAAAATGATATATTTTATTTAATATCATTAAAATAAATAAATATTTATTTATTTGTGAAAATATTATAGAATAAAAACATGTCATGGGAAATAATAATAATATTTTATTTTATATGGGGAATAACTTGGAATAAATAACTAAATAAGGGTCTTTGTGGATCATTATTTAACCATACATGTGGGTTATTGGGATTTTATAGAATAATTAGAGACTTAATTAAATATTTAATTAGGTCATAATCGATAATCAAGTTAAAATACTAAATCTGTTTTTTAATATTGTTTTTCTAGAAAATGGAAAGTAAAATCACAGAATCTTTGTGATTATTCTTGGAAAAATATTTACCCACCACTAAAAATTTCCAATAGTGGTACAAGTGATTTTGCATTATACTTCTACATGAAAATATATTTTATGAGATGGAATCCCCTATACCTAACTAGCCACCTTAGAGAGAAAGTTAGGGCGAGAAGGATGCCTACAAGAGGCTCATAGAGGATGCATTAGATTTTCACTACATCCAGTTATCATCTATATCTAGTGAGATTAATATATAATATAAACACATAGATTCATACACAACGTTGAATCATATCTAAGAACATGATAAGTAGAAAGAGAAGAAAATCATAAATGTGATTTTCGCTTCACTATATAGGTGTAAACTAGAAGATGGATACATATCTAGTGATTATGTATTCAAGACATTAAAATACAACAATAAATTAGAAAAATTGGGCTTCTATATGGATATTAAATTATCCATCAGTCTCGTCATACTATCCATACCACTCAGATTCTTCATTTTCATTAAAGATTATAAAAATGAATAAAATAAATAAATAACTCAATAATTTTTTTCACCATGGTTCACTATGTTGATAGAAATATATGAGAATTTGGATTTAGTCCTTATGGTGAACAATTTGAAGGAAAAGTTTGAAATACCAATGAAATGTATAGTTTATATGGTTCCTTTTAAATTTCTATTAAAGTGGAAAAAAGATAAAGAGGGGGATACATTAATAGAATTATATTTGATTTACATGTGGTAAGATATGTCATTAGAAGAAGAACTGCAATGAATTGAAGAAGAATTAAGAAAAAAGATTTTACTTTAAGTATATTCACCATTTCATGAAATATTTCTATTTAGCTTCTTGGGTATTAAATTCAATATGTAGTTCAAAATTTTTTATCCAAATATATGAACCAAGGAAGACATGGAACATTATAGGAGTGAAGAGGATATTTAATTTTTTGATAGAGCCTAACTCCTATATCAGCTAAAGAGGATCACAACTTCACATTTCTAAGTTGATTTATTATCCTAAAAGTATTGTTTTTTATTGGGTTTACCAAAAATTTATCTCAATGATGATTTTTATAGATAATGATATATTATATCATGTTTGAAATGAACGTTGTTATATTATACCATACTTAATTAATTATTGAATTATACTTGAATAAGACATGTCCAATATCATCAATTAATGATAAATATAAAATATAAGTCTCAAATTATATCTAGTTATGGAAATATAATTCTTGGTCAAGTAAAACTAGAAGTAAATGTCAAGGATATACCCATAAGGGTATTTAGACTCTTTAAAACTAAAACTCTTAGGAATTTGACATGATTACTTATAAGTTTGAATAAGAAGATACCCATTTTGAGTTTAAAAAGTTTATAATTCCAAAAATCTTATAAAATTAGTTCATTGAGGTATGAGTGAAATATTATAATAAGAAACTATAGGTATATTAATTTATTTGTGAAAATTATTTAAGTGATTTAAGGAGTGTGATAATGATGTAGCAGATATGCTTAGTAGAAGATAAAAGATGATGTGAGTGGGTGAGCCAAAGAATATATTAATCAATCATTCCTCAATCATTAAAATATAGAGTGGATTTATTTCTAAACTCACATTTCCTTATACACATAAGATTTATAGTGTTATTAAATAGAGGATATATTTGGTGTCTTATAAATATTTCAATTTATCTGTAGTTCTTTTCAAGACTACTTCACTATTAAAGATATTAACACTTAAACATATTAAACCATAATGGAAAATTTATATCATATAAGTTATAATATGGAAAAAATACCTTCAGTCATAAACTCATATGTTTTTATGTTTTTTTGTTAAAGATTATTTTAGAAATAAACTTGCATCAATTAGACATAAAGTGAATCATAGTTAATTATCTCAAGTTACAACTAATATTACTATACCTAAGATAGAAAAGTATTACTATAGTGTAAGGCTATAATTTTATAAGAGGGAAGTACAAATATATTTGAGATTTTGGGATATATATATATACTTCAATGGAGTTAAGGATCAAGATCACATGATTTGGAATAGGAATATTAAAACTACAAGATTTAATCATAGGAATTATTCCAAAGACATATACTACTTAATTAAGATAAAACCATAGATAAATGGGTTTTCAAATCACCAAGTTAGGTGATGTATTGTTCATTCAGAATAATGAATAATTATCTTATGAGGAGCAGTAAATGGTAATATCCTAAAAAATTCAAGTTGATATGAATTCAAAAATTGATTCTATGTACCAAAAGGGAGATTTTTATTTTATTACTATCTCCTGTTAATATAAGTCCCGTTGTGACTAGATGGGTATTAATGAGAGAGTTGGATATGGATAGTAAAATAGATTACATATAAATAAATATTGGTTGTTAATGGTTTAAGACTAATCTTGTTATTGACATTGTAGAAACCTTTTCACCAATACATATGTAAAAATCAAATTTGAAATTAAAATTTTCATAGTAGCTATGGTGATTATTATATTAACATTCCAATGATCCATTTCTGAATTAAAGTATGCATTAAAACATGTATGATTATTTTTCCATGTGTATACAATAGGTTAGTGGGAGCACCATGGTTTACAAGAGAAATATAATGAATAACATATGAAAATAGAAATTAGTATTACTGTTAGTCAAGAATAAATTTGAAACATATTTCTCCTAGAATGACTTAGAATAAAAAACCAAGTTTTAGGGATCAAAATATACTGATATTGATCTATGGGTTTTCTTATATTTAGTTACAATATATAAATTGAAAAAATATTAAAAATACAAGATGAAAAAAATTAAAAGAGATTTTTTTTGAATGTCACATGACATAAATCTTCCCATGATGATGTGTTACATCACGATAGGAGATTACGATGATAGGTAAAATCCATATGCTTGAGTAATTGGATCTATCACATATTACATGATATGTATTGAGATTTAATATTACTTATACATAAATTATTGTGGGAAAAAATCAAATAGGACGTAGAGAACTGTATAATGTAGCAGTCATAACTATCTAATTTTACTTGAGAAATATATAGAATAAGATCTATTTACATGTAGAAGTGTTAATTTTAGTTGTTAAGGGGATAAAATACTATCCCCATCAAGATCATTTTGATCTCAAATCATAGTTAGGATATGTAAATGAGAAAAAAATAATATTATTGAAGGTAGTGTTAGTTATATATACATATACTAAGTACATTATAGCTTCTAATGCTCCTATGAATAATTATAAAATACATAATAATTCATTCTAGATTTTAAAATTGTATAAAAAAGTAAAATTTAGCTACAATATATATTGTGAAAATATTATAGAATAAGGTACTATCAAAGATGTCATGTTTATGATCGAGTACAAAAGGCTTATACTCAGGGGGTACATCTCTAGACTGTTTTTTCTTCAATGAGTTAAAGTTGAGGCTAGAAAGTATATCAATAAGGTTAAATGTGGCAGTCCCAAATACTATATTAATATATCATAAGAAACATGAATTTCATGTGAGAGATAATGAGTTGAGAATTTTTAGTAGTTGGCTCTAGTGTAAGTGAGAGTCTATTGGAGTTGGCTCCCAAGAACAAACTGAATTTGTAATTTCATTAACCATAATATATATCAAAATAAATATTCTTATCACATTATGATTGTTCTTCTATGTAACACAAATGTGACAACATCCTTAAAATATTTTTCAAACTAAAAGGTTATAATAGTTCCTTTCTATAATGAGAATCTAGAGATACAATGAAAATTTTCTTAAATTAGTATGTCTTATGGTGTAAATACATCAATCTGAATAGACACAAATGATGTTTGACTATAAAGTGATGGGGGATCATAAGTATCGAGACTTCTTCTCATGAAGTTCATACTTGGTGATATCCAATAAGGGAGCTCCTGATAACATACCCAACAATAGGAATTCAACATTTTGTTGTGTCATTGGATATTACTATATGCAAGCATGTGTATTGGAACTTATAATTAAGATCATTATTAATGTTCACCATGAATCATGAACTTAGATGCTTGATGAAACCTGTGATGATATGTTCTCTTAGTGAGGTAGTGTGTGTCAGGTTCATCATAAGTGATATGAAATTAATTGTAAAGAAAGAATCTGTCTCTTCCATATAAATGGAATAAGATATCTCTAGATCATTAATTGAAACAGAACATAATGAAAAAATATATGTCCATGATAGTTTATAGAAGAATTTATTTAAAAAAATCAAATAACGATAAATCAATCATATAGGGTGATGACACAAGTACGCATTATTCTCGATGAGATATCTATAGTCAAATAGATTATATTTCATAGTAGAATTCATAGGAATGTTTTTTTAGTTACAACATCAACTTCTTTCTCTATGGTTTCTCTGATGTGTTGCTATACTATGATCTTAGACTTTAGGTAAGTTCACCATTTTCCATTGAGAGAGGTGCCTATATGGCCACACACTAAATGTATCTAGAATATCATTAAATTCTATTGAATTTAAATTGATTATAATTTTATAACATATTTTTTGGAATATTATTTATTCAAGTAATTATTAATCACACAAATTCATTCATGAGATGTTGGAGTTGGGAATATGTGAGTTGAATTTTATCCCATGATTAATTATTCACAAGGTAATAAATAAAAAATTATTTATTCACTAGTTTATAGAATACATTAAAATAAATATTTATTTATGTTATATGAATATTAATATAAATATTTATTCTCATGTTTAGTGAATATTATATTTTATGGGATGATATGAATCGAGTTTAATGATATGATGAAACTGATATATTTTAATCAATATCATTTAAATAAATATTTCTTAATTTATTTAATAAATGTTATCATAATACACACATATCATGAGAAATAATAATAATAATATTATTTTATTTAACTTAGAAAATAAATTATAATAAATAATTAGATAAGGGTCATTGTGATATTATAATTATTTAACCATAAGTATATATATTCTTCAAGGTATCATTTTCCATGGTGTGGATGCGTTGACATAATAGAGACTCCTCTAGAATTCTCACAAGCCCTTGAGAGAAATCATTCCTTTATCCCTCTCTCAAGAACCAAGAGAGACAATAATATAATGTTGTTGAGATCGACAATGAATGGTGTGAAACACTAGATTATTCTATGCTAGCACCCAGAGTTTCAAGAACTTAATTTGAAGTTTTTTAGAGCATGCGTGGATACATCTAGAGGAATCCTTAGTTGGATTCTCCATCACAATAGTAATGTGATAAGATCAGTGATGAAAATTTAATAAAGGGAATAACATGGAAGAGGTAAATATAAATTTATATTAATTATAAATTAAATTTGTATGATCCTATTTAATATATTCTAAGGAGAAATCATCTAGTTCTTCAGATTTATCTGTTGTTTTTTATGAAAAACCAAAATGAGTCACTACCCAAATTCTTTTTATGTGTCCCAAAGACTTCACTACTGTGAGTGAAAATTCACTTTCATGCAACTTATCCAGTCAAAATAACCTAGAAGGACACTAATTATTGAAATAAATTATTTTAATGCTTGAAATATGAAATTTAATATGAATATAACTAGTTTTTAGTCCAAAAAAATACATATACATAAAAATTTCAATTACCAATTCCAAATTAACTGAATTAAAAGATTTATACCAACTTTTAAATATAAAAAAAACATGCAGGAATTATTAATATCATGATAAACATGCTAATTAAAGAAACAATAAATATATTTTGATTAAAAAGACCCAAACAAATCAAAATCAATCTAGTATAATAAGTAAAATAAAACAAAAGTGAATGATCAATAAAAGGTTATGAATGATCATTGTAAGGTTAATAAATTAGTAAAATAAGACAATAAATAGACACTAGGATTTACATTCATCTGTCAATTAACATAGATTATTGGGGTAGGGACATCATAATTTCACTATATAAAAGAAAACAATAATATAATAGAGATTAAAGCATAAAATAAAGGGCTAATAAAACTATCCAAGACTGAGGTTTTTATTAGTCTAGGATCTTGCAGTCAATCCAAGATAGATGAAAGAAATACATGTCTTTAATATGGATAAACTCACTCACTCACACAACACTTAATTATCATTATAGGAGATTTACTATAATCAATATAAAATAAGAAATCATCTTAAAGTGATGATTTTATCTCATTGAGAACTCATATGAAATACAAATGGATATATATCTTCAATAATCTCAAAGAATCATACCAACAATAAAAGTTAGTGATGGATGTCCTTTGGTTCAAAATACATGAGCCATGCTAATCCACTCTAGACATATTAAATGCTATATGGATCTAGGTCACACAAACCAATGAAGTCACCAATAGAGAAATTAGGTCCTCGTATTCTCTTAGTCTCTCAAAACCCCTCATATCTCTCCTAGATGAACCAAACCAATAATAATAATCCTCTTAATTTTTTCTCAAGGAAACAAAGAAATAGAAGTTACACTTGATAAACAGATCATCACCTAATGGAAACAGTGAACCTCATATCACAATGAATTGATGTTCCTTGAAAAATGATGGGTAGTCATCATGGATAGGGTATTTGATCCAGTTAGAATACCAACCATGAGGGTGGCACAAACTGATAGGCATTAATGTATGGATGCAATATAAAGGGATGATTGAAAAGCCTTGGGAGGATATGAATGAACTAGATATATGGAAAATAATTATAGGTATTTAAGGGAAGACAAGGATCCATGGATATATATCAGATAAGAAACACATGAGAAAAACACTATGAGGTAAATGTGTATCTTGTGTATAAAAGTGACTGGTGACTCAAGATATAACCAATAAAAATTTACAGATCAAATGAGAAAATAATGGAAAAAGGGAAGATTCTGGGTGTAGTATAAGTGCTTATCGGGGTTGATCCCAACTCAATAATTATTGGAATCAATATATATTCTGTAATTTACATGACGTGGGAGCCATGTACAATGAATTTTCTTTGATGAAACTTTACAGACACGCCAAAACCAAGAGGATATTTCATGTTAAATTTATGATTAATTTAAATGGATAGGAAGAAAGAATACTATGGTCTTGAGATGTTTCTTTGATGAAGATGTTTATTGTCCAAAACCCTTTCAGTCTATAATCATTTAACTTATTAGATCCAAGTTTAGAATCCCTATAATGATGATCCAAACGTGCTCCTTTGATCTTCGAATAATGCTGATGGATTTTTTTGTGCTACTATAAAGGATCAATCATATTTTTATGTTCAACTTGATCTCTGTGACGATTCCTTTGGGCTGGAAGAATCATATTTTTCACTATCATTCTTGAGAAGATATATAAGGGAGGATAATCAATTGGGTTTGTGAGAAAAAACTATAGAGAGATATTTGGTCATGAGAGAGAGAGATCTATATTTTATTGTGCACAATGATTCTCTAAAATGATTAATTTTGACACAATAGACATAGTCTTTTATTTAGAGTTAGGGTTAGGGTTAAAAATTTTATTTAATTGAAAAAATTCCCTCAATAATTTATTAAACCTTTAAATGATTCCATTCCATGTAAAGATAATAATATTATTATTTTATTAGGGTTTACACTAATTGGTTCAATAATAAATATTATTTTACTATCAGGAAAATCAATATTTATCACAGGTCCCCATCTTGGTTCATTTTTCCTCCATGATATTTATCAAATAATTGAATAAATATTTAATTAAATATTTATATATTTAATAAATAAATAAATAAATACTATATATCCACATAATTAAATAATTGACTTGAAAATAAAAATTTATTCAATTTATTCATTCAATAAATCCTATATAAAGTTATTCCTAAAACATGATAATAAAATTTATTCCAATAATTCAGTTCAAATAGAATTTAATTGAGATTAATGGAAACACTTACTACGTGACCCTCTAGGATTATTGCTCATTTCCATTAGGCGAGATTTCTTAAAGTTCAGGATCACTACATAAAAATGGGTTAAGGAACCCAAGAGGAAGAAGTTAATGTCGCAATGCTAACAGATAATCATTGTACAGGGTATTTGATTTAATTGATCTCTCTTTAGACCCCAATAGATGTGTGTTTACTAGTTCCTCCTCTAGAGCCTTCTCGGTTAAAGACTATTGCAGGATGGATCATTTGACAGGGGATTGTGATGGTTGGGGTGAGAAGCTTTGATGCGCATAAATCCCTTCCAAACTCAACTTTCTGGTGTGGTGAGTAAAAAAAATCTACCCATGAAAAATAATATTAATAACATTGGTATTCTTCTTACTTCAAGATGCAACTACTATAGATTTCCTAATTAAGAAACCATGAAACATATCTTCTTTGAAGGCCAATGGGTAAGGAATCTGTGGCTTGACCTTGAACCTTAACTGGAGTGGACTTATACGATTACATGGGTTCTAACATTCTTTAGCTGTGGTTTGAAGGAGTGGATAGTAAAAGTACTGAATCAAGAGGTCAGATCATCATATTTGCAGTAGGGTTTTAGATTTTATGGATTGTGAGGAATAAAGCTCACTTCAAGTTCCTCCCAAGTTCAATGATGGCCATCGCCTTTAGAGATAACATCTTATTAATTGATCTGGTTTTACAATTCAAGAATTTGTAGTATTATCCATCTATTTGGTCTCTCATTTCTCCACATACGCTCAACAGATATACTCAAGTTCCTCTCCCGGGTTGATGGATAAATTGGGTCCCTCACTATTCAGGGTTGGAGTTAAACACATATGGATCATGTACCTCCTGGATGATGTGCGGTGGAGGTCTGGTGCATGACACCAATGGATTTGTTGTGATCGCCTTCATGGACTTCTTCAGGCAATGGGATTCTCTACAGGATGAATCCAACACTATGTTATTCAACCTTGATCTATTAAAGAAAGAGAATATCATGCTATCTGTGATAGAAATAGACTCCAAGATGTTATATAATGCTCCGCATGGCCATGGTTCCACCCCTTGTTTGATCATGTATCACGTTCGAAAGAGTATTAATCTAAATATCTCAATACATAGATATATCTCACACATGGTGTGAGGGGAATAAACCAGAAGACTATTTAGCCTCCAAGGATCCTCTTGATGGTCTATTTTCCTCCTTCTCTAGCCTGAGATCCTTCCCTAGTGAGGGTGCTAATATATTTATTAGTGATTCTCTTAGGATTCACCACTATAGACCTCATAACTTTGTAGCTCTTTCCTAGTGTACTTTGTTGGACTAAGATTTCATTTAATAAAAATTATAATTTTGGTGGTAGGGTAGTGTAATATAATCCATTTTCCCCAATATATCATCAAGTAAGTTGAATACCTATTCCATAAACCTTAATTATTGATATATCTTTACTTGATTATCTAGAATGAACTTATCTACATCACCATGACCATGGAATTTATTTCAACATTTTCATTCCAATGAAGGGGTTGAGATATCTTCTTCTATAAATGAAAGGGACAAATCCTTCCTCAACTTATTCATTAATAAAATACCAATCATGATATTCCCAACATATCCTACTTAGTGTGAACATTCTTCAATACATATAAGTACACGAGTCATGATATGTATTAATAATAATATTAAATTTTATATTTATTAATAATAATCTTAAATTATAAGGACCATTACACATGCTCACAGATAGGAATATCCAATGCCATGAAAACATGTAGAATTCATATTGGTGCATCATTCCTCATAATATCCCATATTGGAGATCACCAAGTGAGAACTTAATGAGATAAATCCTCATCCTCTTATGAGAACTCACACCTAGAAGTCGAAAAACTATGTGCCCCATCATATTTTTTCATGCTGACTATATGAAAAATATTTTAGAGACATCATCATAGAATCTCAAGGTTCTCATCATAATGTGGAACTACTATGACCTATTTTGATGCGAGAGATACCCTATAACATTATCAAATTAAATTCATGTATAATAATGATCAAAATGTGATAAGATATATTTAATATTAAATTATTTGTACATATTATGTAATCTAAAGTAAAAACTAGTTTCTTATAGGACACCAACTCCAACAAACTCCCACTTGTCCTAGAGACAACTTTTAATGAATTTTAGTCCACTAGCTCTCAAATGAAGACAATGTTTCTATGAAGATAAGGGTTTTGTTAAGAGATACAAAAAGTTGTCTTCTATAAAAATGTTGCTCACTGTAACTTCACCTATTTGAGAAAAAAACCCTCAATATATGATACTTTTAGAGTATGTTCTTTATCTGCTGATGTGACCTTAGTTATTTGGAAATATCCATTATAGCTGTATTATCATAGTAAATTGTGATAAGGTCTTTACTGCTTGGTACCAAATCTAACTCTTGGATGAAATTATGTATCCATAATGTTTATTTAGATACATAAAAATCCAAAATATACTCAGAATCCACTATAGAATCATAAACCACTAATTTATTTGAGTCATTATAGCTCACAACTCCTCAAAATATGGTGAAGACATATCCCAATTGAGACTTTAGATAATATTGATATGTTTGAAAAATAGAATATTCATATCCCCTGATGACTAACTCCTCATATCCTCCATATACTAGGATTATATCCTTAGTTTTCCTTAGATGCTTAAGGATAGTTTTGAAATCCATCCAATGATGGCCTTTTAGATCTTCCTAATACCTTCATACTGCAGTTAAGGCATAAGAAACATCTAGCCTAGTACACAACATAGAATACATGATTGACCCAATTATTGACACATATGGAACCATTTTCATTCTCTGTATTTCCTCATATTTATATGGACAAATTTTCTTGGAAATATGAATATCATGTGACATAGGAAACAATCCCCTATTGAATTTTTCCATACTGAATCACCTCATTTTCTTATCAATATATGTAACATGACATAGACCAAACAATTTATGGGTTTTATCATACTTGATATTGATACCAATAATATATGTTTCTTCACCTAACTCTTTCATAGAGAAGCATGTATTTAACTATGTATTAATGGTTTATAATATTGGTATCTCTTTTTCTAATAAGTAAAATATCATCAACATATACTATTAGTAAAATGAACTCACTCCCACTAAACTATTTATAAATGCAAGGCTCACTTTCATTTCTTACAAAACAAAATTCCATTATGGATTCATAAAAATGAATTTTCTATGACCTAAATGATTTATTTAATACATATATGGATCTCTATAAATTACATACTTAATTAGCATTACCTAGAGTCACAAACCCTTCTGATTGTATCATATATATCTTTTCTTAAAGGTTCCCTTAAGGAAGCCTTTTTTGACATCTATCTTCTAAATATCCTAGTCGTGGTATATTGCTATGTAATGTAGAATTATGATGGATTTGGGCATGAATACTGGTGAAAATATTTCTTCACAGTCTATCCATTGATTCTATTTATACCATTTTTTAACCATTCATGCTTTATAGGTACTGAATTGACCATCCATGTTTAGTTTCTTCTTGGAAACCCATTTGGAACTAATAATATTTACATCAATTGGAGGATCCACCAAAATATAAACTTGGTTTTTATACATGGAATCTATTTCATAATTCATTGCTTATTTCCATTTGGTAGAATTAGTTCCACTTATTACTTTTTTATAGGATATAAGATGATTATTATTGAATAATAATGAGTCACGATTCTCAGGGATTAGAAAACCATATCTTTCAGTTTGTACAACCTCTCTTATACTCATACATAGTACTAGTGTATATGGAATAGTTTCTTCTTAGGTTATTTTTGGAACTTGTTCCTATAACAAAGCCTATGTATTATGATCCCTAACTTCATTAAATTCTATCTCACTCCCACTATGGCTTTTAGAGATGTACTCCCTCTCAATAAAAATGGAATGAATTTCCATTATTACCTTTTTATTTGAGGGATTGTATAGATAATATCCCCTTGTTTCCTTAAGGTATCCCATAAAGATACACATTGCGCCTTAGGGTGAAAGTTTGTTCCCTAAATAGGCCTTAACAAATTCTTCACATCCTCACACCTACAAGTTTGATAACACTAGTTTCTTTCTACTTTTTAATTTTTATGGTATACCATCTTACACTTTAGATGAAACTCAGTTTAGTATGCATGATGCTATTTGTAATTAATACCTCTAAAATGATAGTGGAATATTTTCATGACCTATAATTGACCTCATCATGTTCAAAATTGTGTGATTCCTCCTACTAGTGGAAAATGGATTTATACCAACGCATGCATGCCCACGGTTTATAAGAACCACTGGGAAATTGTGGTTTTTTCCTACAGTTTTGCTAAAACCATCGGTATACATTACCGATTTATGATTTTTATCGGGATCCCTTTCAATTTTTCACACCCTACATGAACCCTCCCCAACCTCAGCCTCCCGACCCTCTCCTCCCCTTCCCGACCTCAACCTCCTCGACCTCCCAACCTCTGCCTCCGCCTCTCGACCCCCAAACCCTCTCGGATCCCTCTCCTCTATCAAAATTCAACCCTCCCCTCTCGGCTCCCTCTTCGACGATGACATCCCCCTCCCCTCTCGACTTCTGGATCCCTCTCCTCTGACAACATTCCCCCCTCTGACGACATCCCTCGTCCCACTCTCTAGTCATGCGCGAGACCCCCATGGCCGAACACCCCGCGCGACGCCCCCTCTCTCGGATCCCTCTCCTCCACCATTTCTCCCAAATTTCTTGAGGGTTATTGATCGGTAATTCCAGGTAATAATTCATCTTATTTAATTATTCAATTTCTTAGAGTTTTCCTCTCTCCGGTTTCCCAGTTTCATTCGGTTGAACCCTAGGGGTTTTGAGGTTTCCTGATTCTAACTTTGATCCTTGTTTCTAGGGGGTATCATGGTTCTCTCAGGTCGCCTGGGGCATGTTTTAGCATCCGATGCCATAGGAAAAGTGGTTTGGATAGTCTTGGTTCATCTGACACCATTTGAGGTTGGTTTATTCTTCTCTCTTTGTTTATCCGAATATAATTTTCTGTTTTTAGTGATTTATGTGTATATGAAAACTATATATTAGGTATAAATTTCATGAATAAGACTACTTTACATCCTACATATCTATTTGTGTCTGTTTGTAGCTCATATCATGTTATATGTTCAAGATTCATCCTTTGGTATAATCATCTCAAGTTTTTTTTATTGATGGGTGAGTGGAGATATGCTGAGAAACAATATATTGTACAATGGATATATGGGTATAATTGATTTTTTTTATTCTGTTTTGGTATGTGCTATTATATTTGTCTAACACGGCCTAGTGTATGTGTGATTCTACTTTCATTGAATCTTATTTTTATGATTCATTTTTTAATTTTTAATTGATGTTAATTATATTAATCTCATTTGGGTTATTTATCTTTTTTTACTCCTGTTTATTTGATGTTTCATGGATGTCTAATGCATGGGTGACCCATTCTAGATTCTCAATAACTGATTCAATGCCACACATTCTTGAGGATGAAACAAACCAATTTAAATGAAACCAACATGAACTCATTAAAACTGAATTGAATGAAATAAAACATAATATAAGTAGGAAAAATCAAAATAATCTGAATTTTATTAACCTATAAAGAGTAAAATTGAATATTCCTAAATGAATCTACAATAAATTAAATTAGTGTATACCGAAAAAATAAATTAAAACTAAACAGATCTAAAACAAATAATATCATGTTGTATCAAAATGAATCATACATAATCAGTGTCCTGCCTCAATTAGGATGACATGAAACATAAAAAACCAAGATGAACCACAGGAAACCAAACCAAATAAGATTATGAAGAGTAAACCTAAAATGAGTTGAACTAAATAAAGTGGAACCATACAAACCCAAAAATGATGTATCAAATTGGACCAAATATAATTAATTAAAAACTATATAACTGCAACCGATATAAACTAAATTGAACTAAACCAAACTGATATGAACCAAACACAATTAAATTAAATTGATTATAACCCGATATTTAAGTGATAACTTGCATGCCCTTTCAATAAGAGATTCATCTCCATTTTCAATAATTGGCCCAGTCAGTGAAATATAATGTGTGAAATAGAAACAGTCAGATCATCTCACCAGATCAACAACCTCATCAGGGCCTAATGGTGTGTACTCAAATAAAGATATGTATAGTAGCCTAGGGTGAAACAAGGCACTAGGGATTACGACAGTGTTGTGATAATTGTATCAATGGAGGTGATCTCCTATATATACAAATCAAAAATGTAAAGTACCACTGAGTATATAAGGTATATTTTCCTATTGAATATGGATCAAGAGATTCTAGAGTCCTATAAGGGTAAATACAACTATATTAATAGGCTGAATCTCTACCACTAAAGCTCCCATTACCAAAGTGCCAACTTGGATTCCAGAACACACATCCCCTACTAGAAAAAAATCACCCATTCAAAAATATTTCCATGAAACCATCAATCCTAAGGATTATATATATTTACAGCCTCACCCAATAACCCCATGTGGTGTATTATCCTACTTCTATGATTTACGAATATGAACTGACACTATTATGGACCTTCTGGGAAGGGAACCAGTGAGGGCGTATAGCAGTCAGCCAAGATCTACTACGATAGACTAAAATATTGATCCAATATTTAAAAGAGATGAGCGATCGTATAGAAATCCCATTTCTTAACTTTTCTTTCATGATATTGAGCATATCCCTCACCAAAACTAGAGTCTATGAGGGGTTATCCCAGAAATCCATGACAAGAAGAAATTTGTATCACATTTCCCCAAGGGGGGGGGAGGGTATCCTACCTATTCAATAGACATCCTATAGGCTAATTCCAACTTCGTTGTGGGAAAAATGGAATGAGTTGGTTCCAAGGAACCAATGGATAATCAGTTCTATTATAATATTAGACTGGTGGTATATGATATACTAGGAAACCCATACTGGTTCATAAAGATGGATAACGTGTAGCTGGTCGGAAAAATCTAAGCAGCATTACCTGACCAAGAATAGCCATGCTCATTAATCATATATGTGCCCATGCGGTTCGCAAGACACCATGGGAGCCCTAGAGACAAGTCTACCTTATCACACAACATCCGATTGGCATGTCACATTCATCATAAAAAAGGTTTTAAACATGACCATTTGACTTTGTGTCACAATTAATGGCTCCATGGAAAGAATAAAGGGTTTTACATGATAATGATCATGCATCACCACAAGACCCTTCATTGGTGATGCAACATAGTACCAACAGGTAGAGATATTATCTTTGATAACACTCTTACGAAGTTTCAAGACCCCTTGCCTTTCTCAAATAGAGAATTAAATAAAAGAGGAAATGGTGGATGATTCTTGTGGAGTGTGATACGTTGTAAATTACCCACATGGTTAGTCAATACCCCATTGTTTGGAAAAAAGTATAATAACTGGGGTGTAGGTGGAAGGTTATTGTGGTCAATGATCATTATGTGAAACCCCATGAATAAAAAATTATTGGATCATACAAATCGCATAACAAAAATTCCATATATCGAATCCATAATGAATCTACGAGATACACACCACAAAAGGTGGTGTATAAATATGGTTTTGAGGCCTCTATATCCCTCCCCCTTAGCACAAAAAAAGGAATCTATACACTTACACATTCATGCATCCACAACTGATCACATACGTTGCAGATTTCTCATAGCGGCCAATCTCGTGATCACAATGATTACCCACTAGGTAAAATATAGGGAAAAACCTAAGGGGTCATGAGGAATGCATAAACACTTCAAGTAATAACATGTTTTATTGAGAAGGACTTCTAGCGTGACATCCAGGTCATATGAAGGAGGTCCTGAATATATGATGAATCATTTGAATCCTTAACAAGTTAATACTAGAAAAATATAAGGAATATATGTAATAAAAGATGGACTAAAGATTAAAATACATGATACTTATATAAAGAACATATACAATGATCCTCATAAATATCACACGACTCACCCAGATCATGTGAAATCATTGGGACATGTCACCCAAATCATGAGACCCTCCCTGGATATGCCATTTGGATCATGCGATGTCCTCCAGACATTTCTTTAAAGTCTCATGACACCCCTCATACATGCCACCTAATTCTTTTGAATCCCTATGGTCTCTCCATATAGATCTTACAATTTCCACATACAGGGCACCAAAATTATACAACAACCCCATTGTCTTTTAGTTAGGTATCGCGAAGTCCTCCACACTTACCGGCCAGATCATTTTACATCTTGTAATAATATCATGAAGGTTTCATGATGAAAAAAGGTCAAGTCGCCTAGATTTAACTGGCTCAATGTCTTTAACATAGTCTTGAGGATGAATTTGGAAGTTCTATCCACATTAATTAGGAATAAAATTTCATCACATGGTATATGATAATCCAATGATAGATGACGTAGGTCCAACAATAGTGAGAGGTATAATTAATATTGATTCATCATTATATAGTGTTTTTTAAAATATTTCCACCAATTATATTATTTAGACCTATATTGTGTACATGATAAATCATTTTATTGATTTCATGCATTTTTGTGATTTAAATTGCAATGCCTTTAGATAAAAGGAGAGAGAAAGGTCTAAAATGCCGCTCTTATGATTTTCCTTATATGATATCATTCATTTCTATGTATTTTTTTACTCTAGATATGAAACCAATGGATATAATTATTAATATGAATTGATTGATTATTATTAATTCCATGATCGACTAGAAACCAAATGAATGAAATTGTCCAAGATAATATAAACAAAAACAAGACAAACAAAATCTAATGGAAGTTTCCCAAACAAACATGTATTGAACAAAACCAAACTAAGCTGAAAATCAAGCCAAAATAATTATATACCATTTATAGGAAGATTAATTGTTAATTAATAGGAATTTACTTTTTGATAGTATCATTTTAAAACATGGATTTGTTTCCCCCTTGCTTGCTGGAACATGATTTGACCCATGTGGCATTGTGGTTCTTATATGTTGGGCGGTGACATGTATAGTCACAGGAGACAGGTATGTTTTTGTTTAGTTTTTATTTTATTTTATTTATCGCATTGGACACTTAGGTCTTTTATTGGTTTTTATGGATAAGGAGTAGTTATATTCTATGAAGGAGTCCAGAAGGGGTTCAAATTATTTCAGTCCGCCGGCTTTGATACGAGGTAAGATTCTATGATTACTACTTGTCTCACACCTCATATATTTTGGAGATTTCAATGCTTTTGACTCCATTTTATGTTTTTGATAGGGCATTGGATCATTTTGTGTTGGTTCTGGTGGATTTGGTTCTCCTCAACCAATCTAGGTAAGGTTTTAATGTTGTTGGTTGTTTTTTCACTGGTTATGTGGGGTCCTTTATGTGTTTTAAGGTTCTTAATATCCTTTGTGTAGTGAATTGATCCATGCTCATTGGTTTTGAGTCACCAATTCAAGGGTGACTCGCCTACGTGTGTATAGGTAAGTAAGTATATGTATGTGGGTTTCCCTGTTATGTGTATAGTCAACCATGGCAATGATTATACACGTATGGGGCTAGGTGTGCCCATGTATATATATAAAAATGCATACGTAGGTGAGTGGAGACTGGTATATGCATATAAGCATATGTGTATGGATCCCCTTGCACATGCTCAGGGCCATGCAGGTGTCTTCAGAGGGGCTAGGTGTCCTTGCATGTGTGTGAAGGTGCGTATACCCAGTGGGTGAGCAACATCTTTTAGTTAGAAATCTCCAAGAGCTGAAGTGGATGGCTTGGTTCCACCTTAAGGCAGAGTCCCTCTCGTAGCCTCTTAAATTTAAGAATTCTTTAAATTGAATTTAGCTTCTTTCATAATTCTACTTAATTATATTGAATTGGATATCTTGAATAATTTTTCTTTAATATAATTGTTTCATTTTATAAATAAAGTCATGTTTTTATAATAAACCACTTTTAAAAACAACGAATATAAAATACATATCTTTATCATACCACAATCCCGAATCAAGAGTTTGTTTTTTTATAACAAAAGACCAGTTTCTATAATGTGAAGGACAACTACATAGGATTTATTTGGAATCCTGGCCGGATGATGCTGCCTCGCAGATGTTACTGGATCGGGCCAACACGCCGCGGTCACGCTGTGGTCACACCGTAGTCACGCCACGGTCACGCCGCGGTCACGCCGCGGTCACGCTGTGATTTGGCTCTACTCCAACACGACACCCTGCGGTGGTTCCCAGTCTTGTCAGAATTTTATGTATGATACCTAGATAGAGTTTTAGATACATTACCCACCCATAGTTAATGGGGAGAGAGGCAAGGGTCGAAATGTTTCCCTGCCTCCTCCCGCTCCCTTCACTCCTGGCTGGAAGATTCTACCCCACAGATGTCACTGGACCGGGATAACACACCGCAGTCATGCCGTGGTGAAGCCGCGGTCACGCCGCGGTCACGCTGTGATTTGGCCGTGCTCCAGGACAACACCCTGAGGCAGTTCGCAGTCCTGTCGGAATTTGATGTATAATACCTAGATAGAGTTTTAGATACATTACTCACCTATAGTTAATGGGGAGGGAGGAGACGACCAGAATGTTTCCCCTCCTCCCGCTCCCTTCGTTCCTGGTCGGAAGATGCTGCCCCGCGGATGTCGCCAGACCGGGCCAACATGCGATGGTCACACCGTGGTCACACCGTGGTCATGCCGTGGTCACACTGTGATTTGGCCCTGCACCAGGATGACACCCCGCGGTGGTTCGAAAACCTGTCAGAATTCAATGTATGATACCTAGATAGAGTTTTAGATACATTATCCACACATAGTTAATGGGGAGGGAGGCAATGGTCAGAATGTTTCCCTGCCTCCTCTCGCTCCCTTTGCTCTTGGTCGGAATATGCTACCCCACGGATGTTGTTGGACTGAACCAACATGCCGTAGTCACGCCGCGGTCACACCGTGGTCACGCCGCGGTCACGCCGAGGTCACGCCGCGATCACGCCACAGTCACGCCGCGGTCACGCCACGGTCACGCCACGGTAATGATGTAATTTGGCCCTGCTCCAGGATGAAACCCCACGGCGGTTCGTAGTCCTGTTGAAATTCGATGTATGATACCTAGATAGAGTTTTAGATACATTACCCACCCTCCTTCCTGGACCCCGGACAGCCCCGCCACCCCACTCCTTGGACCCCGGAGAGGCCCCGGAGAGGCCCCGGAGAGGCCCCGGACAACCCCCCCCCACCCTCCTCTCTGGACCCCAGACAACCCCCCCAACCCTCCTCCCTAGACCCTGGATCCCAATCTAAACTCTCTTCAAGATTAACCCTAAATCCCAATGGAAAAGAGGATTTTAGAGCTTCAGAAGATGATGAGAGAAGATTGAAAACCCTAATAAAAAAGAGGAAGCAAGAAGAGGATTAGACTCACCCGGATCTTCAATCCGCACTTGACGAAACTCAAAACGCCCAAGTGACATGTACGTGTCACGACCCCCTCCCACCAAAGATGCTCCTCCTGAGCTGGAAATGGTGACAGGGAGAAAATGACCCCCGAGTCCCACCTCCAGTAGGCCCCGGAGTGGCGACTAGCACCAAGGGTATGAGTTTTCACAAATATGGGAGGCATTACCCTTTTTATTATTTAAGATCGGGAGATAGGAAAAGTCAACCACCAAAAAGGAAAAGAACAAGTGTATAGAAATAAACCCAAACCAATCCCACATGCATGTTTAAATAGTTCTGAAACAAGGTACAAGTGAAAGAAAGCTCAAAAAGTACAATACCAAAAGAAACAAGTACATCAAACTGCAGTAACTCCAACTGTCCCGACTAGTAGGGTCCTGCACAGCCCTGGTAGACCTCCCGCAAACCTGAAATTAAACTTAGGGTGAGCATACAAGTATACTTAGTAGGGAAACCTAAAGCTCTCGTGCACAAGTGGGGAGACATCCTAATGTCCCGTGAGAACAATGGAAGAAACCTAGCAAGGAATTCTATCCACCCAACCTCACCAGCCACACTCACCAAAACACAATCACAACAGGTAGTAGTATATAAGAACAAGAGTATTGGGTACCTTGAACCATTTTCCCCCACTATCTAGCTTCTCTTCCTAATGGTGAACGTCCTGACGCTACCAAACTCTTCCCGCCCACAGACACCTGGGCCTCACAACCACGTATCCTGCCCGCACACACCTGGGCCTCACAACCACGTATCCTGCCCGCACACACCTGGGCCTCACAACCACGTATCCTGCCTGCACACACCTGGGCATCACAACCAGGTATCCCGACCACACAAACCTAGGCCTCACAACCACGTATCCCACCCGCACACACCTGGGCCTCATCCCGAAGGTTCTTGGAAAAAATAGTAAAACCTTCCCAAAGAGTCTTGGGCTAAACCAACCCAATCGAATCCTACCCGAAAGTATTGGGTGTAAGGTCGCCTCAAGCCATCATAGCCTAGGGAAGAAGGAGCAGGAAAGAGCTAGTAACTAAGGGGAAAACACCCTCTCCCATGAAATGGGAGTATTCAGCACTAAGTTCTCAACATGGGTGGGGTGCGATAAAACACAAAGATACAAATATATATATATATATATATATATATATATATACCAAACACTTAGCCCAGCCTATGGCTTCTAACAGAAAACTGAGCAAGTGCCTCGACACTGCTACTATGAAGCATGCATACAACAAACAACCCCAACCCCATTTAGGTTTTCATGTTTCAAACAAAATCAGTTTATTAGTTCCTTAACTACTGGGCAACTATCCACATCCAACCACATCGATTATTCGTAAAACATATCCCTGCCATCCCCAAATCAAGTTAGGAAAACACAAGCAACACAACCAATTCCTTCTTATTAACCAACTAACCCCATTAACTATTATTCCCATTACACTATCATTCCCCACCATTCATTAAATCTTCCACTTTTATTTATTAATCACAACCCATAGTTCGTTCACATTCAAACCTATCCCTGCAACCCCGCTGCCAACCACCATAACCACAACCACACCGTACATCATCATCCCTTGATACCGATCATAGCAGCCCTGCTTCCCATCACTAACCCACAACCAAGCCAAACACAGCCCCACTACTCACCCGATCCACAACAACCCACAAAAACACCCCCTTCACATAAATTAACCCCAACAGTACCCACATGTTTATTATTTCATTTTGGTTCAACCGGGGTGATCACACAAGGGTTCCATATTTTCATTTAATTAGCCAACTTTACGTGATTAACCAATTTCCACATTCCATGAAGTTTCCATCCATAACGGTCTATAAAGATAAAGAAACATTTAATTTCACAAGCAAAGGCCCCTAATGACCGCGATTTTCAGTAGGCATAAGCCTATTCAATTCACAACATAAAATCACAGGATATAAAGATAAACATAACAACTTCCCCATCCCCATTCTCAACCAGTTGTTATCTTCGTTTAAAGGTTCAGCCATTTCTCATGAAAAAGAGGATACCCACCCCACATGATGCACAAATTTAGAGAGACGAAGGTAAGATCCCTACCTCAATAGGTTCTGATCACAACACTCCCCCAGATCAACTTTAGAAGACACCCGTCGGTGTCCTTCACTTCTGTCAAATCCCGGAAAAACCCCCTCAGGTGGAAGTTGGAATGGAAAGGCTGAAGTAAAGACAATGGATCCAAGATTAGAAGTTCCAACTCATCGTTACAATCCCTTGGCCACTGACGGATCGTAAATCGGAGCTTGGACGAAGAAGTTATGGAAGAAAAGAGATCCTTCGAGTCTCTTGGGAGAGCTCTGCTCAGAGGAATGGGGAGGAGAGGGGTGAGTTGAAAAGAAGGAGGGGAACCCTCCTTTTATAGGTGTAAAAAAAATTACACAGTGTGTACTTTATGGTACACAATGTGTACTTGGACATTTCACACGGTCACCACACGGCTTCCAACATGGCCTTCAACACAGCACATGGCCGTTGACTGGTCAACACATGGTTTGAAGGTAACGCGTACACGAGGAGGGACTACACGACATGTAGTTTGGGGAACATTGAATGTACCCATTTATTTCACATGGAAAGGAAACGACCTTGAACATGGGGTATACCCAGCGAGGGGGTATATGGAGTGTACTCACACTACACGGCGTGTAGTTTCAAAATTCTGAAAAGTGTGGGAAAAGTCCATTTTACCCTCCATAACACTTAAAAACCCTCTTTTTAACCAAGGAATGGGCCGGAGAGGTCTGGGCCATTACATCAGATACCTCTTAAAACATTCTCATCCCCGATAATTCAAAATCCAACCCAGAGGGACCCAACAAGATACCTCTTAGGGCTCTCGTTATAATAGGAACCCAACCAACAACCCTAATCATAGGTGTTAGGAATTCCTTCTCCTATGTCGAGATATTATCCACTTTAGGCGGCACTGAATCGCCTGCACGGGTTCAATCGCATCCTCATTAATATGTCTCAATTAAGAATTGGGTCTTTCCACTTCCATACATTAGGATTTTCAACTCGTACTGCCCCCAACACCACACAACCCACATACTGCCCGAACACGTGGTTTGGAGAAAATTCCTTTTCCCATGTCGAGATATTATCCGCTTTAGGCGACACTGACTTGCCCGCATGGGTTTAATCACATCCACATTAATGCGTCTCGATTAAGGATCAGGTTTTTCCCTTTCCTACATGCCCGGACATGTTACACACTTCCATAGAACAAGGAAACAAAAGGTCTCACAACCGAAAAACCAAGAATTACATATATCAAAGGTATAAAGTACAACATCAAAACAAGGCTTAGAAGAACAAAGAAACCACAAGTCAAAACAACTCCGGGTACTGAGCGTGCATCTGGGTCTCCCGCTCCCAAGTGCTCTCCTCGAGGTCGCCATGCCTCCACAACACAAGAACCAAGGGAATGGTTCGTCCACGAAGCACCTTATCTTTACGATCCTCAATTCTGACTGGTCATTCCTCGAAGGTCGCATCGTCTCCCATATCTAACTCTCCCCAGTCTATAACATGAGAGTCGTCGCGTAAGTACTGAAAAAGCTGGGAGATGTGGAAGACGTCATGAACCTTCTCCAACTGAGGTGGTAGGGCTAGATGATATCCCACCTCGCCGACTCACCTCAGCACCTCGAAAGGTTCGATGAACCTAGGGGAGAGCTTACTCCCATTCCCGAACCTCTGCTGCCTCCATCAAGGGGAAAACTTCAAGAACACATGATCTCCCACCTTGAACACCAAGGGCCTCCTCCAACGATCAGAATAAGACTTATGTCAGTCCTGAGCCACTTTAATCCTCTCACGCACAAGCTGGACTTTCTCTGTGGTGCTCTGTACTACCTCTGGCCCAAGCGCACCTGTCTCACCAACCTCTGCCCAAAAAATGGTTGAATGACACGGTCTTCCATACAAAGCCTCAAACGGTGCCATGAAAATAGTAGAGTGGAAGCTGTTGTTTTAGGAAAACTCTACTAAAGGCAAGTGTCGTACCCATGATCCTATGAAATCCAGAACGCATGCTCGCAGCATGTCCTCCAACCTCTGGATAGTCCGCTCTATCTGCCCGTCAGTCTGGGGGTGGAAAACAGTGCTAAGGCATAGCTAGGTGCCAAAAGCATGCTGTAACCACCTCCAGACTCGTGAGGTAAACCGAGTATCCTGATCAGAGACGATAGTTTTCAGAACTCCATGCAAACGCACCACCTCGTCTACGTACCTCTATGCTAAGGTACTCACCGGGCCCGACTCCTTAATTGCTAAGAAGTGAAATAATTTCATCAGACGATCCACCACCACCCAGATAGCATCATAACCACCTTGAGCTCTGGGTAGTCTTGTGACGAAGTCCATCGAGATGTCATCCCACTTCCACTCGGGGATATCTAAAGGATGCAAAAAACCACTGAGAACACGGTGTTTAACCTTCACTTGCTGAAACACTAGGCATTTAGCCACAAACTCCACCACTGCCCATTTCACATCAGGCCACCAAAACTATTACCTCAGGCCTCAATACATTTTTGAAACTCCCGGATGTACTGCCAAGGATGAGATATGGAACTCACGAAGAACTCCCTCACGCATCGCCTCCGGAACAAACAACCTTCCATGGAAAAGCATCCGATGTCAGCTATCCTCTGACCATCCTTCTGGAGCGTTTCCCTGATCGACACGATCCCGCATCACTTCCGCCTCAGAGTAACCCCACTGAGACTCTTCCACCTTCTGCGACAAGGAGGACTGCACCGTTATTTGAAACAAACAGCCTCTAACACCCTCTACCCTTGCATCCAAGTGAAAGGCAACAAACTCTCCCATCGCTTTCCAAGAATCAGTGGATTCCCAAACCACTTCCTTATGCGACTTCCTGCTCAGGGAATCAGCCAAAATGTTTCCCTTACCTTCAGTGTAAGAGATCTCGAAGTCATAGTCTTGGAGAAACTCAACCCATCTCCGCTGCCGCAAGTTCAGATCGCGTTGAGAGAAGATATAACGTAAAATCTTGTGATCTGAGAAGACCAAAAAGCACTCTCCAAAGAGGTAATGTCGCCACAAATTCAGTACGAACACTACTGATGCCAGCTCCATGTCATGGGTGACATAGTTATGCTCGTGAGGGCGCAACTTATTAGACCCATAACAAATCACACCCTTCTTCTGCATCAGCACGCACCCCAGACCAAGGAAAAAAGCATCATAAAACACCTCATACAACAACCCTTCCTCTGGAAACCAGAGTACGGGAGCACTGACCATCTTCTCCTTCAGGTAGTCGAAATATTTCTGGAACTTCTTGCTCCATAGGAAGACCTGGTTCTTCCTAGTCAAAGATATTAATGGAGAAGCAACTCGAGAGAAGTCTGAAACGAACCTCCGATAGTAACCTGCTAACCCCAGGAAACTACAAACTTCTTCCACGCTCTTGGGTGCTGCCCAAGAAACAACTGCCTCCACCTTTTATGGGTCCACTAAAACTCCATTCTAAGACACTACGTGCCCAAGGAAGTGTACTTCTTGTGTCAAGAACTTACATTTAGAAAATTTCCCATAAAGCTGGTGGTGTCAAAGGACTTCCAAGACTACCCTGAGATGCTCAACGTGCTCGTCCTTTGATATTGAGTAGATCAGGATGTCATCGATAAACACAATGAAGAACTGGTCCAAAAACTCTCGGAAGACAAAGTTCATAAGCCCCATGAACACAGCTGGTGCATTTGTAACTCCAAACAGCATCACTACAAACTCTAAGTGCCCATACCTACACCTAAAAGCTATCTTTGAGATGTCACTATCCTTCACCCTCAGCTGATGATATCCTGATCGTAGATCTATCTTAGAAAACCAATCTGATCCCCTCATCTAGTTGAAGAGATCATCTCTCCTTGTAAGTGGCTAACGGTTCTTGACCGTTACCTAGTTCAACCTTCGGCAGTCTATGCATAGTCTGAGACCACCATCTTCCTTCTTCATGAACAAAACTGGAGCACCCCGTGGGGACATGATGGGTCGAACAAAACCCTTATCCATCAGATATTCAATCTGAATTCGAAACTCCCGCAACTCCGAAGGTGCCATCCGATAAGGGGCCATGGAAATCGGACGGGCACCAGGCTGTAAGTCTATCCCGAACTCAACATCATGTCGGGGGGGGGGGGGGGGGTAGAGTCACAACCTCCTAGGAAAAAACATCGAGGAACTCCCCAAAAACCTCTAGGACATCCATCATATCTGTATCAGATGGAACTACTGATAAACCGCCTAACAAAGAAAGGAGAGGCTCCACATGCCGGCTTCCCACCTGATAGCTCCTCTCACCAACAAAAGCTACATGCTGCCCGTCCACATCGGAGAACATGACTCTTCTCCGAAAGAAGTTGATAACGACACTAACAGAAAACAACCAGTCGATGCCTAGGATGACATAGTATGGCTGCATCTGTAACAGAAGTAGGTCCCCACTAGATCGATGTGGTCCCAACATCATCCCACAACCCCAGCAAACACAAGATACATTGTTCAGACCTCCAATTGGTGTACTCAGCACCAGTGGTACAAAATGTCTCTCTACGTCTAGTCCCAAAGCATAGACTAGACTAGGTGCAATAAAGGAGTGCGAAGCTCCCGAATCAAACAAAGTAGAAACGAGAGTGCTGAACAAAGAAATCGTACCACGTACCACCACTACTCCTGCTGGAGCTTCCAACTCTGCTACGTGCAACTGTCCACACCCAGCTCCTCTGCCTCTTTGATGTCGTCCACCTCCCCGACCACACCCAGGTCGAGGTCCCTGAGGAGCACCCTGAGGTCAGCCTCCTCCCAAAAAGTCTTCCCTCGGAGGGGCATGGTCCTACTACTGCTGGAAGCACCTCACTGGCAACTGGTGCTGCTGTGGTGGGAGCTGAACCTGCCCACCTCCACCGTACTGAGCTCGGGTCAGGCACCGACTCTAAATGTGCCCGAAACCCCCACAAGAGAAACACTTCAGTATTGGGATCATGGAAGAGGGACGAGGACCTGAAGATCCGGGCTCATGGAAAAGGGACGAGGACCTGAAGATCTGAACTGGAACTGCTGGGGCCTGCTCCCCACTGGCCTGAACCTGGAAGGTCCAGTCGCAGGAGACCTACTACTAACTGTCTTCCCCTTCAACGAACCTGGATGAAACCCCTCACGTGGTGCACCTCCCTACGAGTGCATCCACTCTACAACCTTTTCCTTCCTCTGTACTACCAAGTACGTCGGAAGGGTGAAGGGGGTGACAACATACTGGAGCGAAGGACAAAGCGCCTTCTCCAAACGTCTCGCCAGAGACTCCTCATCTGGAAAGAGATCCCGAGAAAAGTGTAGGAGATCCTTGAACTTGATCCCCAAATCTCACACTGACATACTCCCCTGCTCAAGGGAGAGTAACTCCTGCCGCTTCTCCGCCTTGATCATGGAAGAAAGGAATTCCTCTCAGAATTCCTTCTCAAAGTCAGCCCACGGAACCTATGCCTCTATCCACTCTCCGAGGTAGAGCGCCCACCACTGTCGCGTTGCACCTCTCAGCTGACTGACTGCTAGCAGAACCCAGTACTCCCTCGGAGCACGAATCTGGGTAAAAGCAATCCCTAGCTCCTCAAGCCACCCTTCCGTCTCTGTATCCAAAGTACTACCCTCGTACTTCTTGAGGGTTTGCCGCTGAAAAGAACGGAGAGTCTTCTGCCACTGGATATATTCCTCCTCTTGATCAATCCTCAACTGATCGACCGGTTGACTCTGCTAGGCCTCGGCCGTCTGAGTCACCCAGGGATGACGTCCAAGTGCCATAGCTGTACGGTAAACAAGGATCACCTAAGCCCAAGTAGTAAGAAAATTCCTCAAGGTTTTATTTTATCACATTATTTCATTTTCTTTCCTAGAACTCCCAAATCAAGTAAAACACAATCATGATGATGCATGTACCTTCCCTAGGGTCTCTACCCTGCAATCAATGTGGTCTCACTTGGTCGTTTGGTAAGCTCAGAGTCCTTGCATCGAATCACGGGGGGCCCTAAAATCCAGTGTCCTAGCAGTCTTGCCTGGCCTATGTCACACACCAAGATCAACCAACACTGTTTCCCTACCATCCCATGCAATCCTCACTATGCCTAACTCCATACTCCATCCTATCTCTCAACCATCACCTCCGATACCATTCTGTCACGACCCCCTCCCACCAAAGATGCCCCTCCGGAGCTGGCAATGGTGAAAGGGAGATAATGACCCCCCGAGTCCTGCCTCCAGTAGGCCCCAGAGTAGCGACTAGCAGCAAGGGTATGAGTTTTCACAAATATGGGAGGCATTACCCTTTTTATTATTTAAGATCGGGAGATAGGACAAGTCAACCACCAAAAAGGTAAAGAACAAGTGTATATAAATAAACCCAAACCAATCCCACATGCATGTTTAAATAGTTCTGAAACAAGGTACAAGTGCAAGAAATCTCAAAAAGTACAATACCAAAAGAAACAAGTACAACAAGCTGCAGCAACTCAAACTGTCCCGACTAGCAGGGTCCCACACGGCCCTGGTAGTCCTCCTGGAAACCATAAAGTAAACGTAGGGTGAGCATACAAGTATACTCAGTAGGGAAACCTAATGCTCTCGTGCACAAGTGGGGAGAAATCCTAATGTCCCGTGAGAACAACGGAAGAAACCTACCAAGGAATTCTATCCACCCAACCTCACCAGCCACACTCACCAAAACACAATCACAACAGGTAGTAGTATATAAGAACAAGAGTATTGGGTACCCCACACCATTTTCCCCCACTAGCTAGCTGCTATTCCTAATGGTGAACGTCCTGACGCTACCACACTCTTCCCACCCGCACACACCTTGGCCTCACAACCACGTATCCCGCCCACACAAACCTGGGCCTCACAACCACGTATCCCGCCCACACACACCTGGGCCTCACAACCATGTATCCCACCCGCACACACCTGGGCCTCATCCCGAAGGTTCTTGGGAAAAATAGTAAAACCCGCCTGAAGAATCTTGGGCTAAAACACCCCAA
This sequence comes from Viscum album, assembly GCA_963277665.1. Lineage (NCBI taxonomy): Eukaryota > Viridiplantae > Streptophyta > Magnoliopsida > Santalales > Viscaceae > Viscum > Viscum album. The sequence continues at coordinate 723,350,875 of OY728130.1, read as the reverse complement.
TCGAAACCTACCCGAAAGTCTTGGGTGTAAGGTCACCTCAAGCCATCACAGCCTTGGGAAGAAGGAGTAGGAAGGAGCTAGTAACTAAGGGGAAAACACCCTCTCCCATGAAATGGTAGTGTTCTACACTAAGTGTTCAATATGGATGGGGTGCGATAAAACACAAAGATACACATATATATATATACCAAACACTCAGCCCAGCCTATGGCTTCTAACAGAAAACTGATCATGTGCCTCGATACTGCTACTACGAAGCTTGCATACAACAAACAACCCCAACCCCATTTAGGTTTTCATGTTTCAACATAATTAGTTTATTAGTTCCTTAACTACTGGGAAACTATCCACATCCAACCACATTGATTATTCATAAAACATATCCCTGCCATCCACAAATCAAGTTAGGAAAACACAAGCAACACAACCAAGTCCTTATTAACCAACCAACCCCATTAACTATTATTCCCATTCCACTATCATTCCCCATCATTCATTAACTCTTCCACTTTTATTTATTAATCATAACCTATAGTTCGTTCACATTAAAACCTATCCCTACAGCCCTGCTGCCAACCACCACAACCACAACCACACCGTACATCATCATCCCTTGATACCGATCATCGCAGCCCCGCTGCCCATCACTAACCCACAACCAAGACAACCACAGCCCCGCTGCTCACCCGATCCACAACAACCCACAAAAACACCCCCTTCTCATAAATTAACCCCAACAGCACCCAAATGTTTATTATTTCATTTTTGGTTCAACCGCGGTGATCACACAAGGGTTCCAAATTTTTATTTAATCAGCCAACTTTACGTGATTAACCAATTTCCACATTCCATGAAGTTTCCATCCATAATGGTCTAGAAAAATAGGGCATCATTTAATTGCACAAGAAAAGTCACCCAACGACCGCGATTTTCAGTAGGCATAATCCTGTTCAATTCACAACATAAAATCATAGGATATAAAGAAAAACATAACAACTTCCCCATCCCTGTTCTTAACCAGTTGTTATATTCATTTAAAAGTGCAGCCATTTCTCATGAAAACAAGAGGATACCCACCCCACATGATGCACAAATTTAGAGAGATGAAGGTAAGATCACTACCTCAACAGGTTCTGATCACAATGCTCCTCTGGATCAACTTTAGAAGCTGTCTGTCGGCGTCCGTCACTTCTGTCAAATCCCGGAAAAACCTCCTCGGGTGGAAGTTGGAAAGGAAAGGCCGAAGGAAAGACAACGGATCCAAGCTCAGAAGTTCCGCCTCATCGTTATGATCCTGTGGCCACTGAAGGATCCTAAATCGGAGCTTGGACGAAGAAGTTATAGAAGAAAAGAGAGCCATCAAGTCTCTTGGGAGAGCTCTGCTCAGAGGAATAGGGAGGAGAGGGGTGAGTTGAAAAGGCGGAGGGGACCCCTCCTTTTATAGGTGTGAAAAAAAGTACACGGCGTGTACTTTATGGTACACGGAGTGTACTTGGCCATTTCACACGGTCACCACACGGCTTCCAACATGGCCTTCAACGCAACACACGACCATTGACTGGTCAAAACACGGTTTGAAGGTAACGCGTACGCGGGGAGGGACTATACGACTTGTAGTTTGGGGTACACGGCGTGTACCCATTTATTTCACATGGAAAGGACATGGACTTGAACATGGGGTATACTCGGCGTGGGGGTACACAGTGTGTACTCACACTACACGGTGTGTAGTTTCAAAATTCTGAAAAGTGTGGGAAAAGTCCATTTTACCCTCCAGAACACTTAAAAACCCTTTTTTGACAAAGGAATGGGCCGGAGAGGTCCGGGCCATTACATCAGATACCTCTTAAAACATTCTCATCCCCGAAAATTCAAAAGACAACCCATAGGGACCCAACAAGATACCTCTTAGGGCTCTCGTTATAACAGGAACCCAACCAACAACCCCAATCATAGGTGTTAGGAATTCCTTCTCCTATGTCGAGATGTTATCCACTTTAGGTGACACTGACTCACCTGCATGGGTTCAATCGCTTCCTCATTAATGCATCTTGATTAAGAATTGGGTCTTCCCACTTCCATACATTAGGATTTTCAACTCGTACTTCCCCCAACACCGCACAACCAACATACTTCCCGGACACGTGGTTTGGGGAAAATTCTTTTTTCCATGTAGAGATATTATCCACTTTAGGCGGCACAGACTAGCCTGCATAGGTTTAATCACATCCACATTAATGCGTCTCGATTAAGGATCAGGTTTTCCCTTCCCTACATGTCCGTACATGTTACACACTTCCATAGAACAAGGAAACAAAAGGTCTCACAACCGACAAGCCAAGCATTCGATATATCAAAGGTACAAAGTACAACATCAAAACAAGGCTCAGAAGAACAAAGAAACCACAAGTCAAAAAAACTTCGGGTACTGAGCGTGCATCTGGGTCTCCCGCTCCCAAGTTCTCTCCTTGATATCGCCATGCCTCCACAACACACGAACCAAGGGAATGGTTCATCCACGAAGCACCTTCTCTTTACGATCCTCGATTCTGATGGGTCGTTCCTCGATGGTCGCATCGTCTCCTATATCTAACTCTCCCCAGTTGATAACGTGAGAGTCATCGCATAAGTACCGACAAAGCTGGGAGACGTGGAAGACGTCACGAACCTTCTCCAACTGAGGTGGTAGGGCTAGCTGATATGCCACCTCGCCGACTCACCTCAGCATCTCGAAAGGTCCGATGAACCTAGGAGAGAGCTTACTCCCCTTCCCGAACCTCCGCTGCCCCCGTCGAGGGGAAACCTTCAAGAACACATGATCTCCCACCTTAAACTCCAAGGGCCTCCTCCTACGATCATCATAAGACTTCTGTCGGTCCTGAGCCGCTTTCATCGTCTCATGCACAAGATGGACTTTCTATGTGGTGCTCTGTTCTACCTCTGGACCAAGAGCACCTGTCTCACCAACCTATGCCCGGAAAATGGGTGAACGACATGGTCTTCCATACAAAGACTCAAACTGTACCATTCCAATAGTAGAGTGGAAGATGTTGTTTTAGGCAAACTCTACTAAAGGCAAGTGTCGTACCCATGATCCTCCGAAATCCAGAACGCATGCTTGTAGCATGTACTCCAACGTCTGGATAGTCCGCTCTGTCCGCCCGTCATTCTGGGGGTGGAAAGTAGTGCTAAGGCTTAGCTGGGTGCCAAAATCAAGCTGTAACCCCCTCCAGACTCGTGAGGTAAACTGAGTATCCTGATCTGAGATGATAGTCTTAGGAACTCCATGAAAACGCACCACCTCGTCTACGTACCTCTGTACTAAGGTACTCACTAGAACCAAATCCTTAATTTCTAAGAAGTGAACTGATTTCGTTAGACGATCCACCACCACCTAGATAGCATCATAACCACCCTGAGCTCCGGGTAGTCCTATGATGAAGTCCATCGATATGTCATCCCACTTCCACTCGGGGACATCTAATGGATGAAACAAACCACTGGGAACACGGTGTTCAACCTTCACTTGCTGACACACTAGGTATTTAGCCACAAACTCCACCACTGCCCGTTTCACCCCGGGCCACCAAAACTGTTCCCTCAGGCCTCGGTACATTTTTGAAACTCCCAGATGTACTGCCAAGGCTGAGCTATGGAAATCATGGAGAACTCCCTCACGCATTGCCTTCAGAACAAACAACCTTACATGGAAGAGAATCGGATGTAGGATGTCCTCTAAACATCCTTCTGGAGCGTTTCCCGGATCGATACGATCCCGTATCACTTCCGCCTTGGAGTCCCCCCACTGAGACTCTTCCACCTGCTGCGACAAGTAGGACTGCACCTTCATCTGAAACAAACAGCCTCTAACACCCTCTACCCTTGCATCCAAGTGCAAGGCAGCCAACTCTCCCATCTTCTTCCAAGCATCAGTGGATTCCCGAACCACTTCCTTATGTGACTTCCTGCTCAGGGAATCAGGCAAAACATTGCCCTTACATTCAGTTTAAGAGATCTCAAAGTCATAGTCTTGGAGAAACTCGAACCATCTCCGCTGCCGCAAGTTCAGGTCACGTTGAGAGAAGATATAACGTAAGCTCTTGTGATCTGATAAGACCAAAAAGCGCTCCTGAAAGAGGTAATATCGCCACAACTTCAGTGTGAACACTACTACTGCAAGATCCAGGTCATGGGTGGCATAGTTACGCTCGTGAGGGCATAACTTCCTAGACCCATAACATATCACAACCTTCTTCTGCATCAGCATGCACCCCAGACCAAAGCCAGAAACATCACAAAACACCTCATACAACAAACCTTCCTCTGGAAACCTGAGTAAGGGAGCACTAACCAACTTCTCCTTCAGGTAGTCGAAAGATTTTTGGCACTGTTCGATCCATAGAAAGACCTGGTTCTTCCTAGTTAAAGCTGTTAATGGAGCAGCAACTCGAGAGAAGTCCGAAACAAACCTCCGATAGTAACCTGCTAACCCCAGGAAACTAAGAACTTCTGCCACGCACTTGGGTGATGCCCAAGAAACAACTGTCTTCACCTTTGATGGGTCCACTGACACTCCATGCTGAGACACTACGTGCCCAAGGAAGTGTACTGCTTGTGTCAAGAACTTACACTTCGACAATTTCCCGTAAAGCTAGTGGTGTCGAAGGACTTCCAAGACTGCCCTGAGATGTTCAACGTTCTCCTCCTCTGATATTGAGTAGATCAGGAGGTCATCGATAAACACAATGACGAACCGGTCCAGAAATGCTTGGAAGACAAAGTTCATAAGGCCCATGAACACAACTGGTGCATTCATAACTCCAAATGACATCACTACAAACTCTAAGTGACCATACCTGCACCTGAAAGCCATCTTTGAGATGTAACTATCCTTCACCCTCAGTTGATGATATCCCGATCGTAGATCTATCTTAGAAAACCAACCTTCTCCCCTCAGCTGGTTGAAGAGATCATCTATCCTTGGAAGGGGGTAATGGTTCTTGACCGTTACCTGGTTCAACCTTCGGTAGTCTATGCATAGCCTGAGACCACTATCTGCCTTCTTTACAAACAAAACTGGAGCACCCCATGGAGACACGCTAGGTCGAACAAAACCCTTCTCCATCAGATTGTCAATCTGAATTCGCAACTCCCACAACTCCGAAGGTGACATCTGTTAAGGGGCCATTGAAATCGGACGGGCACCAGGCTGTAAGTATATCTTGAACTCAACATCAGGGCGTAGGTCGTGGGGGGGGGGGGGGGGGGTAGAGTCACAACCTCCTCGGGAAAAAAATTGAGGAACTCCCCAACAACCTATGGGATATCCATCATCTCCGTATCAGTCGGAACTACTGATAACCCACCTAACAGAGAACGGAGAGGCTCTACACACTGGCTTCCCACCTGATAGCTCCTCTCACCAATAAAATCTACACGCTGCCCATCCACGTCGGAGAACACGACTCTTCTCCCAAAGCAGTCGATAATGGAACTAACAGAAAACAACCATTCGATGCCTAGGATGACATCGTATGGATGCATCTGTAACAGAAGAAGGTCCCCACTAGATCGATGTGGTCCCAACATTATCCCACATCCTCGGAAAACACAAGATACACTGTTCTGGCCTCCAACTGGTGTACTCATCACCAGTGGTACGGAAAGTCTCTCCACGTCTAGTCCCAAAGCATGGAGTATACCAGGTGCAACAAAGGAGTGCAAAGCTCCTGAATCGAACAAAGCAGAAACGAGAGTGCTGAACAAACAAATCATACCTCGTACCACCTCTAGTCCTGCTGGAGCTGCCAACTCTGCTACATGAAACTGTCCACACCCAGCTCCACTGCCTCTCTGATGTCATCCACATCCCCGACCACGCCCTAGTCGAGTTCCCTGAGGAGCACCCTGAGGTCGGACTCCTCCCACAAATTCTACCCTCGGAGGGGCATGGTCCTGCTGCTGCTGGAAGGGCCTCGCCGACAACTGGTGCTGCTGTGGTGGGCGCTGAACCTACCCACCTCCATCGTACTGAGCTCAGGTCGGGCACCGACTCTAAATGTGCCCGAAACCCCCACAAGTGAAACACTTCGGTCCTGGGATCGTGGAAAATGGACGAGGACCTGAAGATCTGAACTGGAACTGCTAGGGCCTGCTCCCCACTAGCCTGAACCTGGAAGGTCTAGTCATAGGAGACCTGCTCCTGAATGCCTTCCCCTTCGACGAACCTAGCTGAAACCCCTCACATGGTGCACCTCCCTGCGAGTGCATCCTCTCTACAACCTTTGCCTTCTTCTATACTTCCAAGTACGTCGGAAGGGTGAAGGGGGTGACAACATACTGGAGAGAAGGACAAAGCGCCTCCTCCAAACATCTCGCCCGAGACTCCTCATCCAGAAAGAGATCCGGAGAAAAGCGCAGGAGATCCTTGAACTTGATCCCCAAATCTCGTACTGAAATACTCCCCTGCTGAAGGGAGAGTAACTCCTGCCACTTCTCCGCCTTGATCATGGAAGAAAAGAATTCCTCTCGGAATTCCTTCTCAAAGTCAGCCCACATAACCTCTGCCTCTATCCTCTCTCTGAGGTAGAGCGCCCACCACTGTCACGCTGCACCTCTCAGCTAGCTGACTGATAGGGGAACCCAGTACTCCCTCGGAGCACGGATCAGGGTAAAAGCAATCCCTAGCGCCTCAAGTCACCCCTCCATCTCCGTATTCGAAGTACTACCCTCATACTTCTTGAGGGTTTTCCGCTGAAAAGAACGGAGAGTCTTCTGCCACTGGCTGTCTTCCTCCTCTCGGTCAATCCTCAACTGATCAACCACCTAAATCTGCTTTTCCTCTTCCATCTGAGTCACCTGGGGACGATGTCCATGTGCCATAGCTGTACGGTAAACAAGGATCGCCTATGCCCAAGTAGTAAGGAAATTCCTCAAGGTTTTATCTTATCACATTATTTCAATTTCTTTCCCAGAACGCCCAAATCAAGTAAAAAACAATCATGATGATGCATGTACCTTCCCTAGGGTCTCTACCCTGCAATCAATGTGGTCTCAGTTGGTCATTAGGTAGGCTTAGAGTCCTTGCATCAGATCACGGGGGGCCTAAAATCCCGTGTCCTAGCCAGTCTTCCCTGGCCTATGTCACACACCAAGATCAACCAACAATGTTTCCCTACTATCCCATACAATCCTCACTGTGCCTAACTCCAGACTCTATCCTATCTCTCAACCATCACCTCTGATACCATTCTGTCATGACCCCCTAGCACCAAAGATGCCCCTCCTGAGATGGAAATGGTGAAAGGGAGATAATGACCCCCGAGTCCTGCCTCCAGTAGGCCTCGGAGTGGCGACTAACACCAAGGGTATGAGTTTTCACAAATATGGGAGGCAATACCCTTTTTATTATTTAAGATCAAGAGATAGGACAAGTCAACCACCAAAAAGGAAAAGAAAAAGTGTATATAAATAAACCCAAAGCAATCCCACATGCATGTTTAAATAGTTCTGAAACAAGGTAAAAGTGCAAGAAAGCTCAAAAAGTACAATACCAAAAGAAACAAGTACAAAAAACTACAGCAACTCCAACTTTCCTAACTAGTTGGGTCCCACACGGCCCTGGTAGACCTCTTGGAAACCTGAAAGTAAATGTAGGGTGAGCATACAAGTATACTCAGTAGGGAAACTTAAACCTCTCGTGCACAAGTGGGGAGGCATCCTAATGTCCTGTGAGAACAATGGAAGAAACCTAGCAAGGAATTCTATCCACCCAACCTCACCATCCACACTCACCAAAACACAATCACAATAGGTAGTAGTATATAAGAACAAGAGTATTGGGTACCCTGCACCATTTTCCCCCACTAGCCAGCTGCTCTTCCTAATGGAGAATGTCCTGACGCTACCAAACTCTTCCTGCCCACAGACACCTGGGCCTCACAACCACGTATCCTGCCCACACACACCTGGGCCTCACAACCACGTATCCTGCTCTCACACACCTGGGCCTCATCCCGAAGGTTCTTGGAAAAAATAGTAAAACACGCCTGAAGAGTCTTGGGCTAAAACACCCCAATCGAAACCTACCCAAAAGTCTTGGGTGTAAGGTCTCCTCAAGCCATCAAAGCCTAGGGAAGAAGAAGCAGGAAGGAGCTAGTAACTAAGGGGAAAAAACCCTCTCCCATGAAGTGGTAGTGTTCGAAACTAAGTGCTCAATATGGACGGGGTGCGATAAAACACAAAGATACACATATATATATACCAAACACTCAGCCCAGCCTATGGCTTCTAACAGAAAACTGAGCACGTGCCTCGGCACTGCTACTATGAAGCATGCATACAACAAACAACCCCAACCCCATTCAGGTTTTCATATTTCAACAGAATCAGTTTATTAGTTCCTTAACTACTGGGCAACTATCCACATCCAACCACATCGATTATTCATAAAACATATCCCTGCCATCCACAAATCAAGTTAGGAAAACACAAGCAACACAACCAAGTCCTTATTATTAACCAACCAACCCCATTAACTATTATTCCTATTCCACTATCATGCCCCACCATCCATTAACTATTCCACTTTTATTTATTAATCACAACCCATAGTTCGTTCACATTCAAACCTATCCCTATATCCCCGCTTCCAACCACCATAACCAAAACCACACCGTACATCATCATACCCTGATACCGATCATCGCAGCCCCGCTGCCCATCACTAACCCACAACCAAGCCAACCGCAGCCCCGCAGCTCACCCAATCCACAACAACCCACAAAAACACCCCCCTTCACATATATTAACCCCAACAACACCCACATGTTTATTATTTCATTTTGGTTCAACCGGGGTGATCACACACGGGTTCCATATTTTCATTTAATCAGGAAACTTTACGTGATTAACCAATTTCCACATTCCATGAAGTTTCCATCAATAACGGTCTAGAAAGATAGGGCAACATTTAATTGCACAAGAAAAGTCCCCCAACGACTGTGATTTTCAGTAGGCATAAGCCTATTCAATTCACAACATAAAATCAAAGGATATAAAGATAATCATAACAACTTCCCCATCCCTGTTCTTAACCATATGTTATCTTCATTTAAAATTTCAGTAGTTTCTCATGAAAAAAAAAGAGTATACCCACCCCGCATGATGCACAAATTTATAGAGACGAAGGTAAGATCCCTACCTCAACAGGTTCTGATCACAACGCTCCCCCGGATCAACTTTAAAAGACGTCCTTCGGCGTCTGTCACTTCTGTCAAATCCTGAAAAAACCTCCTTAGGTGGAAGTTGGAAAGGAAAGGCCGAAGGAAAGACAATAAATCCAAGCTTAGAAGTTCCGACTCATCGTTACGATCCCGTGGCCACTGACGGATCGTAAATCGGAGCTTGGACGAAGAAGTTATGGAAGAAAAGAGAGCCTTCAAGTCTCTTGGGAGAGCTCTGCTCAGAGGAATGGGGAGGGGAGGGGTGAGTTGAAAATGAGGAGGGGACCCCTCCTTTTATAGGAGTGAGAAACAAAAGTACACGGCATGTACTTTATGGTACATGACATGTACATGGCCATTTCACACGGTCACCACACGACTTCCAACACGGCCTTCAACGCTGCGCGCGACAATTGACTGGTCAACACACGGTTTGAAGGTAATGCATATGCAGGGAGGGACTACACGGCGTGTAGTTTGGGGTACACGGAATGTACCCATTTATTTCACACAGAAAGGACACGACCTTGAACACGGGGTATACCCAGCGATGGGGTACACGGAATGTACTCACACTACACGACGTGTAGTTTCAAAATTCTGAAAAGTGTGGGAAAAGTCCATTTTACCCTCCATAACACTTAAAAATCCTCTTTTTGACAAAGGAATGGGCTGGAGAGGTCCGAGCCATTACATCAGATACCTCTTAAAACATTATCATCCCCAAGAATTCAAAATCCAACCCAGAGGGACCCAACAAGATACCTTTTAGGACTCTCGTTATAACAGGAACCCAACCAACAACCCTAATCATAGGTGTTAGGAATTCCTTCTCCTATGTCGAGATATTATCCGCTTTAGGCGACACTGACTCACCTGCACGGGTTCAATCGCATCCTCGTAAATGCGTCTCAATTAAGAATTGGGTCTTCCCACTTCCATACATTAGGATTTCCAACTCGTACTGCCCCCAACACCGCACAACCCACATACTGTCTGAACACGTGGTTTGGGGAAAATTACTTTTCCAATGTCGAGATATTATCCGCTTTAGGCGGCACTGAATCACTCGCACAGGTTTAATCGCATCCACATTAATGTGTCTCGATTAAGGATCAAGTTTTTTCCTTCCCTACATGCCTGAACATGTTACACACTTCCATAGAACAAGGAAAAAAAAGGTCTCATAACCGACAAGCCAAGCATTCCATATATCAAAGGTATAGAGTAAAACATCAAAACAAGGCTCAGAAGAACAAATCAACCACAAGTCAAAACAACTCTGGGTACTGAGCGTGCATCTGGGTCTCCTGCTCCCAAGTACTCTCCTCGAGGCCGCCATTCCTCCACAACACACAAACCAAGGGAATGGTTCGTCCACGGAGCACATTCTCTTTACAATCCTCGATTCTGACTAGTCATTACTCAAAGGTCGCATCGTCTCCTATATCTAACTCTCCCTAGTCAATAACGTGAGAGTCGTCGCATAAGTACCGAAAAATCTGGGAGACATGGAAGACGTCATGAAACTTCTCCAACTGAGGTGGCAAGGCTAGCTGATATGCCACCTCACTAACTCGCCTCAGCACCTTGAAAGGTCCGATGAACCTAGGGGAGAGCTTACTCCCCTTCCCAAACCTCCGCTGCCCCCGTCGAGGGGAAACCTTCAAGAACACATGATCTCCCACCTCGAACTCCAAGGGCCTCCTCCGACGATCAGCATAAGACTTCTGTCAGTCTTGAGCCACTTTCATACTCTCACGCACAAGATGGACTTTCTCTGTGGTGCTCTGTACTACCTCTGGCCCAAGAGCACCTGTCTCACCAACCTATTCCCAACAAATGGGTGAACGACATGGTCTTCCATACAAAGCCTCAAACGGTACCATGCCAATAGTAGAGTGGAAGCTATTATTATAGGAAAACTCTACTAAAGGCAAGTGTCGTACCCATGATCCTCTGAAATCCAGAACGTATGGTCAGAGCATGTCCTCCAACGTCTGGATAGTCTGCTCTATCCACCCGTCGGTCTGGGGGTGGAAAGCAGTGCTAAGGCGTAGATGGGTGCCAAAAGCATGCTGTAACCCCCTCCAGACTTGTGAGGTAAACCGAGTATCCTGATATAAGATGATAGTCTTAGGAACTCCATGAAAACGCACCAACTCGTCTACGTACCTCTGTACTAAGGTACTCACCAGGCCCAACTACTTAATTGCTAAGAAGTGAACTAATTTCTTCAGAAGATCCACCACCACCCAGATAGCATCATAACCACCCTGAGCTTTGGGTAGTCCTGTGACGAAGTCCATCGAGATGTCATCCCACTTCCACTCGGGGACATCTAAAGGATTCAAAAAACCACTAGGAACACAGTGTTCAGCCTTCACTTGCTGACACACTAGGAATTTAGCCACAAACTCTGCCACTACCCGTTTCACCCTGGGCCACCAAAACTGTTCCCTCAGGCCTGGTACATTTTTGAAACTCCCGGATGTACTACCAAGGCGGAGCTATGGAACTCACGGAGAACTCCCCCACGCATCGCCTCCAGAACAAACAACCTTCCATGGAAAAGCATCCAATGTCAGCTGTCCTTTGACCATCCTTCTGGAGCGTTTCCCTGATCGACACGATCCCGCATCACTTCTGCCTCGGAGTCCCCCCACTGAGACTCTTCCACCTGCTGCGACAAGGAGGACTGCACCGTCATATGAAACAAACAACCTCTAACACCCTCTACCATTGCATCCAAGTGCAAGGAAACCAAATCTCCCATCGCTTTCCAAGCATCAGTGGATTCCCAAACCACTTCCTTATGCGACTTACTGCTCAGGGCATCGGCCACAATGTTTCCCTTACCTTCAGTGTAAGAGATCTCGAAGTCATAGTCTTGGAGAAACTCGACCCATCTCCGCTGCCACAAGTTCATGTCATGTTGAGAGAAGATATAACGTAAGCTCTTGTGATATGAGAATACCACAAAGCGCTCCCCAAAGAGGTAATGTTTCCACAACTTCAGTGCGAACACTACTGCTGCAAGCTCCAGGTCATGGGTGGCATAGTTACGCTTGTGAGGGTGCAAATGCCTATACCCATAAGAAATCACACCCTTCTTCTGCATCAGCACGCACCCCAGACCAAGGCTAGAAGCATCACAAAACACCTCATACAAAAACCCTTACTCTGGAAACCTGAGTACGGGTGCACTAAAAAACTTCTCCTTTCGGTAGTTGAAAGCTTTCTGGCACTGCTCGCTCCATAGGAAGACCTGGTTCTTCCTAGTCAAAGCTGTTAATGGAGTAGCAACTCGAGAAAAGTCTGAAATGAACCTCTGATAGTAACCAGCTAACCCCCGGAAACTTCAAACTTCTGCCACGTTCTTGGGTGCTGCCCAAGAAAAAACTGCCTCCACCTTCGATGGGCCCACTGATACTCCATGCTGAGACACTACGTGCCCAAGGAAGTGTACTGCTTGTTTTAAGAACTTACACTTTGAAAATTTCCCGTAAAGATGGTGGGGTCGAAGGACTTCCAAGACTTCCCAGAGACGCTCAACATGCTCCTCATCTGATCTTGAGTAGATCAGGATGTCATCGATAAACACAATGACGAACTGGTCTAGAAACTCTCGGAAGACAAAGTTCATAAGCCCCATGAATACAGCTGGTGCATTCGTAACTCCAAACGGCATCACTACAAACTCGAAGTGCCCATACCTGCACCTGAAATCTGTCTTTGAGATGTCACTATCCTTCACCCTCAGCTGATGATATCCCGATCGTAGATCAATATTAGAAAACCAACCTGCTCCCCTCAGCTGGTCGAAGATATCATCTATCCTTGGAAGGGGGTAACGGTTCTTGTCTGTTACTTGGTTCATCCTTCGGTAGTCTATTCATAGCCTGAGACCACCATCTTCCTTCTTCACGAACAAAACTGGAGCACCCCATGGCGACACGCTGGGTCGAACAAAACCCTTCTCCATCAGATCGTCAATCTGAATCCGCAACTCCTACAACTCTGAAGGTGCCATCGAAATCGGACGGGCACTAGGCTGTAAGTCTATCCCGAACTCAACATCACGTCGGGGGGGGGGGGGGGGGGTAGAGTCACAACCTCCTCGGGAAAAACATCGAGGAACTCCCCAACAACCTCTGGGATATCCATCATCTCAGTATCAGCTGGAACTACTGATAACCCTCCTAACAGAGAAAGGAGAGGCTCCACACGCCGGCTTCCCACCTGATAGATCCTCTCACCAACAAAAGCTACACTCTGCCCGTCCATGTTGGAGAACATGACTCATCTCTAGAAGCAGTCGATAATGTCACTAATAGAAAACAACCAGTCGATTCCTAGGATGACATCATATGGTTGCATCTATAACAGAAGAAGGTCCCCACTAGATCGATGTGGTCCCAACATCAGCCCACATCCCCGGAAAACACAAGATACACTGGTCTGGCCTCCAACTGGTGTACTCAGCACCAGTGGTGCATAAAGTCTCTCTATGTCTAGTCCCAAAGCATGGACTAGTCCAGGTGCAAAAAAGGAGTGCGAAGCTCCTGAATCGAACAAAGCAGAAACGAGAGTGCTGAAAAAACAAATCGTACCTCGTACCACCTCTGGTCCTGCTGGAGCTGCCAACACTACTGCGTGCAACTGTCCACGCCCAGCTCCTCTGCCTCTCTGATGTCATTCACCTCCCCGACCACACCTTGGTCGAGGTCCCTGAGGATCACCCTGAGGTCAGCCTCCTCCCACAAAGTCTTCCCTCGGAGGGGCATGGTCTTGCTACTGCTGGAAGGGCCTTGACGGCAACTGGTGCTGCTATGGTGGGTGCTGAACCTGCCCACCTCCACCATAATGAGCTCAAGTCGGGCACTGACTCTGAATGTGCCTGAAACCCCCACAAGAGAAACACTTCGGTCCTGGGCTTGTGGAAAAGGGACGAGGACCTGAAGATCTGAACTGGAACTGCTGGGGCATGCTCCCCACTGGCCTGAACCTGGAAGGTCCAATCGCAGGAGACCTGCTGCTGACTGCCTTCCCCTTCGACGAAACTGGATGAAACCCCTCACGTGGTTCACCTCCCTGCGAGTGCATCCTCTCTACAACCACTTCCTTCTTTTGTACTACCAAGTACGTTGGAAGGGTGAAGGGGGTGACAACATACTGAAGCGAAGGACAAAGCGCCTCCTCCAAACGTCTCTCTTGAGACTCCTCATCCGGAAAGGGATCCAAAGCAAAGCACAGGAGATCCTTGAACTTGATCCCCAACTCTCATACTAACATAATCACCTGTTGAAGGGAGAGTAACTCCTGCCGATTCTCCGCCTTGATCATGGAATAAAGGAATTCCTCTCATAATTCCTTCTCAAAGTCATCCCACAGAACCTCTACCTTTATCCTCTCTCTGAGGTAGAGCGCCCACCACTGTCGCACCGCACCTCTCAGCTGACTGACTGCTAGGGGAACCCAGTACTCCCTCAGAGCATAAATCAGGGTAAAAGAGATCCCTAGCTCCTCAAGACACCCCTCCGTCTCCGTATCCGAAGTACTACCCTCGTACTTTTTGAGGGTTTTCCACTGAAAATAACGGAGAGTCTTCTGCCATTGGCTATCTTCCTCCTCTTGGTCAATCCTCAACTGATCGACCGCCTGAATCTTCTAGGCCTCGGCCGTCTGAGTCACCCGGGGATGACGTCCATGTGCCATAGCTGTATGGTAAACAAGGATCACCTAAGCCCAAGCAGTAAGGAAATTCCTCAAGGTTTTATTTTTATCACATTATTTCAATTTCTTTCCCAGAACACCCAAATAAAGTAAAACACAATCATGATGATGCATGTACCTTCCATAGGGTCTCTACCCTGTAATAAATGTGGTCTCACTTGGTCATTCGGTAGGCTTAGAGTCCTTGCATCGGATCACGGGGGGCCCTAACATCCCGTGTCGTAGTCGGTCTTCCCTGGCCTATGTCACGCACCAAGATCAACAAACACTGTTTCCCTACCATCCCATGTAATCCTCACTATGACTAAATCTAGTCTCCATCCTATCTCTCAACCATCACCTCTGATACCATTCTGTCACGATCCCCTCCCACCAAAGATTCCCCTCCTAAGCTGGTAATGGTGAAAGGGAGATAATGACCCCTGAGTCCCGCCTCCAGTAGGCCCCGAAGTGGCGACTAGCTCCAAGGGTATGAGTTTTCACAAATATGGGAGGCATTACCCTTTTTATTATTTAAGATCAGGAGATAGGACAAGTAAAGCACCAAAAAGGAAAAGAACAAGTGTATAGAAATAAACCCAAACCAATCCCACATGCATGTTTAAATAGTTCTGAAACAATGTACAAGTTCAAGAAAGCTCAAAAAGTACAATACCAAAAGAAACAAGTACAGAAAACTGCAGCAAATCCAACTGTCCTGACTAGAAGGGTCCCGCACGGCCCTGGTAGTCCTCCTGGAAACCTGAAAGTAAACGTAGGGTGAGAATACAAGTATACAAAGTAGGGAAACCTAAATCTCTCATGCACAAGTGGGGAGACATCCTAATGTCCCATGAGAACAATGTAAGAAACCTAGAAAGGAATTATATCCACCCAACCTCAGCATCCACACTCACCAAAACACAATCACAACAGGTAGTAGTATATAAGAACAAGAGTATTGGGTACCCCGCACCATTTTCCCCCACCAGCTAGTTGCTCTTCCTAACGTCGAACATCCTGATGCTACCACACTCTTCCCGCCCGCACACACCTGGGCCTCACAACCACGTATCCCGCCCGCACAAACCTGAGCCTCACAACCACATATCCCGCCTACACACACCTGGGCCTCACAACCACGTATCCCGCCTGCACACACCTGGGCCTCATCCCGAAGGTTCTAGGGAAAAATATTAAAACCCGCCTGAAGAGTCTTGGGCTAAACCACCCCAATCGAAACCTACCCGAAAGTCTTGGGTGTAAGGTCGCCTCAAGCCATCACAACCTAGGGAAGAAGGAGCAGGAAGGAGATGGTAACTAAGGGGAAAACACCCTCTCCCATGAAATGGGAGTGTTCGTCACTAAGTGCTCAACATGGGTGGGGTGCGATAAAACAAAAAGATACAAATATATATATATCAGACACTCAGCCCAGCCTATGGCTTCTAACAGAAAACTGAACACGTTCCTCGGCACTGCTACTATGAAGCATGCATACAATAAACAACCCCAACCCCATTTAGGTTTTCATGTTTCAATAGAATCAGTTTATTAGTTCCTTAACTACTAGGAAACTATCCACATCAAACAACATAGATTATTCGTAAAACATATCCCTGCCATCCACAAATCAAGTTAGGAAAACACAAGCAAGACAACCAAGTCCTTTTTATTAATCAACCAACCCCATTAACTATTATTCCCATTCCACTATCATTCCCCACCATTCATTAACTCTTCCACTTTTTTTATTAATCACAACCCATAGTTCGTTCACATTCAAACCTATCCCTGCAGCCCTACTGCCAAACACCATAACCATAACCACACTGTACATCATCATCCCTTGATACCGATCATCGCAGCCCTACTGCCCATCACTAACCCACAACCAAGACAACTGTAGCCCTGCTGCTCACTCGATCCACAACAACCCACAAAAACACCCCACTTCACATAAATTAACCCCAACAACACCCACATTTTTATTATTTCATTTTGGTTCAACCGGGGTGATCACACAAGGGTTCCAGATTTTCATTTAATCCGCCAACTTTATGCAATTAACCAATTTCCACATTCCATGAAGTTTCTATCCATAACGGTCTAAAAAGATAGGGCAGCATTTAATTGCGCAAGTAAAGGCCCCCAATGACCATGATTTTCTGTAGGCATAAGCCTATTCAATTCACAACATAAAATCACAGGATTGAAAGATAAAAATAAAAACTTCCCCATCCCTGTTCTTTAACCAATTATTATCTTCATTTAAAGGTTAAGCCGTTTCTCATGAAAACAAGAGGATAACCACCCCGCATGATGCAAAAATTTAGAGAGACGAAGGTAAGATCCCCACCTCAACAGGTTCTGATCACAACGATCCCCTGGATCAACTTTAGAAGACGTCCGCCGGCATCCTTCACTTCTGTCAAATCCTAGAAAAACCTCCTTGGGTGGAATTTGGAAAGGAAAGGCCGAAGTAAAGACAATGGATCCAAGCTCAGAAGTTCCGCCTCGTCGTTACGATCCCGTGGCCGCTGACGGATCGTAAATCGGAGTTCAGACGAAGAAGTTATGGAAGAAAAGAGAGCCTTCGAGTCTCTTGGGAGAGCTCTGCTCAGAGGAATGGGGAGGAGAGGGGTGAGTTGAAAAGGAGGAGGGGACCCCTCCTTATATAGGCATGAAAAACAAAAGTACATGACATGTAATTTATGGTACACGATGTGTACTTTATGGTACACGGCGTGTACTTGGCCATTTCACCCGGTCACCACGCAGATTCCAACACGACCTTCAATGCGGCACGCGGCTGTTGACTGGTCAACACACGGTTTGAAGGTAATGCGTATGCGGGGAGGGACTAAACGGCATTTAGTTTGGGGTACATGGCATGTACCCATTTATTTCATGTAGAAAGGACACGGCCTTGAACACAGGGTATACCCGGCGAGGGGGTACACAGCGTGTAATCACACTACACGGCGTATAGTTTCAAAATTCTGAAAAGTGTGGGAAAAGTCCATTTTTCCCTCTAGAACATTTAAAAACCCTATTTTTGACAAAGTAATGGGCCAGAGAGGTCCGAGCCATTATAGTATGAGTCAACCCTACCTCAAACTGAGGCACGGTGTGGCTGGTACCACTCAAAGTGTCTCAATTTTATATTTGAAATGGACAAAATTTTAAATGAAAACAAAAACTGACATATAGAAAACTGACCAAACAGATTCAGATTATGTTGAAACCCCCACTCCCATGGACAACCCCTCACCCTTGGACACCCCACCCCCGTGGACATCCCCTCACCCCTGGACACCCCCACCCCCCGGGACACCCCAACCCCTTGTATGTCATATTATATATGTGTTATATATAATTTAGAATTCTGTATGCAAAAAAATTCATTTTGTATGTGTTATTGATTCATAATTAAAAATTCATTACATAATTCAGTCTTTATATATTCAATTGTGAATTAAATTATGATATCTGTATTGCATTGGGTAATTGGGTTCATATACATGATTATAAAAACAGTTCACAAGTTCTTGATTTTTTAAATCGATTTCAGATTTCCTACAACCATGCTCTAAAAAATTTTAGAGCAGTTCACAGGTTACAAAAACAGTTCACAAATTCCTGATTTTCTAATCATATTTCATATTTCCGGTGTTCTGTAAAAAAATTCCAGATTTTGACAACCCCACACATTGCTAAATTCATAGCTTATCCCTTTTATAAGATCTTTCTAAATACATGCTTCCCTTTTAGAGATCACTCCCCCAAAACGTTAGACACATATCAAACTCTAAATGCACCTATCATTTCCAAAACCACACAATATATGTATCGTGAAACCTTAAGAACCCACACTATGTTATAACCTCTGTCAGTCTATCCTCATTTGACTCATTCCCTGAGCACCCATCTCTATTCATCAGCATGTTTCCACCTCAATTCATTTCAATTCCTTTACTACCAAAGGCATTACACAACCACCCAAACCCACCAATTGGAATCTGTACCCGACCCTAGTGTAGTTCAATAGTCAAATCCTCTACTAACTCAAAACTACATTTGTTTCCTACCGCACGCAACAACTCACCTCAGATACCCACACCTCATATTTATTTTCGAAAAAACCACAATCCCATGCCCACAATCAGCTCAATCATATACCCTAAATTATTTTCTATTTAAACACCCTATGAAAACTAATTGCACACATCAAGGATTCCTCACTATAATCAAAATGCCACCCCAACCAATCCAATCACAATGCCACCCCAACTAATCCAAATCCAGTTCCACAAACCTATGAGCCTTCTAGAACAAGGATTATATCTTTGCAACAAATACATCACTCCCCACCATAGAAGTTTCATCATCATCAACTCACCCAAAAAACCTCATCCACTTTGTCGAACTCTGTGAGTGCCTCAACACATTACGATGTTAAATCCACTCTATCCTAAGTGATCATTCAACTAGAGGGGTGTTTCACTCATCCAGATGTCCCATTAGATCACTAATCACATCTAAATATAGTCAAAAAATTGAGATAACTAGATCAAAACATAGTTCCAATGCCCGATCTATGATATCATATGTGTCTCCTACTTGGACTAGAGTCCTGACCAAAAACATCCTCAAACCTCATGACCAAATTCCAACCAAACATGGGATGATCTAGCCTTCAAAACACTGTCCAAATAGCTGATATAGAAGCATCGATCAACTCACAAAAAACAAATAACAAACCCTCTACATGGTCCCTAGGATATTATCCTCTAAAAACAACCACTATTGGCTCTCTTTGACCCACCTTAGTGCCAAACCAAAATACGGGGATCCCATGGTCCTCAATGTGATAATATAAAGTGATTTCCAACTATAGTGTCCTCAAGTGCACCCAAAATCTTGGCCCAATCCATTCAAAAAAAAATCAACTGGAAAAAAGTCCACAGTAAGAACATACACCCTATGATGGGTACCTCTAGTACATCCAAAGAAAAAGACACACCCAGTACAGAAATATCCCAAATTCCCCTAAATGGACTCCAACTGATCATCGATCAACAATGTCTCCAACTGATCATCTATCAACAACGCACCCAATGGGGTATATAAAAGAAATGAATAACCAATGAATTATCAATGGCACTCGTGAAAATCATAAAAGTTTTAACTTACAAGGGCTCTATAGTACATGATTGACCACTCCACATGGGAATTATTAATTAAAAACTATAGAAAACACTGGTCACTCAATCAGTAATAAGCCCACTATGGTATCCTCAAGAGTCCCTTTGATGCATATAAATATCTCAAGGAAATCTGACCATAACTTCTATCCCACAACATCATCCCATCCTAATGGTTCCAATAGTTCCAATCCTAAAAAAAGGAGGTAATCCTCAACTATTCTAACCTTGAGAATTAGGTACCAACATTTCAGGATAAAACAAGATATCTTCATATATACTACTTGATTATAATTTTCAGCATCTATATGAAAGAACTTTGAAAAAATATAGCTTAGATTTTACAATCCATTCCAACTAATGATCTCATAACCCTCACACATGATTCTCATCTCACAACCCAACCTGCTGGAGGATTCTGAATCCAATCCTTGAAGAAATCATGATAAAGAATTATCTTAGTCCAAAACACCATAAAGACAACATTCAAACACAGAAAGTATTCCACCATGGAAATTTATATGAAAAACTAATCAAAATTGAATAATCATAAGTTTAATTCTAACTCCAGGGTTAAAATAGGGTAAACACAACAAGGAGAAAAAAGTACCCAACCTGTACTTTAGGTACATTATATGTAACCCAAAATGTCCCCTCGTTCCATCTGACATAGAATGATCAGTGTTTACTTTTCAAAAGTACACATCATGTGTTCTGGTATATGATGTTTACCCCCACCTGGGTACATTCACATACAAGGCCCCACTTAGCATGAAAAATTCCCTACTACGTGGAATGTATCACCCCATACACAATTTTTACCCCACATATGGTTCCCATGTATGTACCTATCTATATATCCCACCCACACAAGGTCTACCCACGCACAATCCCTATCCATGTACCTCGCACTAGATATAGCTTTATACCCTACATGGTCATCTGCCACTAGCACACCCCGAGTCACCACTACATGGCGTGTAACCCACCCCCTTGTATAAATCTTTTAGTTCCCAAAACCCATCTTTACCAAGTACTAAGAACACATGATGTGTGTTATCAAAACTACACATCATGTACATGAGTTCTCCCAAACTAAACCCCCCAAAAATATCCCAAAACACCTAATTTATCCAAATTATCCAAAGATTGAATCCTGAATAGGTCACCAAAAACCCAAAAAATACTATTAAAACTTAAAATCAACTAACCTATGGGAATTTGTGGGGGAGGCGGGGGTTCTTGGTAGGGGTGAGGTGGGGAGGAGGGGGGTTGTGTAGGGGGGTTGGTGGGGAGGGAGTGGGCTGGGCAAAGAGTGGGGGTGGGGTGTAGGCTGGGTTGGGGGGAGGGGGGGTTGTACAGGTTTGGGGGGTGGCTGTGTAGGTGGGGGGGGGGGGGGGCTGGGCAGATGGGGGAGGGGGGTTGGGCAGGGGGGTTTTGTAGGTGGGGGTGGTGGTTGTGTAGGTGGGGGAGGGGGCTGGGCAAGTGGGGGAGGGGGTGGGATGTGCAGGGGGTTAGGCTAGGTAGGGGGTGGGGGTCTAGGTAGGGGAGGCTATGCAGGTGGGGTGGTGGCTGTGCAGGTGGGGTAGTGGGGGGGGGGGTTGGGCAGGTGGATGAGTATGGAGATGAACTTGTGTTCCTCAAACCCAATTAGGGAACTGCATAATGATTTCGTAGGACCCAAGTATATCGGATAAGGCACATTTGTGGAAGAATCTACAATTCTATACATGTCCCTACTTAGACTATCAATGTTGTAGAAACCGTGGAAGACCCATTTAGTGAGTCTAGTAGGAGAAGGAAAATCCCCATGCATAATCCAACTAGGTACAATTACTATGGAATGTAATAATGTTATATCCATCATAGATCAAGATTAATATGTCATTATGTTGAGAAACATCAGACCCTTGTACTTGTATTTAATGATAAATGTTATCAATATTTGAAAATATTACATTGACTATGATTTTTGATTTAATATCATTCCAATGTTGACACATTCTCATATGTGATATGATGAGGACAATATAGAACCTTCCACACAGATACTACAGCTCTGTGTCTAATTCAAGAAATGTCCATAAGTCCAATTCATGCCCGGGTACCATTAAAATATCCCCATCCCTATTTGATCAAAAAGACACCATTTTGTGGGTTCTTGGTCTCTCTACCACATCAATATGTGAACCATACAAGGGGAAGGGATGTGAGTAATCCTTCAAAAATAAGATGATTATTTCTATGTGTTTCTTGTGTGTTTTTTGTGTGATTGTAGGTGATTAAAGTGAGTTTTTGTGAGTTTTCTATGTGTGCCATGTGTTTTCTGTGTTTTTAGGTTGCAGTGTTCCTAAACACATAGAATGAGTGTTTTTTTGTGATTGTAGTGTATTTTTTTGAGATGGCACGTTTTTCACAAAGATTGTAGCATGCAGTTGATTGCAGGCTGTTTCATTTTAAATTAATGGGGGTCTAAGACAACGGTTTCAAAACCATTGGGTTATACCCTTGTGTACTGCTACATTTCTCAATGGTTCAAAACCATTGGGTTATACCCCTGTGTACTGCTACATTTCCCAATGGTTCAAAACCATTGGGTTATACCCCTACATGTTTATGCCAATAGTTTTAAAACCGTTGGCCTACCCCTATGCGCTGATTTTCCTAATGGTTCAGCTGAAATGTTGCTATAACAGGATCCAATTTTATTCCAACGGTTCATTATGAACCTTGGGTAGTTGAAATCTAAACTGCCTTTTCCCAACGGTTCAACATGAACTGTTGGAATAAGGCTTTACCAATGCCTCACACACCAACAGTTTCTAAAACCGTTAGGATAATATTTCCCAACAGTTTGAGGGCCTTTCCCAACGATTTAAAACCGTTGGAAAAACTTGGATTCCCAGTAGCGTCCTTTCACTTAAACCTTTTCATAGAGGTGCATAAAGAGGATTGAACTGGGATCAAATCTCATACTCTCATAAATAGTCAATGAAGTCTGGATTAAGATATTCTTTACCATAGTCTGAGTGGAGTTTCTAAATATCCTTACCAATATGGTCCTCAACCTCATTATTAAATTATTTTAATTTATCAACAGATTTTGACTTGTACCTAATTAAGTAGATATATCCCTAACTAATAAAATCATCATTAAAAGTTATGAATTATGAGTACCCACCCCTTTATTCAATTGAGAATAGTCCATACACATTAGTGTGAACCAAATCTATAAGATATATATCCCTTTCACCTTTTCCATATAATGGATCTTTAGTCATTTTTTCTTGTAAACACACTTTTAAAATACCATGTGATTTTAGTTCAAATCAATCTAAATAAAATTTTTGAAGTAACTTAGTCAATTACTTCTCACTTACATGGCCTAAGTGATGATTACATCATTGGGTGTGGTATGAGTTATGAGAATCAAATTCATTACCCATTTCCAACATGTGGTTCTCAAAATTTAATACATAAAGACCATTATGTAAATTTTCTTTACTATAACATTTGATTTATTTATAAAAGAAGAAAATTTAATTTTCAAAATCTTTATATATAAAATTTTTATATAGAAATAATTTTTCTGGAAATTCTTGACATAAATTAATAATTATTAAGAACCAAGATCATTCTCTTCAGTAATGTGAGGTGGTAGTCACCAATGGATAAAGTTACCAACTTAGCTCCATTTACAGCCTGAAAAATTACCTCACCCCACAAAACCTTTAGAAATACACCAAGATCCTTCATTATTATAAAATTATGGGAACCACTTGTGAATCCATTAATAAATTCATATAAATTTAAAGGTTACAATCGACAATAAAAATACTTTAAGCATCACATTACTTCCTTCTCACTGAGATTTTTTTCTTCTAATGGCCCTTATTTCCACATTGGAAATAGAAAACATCTTGCTACCTTACTCCCCCTTAAATATTAATCTTCTTGGAAGGTAGGTGCATAGAATCCTTTGACTTGGGCTTAGTCTTGGTTCCCTTTTCCTTACCTTTCATTTTATTCACCATAAGGGTATAAGAATTTTCAAGCTTGAAATATTTATTAGTTTGTCAGATTAAGGTAAGGAGATCTGGGAATGACTTGTCTATATTGTTCATATTGAAATTCAAAATAAATTTAGAGAAGATATGAAGATGTTATGTGAGAATGATATTTTTATGTAATTCATCAAGTTATTTAAACCCCATAATTTCTAGACACTTGATGTAGCCAATCATTTTAACTACATATGGTCTAGTTGGTTCACCTTCTCCAAGATTTCATGTGAAGAGTGCCGTGGAGATCTCAAACCATTGTTGTATTTCTCTCACCTAATAAAGATCAAGTATATGATTGATAATTTCATATAAACCCATAGTCTCATGTGATTTTTTATGTTTGACACACCAGCAGGGCGTCATTACTTTCCCACGGTAGAGACCAAGATTATAGATATTTATTATGCCTAATTAACACTACTAAAAGGTTCAGCATAGTGGAATTATATGTTCAAGTCCATAGGGTGGTGAAAGTGGTTGGTGACACCTAATAATTTGAACCTAGGGTTGAATCTTCACACAAATATAGGTCAATAGATTGAGTTTAAATATTTATAAAAAAATTCAATTAATGAAGCAAGGGTTCAGAATCAATTTTAGGGAGTTTGTTCAAGGGATATCATTAATTCAAACCTGGGTAATTCTAATAGAATTGAACACATAGTTTTTCATAGGTTTTTAAATAATTTTGATTAAATTAAATGATTATAAAAAAAATAAATTGCCACTATTTGGTCAAGAAGTAGTTATCAATCTAGGTTCTTTAAGCACAAATATTAGAGAAGACAATGAATTGATGCAATTATTCATTACTCAATTTATTAAAATTATATTTTATTTTTTTCATTTATAATTCCATGACTAGGCTTATGAAAAAGGGTGATATTATATTGTTGATTAATATAATTCCTTACTGTTTAGGTTACCCAAGCTTCAATTAATTATTCATTTAAGTTCTTCATCCCTTAATATTGATTCCTAACCCCAACCAGAATAGTTGTGCATAGTGAAAATATAATTTTCATGTGTGATATTAGGAAATAATAAGTAGTGATCATGAAAATATCAATTTTCAAAGAAAAAAAATTAAAATAAAAAAAAATTGAAAAGAGTGAAATCACAACACAATGACAATTGGAATTGAAAATGAACTCATCTGGGAGCACAATAAAATGTGTAAAGGGCCTCAAACTTCAATAGTACAATAGTAAAATAGAGAAAAGTGAAAAAGGGGAAAATAATTATCTCTAGAAAGTTCTAGAAACCTGTATATTTATAGGAAAAAACAATTCAAAACATGAATAATAATCCACATCATGAATTGGAATGAGATCCATTCGATGGGAGGCTTCCATGAAATTTCACATCACAAACTATTCTTTTATGTTGTGAATTAAAATTTAATATCTCAATAGCTCAGGTTTTCCTTGATTAATTACTTTTACTCAACTATGAAATCTTTGAGGGATTCAATGAGGGTTGACTGGTGGAATGAGGCTAAGTGGTTCACATGCTGAATATTATTTATGTTTTGAGATTTTTTTTGATTTTTGGGATTCACGAATTGAATGAGGTTCATGGCTTGGAATGAGAATCTATGAGTAGTTATTTTGGTTTTTCCTATGAATTCTCTTATTGTGAATGAATGATTCACAATGTGAATCATCTTCAATAATATATTTTAACAACATTTTTTCCAACCTCTTAAATTTCTAATTATATGAAAAACTCAAGAATAGATCAAGGAATCAAAATATAAT
Source organism: Viscum album (assembly GCA_963277665.1). Classification (NCBI taxonomy): domain Eukaryota; kingdom Viridiplantae; phylum Streptophyta; class Magnoliopsida; order Santalales; family Viscaceae; genus Viscum; species Viscum album. Next base: position 723,324,905 of record OY728130.1, on the reverse strand, counting down.
AGATATAATAAAATTAAAAAATTAAACCCAAAATGCATATACAAATTCAACACATAAAACCCCCCAACACTTCAACAATTTCCTATCCTCAAGAAAAAATCAACTCAATAATGATCTCAAAGGAAAATAATTTCCAACAAGAAGTAATCATTAAAAAGCATGAAAATAAAACCAAGGATTAACAAAAAAGTGTTAGGAATAAATTTATATTCTTAAAAAGATAACTATTCATGTCTCATAGTGAAGTATTTCATTTGAATCCCTCCATTATTTATTATTATTTTTCCATTGTTCATTAGGTTACCATGCCCATGTTATGATTTACCTCAATATTAATCTTCTCTCATCACTCAAGAAAAAATAAAACTAGAGCTAATAATATACCTTGAATACATGATCCCAACCATAATATTTCATCAAATACAATTTCTCAACCTCTTAAAGGAAAATATCACAATTAATCATGACACCTTAGAATCAAGGATCAAATGACTCTAAGGCTGAGGATAGGTATGAATTTTTGTTTTAAGACATATAAGGAACAAATAAGTGGTTAAACTCTAAAATATAATTCATGATACTCAAAAGATAATCCCAATGAAGCCCTCCACTAAAAATTAACATCTCTCACAATTCCCAAATCTAAAATTAAAGGATCATGAATGATGTAATCATAATGAAATAACACCCTCTCTTATTGTACTTTTTTAATTTATATAATATATATATATATATATCTTTAATAAATAATAACAATATGGATAAAAAATGAAATAAAATGAATTAAATCACGATCCCTACCCCCAATACATGAAAATACCCATCATTCTCCAATAAAAAGAAAAAACATCCCATTTTCACCGTAAACAGCCTCCACACATATTCAATATGTAATGTCTTGGAAATTCCATGTATTTTTTTAATTATATGGGATTATTTTGAGACTAGATGCTTTGACGACACCTGATTCCAAGGCCTAGTGATCTCGAAATAGAATTTTTGAACTTTTTTTGTTCATTTAAATAAATGTAGGAGAGGATTTTTCTAACTTTTAAATCGGTGCTCAGATCAAAAAATCCTGGGAAACATTGAACTCATAATGATAGGATTCTCCTAGAATGGATCTAACCTCGACTGACCCGGGTTGAGGGAAAAAGTTTTTTTAGACTTTTTTTAAAAAAAATTAAAAAATAAATAAACTTGTTTTATTTTGTTTTTATGAATTTTCAAACCGTTGTAGAAAAATGAAGTATAACGGTATGAAACCAAAAAATCTATTTCATAAATTAAATATCATAATGACTTCGTAATAGAATGTAACTGAAATGATTTTTCCTATTTCATCCTTTAATGGTTGAGCAAACAATGTAGGATTGTTGGCACAATCCTAGTTCTGCTCTGAAGCTCTTGTGGGTGATGACGACGAACACCAAAAACTGCCAAACAACATATCATGGAGAAACTAATGATAGAATCATTCTTCTTCCACCCTTAAAATGGATCATCACTAACGAACAAGTTACTAAGGTATGGGTTTGCTTTGTGCTTGAGTTTTTTATGTTCTTCATTCTAAAACAACGAACGCTGATCAACCCACAAACCGGTTGATCCGCATATCATGTGTTCCTGTGGGAGGCTGTTTTTCTAGGGGTTTTCACCAATATTGAATATTATCTGATAGAATTGTAATCCAAAACATCCCAATGTTTAAAAACTATAACACGGAGGGTGCAGGCCAATATGAACAAGGCCCGAGCCCCTCCACCTTGTGCGTTTTTTGTGTACAAACCTCTAAGTTGACGATTAAGATATTTCAATGACATAGCAGAGAAAAAGTTACCCCATAGAGGCCACATGTGCATATGGCGCGAATAACGGAGAACCAAAGTAGACCTGGTGGTCCACAAAATAACCCTCCAGCGCGCTGGAAGGAACACTGTGGCTAGCTCGGGCCACAATGGTGCGGAAGGAGCTGCCAACATTCGTTCCAGTGGCTGGAGATAGGTAGACATGGCCACCCAGCTACGTCGGAGGCACTGAGGATGCGGAACTGCACCACATCACATGCGAAAAGGCTGTTGTCAAAGGACCTCGACAGAGGAGGTGGCCCCGTGGACGACCCACAAGGTAGGAGGGTGGAAATGACTTTCAGCTACATCCTAGCTAGGTAGAAGACGACCTACATTTGGCAGGCTGGGTAGGGTGCGGGCCAAACCCACGGCCCAATGGGCCCAAGGCCAACAGACTGGGTTGGAGCCGGGTGGGTTCGGTGGACCCAGGTCAGGTCGGTCCGACCGGGTCGGATTGGACCCGAACTCGACCAAACCCTCTTTTGAAAATCGGTCATATCTTTCAAACTGGGCATCCTATTGACAAGAAATTTGCAGAATTAGAACCCTCACGACAGGGAAGTTCTTTTAGAATGCACTAAGGAAACTTTCAGGCAAGTTGAAATATGACAATTGGCTTGAGGAATAGATTATCCTACAATCAAGTGCACTTCGTGTGGGAATCTTGCGGCTCGATGAGACCTGAAGACTAGTGGATCAACTACAAGTGGATCTGTGTGACCCAACAGACCCACAGTACTCATCTGGGATGATTACCTCAACAGCCCATGGTGTTCAATGTTATGAATGATAGTCTTGCTTTCCATACTTTAGATTATACCTAAGTGAGTTGTCTTGTTTCATGGTCACGCTTCTTGGTTTTCTTTGTGGATTTATTTGTGGTCTTTCATTTTGTTTGGGGTCCCTACTAAGTATTTTGTTACTCACCCCTACACAGGCTTTGCCCACACATGTTGTATCTGGTGTAGACGACCAACGACTTGGTTATGGACTTGATAGACCAGGACTAGGTGGTGCCTGGTGAGATCAGGCATGCAAGATGTTCTTCTACAGCTTCTGGTAGCTACTCTATACTTACCCATTAGGTGTGGTTTTCAGCGGATGAGTTTCCATCGATCTCATACTTACTCTTGTTGCAGTTTTCTTTTTTTGGGTTTGTATTCTGGCCCATTTACTTTCAATTGTACATTTAAACTCTGTGATTTTTAGAAGCAATCATGTTCTCTTTTCTAGTTTACTTGGGACGTGGTTGTGTGTGCGTGTGTACAGGTACTTAGGAACATGCCTCCTACTTGCAGTTTTATGCCTTCAACAATAGTTGAAAACCCCTGGCCTTCAGAAGGTGGGATTGGGGGAATCACAAAATAGGCCCCAAGGGACGGGTTGTGAAAAAGTGGTATTAGAGGTGGTCAGTTCTACCTCAAAGAGCAGGAGTCTATTGTTTTTTGTTTTTGGGTGACATGGTTAAATTTTTCGAGTTTGACTTCCATATTTGGGGAGTCCAGTATTGGTGTGGTGGCCGACGTATCCATACACCAGGACCCATAATTCTTATTTTTGGCTCTTTATATGAAAAAAATGGTTGCATGCATCATATTGGAATTGACTATTTCTTCATGTTATTCTTGAATTAGTGTCATCTCACCAGGTATAATCTATTGACCATGGTACATATTGATCTATTTTAGGATGCCACTACTCAGACAGCCAACTAGGATTCTGATGTGTGACCGTGAGGATAGTCCTCCTAGAGACGAGGCGTCGGTTCAAGGACCCATTCTAGAGATGGACACACTGGGTGGTGTATTAGTATTACCACCACCCATTGGTCAGTAGTTACTATCAGTGTTACTGGTAGAAGACGCACGTAGGCTCATCACCTTGTATGAGTTCCAAAGATAGAGACCTCCTAGCTTCAGGGGGACACAGAACCTTCGGCCTCTAAGGACTGGATGGAGGCGGTGACATGGGTCTTTTTCTTAGTGAGGATTCCATTTGACCATATGGATGTCTTAGTAATGAGCCTTCTTCAGGGATAGGTAGGGAGATGGTGGATCTTGAAAATTCAGACTCATGATGCGAAAACCCTATCATGGGTAGACTTTGAGTGGCTTTTCTAGGAGGAGTTATTCCCCGTGACCTTGCAATAAGTGCGCATATAGGAGTTGCTTTACCTATGGTCGGATGGTATTTTAGAGCATGAGTACTCTGAGAGTTTTATATACCTCTCTTGCTACTTTATGGATATAGTACGAGACCCTTTCTTCAGGGCCTGGACCTTTGGGTAGGGACTCTGATGGGATATCAGGGCATCGATGATTTCCCTCAGCATCCCCACTAAGGCTGGAGTGCTAGAGTGATCTCTATTGGTAGAGAGATTCCTCGTAGAGAAGGAATTGATGGTGGGATCTACCACTGGCTGAAAGGTGGCCGAGTCATCCATGGCGTGCAGTCGACAGATGACGTAGAGGTCCAAGCAGGATAGACCATCTGTAGGGAAACCCCAGGACACATGATTGGTGCTGTGAGGCCACCAAGGTAGTAGGGGTCAACATAGGAGTAGGCGTGCTACTAGTGAAGTGGGCATGGACACATGGCTCATGAATACCTGACTCGTCGTGCAGATGATCAATAGGAGATCGAAGGACCGCTGAGGCAGTGGTAGAGATTCGAGTGGGGTGGTCCATAGGGCGGCAGACATGGCAGGGGAGAAGGATTAGAAACATGCAATGGAAGATGATTCGAGGTTCTACCACCACCACCCCCAAGTGGCCTACCACGGGCTCAGGAGACTATAGATAGGGGAAAGTCTAGTTCCAGGCTATGGAGGCCTACAAACAAGGTTCTCTAGAGATGATTAGAGGTATGATTTGTGTCTTCTCCACATTGGTTGCAGTTCTTATAGACACAGGTTCCAGTAACTCTTTCTTTTCCACAGACCCTGTTCAAGGCTCAAAGATTATGATAGATCCATTGGCTCTATCCTTAAGATCGATTACTCATGTGGGAGGGGATTCAGTTATTACACACTGGTGAAGGCAGTGTGATCTTAATCTTGGAGGCGAGAGCTTCGACTATGATCTCTTAGTAGTGGCGTTGATGACTTACGATATCATCTTGGGTATGAACTGGATATCCACAGTTCATTCTCATATTGACTGTCTTAGTCATAGAGTGTGGTGTGTCTACAAATATGGTACCATTGTTTCCTTCACCAGTGAGAAGGAAACTCTTGTAGCACAAGGTAGACTTTCTCAGAGGAGGGTGCATCCGATCACCCATCAGTTGGCTAGCCTCTACCTCAGTGCAGTGGATGAGAGGAGTCATAGTTTTCCTGTAGTGGTGGATGAGTATAAAGATGTTTTTCCTAAGGATGTTTTGAGTCTACCTCCCCACATATAGGTAGACTTATACATCGACCTATACACCATGACGACATCAATGTACACACCTGAATATTGGATGGGCCCCAAAGAGCTTCATGATTTGAGGGTATAACTATAGGACTCGTAGGAGAAGGGATTCGTGAGGCCCAATGTTCCACCATGGTAATCCCTAGTGTTGTTTTACAAGAAGTCGGACAGAAGTTTGAGGATATGCATGGACTTCTGGCTCCTCAACCAGGTGACCGTGAAGAACAAATACCCATTGCCAAGAATTCATGACCTCTTTGATCAGTTGAAGGGAGTGAGGTGGTTCTTAAAGATAAACCTCAGATCAGGCTATCACCAACTTCATGTATAGGATAAGGATGCACCGAAGATAGGCTTTAGATTCCAGTATGGCCACTATGAGTTCTTATCCATGCCATTCAGTATGACCAATTCCCTGACAGTGTTCATGGGACTCATGAACAGGATCTTTAAGCCTTACATAAATCACTTTGTGGTGGTATTCATTGATTACATCTTGGTGTACTCGGTGTTAGAAAAAGAGCACACTACACACCTATAGATAGTCCTTGATATAATCTGTGAGCACCATAATTATAGTAATCTCTATAAGTGAAATTTTTGGAATCGGGGAGTACACTTTCTGGGATGCGTTATCTAGAGGTTGGAGTTGAAGTGGATCTAGCGAAGATAGGGGTAGTGCTTACATGGGAGCCACCCAGGACCATGAAAAAGGTGCATAGTTTCTTGGGATTGGCTGAATACCACTGAAGGTTTGTGCCCAACTTTTCTAGAGTAGCAGTACCCTTATCATCTTTGAAAAAAAGGGAAACCATTTGTGTAGATGGAGAAGTGCCAACAGAGTTTCCAAGAGTTGAGTCGGAGACTGATGAGTGCCCCCATCTTGAGAATAATAGAGGAGGGAATTGGGTATGTAGTTTTCTACGATGTATAAGGAACCAAACTGGTTTTTTTCTGATATAGGAGTGAGAAGTGATTGCCTATGATTCACAGAAGTTGAGGTAGCAAGAGAAGAACTATGCAAACCATGACTTGGAGTTATCAGTAGTGGTCTTTGCTCTAAATATGTGGAAAAAATATTTGATGGGTGAACGGTTTACCATCTAATCTAACCAAAAGAGTCTCACATATATCTTCTCCCAAAAGGACCTAAAATTGAGACAGTGGTGATGGCTAGAGTTTCTATAGGTCTATGAATTTGAGATAGTCTATACTTCTGGGAAGGGTAATGTGGTGGCAGATTCACTCAGACAGAGATCCAGTTTGAAAATGCTGAGTGAGGTGGAAGAGCAGCTAGCTGTGATGAAAATATACTTCATAGACGGTGATGGATTATTTTACATTCAGTTGATGAATTCCACTCCCCCATTCTTACAACTAGTTAGGGAGGCACAACTTGTGGATGTTGAATTTGAGGCCCGACATGCTCAGTTATACTCTAGACAAGCTCTTGATGGATTTTCAATAGGTGGGGAGCATGTAATACTTTTTAGAGGATGCAAAATAGTACCAGTGGAATTAAGAGAGGAGATTTTGATAGAGTTACATACACCCTCCCTTGGCATTACATCCTGGAGTGGCGAGGATGTACTAGGATCTTTGATGTCAGTACTGGTTGCTAGTGCTGAAGAAATAGGTTGCTGAGTTCGTTTCATGTTGCCTCATTTATCAACAAGTGAAGGCCGAACATCAGGTTCCAGTAGGCTTGGCACAACCACTTGAGTTACCAGAGTGGAAGTGGGATGGTATCTCTATGGACTTCATGACGGGATTAACACACACATACAAGAGCTATAATTCTATCTGGATGATCATTGAACGACTCACCAAGTCAGATCACTTCCTACCCATTCAGGAGAAAGGATCAGTAGAGGGATTGGGATGCCTCTACATCCAAGAGATAGTGTGGATTCATGAGGTGCCTTCGATGATCATCTCAGACCGTGATGATTGCTTCACATCTCGAATGTGGAAGGGATTGCAGGAGGCATTCAAAACTCAGCAGAACTTGAGCACCACCTTTCACCCACAGACTGATGGTTAGATGGAATAGACCATACAAACCTTGGAGGACATGCTCCGTTCTAATGTTCTTGATTTTTGTTGTATTTTGGGGGACCACCTTCCACTGGTGGAGTTTTCATACAACAAAAACTATCACTCCATTATTTTTATGACATCGTTTAAGGCTTTGTACAGGTGACCTTGTAGATCACCTCTATGCTAGACAGACCCAATGGATTCAGCACTCATGGGTCTAGAGTTGGTATGGGCTACCATTGACAAGGTGCAGATAATACAGGAGTAGATTAGGATTGAAAAGAGTAGGAATAAGTCTTATGCTGATAGGAGGCAGAGGCCTTTGGAGTTCGAGGATGGAGACCACGTGTTCCTTCAAGTATCACCTCAGTGGGGATTGCAAAGATTTGAATGGGGCGAAAAGTTATCTATGAGGTTCATTGGAACTTTCCAAATTCTGAACAGATTTGGTGACATGGCATACTTCCTAGATCTCCCCCCCATAGATGTACTGGGTTCACAATGTTTTCCATGTGTTGCAGCTGAGGAGGTAGGTGCATGATCCACCACACGTCATTGACTGGGGTGAGATGGAAATTGATGATGGGGAGATATTTACAGAGTTCCCATTAGATATAGAGGATTGATAGGAGCAGCTCCTTAGCGTATAGTAGATTACTATAGTGCACATTCGGTAGTAGCATGAGAATCTCCAAGAGATCACATGGGAGTGGGAGGCTCATATTCATGCTCAATACCCCCATCTATTTGTTTAACCTTGTTATGGATTATGTGGTGATGAATCCCTAAAGGTGGGGGTAATGTAATGTCATGGAAATTTAATGTATTTTTTTAAATTATATGATATTATTTTGAGACCATGTGCTTCGAAGGAACCTGATTCTGAGGCCCGGTGAGCTTAGAATAGAATTTATGAACTTGTTTTTAGTTCATTTAAATAAACGTGTTAGTGGGTTTTTCTAACTTTAAAACTGGTGCTCAGATAAAAAATATAAGGGAAATGTTGAACTCAAAACATTGGGATTCACCTAGAACTAACCTAACCTATGCAAAATGGGTCAAGGGAAAATGTTTTTTTGGACTTTTTAAAGAAAAAGATAAAAAATAAACTTGTTTTATTTTATTTTTTTGAATTTTTAAACCGTTGCAGCAAAACGACGTATAACCGAATGAAACCAAAAATGTTGTTTCATAAATGAAACTTTGTAATGAATTCATAATAGAACGTAATTGAAATGTTGTTTCACGTTTCATCCTTTAATGTCTGAGAAAACAATGTAGTATTGTTGGCATAATCCAGGTTCTGCTCTGAAGCTTTGGTGGGTAATGATGATGAACACCAACAACCACCAACCAATAAATTGTGGAGTCATAAATGGTGGATGCGTTCTTCTTCCACACTTCGAATGGATCATATCTAAAGAACGATTTACTCAGGTAGGGGTTTTCTTTGTGCTTGAGTTTTGCTCGTTCTTTATTCTAAAACAAAAAACACGGATCAACCCATGAGCATGTTGATCTGCAGATCCTATGTTCTTACGGGAGGGTGTTTTTCTTAGGATTTTCACTAAGATTGGTTGTTATCTAATAGAATTGTAATCTCAAACCTCCCCATGTTTAAAAACACTAATGTGGAGGGTGCCGAATAAAACGAACAAGGCCTAAGACCCTCCACCTTGTGCTTTCTTCATGGCCAAACTTTCAAGTTGATGAAGATATGGTTTCAATGCCGTAGCAGGGAAGGCGATGCCCCATGGAGGCTAAAGGCACATACGATGAGAATAATAGACCATTGGAGTAGACCTGATAGTCTGCAGAAGAACCCGTCAGCATTGGCGGGAACCACAGGTAGGTGGCGGCACGCCACGATAGTGCATCAGAAGAAACAACATAGCCGGATTGAGCCACATTTGTGTAACAGGAGACATTGGCCTCTGTGTCGGTGGCTGTCAGCGGGCAGATGTGACCACCTGACCGCATTGTAGGCACTGCGAATGCCACACCAGGCCACATCGCATGCGGAAAGGCTATAGTCAAAGGACCACAGTGGAGGAGGTGTCCCCGTGGAATATCGATGGGGAAGAAGGGCAGATGTGGCTTCTAACCAAATCCCACCTAGGTGGGAGCTGGCCTACCCTTGGTGGGCTAGGAAGGGTACAGACCACCCCAGTGGGCCAGACTCAGACCCGACTGACCCCTCTTCGGAAAATCGACCATATATTTTAAACCGGGCATCCAATTGATGAGCCGTTTGTGGAGTTAGAACCCTCACAACAAGGAAGTTCTTTTGGAATGATCTAAGAAAACATTCATGAAAGTTTAAATACAACTATTGGTTTGAGGAGAAAATTATCCCAGAATCAAGAGCGCTTCGTGTGGGAATCCTGCGACTGGATGAGACCCGAAGACTAGCAACCATGTGTGGATCAGCTCCTAGATACCCTGTGCAGATCATCTCCTAGAGACCCTATGTGGATCATCTCCTAACAACCCTATATGGATCAGATCCTAGAGACCCTATGTGGATAAGCTACAAGTGGATCTGTGTGACCTAGAAAACCCACTGTACTAATCTGGGATGAGTACCTCAACAATTCAAGGTGTTTATTATTATGATTGATAGTATTTCTTTTCATACTTTATATTATACCTGTGAGAGCTGTCTTGTTTTTTGATCATGATTCGTGGTTTTCTTTGTGGATTTCTTTGTGGTCTTTCCTTGCGGTTGGGGTCCCTATGAAGTATTTTTTACTCACCCTTTCATGGGATTTTCCCACACGTGTTGTGTCTGGTGCAGACGACTGAAGAATTAGCGAAGGACATGGTGTCCTAGGACCAGGTGGTTCCCAGTGAGATCTGTCAGGCATTACGTGCTTCTACGACTTATAGAAGCTACTATATACTTACCCATTAGGTGGGTTTTTTAGCGAACTGCTTTCCATCGATCCCGTACTTACTCTTGTTGTAGTTTTATTTTTTTGGGTTTTTATTCTGTCCAATTTACTTTTAATTTTACTTTAACACTCAGTGGTTCTTTAGTACCATGTATGTTCTCTTTTACAGTTTACTTGGGATGTGGTTGTGTGTGGGTGTGATGAGGTACTCAGGAAAATTCCTCCCACTTGCAGGTTGACGCCTTCAACACTAGTTTCCAACCCCTGTCCTTCGGGAGGTGGGATTGGGGGAGTCACAACATGGGCCCTAAGGGACAGTTTGTGACATAATATAATATCATGTAAAATACAAAGAGTCAGATAGGAAAGGATAAAATAGATTTTTAATGAAGATTTTCCTTAACAAGGCTATCCATGGATTGTACTGGCCAAGGAGGATTAATATACATGTGGTTTTGAGGATAAAATGTATCATAAAAAATATGGCTAAATTATTTTGAAATTAAATTTGTTCAGTCGTATCTTTGAAAAGATATCAGTTCAAGTTTTAGCTTGTTTATATGCCCTAAGTATCACTCAAGAAATATGCTCAGAAAAGAATTGGTAAAAGTAGGTCCAAAATCCTCTCAGAGATAGAGATAATAAATAAAAATAAAATAACTTGAGGCATGGATACTAAGTAATATGTCAATTAATAAAAAATTCCTAAAATTTGAAATTATAAAAAAAATTATCAACTCAACAATCATGTTATAATTTTATACAGGAAAAATAAATGGATTCTTAATAATTTTGGTCTAAAAATTTCTTTTTTTATTTACATGGTTGCAAAAAAAATTTAAATTTAATTCTTGTAATAAATAAAAATTATCTCCTAGAATAATGATAACAAACAAAAATCTAATTTTAATCCAAAAAAGCTCCAGAAATGTCCCCTCAAACTTAAAATTATCTGTTTCCCCACTGTTTGTAGTCAAGATGGGAGAAATGACTCATAAAACTGAACGAAGAAAGGAATGATATAAAGAGTAAAAGGAAATGAGAGTTCCCTCAATGAGTATAGTGTGTCTGAGGAATAAGTGGATCATGTCTGTTATTAGGTACTTGAAACAAATACAAATACAAAAACCTACACTTGCACAATTATGAGATCAAATATATATAAGTAATAAAAAATAAATTTTAACAATGGTGAAAAATAAATTCCATCAAATTATTTTATTCCATGAGGATTATGATAAATTTCCATGTGAATTCCAAAAAATGATTAAACAACACAAACTAAAAACATATGAAAAGACAAATGATGAGTTGCCTCCCATGAAACACTAATTTTAATGTCTTTAACTAGATAGATGAACTAAGGTCACTTAGTGAAATTCATCAGCTATATGTAGTATCCTACAACCTTATATAATTATTTAGGGGTTATGGATGGGAAATAGGTGTCCAGGGAAAGTACACATGGGGAAACTATTGAAATAGTGGGTTCCCAAGATCCAAGTGAACAATACTTTTCAATTAGCATATCATGTATATAGTGAGCTATTCATAGTGTACACTTATCTTTATTGTGTTTATATTTCTATGTCCACTATTTGAATGGTAATTTCTATAGATTATTTTTCATATAAAAAGGTTATAGTAGTTCCTAGGCTATAATGAGAAACTTGAGATACTATTAGATGAATATTAAACAAATATCTTATGGTCTAGATACATCATTCTAACCAGATAAAAATGATGTGTGTCTATCAAGGGACAAGATATCATAATCATTGGGACTTCTTCTCATGAATTTACCACTTTCTGATATCAAGTAGTTAAGATCACGAGGATAGACCTGTCAATAGGAACACTACATGTTTTAGGTGTCATTATTAGTTCCCATTTGTGAACATGTGTAATGGTCTCTTGACTTTATATTATTATCAGAGTGTAATATTTGATCACATACTTTTATGCAAGAAAAAAACTATGGAATTTATATTTTAGTGAGGTAGCTTGCGTTGTGTGCGTCATTGGTATTATGAAATTGATTAAATAATCAAGGTATAATTTATTGCTTCTGATAGGAAGAGATGTCTTGGGCCTAGTTGTCTAGGATGGTAGTACCTTCATTAAATCCATAGACATGGTAGAAGAGGGTAAGCCTTTCCATTAAGGTCAAAGAATAATTAAGGAAGAAAGGATAATGCCACAAAGTGTGCATCCCTCTTTATGAGATATCATGAGATAAAGAGATTATATTACACAATGTGTGTTTGTAAGAAGGTTATCATTACTATGAATACTCCTTATATCTTTAAGAGCCTTGATGGGTTACTAGAATCCTCTTCTAGTCTATAAATAGTATTAATTTCTATCAAGATAATGTCCTAGAGGGTCACCAAATAACTGTATTCAAAAGTCTGGCCAATTCTAAGGAATTGCAGTATAGGACATGGTGGGCCCCACTATGTGGTCCAAATGATTTCTAAGAATATATGATCTCCAATGAATAAATAAATTCATATTATTCGAGTTTAGAATAATTGGTATTTTATTTATTTATTAAAATTATTACATGTATTAAAGTAAATGCATAGAATAATATTATATGAACGAATATTATTTTATTAATATTCAAGGTTCGTTTAATATTTATGGGAACAAAGATCCGAGTTAATGGCTCAGTTTTATCACATAATATTGTTATTATATCACTAGAAAGTTATAGAAATATAAATGATATTTATGACTTAGTAAGTTAACCATCAATTTTCTTTTATATCTTATATAGTGTGTAATAAATATTCAGGGACCGAGAATCCAATTATTGGCATTTGATTAACATAATATATAAATGAGGAGAGATGCTCAAACATGATGACAATTAATCATATGAGATCTTGAGCCTCTCTCTACCCTCTATTGCTTCCTAGAGAGATAATATATTCTTATAAGGAATCGATTGAAGAACACCTTCAAGGATCGATGGAAGGTAGATGTGGTGATCATAGTGACGTTAAAGGAATCACCAAATTTCTACGCTAGAACCCGAAATTCGACGATCAATAAAATCATTGATTTTTGAAGTGCGTTTGGATGATCTAGATGAATTAAACTTTGGATTATTTAATCAATAATCATTGGTGATGAACTGATGATGAACACATACATTCATATTGAACCAGATATTTTTCAATTTATTTTGTGCTTAATTCATTTGTGTAATGATCCCTAGGTTGTAACCGTGCCATACTTCACTAGAGACAATGTAGTTACATCAATCACTAATGGAAAATTTTAAATTTCTCTTTTTTGGTCATCCATTTCATGCATTCCTGGTACCAATAATTGACATTAAAGTGATCATGTGATGATTTAAGACAAAGGAAAATTAAATTGGGTTTAAATTTTTTGATAAGACACCGCAATAGTCCCAACTCCACAAACATTGAGTCAATTCAACATCAGATGAAGAATTTGACTATTAAGTTTTATGATGGAATTTATATTAGTGTTTTTGAATATATTTTGAAGAACATATATATTTATATATGTTTTTTAACCCAAAATCGTCTGCAGATTTGTTTTCTGGTGAAACCTTTTACTTTGTCTATGTTTTCTAGCCGAAAATATTTTTTAGTGGTGGGTGAAATTCCACATGATTATGGAAAGATACAATAGAAAAATAAAAATGTTTGTTAAAAAACCTAGTTCCATAGTCTTTAATAAATGATAAAAAAACAAAATTTAAAAGTGTTTCTCTTCAATCGTCAACACTAAGTATAGTGGGCGAGTAAAAAAATAATATTAAAATAAAAAAGGGCTTGGATTCCCTTGTATTCTAAGCGCCTCCCCTACCTGGATGCCTCATCCCCACACCCACCCCGAACTCCTCCCTCGACATCCTATTCAGCCAGCCCACCTGTGACCTCCAGACATTGACACTCTCCTCCCCTCCCAATACTGACTACCCCATGTCCCTCAACTACCCCCAGTCACCCTCATAGACCGTGCTGATCTCGTGCACCCGCTCTTATGGAACCACCACCAGCCTTCCAATCAAAATCTAAACTTACTCCTATGAACCATTCCTAGATTGAATCTCTAGAAACAATCCACCATGAACCACCAATGAATCTCCTTGTCATCATCAAAGTCCCATTTCCATGCCGCTTCCACCATCAAATGGTGATCTCAAAGGAGGAACCTCCTTTAAGGCATACAGCTACCCACTGCTGCAAATAGATCCCATTCAACCACCCAAACTTCTGGTTTTCCACCAGACACCCATATGAGAACCCCGCCGTGTGCGACTAGTCACCTCCCATCACAACAATTCCCTTCCCGGCCATATTCGGCCAAACCCACTGCTGGAAGCACCACCTATGACCAGATCCCAACATTAAACTTTATCCCACCAGTGTAGGTAACATACTACTCACAACTCTCCCATATTCGATGAAAAAACTAATATTTTCACTACTTTTACTATTAATTTCAATATTTTTAATCCCAAAAAGTGTTATTTTAATGTAAACTATCACATTTTATGATTTTAGTGGTATTTTGATCTTAATTGAAAAATAGCCTATTTTGGATTTTAACTATTTTAATTTATTTCTATGTTTAGGTCATAAAAATTTATATACTTATCTAAATCATGAAATTATTTCTTTTTTATGTTTCTATATATTCTTTTATTCATTTAATTATACTGAACCCATAGCTAAATCCATCATCTAGAAGCACAAAACTATATCAGAATTTGGGACTTGAAAAAAATTCATAGATCTAAATATTTTTTATGTTGGGACCATATCTCATGATTTTACAGCCCAAATACTCCGCTATTTGGAGATTATATATACAAGACATTGACTAAAAACTTTCATGAAGACATCCACACATGAAGAGTCCTTTTCAAGGCCATTTATTCCTATAGAACTTGTGATTTTGAATATGGTGATTCTGTCTGGGCATAATAAATTCTCGGAGTAAAACTGACACAACTCTCTCTACATAGGGTCAAACATGATGAGATTTAAATGAGAGATTCAAAAGACATTTATAAAAAAAATTTATGAAGAAACCATTTACCAAACCATAAATTTAATGGGGATAACTCATGGAATTTGTTGAAGAAAAATTCTGGCCTATAAAATGAGGAAAGCACCTCCTTTCAAAATCATCCCATACCATCCAATCGATTGGAGTGCAGCCATTGACTACGACTACTAGTTTATAATTTTTCTTTATTTTCTTTTTATTTTTGTTTTATTTTCCTATATAATTCATTAATATTTATTTTATTAAAGTGTTTCCAATTTAATCTTCCACCCATTGTTTCACTTCCAACCCTAATATCATTATCTCCCTCTTTTATCTTTACATTGTGATCTATTTTCACTTTACAATGAAAAATGAATAACCTGAGGCTTGGAACTGGGTTAGGTTTGAAAACTTTCTTTGTTATTGTGCTTCAATTCAAAATATTTTAAATCTATTTGTGGTGGATGCGGGAGTATTGCATGGGTGCAACGATCATCCACCACAAAAATTATTTCTAATTACATTTATTTTCATTGATTAATTATTTTTTCATCCCTTATCTTGAGAAAAATATTCAGACTGTGGAGCTAGGGTTTCCTAAATGGATGAGATGGAATATGGTGGAACCCAGTATTTTAGTAATAGCATTCTAGATTGATGTGTTATCCTATTTGACTATTGGATGAGGTGTGGTTTGGAACAACGACATGCTAAAAGCACACACTCAATAAATCAAAGGAAATTAATTCATTAATAAGGTTTCATCATATGAATTATCAAATGGAATTTTAATTACAAATAAATAATGATTGAAACCATGTTAACAAACCCTAGACTAAGACCATTCTTCCCTAATTTCATTATATATGCATCTACATTTAGATTTAAATTTTTAATTTCATTATTTTAATTATATATTTTCCAGGAAAACCAAAAAAATAATTTTCATAACTAATATAAAAAAACAAAAATGATTAGATTAGGTGAATTAAAAATTAGTGATTGAACCAACTGCGAAGCTCCTCAAGTGAGACAACCATGGTCATCCTCTATGCTACATTTGGAAATTAAATTTCTTTTGACTTGACCTATGACTGGAATGTGTCAAAATTGGAACCATTATGGGGGAGCCAATAAGTAGTTTACTTATTTTTTCTATTTTCACATTGTAAATATATTTTCATTTTTTATTAAAAAAACCATAAAAATGATTCTTTTTTCCATGATGTTTCTGAACTAAAATTATTTTGCATGGGAATATTACTTGCATATGAAATATAAAGAACAAGATGTTGATTATAGTGATCTTAATGATTGAGTGCAAAAGATGAGTGATACTATGGATAAATTAGGGATTAAAATGGAAATATCATTTGACTATGTTCATGTATTGATGGAGCATCTAGAACCCAATCCACATGTGGGAGATCAATAAGATTTGAATGTCTTTTGGAACGAGTGTGAGTAACAACTTGATTTACCCAAATAAGAATAACCACTGGAGCTTCCCAATTTTAGTAAATAAATTAAAGAGTTTGATGAAACACTTAAATAAAATCAATATCCCAACCATTTTATGAATCATATCCAATATGACCATGATAAGATAGAGTAGATTCATGATGAGAAAAACTTACCTGCTGATCTACATGTGGGAGATCAAAAAGATCTTGATGAACTTTAGAGTGAGCATGAGGTACAACATGATCTCCCAGATCCTTATAAAGTAGAAGAGCTTGTACCATTGCATGTAACTCGAGCCATGGAAGAGGAGGACACCACCCATGTGGTGGAATTTGAGTAAAGTATAGAAGAGGATGAATACATACTTCTATGCACTAAGACTCAAATTCAAAAGTCACTCACCACTGAGGCAATGATTAAAATAGAAACAAATTAGGGAGATAATATTATTTTAAATTCTTTTTCTGGTTATATTCAATATTATTTGAGTATCACTCCTTATTGTTTTGAATTTTCAGAATTGTTCAATACTTTCCATGCCTTAGAGGAAGATGAAGAAGCTGAGAATTCACCTATTGGGGAACACATGGAGCTCCCTAATTTTGATGAACATACATTTGAGGAAGTCCATGAATAAATACATGTTGTTGAGATTGAGAAAATTTAGACATAGGCTAACCATTATGAAAGGGATAATATTTTTGGTTATTCAAATTCAAATTATATTCATGAATAAATACCTACTTACTTTCCCTTTGATCATTCAATTTATGCAGCCCATGTCGAGACATCACTAGAAGAATAGTATGAGGTTAAAAAAGTAGCAACAAAATAAGAGAATGATCGATACTTCATCCCACCCCACCATGAAATCTATACATAATTTTGAAGGGGATAAATCTGGTATACTATATCCATAGATCATTTCTCACCACCAACAAAGAATCAAAAGGTGGGAAAATCCACATGTGGTGATTCAAGTCCAAAAAGATCCCCCCACTATCTGATTATGGATAACAGTAGGTATTTCCCATCTGAAGGCAGTAAAAGAATCCAGATCCAACATGATGGATCATACCAAGATTTATCTTTACATGATTTCTAGGGATTTATATTTAAATTTAAATTTTAGGATTAGTACAACATGCATCCCACTGCCTCTTATATTTTTGAGATTAAATGATAAGATCCTTGTGCTTAATTGAGTAATTATCTTTTATAAGACCATTATGGAATAAGGTAGACCCCAAATAGCAGATGGGGATAACCAATTATTCGTTTCAAAATGTTGTTATATTTTTAATTTTTACCCATTACACCCCCTATATTTTTTTTTCTGAAAATAAGTTTATAGGATCAAACTGAAATTTCTTGCCCACACTTGAATTCATGCTTTATTTGATTTATCTAGGAGACATGAGTTTCTTAAGAATCCTATGATTCCAAGTTTTAGATTTCAATTTTAATGAGATTGAATAATTAAAATGAAGAATTTAATGATTAATGTGAAGCATGGATATTGAAATGAGGACTCATGAATTGATGGAATAATTTTATTCATGTAAATGAAATTTACTTATCATTTTTCATGCTTTGAATTTATGAAATTCATGTGAATTGATTTGGTATTATTAGGAATGCATTGAGTGATTGTCAAATATCACATGTCTCATTACTGAGAGGATTTGTAAACCAATTACTTCATATATTATCTTACAAATATTTATTGAGTGATCTCAGGACATGTCACCAACCATAACTTGTATTTGAACTTGTCAAATATATGATTGTGCAAAAAAAATTAAAATGATTGAGGAATATTTTGATACTCCATTATCATTAAAATACGACATTTAAATAAGTCCTTATTTAAACCATATAAACCATGAATTAACTTGTTATGGATGAACCATGTTTCAAGTCTTTTTTATCTATTCCTTCCCTCCTCTTAGAATTTTTCATGATATTTTAAAATTGAAGTGTGGGGGTGAAAGGAGTCATGGTGGAAGGGATGAAATAAATTATAAATAAAATGTGTGGGGGTGATATTGTGAAAATAAATAAAGGTTTTTTATTTATTCAATGTAATTTATTATTTTACCCACTTGAATTTAAAAAAATGGAAAATGAAAAAAAGAACCAAAAATAAGAAAAATAGGTTGTGATTTGGGAAAACCAAAAATAACCATTACTAGATCTATGGTTTTTATCATACGTGGTAAAGTGGTGGATGTGAGGTTTATTTTAATCATAAATTTATAAAAAATAAAATAATAAAAAGGTTCTTTGAAAAATAAAAAAGTTACAAATGTAAAAAAAAATTCAAGAGGGTGAAAAAAGTGTTCATTATGCATTATTTAATCAGAACTTTTACTTTGAGTTTTGGGGAAATGGGAGTTTCTACTATTAAGGGGAGAATTTCATGGCATGTTTGTTTTTGATATCATGCATTGTACTTAATAGATAAGCCTAATATGTGATTATTACTTTTCAAAAATCAATTCCTACCAACCTTAAGCCTCAGACTCATTTGAACCTTTAATAAAATCCCTCACGATTTTATGTAACTTTTGTCTTTATAAAGTGTAGAAAGTATTTCTTTAACACGATTATGGTTAAGGATAATTTTCTCATGATATGATCATAAATATAATTTAATTTACATCATGAGTGATGAGATAAAAGATTCAAAACTGAGGTAGGTCATGATGTGGAATGTTTAATAATAATGAATTGAGGAGCTTTAATGAATGAAAGGAGAAGTTACATCATTTCTCAAAGGGGAACAGTAAAATACATGAATTTATTATTTCTTTTAAAAATGTAAAATTTAATTGAAATTATATATATATTCTTGAAAATTTTATTTGACATTGAAAAATATTTTATTTTATTACATTGGAATTTGAATATTGGTAATATTGGGGCACTTCGAATTCTATGTTGAGATTTTATACTTAATTAAAAACATGATTTAAGTGTGGGGTAATTGATATAAATAATATTTTCAATAATTTTACTATGAATTTCAATATTTATAATCCCCAAAAAGTGTTATATTGACCGAAACTGTCACATTTTATGATTTTAGTTGTATTTTTTGCTTAATCGAAAAATAACCTATTTTGGATTTTAAGTATTTTAAATTATATATTTATTTAGGCCATAAAATATTTTATACTTATTTAAATAGTAAAATTATTTATTTTTAGGATTTTATACATCATGGGATTCATTTCTTTATTCTGTACCCAAAGCAAAATCCACCATCTAGAATCTCAAAACCATATCACAAGTTAGGCCTTGAAAACTATTCACATATCTGATGATTTTTTTATGCTGGTACCATAAATCATGATTTTTTAGTCCAAATATGGTTAAATTTTGTTTTTATACACTAAATAAATTTATTAACAACTTTCATAAAGATGTCCACGTGTGAAGATGCTATTTTCAAGTCCATTAATGCATGGGGAACCATAGATTTGAAATATGGATAGTCTTCCCAGGAATAATAAATTCTCAGAGTAAAAATGAAATAAGTATCTGTACATCGGGTTAAAAATGATGAAACTTATATAAGATATGAAAAATAAATTTATTAACAAATTTTATAGTGACACCATTTACCAAATCGACCATTTCATAGGCCTAACATGCAGAAACCTTTGGAAGAAAATTATGGCCTATAAAAGGAGGAAAGAACCTCCTTTCAAAATAATTCCATACCATCCAATCGATTGGAGGGAATCCATAGACGATGACATCTTCTTTAGGATTTTTCTTTCTTTAGGATTTTTCTTGCTTTTATTTCTTTTATTTTCCCATGTAATGCATTCATCTTTTTTCATTAATTTTTTTCCTATTTCTTTTTCCACATATTTTTTCTCTTCCAACCCTAATCTCATTATCTCTCTCTTACACCTTTACATTGTGATCTCTTTTTTACTTTTAAATGGAAAGCGAATAACTCGAGTCTTATCCCTGAGAGAGGTTTCACAGTGTTATTTGTTATTGTTCTTCAATTAAAAATGTTTTAAATCTATTTATGGTGGATGTTGGAGTATTGCAGGAGTGCGTCAGTCATCCACCACAAAATTATTTCCAATTACATTTATTTTCTTTAATTAATTATTTTTCCCTCCCTTATCTTGAGAAAAATCTTCATACCGTAGATCTGGGGTTTCCTAAAGGGATGAAATGACATACGGTGGAGTTGAGTATTTTAGTAATAGCATTCTAAATTGAGGTGTTATCCTATTGACTATTATAGGAGGTGTGGTTTGGTACACTAAAGACATGTTAAAACCACACACTAAATAAATCAAAAGAATATAATTCATTAATGGGGTTTCATTAAATGAATTATCAAATTAAATTTAAACTACACATAAATAATGAATAAAACCATGTTAACAAACCTTGGACCAAGACTATTCTTACCTAATTTAATTCTATCTGCATCTGTATTTATATTTAAATTTTGTATTTCATTATTTTAATTCAACATTTTCAAATAAAACCAAAATAATTATTTTTATAACTATTATATAAAAACAAAAACAATTAGATTAGGTGAATTAGATAGTATTGATTGAAGTGACTGAAACTCTCCTCAAGTGGGACAACCACAATCAGCCTCTATACTGCATTAGAAAATTAAATTTCTTTTTACACACCCTATGAAATATAATTAAATTAAATTGAGATCAAGAGATATATAAATCATTTGAATTAAAATTAACTAAATTATTTTAATTCATTTAATTTCCTCAATTTAAATTTATCAAGATTTAATTTTTACTATCCATTTAATTGTGCGTCAACTTATCTTGAGTAATGACAGACCAATGTATGTATAGATTTAATTAATTTAATTATTAAGTGAAATTTCATGTGATGTTTGTAATTAATTATTTATTTATATGGTTTTAACTTAATAAGTATTCTTCATTATTTATATGAGGGCCCGCGTGCCCAAATAAAAGTCATGTATCTGTATTTGCGCTTCCTGAGACCCCCTCACCTCTGTGTAAGTATTTTTGTATTATAATGAAGAAAATATAAGACACAATCTATGAAGATATGATCCAATATTCCAGACGAGATTGTGATACATTGGAATACGGTATGAGATATGATACGAGTTATATACAACTCAAGTATTTTACCCCTAGGGTCATGGTTGATTCATTGAGAATAAATTGATCAACCAATATCAAATGTTCATTATTATTTTCATCATGTATTTAATTTATGCATTGTTTATTTTTTTATTTTTAATTTAGCATGATAAAAATAATAATAAACTAAAATTCTTGGATTAAATCAATTTAAGATGAGATGAATATTTTTTCTATTTACTGTACAATCAGTTGTTAGTGAAATAACATAGTATATGTATATTTTATAGAAAATTATTTGATAATTAATAATAAGAAACCCTCAAATAAATTTTAAGTCACAAATACATTCTGTTTGAATTTGAACACAACCAAGTGTATGGGGTGATCATCATCCCTAGTTGAGGGAACCCCTACTACTAAAGAGTTATTATTAAATAGATGTGTTAACATAACTAAATATGGTAGCAAAAAAGTATCTAGATATATATTGTTGCATCTTTATAGGAAAAGTTTTGAGTAAATAAAGTTCATGATTTTAGAATTTGGGACTTCACTCAACAGATCAAGGATTCATGAGTTAATGTGGTTGGCTAGTCAGGTGACTACCTTGAAACTCTCTGAGTGGTGGCATAACCAAAGATTGAACTATGATGAGTTGTTTTAGAGATCCTTTCCACTTGAATACTTGAGTTATTGGGTATTAAAAATATAGCAGTGAGGGATACTAGGGTTTGATAAAAGAGTGGGAGAAATTTAGTGATTTAATTAACCAGTAATGTCTAGTTGGTAATCAAGATAAAAGTACTAATTTAATGCATTTTATTTTTATAGAAAATAGAATGTAATAAAATAAGTTTACTGTGATTAAATTTTGATAAAGTCAATGTAATCACAGAAATGAGTTTCCAAGAACATTATAAGAGATTTTGTAAAGTAATACTATATTGTAAATTCAAGGTGCTGGAGTCCCCAATACCTATTGAGAAACCTTAGGAATCGAGTGTGTACAATATACTTACAGGAGACACATGCATATCATATTTTATGTTTACATTATAATTATTTCATCAACATATGATGTGAGTTGTGGATACTGCATTAGGACATGGATAATTTCACATGTTGTATCATCTCTGAGAATCTTTCTAGGAGAAATTTAAGAGAGACATGAATGGATGATAATTACACTAGATTCTTATAAATAAAAATATGGATCACGATCTTTCAATTCATACCTTTCTCATATCATTTTCACTAATTTATTCTATTATAATTTAATATTAAAAAACAAATAGTATGAAGAAAATTCTTAATTAACTTTCAGTTAATGTTCCCTAAGTTGACAAGAACTTAAATAAAGTTTAATATTTAGTTCATATAGTGAAAAAGTTAAAAGACAAGGTGAAAAAGAAATGGAATGTGTAAATCCAGAGGCACCATCAAAATTTCATTAAAAAAGGCTGATCATTATACATGAGTTTATTTTCTTCCCATATCATAAAATAAATTTATATATATTTAAATGTAATGAATTGAACTGAAGAAGAAAGTATCCACCTCTTATTTAGGTATACTCATAAATTATAAGTACCATTTCTATTATAATTAATAGGTATGAAATAAAATATGATCATCACATATTTGTATTGAAATAAAATAACCTTGTAAGAAAAATTAAATTATAAGATGTAAGTTGAATTCACTAAGTGGCTGAGAAAGGGTGATTCCTAAGTCAGTAGTGAGAAGTACACAACTTATAATTACTAATATTAGTGATTCTAGTTGAAATTTAATTGAGTATAACCATAATATTTATATCACATGTCCTTTGGACACAAGGATATATTATTATAATTATGGAATGAATGTTTTTCTTGGTGTTTAAAACTCAAAAAACTATTAAATAATTCTTCAATCATTATAAATACCTAATTAATATAAATATGTAAGCCTCATTTGTACCCAGTTGTGGAAAGATAAAAATTTTTCTGGTAAAACTAAGTAGTTTTCAAGGATGTACCCAATAATGTTTTAAAATATATGGAGTTAAATACCTTAAGTATTATTAACACACTTATGTATTTAGTTTTATACAAATAAACCTTTATAAATAAAGGTAAGATATTTCTAAATTATTTCATCTAGAGAGAATGAACTATTCAAAGTTTAAGCTAGTGGTAAATATTATTCATGATATTTCTTTAAGAATTTTAAGGAATGTAAAAGTGAATTAAGTTATATTCATGATTAAAATTTATGAATTTCTTCAAGCCTGTGTGCTGAAGAATATCTTGACCAAGCATTCATCAATCATTATAATGTAGCATGGATAATTTATAAATTCCAATTATCTTATACACGTCAGAGCTATGATGTTAGCAATAATGATTGATGATGAGTCTGATATAAAAATATTTAACAATAAAATATAGTTTGGATTAATACCTAAACACTCATTTCCCGATACACATCAGAGTTATAATGTAATAAATAGGAGAATCAATGTTTATATTTATATTCATTGAAAAAACATCCATTATTTTCAAGAAATTCTTCACTAATAACAATGTTATCTTATAACCATATACCAACTATAATGAAAACTAGATATCATATGAGTTATAGTATGATATAAATCCATCAATGCCACAATTATATGTGTTTAGATGCAATGAGTTTTTTATGAATGTAAACAAACTTGCATTAAGAAAAACACAATGTACATATAAAGTAAATATCCCAAAGTTCATAGAGGATATTATATAAATCCATATGATAAAAATGTTGTAGTCAAGTGATAGACTATATTTCTATAAAATGGTGCATATCTCTATTTGAGATAATGGGAGCAATATTTAATTGGATTTAGTAAATGTCGGAGATGAAAACGTGGTTGGAATAGGAACATGTTCCAAAAGACCTTATGAAAAAATGATTATTCTAGAGGCACATAATATGTAGGAAGGATAAAACTATAGTGATTTTTTTTATTCACCATGGCCAGTGACACATTATTCATTAAGAATAATGAATCGTACAAGTAAGTAGTGTATAATAATTTTCTAATATTGAAAAGTTCAATTAAATTTTAATAATGAATTCTATGTATCAAAGTAAAGGGGATTGTTTCTTTGAATACTGTTGTGGGTATTCAAATTCATACTATGTATGGGTGGTATGAGAGTGGTACCAATAAGGATTGTTTGTTAATACTAAGTCATCATGCCTAAGACCATTATGATTTCATACTTTCCATAACTAATTTCTATGATCATTATATTAGGAATTGGATGTCAAGACCAACAATCATGGAAGTCATTTATATGATGCATCCAAAAAGGGTTGGTGACACTATAGAATTCTAATAAGGGGTGCAAGTTACTGAAGTCCAGTTTGGGAATGAAGTAAGTGATGAGATCAAATAATATTAATTCAGAATGAATTTTTTCCATGTGTTTACAAGTGGTTAGTAGGATCACCACTATTTTCCAAGTAAAAAATATGTTTTATAACATATGGAAAATATTTATTGGTCTTAATGTTAGTGAATTCTAGAAAGAAAGTAACTCTTCAAAGTTTGGATTAAAGTAGAAAACTAAGTCTTAGGAAAAAAGATCTATTGAGGTAGATCTGATGGGTTTCTTAGACCAATTAAAAGTATATATACCGATGAGGTATTGATAAATATGAGTTGGAACAATTCAAGAGAGAATAATTACTAGTGTCACATGGAATAAATTTCTCTGAGAAGACAAACATTAAGACATAATGGGAGATTAAAAAGGTTAATATAATTCAATAAGTTCCAGCAATGTATCAATAAAATATGCCATTCTATATAAAATATATGATATTAACAATATATATTTTATAGTAGGAAAATATCGGTTATGTTCAAAATAATTACACGAGAAGAAGTCAGAATTGTCCAATTATACTTTAGTGAGTACGATATATGTGTTTTTAGAACTTGGAGAGGAATGGATACTAGTTAAAAGGGGAAACAAACTAATTATCCTTTTAAAACAAGAAGATCTAATATCATGGTGAGGATAAGTTAATGAGTGATACAAGATCATTCAATCCAATGGAAGAAATATATACAAATATTGGGTGCATTACGATTTCTGATAGAACAAAAAAAGAAGTGTAAAATACACAACGATTTGTTTCAGTTATTAGAATCACAAAATGTAAGTAAAGTTTTAGCATAATATAAATTTTGATAATTTTAATACTGTTACTAGACAAGATGTAAAGTTATGACACTGGGAAAAAGGAATATACTTAGGAATATCATCTCTTGGGGATTCATACTCAAGGAGGTGAAGGTACAGATAGAAGAATATCCACAAAACATAGACATTTCAGACCTAATGACTAAATACATAACTCATTAGAAACATGATATAATTATGTGAGAGATAATTTGATGGTTATCAAGTTGGTTCTAGTGTAAGTGGGAATGTTGTAATAGTGGGTTTCCTTGACCCAACTAAATAGTACTGTTCAATTACCATATCATGCAAACAATGAGTTATGCATGATGAACACTTACCATTATAGTGATGAAATTTTTGTATCAACTATTTAAATGGTAATGTTCATAGATTATTTGTTATATCAAATGGTTATAGCAGATACCAGGATATAATGAGAACCTCAAGATACTATGAAATTAGTCTTAAATAAATATATTAAGGTGTAGATACATTATTCTGACTAGACACAGGTGATGTGTGACTAGCATGTTTTGGGAGATTATAATCATTGATAATTCAACTCATAAAATCTTCACTTGGTGATCTTAAGTAGATGAGATCATAAGGATTAACCCACCAATAGGAACACCACATGTTCCAGGTGTCATTGGTAGTTCCTATCTATGAACACATGTATTGGTCTCTGGACATGATATTATTATTAGTGCATAATATTTGATATCATAATTTGATGTAAGGAAAAAACTATAGCATTGAATTTAAAGCGAGGTAGATTGCATTTAGTGTGTCATAGGTAGTATGACATTGACTGAATAATAAACATAGAATTCTTTTATTTTGATATAAAGAGATAACTTGGGACTATTTGAATAGGATGGTAGTACCATCATTAAATCCATAGCCATTGTAGAAAAAGGTAAGTCTGTTCAGTAAGGTCAATTAATAATAAATCAATTAAGGATGATGACATAAAGTGTGAATCATGCTTTATAATATGTCATGAGACAAAGAGATTATATTACATGGTGTATGTTTGTAGGAAGGTTGTCATTTCTATGAATACTCCTTATCCCTTCAGGGGCCTTTAAGTGTTGTTATAATTCACTCATGGTCTGTGAATAATATTCATTGCTATCGAGATAAGGGCCTAGAGGGTCACAAACTAATAATATTGAAATTTTTTTCCTATTATGAGGAATAGGAGTATAAGATAGGTGGGCATGACCACAAGGTTCAAGTGATGTCTGAGAATATATGATCTCCAATGAATAACTAAATTCAAATCATTCAAGTTTAGAAAAATTGGGATTGAATTTACTTATTAAATGAATTTACAAGTATTAAAGTCAATACATGGAAAAAAATTATATGAATGAATATTATTTTATTAATATTCAAGATTCATTTAATATTTGTATGAATTATGGGTCAAGTTAATGGATTAGTTTTATCACAAAATATATTTATTATATTATAAGAATGTGATAAAAATATAAATGATATTTATGACTATGTCAGTCAGTCATAACTTTTTTGTTTATAGCTTATATAGTGAGTAATAAATATTGGGGTCTGGGTGCCAATTACAGGCATTGAATTAACACACTATATAAATGAGGAGAGAGGCTCTCACATGGTGATTATTCATCGCATGAGATCTAGATTATCTCTCTAAAATCTCCTATTTCATATTGGGAAACCTCTCATTCCAAGGAATCAATCAAAGAACACATTCATGAATTGATGGAATGGAGTTGTAGTGATCATTGAGATATCGAAGGCATCGTCGAATTTTAGTGTCAGAACCTAGAATTTTTTTATCAATAAACCCTCAATTTTTTGAAGCAGGTATGGATGATCTAGTGTTATTTGACTTTGTATCATTCATGAAACAATCTATGATGATGAATGGATAACTAATGCATTACTTCATATAAAACCAGGTATTTTATGGTTTATTTTTTTGTTCAATTCATTTTTACGAATACCCTTGAGTTTTTACCAAGATACACTTCATCTATGATGATTTATTTACACCGATCACTGGTGAAAAATTTAAAATTCTAAATTTTTAGGGATTCCACAGTGCGATCAGTACCAACAAAAACAAAAGTATGCAGCTAGCTCTATGAGGTCCATCCTATGGCATAGTTCGGGTTAAAGAATCATGAGGGAGGCCCAATTAGAATTTTATAGGGAACGAATTTATAAGGATAGATTCATATGATCAAGGTACAATAGGCAACTACAGTTTATAAAGAACATGAAAAAGGAATCCATAAAAAAGTAGATAAAAGATTATATCCTTTTTATTAGAATTTAAGAAGATATACAAAAGGAATGAAAGTAGTGATACAACAAAGTGATCTAAAGATAGTATAACCATTGGTGGTGGGGTGAATAAAATATGGTCAAAATTATAAATAAGAGCATCGTTTTTGAGGTAAGTAGTGGTGGGGCCCTCCTCGAGGCTGGGCTGCTGTAACTGCCCTATTGTGTTAATTTTGGTAATGGTACTTAGGGATAGAGGATCAGTAGCCAGGGTAGTAGCTGAATGTGAGGAATCAACTATCAAATCTGGGTAAGAGCCAATAAAGGTGGAGGAGAGGCATGAATGTGAATAAATGATGAATGTATGAAATTAGGATCAATGAAATTAGCCTTTAGAGAATTCATGGTGAAGGGACCCTTTCCCCAATGAGTGTGATTAAAAATAAACTCCCATTGGGAAAAGTGGTCAATCAGCTCATGAGGAAGCTCTACCGGCTAGGTAACTGGATAGAGGATGGAAGGAATAGTCATGGATATAGAATTCGGCTCGATAGCTATGGGACAAGGGTGAGAGAATTGTTGGTGGGAGGTGGTGTTAGAGTAGGGGCGGTGAGGAAAATAGAAGCTCTAGATTCTTAATAAACTTTATGTCAAAGCACAAAAAGATAATGTGATAATTATACAATAGACAATTCCAAGATCCACCACAATAATGTAGCCACTCTCTAGGTGTAGCGGCACTGACTGGGAAGAGGGGGAAACTGCAGGCCTGGTAGAAGGTGGAGGGTCCTCCTAGGCTGCTGAGGCATCTAACATCTAATCCTCATCTGACTAGTCGACATAGTCTATAATCCACTCATAGTAGAGTGTGAACTAGAAATCCATGTTAACTATAGGGGAGCCTACAATAGTGAAAAGAAGCAGGACCTCAAACTAACTGAAGCCCCCATGGGATTCACCAAGAACTATCTAGGTGCAGGTAAGGGCATGATGGACAATTCTCAAAGGTGAACCACTCAATTTGGTGCTCTTTACTATACAATGGTGATTAAATATAGCCCTTTCATGGGATATTATTTCCCATTTCATTATCATTTCACTCATATTAGGGTCAATACACAAGGTAGGAGAGGAAAAACCATTTTACGAGTAAATTATGAGGCTAATTATAAAATCCTTTAGTAGAAGCTCCCACTTCCATCCACCCAATCTAAACGATACATGAGAATCATCCAAATATAAATTATCAAGGAACTCTATGAAAATATCTCAAAAGGTCTCCTCCTGGACCTTGACTATGTGAAAAAAATGCATCCTCATTAGGGCCTCAATGACTTCCTCCACAACATGTAATTTTTTACAAAACCACCAGATCAATCATTTTATTTTTTCACACAGGTTTAGCTTGAAAGTGCGCACTACAGAGCTGGTGCTATAGATCTATAAAGTATAATTAGTTATGGATGAGTAGTGAAAGGTTGCATTCCTAAGATGTATGTGAGGAGTTGGAGGTAGAGGAAGAGGAATAGGGTTGGTAGGAAGGGTCGACTAGAGGAGGGGATGGTGGTTGGCTTTGATGTTTTTTAGTGGGCTTCTATGAGTATTTGGGGGGTTGGACATTCATTTTCATGCTTGGTGCATACCATGGAGAGAAAGGAAGATGGAATGGGAGATGGATTGGAGAGGGATAATGTGAGGAGGTTTTTATGTATGGGTGGAGACAAATTAGGGAAACACCCAAGAAGATAAAATGATGCTACGAACAAGGGTTTATAGCTTGTAATTTGAATATGCTATAACATTCATGACATGAGTTTATAAATAACTAGTACCCAACTCATGAATTTTCCAGAAACGATCATTTAATTACAATTTTTGATACACATGCTAAAAAAATTGAGTTGATGATCTATGAAATATGTGTCACTTGTTGGGAGTGGGAGGAAATTTGAAGAAGAAATTAAGTGAGTGGGATGCTCATGACACATGGAAATAGAGTGGAGGGTGGTAGTGACATGAATAGTTTGAAGCATTCTATATAACTATATATGTGCATTTATGTTCACATGTGTATATAAATTAAACAAATTCATGAATAAATTATGTATACAGGTTTATATGATTTCAAACAATTTATTCATACTATTTGCATAATACTATATGGAACTTGTTAACAAAGAAGAGAAAAAGAATGAATACTAAACTGCAAGTATAAGGAATGTATACTATGATCAATTACGGTATATAATGTATGAATATATTATTGAAAAAGTGGTGAATGTTGGATTGAATTGATATGAAAGTAATAGTCTATTTAAATATAAAGATTGATAAACTAGGAAAGATGTATAGATTTCTTAGAAATGTTTTATTATTATTAATGAATATTAAAAAATTTATCCGAGCTTATAAAAGTAATATTAATATTATATTTCCGTTTTAAAACTCAAGCATGATTAGTAAGACTTAATTCTTTAAGTATTTTGTAACAAACGCTTGAATCTAAGAGAAAAAAGCCTTTACATTCACACTAAACTCATGGAATCAACAATTTTATCTCAAAACTTTTAAATATTTAAAATAAATACAATTTTCATTTAGGACCACTCACTAAAAATTAATTTTATGGTTTCTTGAAAATATATGCATTTCCACAATAAATATTTTGATGGTGATCTCCATGAAGCCTGCACGGCTCTCCAATGAGTGGAGAAATGATTTTTTTCACCCATGGGAGCTAGTTAGTGCTCATATGAAGATCTCTTGGCAGTATACCTAAGCTTGTGGAATTCTGGAGTTTTATAATTTTGTGGAGTTATACCATTTTGGATGATGATGCCATGGATGTCTTGTTATCCTACCTTTTCATCGATGCTCTAGAACAAAAACTCATTTTTTGATCATTTATGTATGAACTCTTACTAATATGGACAACTCATTCCTTATAATGTCCAAATTTTAGTTCAATTAATTAACTGCTCATGTCTTCACGGATATCACACCCATACTAGTATGAAAACACATATAATTTCATACATTTTCCAAAAACCAAACACTACCTTACTATTTTGGTGCTATCAACATCCCCATACTCACTACATGGCTGTTAGAATAATCAACTCTTGAATATAATGGGTGATCTTCATTTTTGAGGCCAATCATGCGAAGAACCCAATGAAAAGGCTGGTTGAGAATGGTTTTCAAATAATAGGAAACATTGTCTTCAAGTTAAATAATAAAGCATGAATGAATAAAAGGGGCATAGAATAATGACTATAAAGGTTTACATCAATAGTGGACCTAATTTTCATTCCCACAATTAGGGTATTTCATGATGATTCAATCTATTGAAAAAAGGTGGAAATTCTATTTATTCATGCTATAGTGGTGTTATACACAATTTCTATTCCAACAAGAAGGTTGGGTTTCCTGTACTTTCTTGCTTCCATGTGTGTTGGAATTTCCCATTTAACTGTACACTTTATTTACATAAATTAGGGGCTTTGATGTGATGAGAGGGAGCTTTTTGATGTCTCAAATAGCCATGAAAAAAATTGTAGTAGTGAAAAATAATGATAAACAAATCTATATGAACATTAAATAAATTATAGAAATATGTATTTTTGTATGTCAACAATATTTCTTGAAAAAATGTAATTTAAATCAATGAATCAATTGCCCCTATCTATGTCAATAATTATAGTTTTTTGGTTGGTTAAAATGTGAGATAAATATCAATTTGTACTGGGTCCTCTCAAAAGGGATATGTTTAACCCGATTCACTATTTTACTTTGGTGTGGTGAATTGAAAACAATAATGAATGTGAGATGTTTTATTTTTTTTATCATACAAGAATAGAAATGTTTTTTTTCATATTTAAAGTGTGTGTGTGTGTGAAAATAGAGAATATTTTAATCTAATGTGTAAGCTGTAAAACCATTGAAAACAAATTAGATGAAGGAAACCTAAGATTTAATGAAATAAATTTCTAAAATTAATTATTCTAATAATTAAGAGTTGAATGATTACAATAAATTGGGTGGCTGGAGAAAAGGTCTCTCAGTTTCTATAATAGATGAATGTGCTAAAGCATCTAGATGATTTTGATTATGCATTCACATACTAAACTGAAAAAAAAACACTTAAAATTGAGGTAAAGTAGAAAACTTTCCCTTTTCAATGTGTCTCTTTTCTATTACAGTGTTTATGATTCATCCTTTCAAACTTCTTATTCCCTTATTTTCTATTG
Organism: Viscum album; assembly: GCA_963277665.1. Lineage (NCBI taxonomy): Eukaryota > Viridiplantae > Streptophyta > Magnoliopsida > Santalales > Viscaceae > Viscum > Viscum album. The sequence goes on along the minus strand of OY728130.1, from coordinate 723,292,334 downwards.
AAGTTCCTGAAAAATGTTCTATAACAACTCAATGAGGTAGTTATGCATTTATACATGGACATGAACTATCATTACCAGAGAATAAGTTTATTATATTATAGCTATTTCAAAAAAATTATAGTGCATGATGTATTATTATTCCATATTATGATTATGAAGTGATGTAAGTGTATTTATATAATTGTAAAAGAATTATGAAATTTTAAATTTCATTATGGTTAATCACAGAATAAGAAATAGGAAATAATAGATTACATCAATCATACTATATAATAATCCAAGAAATCATCATCAATAATATGAATATGTTGAAGATTAAAATTTTATGGAGTTAATTTTGTAAAAGTTTTGAGTATCGGTATGAAAACAACCATACACATCTATACTACTCACTAAGGTATTAAATAACTTAATTTGGTTGTAAAAAAAAATAACAGTTTTAATGAATTAAATTAAGAACAAAGCATATATATGACAAAGCAATTGGGTGCAGTAAATAGTTTTATAGCATATTGAAAATTACCTATTAGATATTATTTATGAACTTTCTTCTCAATGATGCTAACCAAAGGAGAGAAATTATGTGTAGCGGTTGGGTAACTACTTCAATTATCAGAGGGGAATGATGTAAGGGATTGAGGAAAAAGTAAATGAATGAAATAATGAAACCCAATGAAAATATGTAACAAATAAAATAAATAATATGATATGAAATAAGTCAAAAAAAATAAACCTTAACCAAGGAAAATATGAAAATAAAGAAGATAATAAATTGAATCCCATGAAACCCAATGGATCTGTAATCAAAGAAACCCCAACCAATGGTAGAAATCATATGGCATGTGATGAAGTAGAACCATCTTGGTTTATATGTTTTTAGCTTCAAGATGAATATGGGTCTTTGGATTGGATTAAATCAAATAAAATTGAAATAGTGGTCATATAGATGTAGATATTTCAGGAAATCAAAACCCCAACTATATAAATCAAAGAAAGATTTAAAGAAATAATATTTTATTCATTCAAGAAAAATAAATATAAATAGAGATAAGTTGAGCAAGGAAAATAAATAGAAGAACATGGTTACTAGATTCAATGGAAATGAAAATGGTTATGAGAAAGTTTACTGGATTCAATGGAAAGGAGAATGGTTATGAGAAAAAAATCAGCAACACAGAACGAGAAAGCTAGATATAATACTTTTTAAGGGTAAATTACCAAAGAAAAAGGTATACAATTCAAAATTTTAGTTGATTAATGTGGTAGAAAATTAAGAATTAAACAAATATATATTAAATTTCAAGAATTGATAGTGTGAATTTGTAATATTTATTCAGAATTCCCACTATCTTTGTTTGTGGTGAAAGTTAGTATACATTGAGAAATTAGAAATAAAAATAAAAATAAAACCAATGAATCAAGATTGAAAACTAATATTGATGGTAAAATTTAAATAATGTGAAACCTATGAAAAGGAGAGAAGTGAGACTATTTGAATGTACATATTATCATATAAAACTATCCAAAGTAGATCCATGAGAATCCCTATTGTGAAGTCAGAGGCCTCTGATGAGAAGATCATTTTTGCATCATCGTGACAATCACATTAAGGTAGGTTGATGTTGTCGACTCCCACATTGGTGGTGAATGTGAGGTATAGACTGAGGGGTGGTATCAATGTAGATTTAACGTACCTATTCTCATATAACACCATCCAAAGTAGATCCATGAGAATCCCTATTGTGAAGCTAGAGTCCTCTGAGGAGAAGATCATTTTCACATCATTACAACAATCACATTAAGAAAGGTTGATGTTGTTGACCCCTGAATTGGTGGTGAGTGTGAGGTATAGATTGACGGTTGGTAACAATGTATATTAGTGGATAAATGTAGTAAGTACCGAATTGGGAGTTCCTAATAAATAGAAAACATGTTCTTTATTTACTAATGAATAAATGATAATGAAAAAAATGAAAACATGTTCTTTATTTAGTGAAACAATTACACCGATAAAATAATATTAGAAAACTAAAGCTGTGGAAGATTTTTATTTTGTTATTACATTACTTAATAATAAAAAACGATTTTTATTATTCAATCCTCTGTTAATATTAAAAAAATTATTTTTAAACAAAGATAAATCAAAATATTTTTTACAATATTAATAAATTAAAAGTGAATTACAAATGAATAGTGGAATAATATACTGAATAAATTCATAATGTTATCATACTGATAAAAAAAATTAAAAATACATTGACTGATGGCTAAATTGTAACTGAATTAAACTGAAAATTCATTACTATAAGTGAATTGTATAGGTATAAAAATTGAAAGTGAATTAATTTGAATGTACATTATCCATTTATATAAACTTAGTATACTAATTGGAATATCAATGATGGTTTAATGACCATTCATTGTACTACCCAAATTTAGTTTTAGATCAATGAATATAATTCAAGAAAACTAATATGAATGGAAAGCATAAAATACAGGAATAATTTTAATTTCTTTGACCAAATGACATAATATTAGAATTGAAATGAGCACTTGATTCAACTATTTAAGAGGAGTTTGAAACACTTATTAGTAAATTAAGCAAAGGATATAAAAATAGATTGAAAATAAATAACTATATATGGGGATAGAAAACATCCAAACATAGTTCCTTTATGGTCCTCCCTCAGAAAACTTTCAAGCCCAATATAGATTATTCTTTAATTCATCACAACCTAATAACCTATAAGAGAAAAACATATGAAATAAAGGCATTAAAGGCATACAAAATTTTAATTGTTTCGACCAGATGGCATGATCTAAGAATTGAAATGATACCCAACATCAACTATTTTAGAGAAGATAAACATAAAATGTCTTAAAAACTTATTAGAACATCAAATATATCATAAAAACTTATAAAAATGAAAAATTTAATTAATATGGTAACTAGATTTATTAGTCGAGAAGACAAATAATCATTTCAATCACTAAAATAATTATTGAACGCATATCATTCAATGGATATAAGTGGTTAGGAGAGAACTATAATCAGAATCAAATGTCAACTAAGAATAAATTGATTGTTGGTGAACACATCCTTTATAGGTCTTACGTGGCCTAGGTATATATAAATAGTTGAAATCTCAATATATATATAATCCCAAATTATGGTTGTTGAAATAAAATATAACAGTATACATTATGAGAAATGTAAAAAAAAAATTACGAAAAATTAACTATTATGTTTCATTATATTGAAATCATAATCAAAAAGGAAAATTTTGGGTAGATTAATCCATCACCCATTATTAAAATTTGAATAAACATATCTAAAATAATCGTATCCTACAAACAAAAAATGATGATATTATTTATTATAGAAATTATTTTCATGATTCGTACCTGAAATGGATGAATGAACCTAAAAATGGGTATAAAATGTTAGGATAAAACTATCATCAGCTTCACCTGACAATTAAGAGCACATTCGTTGTCGGCAAAAATGTCCTATATAGGTCTTATAGTGCCTAGAATTATTATAGTGAAAATATCATTAGAAATATAATCATGAATTTTGTTAGTTAAAATGAAATAAATTAGTATCAATTAAGATAAATTAATTAAATAAATTAGAAAAAATGAAATATTATGTTGCATAATATTGAAAACAGAATGAAAATGAAAATTGAGAGAAGATAACTAAAATAAAAGATTTTTTGAAAAATAAAAGAAAGTGGTATACATTAGAGAAAATGAAATACTATGTTTTATAAAAACTAACATGCAATAAGTGTTCTAAAATGTAAAAGGAGCTCTCTTGTAAACCAAACTACTAGATATGCACCTATAAAATATAAAAGGAACAAACCTATAAACTTAAATATTTAATTTTAACTTCACCTAGTTTATTGATAATAAAGATTTATCAATAACTATCTATATTAATATTTTATGAGGTCATACAATGATCACAACATAGTAACATGGCCATAATAATGGTGTATAATTTTTTAATATAAAAACTTTAGGAAACATAAATTATAAACAAAAGCATCGGTAAAGATCACCCATTTCACGTTCCAAAACAATGAATATCAGTTCAAAATGCATGATTAGTACCAAATAAATAAATAAAATTAATGGACTAAGTAATGTTAGTTCAAAAGATAAGTTGAGTACAACTAGGTCTATGGAAATCATTATTTGGAGAGGAAAATGGTTTCGGGATTTGGATCTAGGGTTTCTTGCACAATGGAAAAAATTAGAAACCCACCAATGACATAGGATTAGGTTACTAATCAAAAATGTACAAAGGGAAATAAAATTAGGGTTTTGGAAATTTAGGGGTGCTTCTATTGTGTAAAGGGGGATCGAGGACATAAAAGGCTGATTATATTTCAAAAATCTACCAGGAAGTTTGAGGTGAAGTTGGAGGCGGAGGACCATGTGGAGGCCGATGTGGAGGAGGAGGTATAGGTGAGTGTAGAGGAGGAGACAGACACCAATGCAGAGGAAGAGGAGGAGGTGGAGGCCTATGGAGAGGAGGAGGTAGATGGAAATACAGAGGAGGAGGTGGACACTAATGAGGAGGAAGAGGAGGAGGTGGAGGCTGATGCAGAAGAGAAGGCAGATGCTGATGTAAAGGATTAGGAGGCAAACATTGATGCGGAGGAGGTAGATGCCGATGTAGAGGAAGAGGAGGAGGCCAATCCGATGTAGACAAGATTCGTTGATGGGATACATAGATAGGATTTTGGGGAGAGTTGGGGTGTGGGGGGGGGGGGGGATCAGGAGAATGGTAACATGGTTAGGTTGAGAGGAAATGATCATGGGGGAGACACGCAATGAAGAAATGTTGGGGTGATGAAAAATGTAATAATTTTTACAAGATTTATTACAGATAATGGATGATGTGAATTATCATTTTTGAATTTTAAAAAATTTGTGGAAACTAATGATGGGAATATTAATTCCATGTTGTGAATTGAATTGTACAGACTATTTTTCCTCCTCACTTTATCACCATCTTCAACCCCATCTTCACGAATTACTAAATCATAAAAAACAATTAAACTAAACAAAATAAACAAATGTGGGCTTCCTCTTAGTTAGGTATTCATTTAAATTCTCGAGCTATAAATACCATTTTAAGTCCTCAATTGAATTTTAGAGAGAGGAATCACCCCTCTTACAAAGGTTCCGTGTATAATTTTTTCATTTTCCAATTAACTTTGAATGTTGGTTCCATTCCTCTTTGGATTTCACTACGGGAAAAAAGGGCATTTGCGACGGGTTATTTGCGACGAGATTAAATCCCGTCGCAAATAGTCCCGTGAAAAACTTATTTGCGACGGGGTTATTTGCCCGTCACAAATAAGTAGCCTTTTGCGACGGGACAGCTTTCCCCGTCGCAAAAGGACTGGCGCGGTTTGCGCGCCAAATCGCGGGAAACTTATTTGCGACGGGCGAATATTCCCGTCGCAAATAACCGGCGGCGGTAAAAGGTATTTGCGACGGGAATATTCCCCCGTCGCAAATAGTATGTCGGCAGGTGGTTATTTGCGACGGGACCCGTCGTAAATAACTATTTACCCGTTGACCGTAATAAATGTTGGCTAAGGTATTTGCGACGGGTACCGTCACAAATAATACTATTTGCGACGGGATACCCGTCGCAAATGGGCCCGTCGCAAATAATCTAACCTATAAATACCCCCATCCGTTTTTTTCATTTCATTCTCATTCTTTATCTTCTCCTTCTCTCAAAATTATATTTCTAGAGTTCAGTTTTTCTCCAGTTTAATTTTTTTCTCCGGAGCTGATATTAAAGTTTTGAAGAACGATCAGAGCAGATCAATTTTCATGGTATTTATATTCATTTTAATTTTTTATTTATTTTTAATTTTTTATTAGTTTCAATTATTCTTAATTAGTTGTAATTTAATTATGTTTACATTGTTTTATTACTTAATAAATTTAAATTATTAGTATTGTTCATAGTTAATGGTAATTAGGAATAATTAGCAATAATTTTTAATAATTAAGAATAAATATTAATAATTAGTAATAAATACCAATAATTAGGAATAATAACATTATTACATTATTAGTCTATTTTATTATTAATATTAAAATAATATAATTTTTTATATATATACAATTCTCTTTTCATCTGTGTGTTTGCTGTCTTCACATGTATTATTTGTATGTGGAGATAGAAAACGCACAGATGAAAGAAGAATTGTATATAAATTAGAAAATTATATTATTTTAATATTAATAATAAAATATATTAATAATGTTATTATTTGTAATTATTGGTAATTATTTCTAATTATTGAAAATTATTCATTTAATTACTAATAATTAGGAACAATTATCAATAATTATCAATAATTAAGAATAATTAGTAATAATTAGTAATAATTATCAATAATTAGTAATAATTAGTAATAATTATCAATAATTAGTAATAATTACCAATAATTAGTAATAATTACCAATAAGTAGTAATAATTACCAATAATTAGTAATAATTACCAATAATTTGGAATAATTACCAATAATTAACAATAATTAGTAATAATTAGTAATAATTACCAATAATTACCAATAATTAGTAATAATTAGTAATAATTACCAATAATTACCAACAATTAGTAATAATTAGTAATAATTAGGAATAATTAGGAATAATTAGGAATAATTAGTAATAATTAGGAATAATTAGTAATAATTAGTAATAATTAGTAATAATTAGTAATAATTAGTAATAATTAGTAATAATTAGGAATAATTAGGAATAATTAGTAATAATTATGAATAATTAGGAATAATTAGGAATAATTAGGAAAAATATCGAATAATTAGGAATAATTAGGAATAATTATCAATAATTACCAATAATTACCAATAATTACCAATAATTACCAATACTTACCAATAATTACCAATAATTACCAATAATTACCAATAATTAGCAATAATTAGTAATAATTACCAATAATTAGTAATAATTAGTAATAAATACCAAAAATTAGGAAAAATTAGGAAAAATTAGGAAAAATTAGGAAAAATTACCAATAATTAGTAATAATTAGTAATAATTAGTATTAATTACCAATAATTAGTATTAATTACCAATAATTAGTAATAATTACCTATAATTAGTATTAATTACCAATAATTAGTATTAATTACCAATAATTAGTAATAATTACCAATAATTAGTAATAATTAGGAATAATTACCAATAATTAGTAATAATTACCAATAATTAGTAATAATTAGTAATAATTACCAATAATTAGTAATAATTACCAATAATTAGTAATAATTAGTAATAATTAACGATAATTAGTAATAATTACCAATAATTACCAATAATTAGTAATAATTAACAATACTTACCAATAATTACCAATAATTGCCAATAATTACCAATAATTGCCAATAATTACCAATAATTAGTAATAATTAACAATAATTACCAATAATTGCCAATAATTAGTAATAATTGCCAATAATTAGTAATAATTGTCAATAATTACCAATAATTGGTAATAATTACTAATAATTCCCAATAATTAGTAATAATTAATAATAAATATTAATAATTACCAATAATTAGTAATAATTATTAATAATTAGTAATAATTACTCATAATTAGTAATAATTACTCATAATTAGTAATAATTACTAATAATTAGTAATAATTACTAATAATTAGTAATAATTACTAATAATTATCAATAATTAGTAATAAATATCAATAATTAGTAATAATTAGTAATAATTAACAATAATTAACAATAATTACTAATAATTAGTAATAATTAGTAATAATTAGTAATAATTAGGAATAATTAACAATAATTACTAATAATTAGTAATAATTAGTAATAATTAGTAATAATTAGGAATAATTAGTATTAATTACCAATAATTAGTATTAATTAACAATAATTAGTAATAATTACCAATAATTCGTAATAATTACCAATAATTAGTAATAATTATTATTAATTACCAATAATTAATATTAATTACCAATAATTAGTAATAATTACCAATAATTAGTATTAATTACCAATAATTAGTATTAATTACCAATAATTAGTAATAATTACCAATAATTAGTAATAATTAACAATATTTACCAATAATTACCAATAATTACCAATAATTACCAATAATTACCAATAATTAGTAATAATTACCAATAATTACCAATAATTGGTATTAATTACCAATAATTAGTAATAATTACCAATAATTACCAATAATTGGTATTAATTACCAATAATTAGTAATAATTACCAATAATTGGTAATAATTACCAATAATTGGTAATAATTACCAATAAGTAGTAATAATTAGTAATAATTACCAATTATTAGTAATAATTAGTAATAATTACCAATAATTAGTAATAATTACCAATAATTAGTAATAATTACCAATAATTAGTTATAATTACCAATAATTAGTAATAATTACCAATAATTAGTAATAATTAACAATAGTTAGTAATAATTACCAATAATTAGTATTAATTACCAATAATTAGTATTAATTACCAATAATTAGTATTAATTACCAATAATTAGTAATAATTACCAATAATTAGTAATAATTAGTAATAATTACCAATAATTAGTAATAATTAGTAATAATTACCAATAATTAACAATACTTACCAATAATTACCAATAATTACCAATAATTAGTAATAATTACCAATAATTAGTAATAATTACCAATAATTAGTAATAATTACCAATAATTAGTAATAATTATCAATAATTAGTAATAATTACCAATAATTAGTAATAATTAGCAATAATTAGTAATAATTAGCAATAATTAGTAATAATTAGCAATAATTACCAATAGTTACCAATAATTACCAATAGTTAACAATATTTACCAATAATTACCAATATTTACCAATAATTACCAATATTTACCAATAATTACCAATATTTACCAATATTTACCAATATTTACCAATATTTACCAATATTTACCAATATTTTCCAATAATTAGAAATATTTACTAATATTTACCAATAATTAGAAATAATTACCAATAATTAGAAATAATTACCATTAATTTGGAATAATTACCAATATTTACGAATAATAACATTAGTACATTATTTGTATATTTTATTATTAATGTTAAAATAAAATAATTTTCTATATTATATACAATTCTCTTTCATCTGTGTGTTTTCTGTCTCCACATGTAATATTCGCATTCTTTTTCAAAATTATCAACCTACTCGCCAATGGAGAGGTGAAAGTGAATGCAAATATTACATGTGGAGACAGAATGTCAAACACACAGATGAAAGGAGAATTGTATATAATATAAAAAATTATGTTATTTTAATATTAATAATAAAATATACTAATAATGTAATAATGTTATTATTATATAATTAATGTTTATGAAAAAATTATATTAGTATTATTAAAATAATAAAAAATCAATATAATATTAAAATTATCAATATTTGTAACATGTTTTGCTTTATTCTCAATATATTCAATCTTTACTTGAGTGTTTTTTCTAACAAATTATTCAAAACCAGTAATGCTTTTATATTTTATAGAGAAATATGGAACAACGATGTCATCAACAATCATTATTAGGTGACCGCATATGGATAAATCAACATAGAAATCCAAATGGTTCTAGTTTAAATCCAGTATATGTTGAGGGTGTGGAGACTTTTTTATCATTTGCGGCATCAAATTCAGAATTTGTTTCAGAAGGCAAAATAAAATACCCTTGCAGAAAATGTGCATTGAGAACGTTTGACACATTTGACAAAGTGGGAGAACATCTCTTGCGTTTTGGTTTTCAACCAGATTATGTTTTTTGGTATCAACACGGTGAACACAGTTCCAGAGCAGGTGATACCAACTTGATTCCGGATCCATCCCGGTTTCAAGATTTAGTACATGATGTTGCAGGTTCATCTATTCAACATACAGAAACTCCGGCTGATATAGCTTCAAATCCTGAGTTGGCACCGTCTGAATTTTATGAGTTGTTGAAATCTGCTGAGGATGCATTATATCCTGGCTGCAAGATGAGAAAATTAGAAGCAGTTGCAAAATTTATGGCTATCAAATCAGATAATGGAATTTCAAACACCTGTTTTGACCAGATATTTTCTTTGCTGAAAACACTGTTACCCGAAGGAAATGTTTTACCTGCAAATTACTATGAGAGTAAGAGGCTGGTTCGAAATTTGGGACTTACTTGTCAGAAGATTCATGCATGTTCAAATGACTGCATTTTATATTCTGGGGAAAATGAGTCATTGGATAGTTATCCTACATGTGGGAAACTGAGATATAAAGAAGGACAACACGGGAAGTCTGGTTTGATTCCTGTAAAACAGTTGAGATATTTTCCACTTACATCCAGACTTCAGTGTTTATTCATGTCTAAGAATACAACGACAATGATGTCATGTCATAAAGAGAATATTTCAACCGATAAAAGCTTGAATCATCCAGCCGATGGTGATTCATGGAAACATTTTGATAGAGTGCATCCATCCTTTGCTTTAGAAGCTAGAAATGTTCGACTGGGCCTTTCCACTGATGGTTTCTGTCCGTTTGGATCTTATGGTAGTCAATATTCATGTTGGCTTGTTTTTTTAACTCCGTACAATTTACCTCCATGGATGTTGATGAAGGAGCCATATATCTTTTTGACTTTACTAATTCCAGGAAATTCGAAGAAAAATATTGATGTTTATTTGAAGCCATTGATTGATGAATTAAATTTATTGTGGAGTACTGGTGTCAGTACATATGATGTTGCAACGAAACAGAATTTTATACTGAGAGCAGCATTGATGTGGAAAATAAGTGACTTCCCGGCTTATGGGATGTTATCTGGATAAAGTACACATGGTCAGAAATCATGTCCTTACTGTATGGGAGAGAACAAAGAATTTATGCTCATTCATGGAAAGAAACCTTGTTATTTTGACTGTCATCGCAGATTTCTTCCAGCTGATCATCCTTTTCGCAGAAACAGATCTCATTTCAGAAAAGGAAAAGTTTAAAGGGATGGACCTCCAAAAATGATATCAGGTTCGGAGTTAAAATCAGTTGTATTTTCATTACCGCTCATCACTTTTGGTCCCACAATCAATCAACAGAAAATTTCTGGTTTTGGGAAAGAACACAATTGGACTAAACGTAGCATATTTTGGGATTTTCCATATTGGTCTGATCTGTTGGTCCGACACATGTTAGATGTCATGCATATTGAGAAGAACTGTTTTGATAATTTGTTTCATATAGTTTTGGATACGCCAGGAAAGAGCAAAGACAATGTAAATGCACGTTTAGATCTTGCCCAAATTTGCAGGCGTCCAGAATTGGAACTATTTGAGAATGTCAGAACAGAAAGGTTACTGAAACCAAAAGCAGCTTATAAACTGTCTAAAGAAAACCGTTTATTATTTTGTCAGTGGATTGCAGATTTGAGACTTCCAGATGGCTATGCTTCTAATTTGGGTAGATGTGTAAAGAATCGTCATATTACTGGATTAAAAAGTCATGATTGTCATGTTATAATGGAGAGACTTCTACCCATTGGATTAAGAGGTCTGTTGAATTCTGTGATTTGGGATTCCATAACAGACATGTCTCATTTTTTTCGGGAAATTTGTGCGGCTACGGCAGATTATGATGCTCTAGGCAAACTTGAAAAAGATGTTGTTGTAATTATATGTAAACTGGAAAAAATATTTCCGCCGTCTTTCTTCGACTCAATGGAACATTTGATGTTACATTTTCCATATGAAGCCAAATGTGGAGGTCCGGTACAGTTTTGATGGATGTACCCATTTGAAAGATGCATGCAAAAATTGAAAAGAAAAGTATGTAACAAAGCATCTGTGGAAGGATCTATTACAGAAGCTTATTTGTAAGAGGAAATATCTTTTTTCTGCTCCCATTATTTTGAATCTGAGTATCCTTCAAAACACAACCGAATGGGACGGAACGAGAAGAATATTGATGAAATCGACAATCAATTATCTATTTTCAACCAGTCAGAGCTTGGTTTTGGTGGAGTTTATGAACGCTGGCTTTCAGATGATGAACATCAGAGAGCTCATACGTATGTTCTGCTCAACTGTGAAGAGATGACATCAGTTGTACTGTAAGTGTTTATATCACTTATTCTATCATTTATGTTATAGTAAATAACTTTGTTTTTTATAGGTTGTATGATAATCATATCAAGAAACAAATTCCACAAATTACAGCAGCTGCTCTCGAAGAACGTCAACTGAAAAATTTCTCTCAGTGGTTTCAAAAACTGGTAACATAAATTCTTTATCTTTTAGCAACTCATTCAATGTATAGTTTACTATATTGATAATTATTTCACAAATTTTCAGTTGTCTCGACATGCTGATAAAATTGACAAACGGCTGTGTGTATTGAGTAACCCACCTTCCAAACCTGTTAAAACTTATAATGCATATGTGGTGAATGGATTTCGATTCCACACACATGCATATGGGGAATCGAAAAAAACAATGAACAGTGGAGTTAGCTTGAGAGGATCTCATCATCGAGAAAATGAAGTTGACTTTTATGGCATACTTGATGAAATCATTGAACTCTGTTATCTTGGACAACATTACATAACCATGTTCAAATGTCGGTGGTTGGATACAGAGAGAGGCGTGCATGTTCATCCGACTCATGGAATCATCGATATTAAATGTAAAAGTGTTCTCACAGTAAATGAACCATTCTTATTGGCTCAACAGGCATATCAAGTTTATTATGCAAAGTACTGTGCAACATCAAGAGACTTGACTGATTGGTGGAGTATAATAAAAATCAAAATTCGAGACAATCAGTTTAGTCAAAGTGAATGTGCTTTCACTGATGTGCAAAGAATTGAAGTTTTTCAAGAGAGTACTCAAAATCAATCTTTTTTACAAAGAGACATGAGTATCGATGACGACACCCCACATTTAAGATTCGGTGATGACGATGATGTTAATGATGTCACATATGAATTTGAAATGGTAAGAGATGAAGCAACTGTAACTCGAATGGATATCGATGATGTTGAGGAGGAATATGAAGATGGCATTGACATATATGAAGATGATGATGAAGATGAACACTGATAGCATTCCATGGTATTTATATACAATCATAATATGTATATATGTATATATGTATATATAATAGTAATTATCAATTATTTGCTAACATTAACATTTTCTGTTTCAGATGGACGAGGCCACATTTCGTGAGTTGGCGGATGCTGACCTGACTTTCGATGCGGATGCGTTGCTGACAGATGACCCTCATCCTGCAGGCGCTCCAGGGAGTACGCAGAGGGGGCGCGGTCTTGCACGATTGATGATTCCTAACCCCGTCCCCGAGCGACGTCCACGTCTTGGGTTTGATCCACGCACACGGAGGCGTGATAACCTGTGTGATAACCAGTGGATTTGACTAAGATTTCATTAATCTATTCACATAATAAATGTTTATTATTTTTTCAGTTTTCCGCATATAGCAGTCGAACAGGGCAGCGCTATTTTGCGCAACTATTTCTCTCAGCCATGGACCACATGAGAGTAGATTCCCATTGATGTGCAGCAGGCCATGTTCGACCATTGGTTGGTACGTACGTAAATAAATAATTTTTATTTTGAAAATTATTTCATTTCTAACTTGATATTTTGATTTATTTGTAGGGTTTATGGTATCCGATCGAGGATACCATGCGTGACGCCATCCATGAGGCATGGGAGGTGGCCATGCGTGATCGCCTTCGTCAGTTTTTGCACAATTTAAGAAAAGCTGCGATGAAGAAAGCAGGAGTGTCAGATTTTGAGGAGTCATGTAGAGCACACCGACCAGAGTATATTTCATCCCATGTATGGGATGGATTATGTGCACACTGGTTGAGTGGTGCCTTTTAGAGGAGATCATCGGTGGGGAGGCAGAATCGGGGGAGACAGGAGGTGACTCATCGAGCTGGGAGTCGTTCTTTCAGTACTCATAGACAGCATCTGGTACGTACATTATTTATAAATATTTTATATAACTATAAATATTAACAGTTTATTTTTTATTCTTATAGGCTGTCGAGCACCCTGATATTACAGAGTACGGCGTATATCGGAGGATGTATAGTGATCCTGCTACTGAGGAGCTTAGAGGTGATCGTCAGCATCACATCGTGGTCAGTATTATTTGTTTTCAAGTTTAAAAATTAACTGCATATAATATATTCACAATTTTAATTTTAAATTGCAACTATAGGAGTCATATGAGGCCGCAGCGTCACAGGCCCGGCCTGAGAGTCAGGCCGAGTCATCAGATCAGACCACTGCCCGTCAGTTTGATGAGGCAGCATGGATGCAGGCCACCCAGTATGCCTTCGAGAAGGGCCGGGTAGTTGGTATCGGCTCTCGACTGACTCCCGGAGATTATTATGGCAGTGCTGCGATGTCGGCGTCCAGCTCGAGAGGAGCTCGTGCATCTTCTTCTACTATACAGTATGAGGATCAGTTGCGATCTCAGACTGCACAGATGGAGAGTCTCCGACAGGAGCAGGAGCAGATGCGTCAGCAGCATGAGGAGGAGCGTCGACGCCAGCAGCAGTTGTACGAGGAGCAGACGAGTCAGTGGCAGCAGCAGTATCAGGAGCAGATGGAGTACATGCGCCGACTCACTCATGCTTTAGGGATGGAGTTTCCTCCACCACTATCTGCAGATCCCCCACCTCCCCCCTCCCCCCCTCCATCATATTAGAGTTTGTATTTATGTTATAAAATTTGGGAAATCAAAATATTTTTTTTTTCTATTCTTAGTTTTTGTCTCATTATAAAATATTAATAATATTATATTTTTAAATAACAATATTAATATGAATAATAATATTATTTATATTTTATAATATTAAAAAATATATATATATTAAAATTTTATAATATTATAATTTAATTATATTTTTTGTAATACTTGAATTATTTTAATATTTGAATGTAAAATAATTCTATTATTTTTATATTAATTAAAATAACTTATTAATATTTTTTTTATTTATGAATTATAATTCTAATATTATTATATTAATTAAATAATTTATTAATATTCTATTATTTTTTATTTTTGAATTATAATTCTATTATTATTATATTAATTAAAATAATTAATTATTTTTATTTGTGAATTATAATTCTATTATTATATTAATTAAAATAATTTATTAATAATTTTTTTTATTTTTTTATAGTATTTGCGACGGGATACTATGCCCGTCGCAAATACTAGTATTATTAATAGTTTTTTATTTTTTAAAAAAAAAATAGTTTTTGCGACGGGACCCGTCGCAAAAACTATTTATAGTATTTGCGACGGGATACTATGCCCGTCACAAATACTATTATTATTAATAGTTTTTTATTTTTTAAGTTTTTTACACAAATATGGAATACTATTTGCGACGGGGAGAATGACCGTCGCAAAAAAAGGCTTTAGCGACTGGCCCGTCGCAAATAAGTGTTGTTGCGACGCCGTTTTCAGCAACGGGCTATTTGCGACGGGATCCCGTCGCAAATGCCCCGTCGCAAATACCTGTTTTTCTAGTAGTGTTTCCACTGCTTTATAATGGAAAAAATTTATTATGTAAAATGGTTCTGACCATCAGGATTTCAATTTTCCTCGAAATAATTTCAGACATGAGTTGCACCAAAGTACTTTTTATCCTATTGTGAATATCCCCCTTTCAATATATCTATCATTTTTGTTTTATCTTAATAGATATTTGTATTTTCATAGCAATTTATTATAAACTATTCTAGCTCATTCATTAGTTGTAATGAACATATCTCTCTTGCATGATTTGTGTCCATGTTGATTTTCTTGATGGTCTAAAATGACTAGAGCTGCAATTCAAGTAGTAATAGGTAAATTTTCCAATAAATAAGTTGAAACAGGGTCATACCAATATTTGTTTTGAAATCTGTATGGTATGCTTAGATTTGAACTCTAGTATTTTTTTCTTACATTGACAATTTTTTCTAGAATATTCTTAATTTAAAAGTTTTAAAGCTCCACTTACCTACTAGTTTTCAGGTGATAAGGTGTTATAGTGTTTTAGTGTACCCCATGTTTCTCAAGAAACACTTTCATCAAGTGATTTTTAAAATTTATACCATGATCATTGATGAGAAAGAAAGGAATTCCAAATCAAGAAAAGTTGTTTTTCTTCAAAAAAATTATTACCAATTTATTCACATTGAGTGTTAAAGATTAATCCTCTTCCTATTTTGATACATAGTCAAGAAACACCATAATTCAAGTACTTAAAAAATATTTATGTAATGGGTCCATAAACTCAATGCCTGAAACATCAAACACTTCAACCTCAAGGATTGGGTTTTGGGGAATTTCATTATTTTTTCCAATTGAGTGAACTCTTTGACAATGTTCACAACATTGAAAATTTTTTCATGCATTATGATGGAGTGTGGGACAAAATAATCTACTTTGGAGTGTCTTGAAAAGAGTATGATTAGTCCCATTATGTCCTCTAGTATGTGATGTATGGAAATATTATAGCATGTCATTCATTTAATATTTTGGTATACACCATATCATAAGTACATCACTACATTTTTTGTAAGGAAGTGGTTCATCTTAATAATAGTGAAATTCATCAACCAAGATTATTTTCCATTGTTGGTAGGAAAATTGGGGATAAAGTGTTCTAGTGGTGTGGTATTTTGAGATATCGAAAAACCATGGTCGAGCTTGTAAGTCCACACAAAAAAGTGTCCCATCTGGGAAGTTATCTAAAATTTCTAACTCATTTTCTTCTTCAACATTGAAAAAATGAAGTCTTAAAAAATGGGTAGCAATGAAATTTTTTGATCCCTTTGTGTCTTTAATTATGATATCAATTTAGTACAATAGCATGATTGTTGAAACTGTGAAGTGTGCTCCATGCACTTTCCTGCAGAATTCAAGATGTGAACCTCACTTTGACACCAAATGTTGATATTGAGTATAAATATATATTTATGAAAGATGAAGGAGTATATTGTGTTTCTATGTGTCACGAACAAAAAATTCATCGATATGAGCCCAAAATTTCACATTGAAAATCTCTATTTTTAATGGGGGTAAATTACGGTAGAAAAGGGATAGACTCGAAGTGATGAAACTGCATCCCACTACTGATCTACAGAAGGGGTGTAGGGGTGGGGTACAACCCCTATGATAAGGAGTAGCAGGTTATCTTAGGAACCTGTGCACACCACCTACGCAACCCAGAAGGTGTTGCATCCCCTACAAAAGGTACCTATGCACACTACCTATGATGAGGTACTAACACACATCACCTCCATGGTACTAAAAGGAAGGACACCCCTATGTAGGATACCTACACTAGACACCTGCACCATGGACCTATATAAGGAAACTACTTTTACTAGGGTTCCCTATTTTCCAATAAATAGGACCTTAGGGCTCCTCATTTGATCAACTGGAAAATTGGAAAAAGCCCCCGATCTCTATTCGTGCATCCCATTCACCCAGGTCTCCAAGAATTTCCCAGTTATCTCTCCAAAATCAGAGAGAAGAGATAATTAAAGGGGATAAGTGAGATCAAACTATCTTCAGGGTCCTAAAAACAAGACACATGCGCATGGACCCCTTCTCCCATAGTGAAAAACTCCTACACAATGACCCTCTCCCTAATTAGTGAACTGTGTGAGACCTTTCCATAGATACCTAAGGAAACCCATGGTGCCTAGGCTAATGTATCCCCCAAGTATTATTTCCAAGGTGTTCCATTTAAAAAGGCACACCCAGTTTTGATTCGTCTTTAAAGCCACTAAATGGAAGGTCTCTTCTTCTATTGGATCCCTCATCCGAAATGGTCCAAATTGAAACCTCCAATGAAGCCTCTAGATTTGTAAGACCATGGGAAGAATAACACTAGCATATCTCTCATTTGGATATGCATTCCTATAGTCATAAGTTTCTTTTACTTGTCCTACAACATGTTTAGGGTCCTTTGGGTGCACATGGATGTGAATTCATATGGTCATGAGGACCCCGACCCTGGGGGAGGTGTTAGGGAACTCCTGGTCTTAGATACAAGGGCTATGACCATGTTATCTCTTTATAGTCTCTAGGACTCAAAGCCATTAGGTCCAGGTGGGGAGGGTTAGGATTACTCTTGTTTTTTCCATTCAACATTGAATGATATCCTCCTCCCTTGATGTGTAAACAATTTCAGGTTATCCTCCTCAAGAGTAACCCCTAGCCTTTTTAACAAGTGGTTTTAATCTTTCTACTCATTGATCCATGAGGGTCATGTCCATATGGGTAGTCAGATATGACTATCCTGGATACGCAATGGGAGAGAAAATGGGTGCATACAAGCCCCTTTTCTTCTCTCATTTCCCTATCCTCTTCCACTAGCAAAGGAGGATAAGTGTGTGGTTTTCTGGATATTATACTTCCCCTTGTTTCTCAAGTTCAAGAATGACTCATCATGGATTATATGGGATTCTGGGATAATCATGATCATGGAATACATGTAGTTGGATTCTTATTTTGAGTAAATAATATTCTTTCAGATCTTCATATCATCTTCCTTCATAGTGCCCCATAGGCATGGTCCCTCAAGGGCATGTATCCAACCTTGGGGAAAAGTAGATCATGTGTTTTCTAAGATATTCTATTTTCTATTTTTTCTCACATTGATCATGACTCATGTGGGATTAGAAGTAGATGATAGTCATGAAATCCACCTAATCCCAAACATCTATGGGCCTCCTACTTGGTATAACCCCCAACCTTCCATTTGGGCATCCTCTTGGGGATTAAGCTTTGATCAAACCCATCCATGTGTGTACTTCTCAGAAGTAGGCCCCAAATAAAACCTTTGGGCTTCTGCTTCAGGAATAGGGCCCAAATATATCACCATACTCACCCATGGGCCTCCTCCTTAGGTGTAAGGCCCAAAAAAGCCTCCAAATAACCATGATTCAATACATTTATCATGACACCTTTCACATGGCATCCTTTTATAGATTAATCACCAAATTAATCCTATCAAAGGGCCATTCTCTCCTACTAGAAAAACTATCACATGGACTCCATAGAAATAGGTCGTCATAACTAAACTACACAGTCTTTAATCCCCATCCAAATGGGATATGTATAATGCTTCCCTATGGTCTAAACCCCACAACCAAAATCAACCCTATTCTCTATGGGCCACATTATTTGTAGGGTTTAATTCATCAATGGAATCTATATCTATTCCAGGTTCCCTGTGCTATTTTAGTTCAATTCCCACACTAAACTTTGACTAGGAACCTTTAGCCCATACATCATAGAAAAATAATGTTAAAATGCATGGTTTGGCCCTTATCACATGACCAAAAAAAGAATGATGTGTGTCATTAAGTGGAATTGAAATATAGGGGTCTGATTCCTTTCACAAGGATATCTAGGAAGCCCATCTATGGGTCTGATCCCAACATAAAAAAAATCCCATCTCCTTGGATGATGATACACTCCAGAGCACCACATTATGTGGTTAGAAAACCAACATCATCATAATAACAACCAAAGAATATCTAATCCATATATAAGAGGATACCATTTATGGAGAACCTTAGATACATATAGATATTTCCATTAATGAAAACCTCAAATACCTAAATATGATTCTAAATTCCATACATGATAATAATTTATTGTTAGTTCAAGGGTGAACCACATCATACTCAGTAATTAATAAAGGATTCTTGAACATATCCTAAATATATAAGAGAGACCTAGTGTTGGGAATAATTCCCCTTAAAAAGGTGTGATGTGCCTGACCTCCCATCCTCTAAAAAATGTGAGATCTTAAGTATTGTTGGGCAAACTCCCCAAAAAGTGTCTGCCTTTGGAAGACATGTCCCTCATGGATATAGAACCGTCGTGTGTTTTTAGTTTCATGAATAAAACCCATTGGAAACTGTTTAGAAATAGTGATCCCTATATGGATTATTGTACAAAATTCACCCCCCTGCAATCAATCGTCGGGCGTTCGATCTCCATTGGAAACAAAAAACCGTGAAGTTGACGTGAATCCTTAACCAATAGGATAGTATCACCGAACTATCAGGCCCCTTTTTCTATAAAAATGAAAGATGACCAAACAAGATAATCAATCATGCATGTGTTCATTCAAATGATATTTTGCTTTGATGGGGTCTTGTTGTTTATTTTTTCCATACATATAGAAATTTTCTCTCATGATTATCTTCAATACAATGGAATCCTTATAGATTTCCCCAACATACACCTCAACTAATGTCCATGCAAGGTATTCTTTCAAGAAAAGGAAACCGTAACCAACCCAGTGTCTTCAGTGCTAGGTCTCAAATGTACTGGTCTAGGAGTACCATTAAAATGGTATAATATTGACCCTAGAGGCTACCTAAATTTACTTCCCACTCATGAAGTCTGAAAAATCACCCAAAAAATTGTGTTTGGTGGTCCATAAATAGGCCACACCTATCTTTATCTAAAACCATTTTGGGAGTTTATCCCCAGAACGCTACAACCTGTCTCACCATTATATCAGGGAGGTGGACCAAGATTCCACATATGAACTCATACAGAAGACACATGGTTCCTTCCAAAGGGATCCCACTAGCAATCACTATCACCAATTTCATGCTATAGTTACCCCTCAACCTGATAAGGGTGTCATCCTCGGCCATCTGACCTAGTTTATCTACACCCAGGCAAGCAAGACAGCCTACTGGGGGGCATAATCCAGTTAGTAGAGATCAAGGTCACACGTTTTCCCCTTTTGGAGAATCCCAAAAATCAAATTTGGTGGCCAACTATGATGGGGAACATACACCTATGTGCTTTAATTTAGCTGGCTAGCTGTATCATCTGGGAGCATCTAAGGACGCCCGTAGTTCAAATCTGGTGAAAACCATGAGCAGGAACATACAGATGACCACAATAACCATGTATTATAGCATCCTCATTTGGAAGTACTCAAATAATCCTACCAACCATGTTTGGTGGCTTTCCACAAGCAGGTGAACACACCTACCTATATTCATTAATACTTTTAGCAGCCTCATAGGACAGCACCTGGAGAAGTCAATCGAAAAGTCTTAGAAATGAATAGGGGGAAGACCCACCATTCTTCCCTCACATATGAGTAATGTCAGTATCCATAGGTAGGAAATGGGGGATAGAAGCAGACACATAACCCTTCCCAAGAACTGGATGGGTATATATCCCCATTTCAGTTGCTGAAGTCACCAATAATATATTAACAATGGTGAAATGGTGGTCACAAATCCATTCCCACATCCTACAGACCTGTCAGGACATCATAACAGAAACAAAAGTAGTTATAGAGGGATGAAAACACGGTTTTATCCCCACAAATGGGGTAGATTATTCGTATTTTACCCTATATTAGACACATGCCTCTACTCTTATCCAGTAGGTTTGTGGGGAAAACACCCTAGTGATATATAGAAAATCAAATCGGGAATATACACCCATTCCAATAGGAGGTAATCATCCTATCCCATTGGCCACTCTATGTTTGGAACAAACCCCTGTCTATGAAAACCACTTACCCCATCAAGTGGCCCCATACACTCACAAGAAGGAATCCAAGAAGAATCCTCACCAAAGACAATTGGAAGATGAAGAGCATATCTATGATCCAGATCTACTTAAGGATAGAGTTTCTAAATCACTCATAAACTTTTCTATGGGAGCCTAATATCCTACTGTACTATTACCAAATGATGTTGGTATTAATAGTAATTTTGAATGTCCTCCTTAGACACTTCATCATGAAGGCTTTATTTATGACCATAATTCGATCAATCTCAAGATCCCATCTCCCGAATATAGTCACAAAATCCCTCTACATGGACAAAATATCAAGGAGTAAGTGGGTATTCCCCTTAATAAAATTAATCATGGTAGTCCTCCCCATGATGGAATTCACTTTGAAAGTTCTCTCTGCATTAGTGTTTCAAATCATCAGAAGGGTCCTTCGCTTGGAGATGTAGTGATGAGAAATCCCTCATACCATGAGGCACATGAGAAAACAAGGCCATTCATGTATGATGTCTTTTCATTAGAAAGTGAAATCATTTCTCAACTAGAATACAACCCAAAGTGATTTTTGTTCTCTAAAACTACTTTGGATCGCCTTCCCTCCAACATAACAGAGGAATTCCCCACAAATCTAACCACTTATGATAAAGAGGAAAAGGAATCCACTCTAGTCAGACTAGGTAGAGTAACCTCTAGAGAAAGAAAAAGAAGACATGATAAACTTGAGGAAACAACTGCCTAATGATGACATACTAGTCCCATTATGGCCTTTAGCAACCTATCAATATAGTATTCGAGTGACACTATTAGAAGATTGTGTACATGAAATCCACATCAACATATGAAAAAATATTCATCACCTGAGAGAAAAATTATTTCCCTATGATGAATACCAAATCCACATCAAGATAATAGAAGGGATGTAATCCAAATTGACATAGAAATTCTTCTGGCTGTATGACATCCAAATATCAAGAAACAATAAGGATCCCTTCAACGTGCATTCCCCAATGAATTAGAAATATTATGATAGTTAATCATAGAAACCCCATATGGTGTTAAAATCATAGGATGGGGTTCACACATAGCACTAAATTTCACTATGCTCCTAAACAAAAAATCCCGCCGAAAGTGGTATCATTCAATGTCATAGCTTCATTCTAAATTCAAAAAATTAATCCCATTCCCAAATGAAGATTTTCTTCAAAAAAATAGGCCCTGACCAAATCTCACTAACATCAGGATAGAAGAGATCAGGCTATTGAGAGAATTTTTCATCAATCATATGAAAATATCAAGTGGGCCTCATATTTAGGATAAGTTATCGATTAGATTTCTCAAATATCATAAATAGAATGACAATCTTGGGAAGTGGGTGATTAAAATGCATACCAAATGATGCACCTAGACCCTGTTCAAACAAAACTCCATAGAATCAGAAGATAAATTGCAACAATAGAATCCATGATATTTTAGGAGCAACCCTATCTCATAGGGATGAGGGATTTTTTAACCCAAACCTCAAGGTCAACAAACCAGACCCACAGGGTTGTGAAAGTGGAATAGGAATAGCCCCAGTTTTCAATGTTGTGAGAATTTTCACCTCAACAACCTCCTCCCCAACATGAATTAATCTTCTCCTGATTAGGTAAAATAACACATAATGAGTAATCATAGTTTGTCCCCTTATTTGATCCGATACATTCCCTAGGAACATGAATGAATGAAATTACTGGAGATTACCTTTGGATTATTGTACACTAAATAACTCCTAGAGAACCAAAAAAGGATAGGACAATGACTTGTGGAGGGTGTAAAAATAAGTATTATTGCAAAGACACTAATAGAATTCCTACAATGCATTACACATATGTAAATATCATCAAAACCAACCTTAGAGATTATAAAGAACACACATCCAATTTGGAGGAGGATTCAGAGGAGTAAGTTCTTGTTCATAATGTGAAGCACACTAAAAGAATTGAAGGGGGTGTACACACCCAGAACCATAAGTTTGGTATGAATCTAGTAAATACCCCAATCACTATGTCATTAACTCTATGAAAGACCTCAAACAAGGAAAAGTGTAAGGGTCGGATTGTGCCTCACCTAACTCCCAAAGAGTTTAATCTCATTTCACTTGAGGAATGATTTTATCAGCATGAGGAGGATATTAAATAATTGAGGAGAATAAATGTAAAAATACTTAGAGGAATACTTAATACTGGATATAATCTACAAGAATATTGTAAACTTGTTCTCCCAGTTGGCACACCTCATCATAGAGGGTTTGTTGCAAAAATTGAAAACAATACGGAACATCATCTCGATGCAGGATACTAACAACCAATATATTTAGATCCCACAACAACATATTGGGAGTTCCCTCCATTGGGTGAACAACTAGAATGGATCCAGGCACATCCTTATTAGCCTACCCCTATAGGATACCCATGAAAGATACCAGTAGTTCCACCATAGATGGCCCTACCAGTTTCCATGGTTGTTTTTTAGAAGGTAGTGTTCTGGTCAACGACCAAAACATAAATTTTATTGAAAAAAAAACAAATAGTTACACATGTCTGAAATAATGAATTTTGATTACATACCTAACATAAAGCTGTAGTAACTTAGGAGGAAGATCATACCTCCAATGAATATCATGAGTAACACCCATATTAGCAAGCCCATCAACAATCTTGTTTTCTTCACGATACATATGAGTGACGATGAAATTGATATCTGAAAGAGAGTTCAAGCAGTCCATCTAGTGAGCCGTGAGTATCCAAGAAAGATGAATGCTACCATTCCAAACAGCATGGAAAATAGTAGTGGAGCCACTCTCAATCCAGATGTTTTTCCGGTTGTGTAGCTTGGAAAACGAAATAGCATGGATAACACACATCATCTTGGATTCCAAAGAGGATGCAAGACCGCAAGATCCATATAAGCAGCTGAGCGTCTAGTCAAGGTGATTTTTGAACATAGCTCCACAACCCGTTGGGCCAGGGTTTCCTTTAAAGGCACTATCCACATTGACATTAATCCATCATGGGGGAGGAGGCTTCTAAAAGACATCGAAGTTATATTTAGGGAAAAGGTAATTCCTATCAACCTCAATACATCTAAGAATACCAAGGTCACGAACCGAGTTGTTTCAATGATTCTTTTGAATCGAATACGCCTCCTGAATCGAAATAAAGATTCTCATTTTACTTGCATTAATCTTGAATGAGTTATTATGAAAAGTAAAATCATTTCTACCATACCAGATCACATGAGGAAGCTCCGATATAGCTACGAGAAAAATATTCTTGATTTGTTGGGAGTCAAGCATGTCCATACACCGCTGATACAATTTGAAAAGAATCCTTACCCTGAATGGGTGGATCTGACTCTTCCCCATCCAATCTTTGGGAATCCTACATTTCCAATTTTTTATGGGTCAGGAGACCTATAGTTTCATTTTATGCATTTCGTCTCTCACTATAATCCCATGATGACCCCTAAATAAAAGGAGGTATTAAAACTCATGTGCTTTATGTAATCACCGGAGGGACCAACCATTGTATGGTACATTAGATTGCAATATCATTCAATTACGAGGTGGTAAGACCTCTGCCAGATGTTTCTCTTTCAGTTCATCTCAACGATGTATAATACAATAGTTCTAGATATCTCAAATTGAAAACAATGAGAGAATGAAATGGTATCAAACTTCTTTGCTCAGTGGAAAGGATTTACATACTCCTTAAACCTATCGATCTGTCAAGAAGAATTTATACCCATCTGTATAGAAAATATTCATGATGAGTTTCACACACTTCTTATCACAATGAAATATAATGGAGGGTTTTGGGACCTTGAAAAAATATCTCAAAGAGTGGAAGACTAAATTATGGACACCAAATACAAGACCTAAGTAATTACCTCAGATCAAGGAAAGAGAATAGGGAAAGCATATTTCGCCACTATTACACTTAAGTAGGCCCCTTTACCCGCTCCTACTCTAAATCCCACATCATATCCTGTAGCTCCACCTCTCAAGAATCATAAAAATGCCTACCTCATTAGGATGATCAGAGAGAGAAAAGGTGAAAATAGTTTGAGGAGATTAAAAACAAGGTATATTATTTTTTAAATGAATAATTCCCTGACTACATCATACTACATTAGAAAATGATGTGATCATGTTTACAAAGCCAAGTAATCCAAAAAATGATGGTGATGAAAATATCAAAAATTATTTCCCCTTACATAAAGTACTAGGGAACAAAACCTTATAGTGTTTTGTTTTTATAGACATCCTATAAAATATGGTGGACTCTGGGCAAGTGAATCTGAAAAATATTCCTTCTCAAGTATCATGTGTCTCTTTTTATGATCTGGAGGAGGATGAATGAAAGAAATTTAATAGAAAGGTTACATTGATGTTTAATAATTTTATGGTCAAAATTACGATCAAATGAACTCATGATATTTTTAGAACACTGTTTAAATAATCACTTGTGCCTTCAACTGTTTCCTCTAAATGCAACCAACTTTATTAAGAGCTCAGTTCTCTAAAATCCAGTCTTCCAAAAAGAAACATGGTTGAAAGAGTTATAAGAAAAAATAAGAAGATGGTCATGTACCAAATTCAAAGCTATATTTGAATTTAGATAACTTTATGCCTATAGTCCCAGAAGCACTGGCACCACCCCTCAAAATGGTAAAACAAGGGTCAAACCTCAAGACAGAATCTCCATCAGATGGGGAGTTGATATTCAGACCCATTAATTTTATTCACTTAATGGATCTCTTATCAAAATGATGAGCATGCTTATGAACCCAAATTCCCTACAATTGATTGGGGAACTAGGGAAAGAGGCCATTAGATTCGAGGATATATGGGAATACATAGTCATTTCAAGAGTCACCACTTGAATCACATCCCCACTCAAACCATCTACATGGATAAAAATCATCAAATAGCTCTTTGGAAAGACAAACATGAGCAAGGAAGTGCCCACATATGTGATAGGGTCTACCTTGACATGATCATCCAGAAAGACCGGTTAGAGGATACATCATTGTTGACGCCCACCAAATAAGCATAGGAAAAATCACAAAAGAAGAAATTCCTAAATATGGGTATTATTTTCCCCTTGAAAACAAGGAAGAAGAGGATAATATAAGATTCACGAAGAATCTGAGTGAATCGTGATTATGTGACCATTTCAAGGTCATGAAAAGGCCCCACACATGTCGCATCACTCGAGACTAGTCCCACAGATCCCTCTTTAACAAAACATACATTCTCATCCAAAGGCGCCCCATAAAATTGAATGAGTGCCCCCATGCCACATGGTTTTTCATTTTCAAGTGCCTGAAAAACCATAAAAAATCCATTGAAAATAAAGTGGGATGAAATTATAAAGTAAGAAAACCCCAGTGACCATGAAGCTCATGTGACAAATCATCATTGGGAAGAATAAAATCCCATGGTAATATCTAGTTAATCTCTCATGACCTCCAAGCCTTCACCACATAAATCGAAAGAGATAAAGGGGAGGAGGTGAGAGGGGTTCTTAGTCACTAAAAGACATGTGATGCACACCCTAAGTGATCTGTGAGACACTGTGAAACCTTGCAGAATCCCTCTGGATTTTCATCCTCACTGCAAAAAAGTCCATGGGAGTTTCCAAACAACTTTTCGGTGCTCTAAGGAGATGATGATAGGCCTTTCCACGATGCTTGCACACCCTCCATATGACCCATATTGGTCAAGTGAGACATTGACCAAAAATCATGTAAAAATCCTAGATATTACTTGTGCCAACTCACATGATCCCAGAACTTTGTAAAATAAAATAAATAAGATAAAAAGGGAAGAGAGAGGGGGGGGGTTCACGGTCACTGAAAGACACACGATGTTCCCCTGATGACCCGCAAGGCACCACGAGTCCTCAATGAAATGCCCGCCTTATATCACAAAATCCCTTTAGCTTTTCATCCTTGTCTTTTGGACATGGAATGCTTGCACAACCCTGTTCAAACCATATTGGTTACACAACACATATCCAAAAAATATAAGAAATAACCTCGAAAACACAAATTCAATATCTCATGGCTCCCAAACTTTATTACATAAAAAAAGGGGATCAAAAGGGAGGAGTTGAGAGGTACTCATGGTCATTGAAAGGAATATGAAGTGCCCAGCGCACCCACATCACTGCCCCATGAGACCCCAGGATAAGTCACCTAAGGACTTGTGAATGCCTTCTCATAAGCACTTATATCTTGTGAACTCCCTAAAATATGTCAACATTAAAACATGAAAGCCCTTCAATGTATCTTCATGATCAAAAAGGTCTCTAATAATCAGAAATAATCCAATAAAATAAGATACTTATATGATCACTAAAAATCTGGAAATGTGCCCGAAACAGTCCATGATAGATATTCTCAAAACCACATGGCTTTAGGCCCCTTTTCTGTCTCCAAAATAGACTCGAACCAGATAGTCCGCACAAACCCGTGATTATTAATGGTGGAAAGGCCAATAAATCCCCTAAAACCAGCATGAAAAAGGCACCACTACTATTAGGGTTGGTTTTTTGATTCCTAGACTCTATAGGATTCATCTCCTGACTTCTACGGACTTCTCAGAGTGATCAAACAATTGATCAACTTTCCATCAAGTAATATACTAGTGTACAGTTTGATTAGTCATGAACTATGCATAAATCACATTACATGATCATTTATAGATCATGTGAAGGGCCTCTAGTGTCATGTGATATTCAAGATAACTGACACTGAACAAAACAAAGGTATTCACAATACTAGGTTTATAACCTTGATAAAATGTGGAAGGATTAAGATAAAAACATGATCACTACCCCAATGATTTTTTCATGTGTCATCCAAATAAATGAGACAACACCAGTACACGTCGCCCAGATCTCATGACAATCCTTCTTCATGCCACCTGGGACATGTGGAATACTCCAGACATACCAGGATGAGTCACATGAATCTCTTGCGGACACCACTTTGATCTTGAGTACCCCTGGTTCCATAACCCTTGACTTGAAACATCCCTCATACACATATCTTAACTCATATAACGATGCCCACTCATGTCATATGAGTCTTGAAAAAGCACTTGGACATAACAACCAATCCCCTATGACACCCTGTATTTACATCAATTGAGACTCGTGATTCCCTACAAACATATCAGCCACATCTCACAATGTCTCCCATAGGTGTTAGCGAAGACAAATGACACCTCTCAAACTATTCCACACTAGCTCTTGTGACACCCTCTATATGTGTCAATCCAGGTAATGTGATGGCTCCTAGGATATGCCAAATGGGTCATGTGACACCCTCCAGACAAGAAGGTAATGTCCCCAAGGAATCCTAGGACTCGATGATATATCCCATGCTTGGAATGTAAGCACCAACTGACAGGGAAGCCTCAGTTTGTAAGCCCCAATATATATGAACTATGAGAACTCTGATTAGCTCCATAACTAGGATACATAGGATTCCTTCTTAAAGCCCAAGATCTATTCCAAACCCCCCAAGGACTATCCCAATACATAGGTCCTATATCCATATGCCATGAGATTTATTATATTCCCCCCTTGTTTCTCACCCCTAGAATAGATCACGTGGTATTAGGGGGATGAAACGAAACCTCACATGCACCATAAATCTCCACTAATAGGGAGACCTTAGTGTGTAAGCCCCCACATAAAGGGAACTATGATGAATATGATTCATTCCATACTCAGGATATGTAGGATATTTCTCCTCAAGGTTAGAGATCTATATTGATCATCTAGGGTGATCCCAATATATTAGTCCCTTACTCAAAGAAATAACATTAGTTACTAGTTTTCCCTTGTTTCTCACACTGAGAATGGATAATGTGAGCCTAGAGATTTGCGGTAATCATGTCATCTACAACATGAGTCTCTATAATGACACGAGAAACCCCAATATATAATTCTTGAAGAATAAACTATGAAAACTTTTATTCTCACTATATTTAGGATACGTAGGATGTCCCTCTCGGACCCAAGATTGAAGGTTTCCTTGAGTACCCATATAAGTCCTTCCACATGACATTAAACTTCATGGGTTAAATGAACTATGTGGGTTTTGATTCATACAATAACTAGGATACATAGGATGCCTCATATAGATCAATCCCATCATTGGAATATTAATCTCATATTCATATGGGGGCATGCTATGAAGCACTTGGTTATATGGATTTATCATATAAACAACTTCCTGTTACCAAAGAGTGATGAAGAACCTCGAATACATGAAGATGAATTTTCTGAAGAAATTCCAGTCTCTTGCATATTATAATTAAATTTACCCATAATACTTTATTAGTGTAATTGGTCCCATATTGGGATTAGGAATAGATTCACAAGCATATCTTAAATCTATAAGAGAGTCCTAGATTAGGTAAAAATTCCCCCCAAAAGGGTGTAATGATCCCAATATCCCATCCTCTCGACCAATGCAATTCCCCAAGATTAATTGGGCTTGGAAAACTAGATGACCACTGGCCTTTGGAATGCATCTTTGTATCTAGCTATGGATAAGGGCACCATTGGGAGTTTCCAGGGAAGACAGAACAAATGGTAGACCCAATGTGCACGAATGAGTGAGGCCATAAAATACCCTTGAATCAAACCATAAAGGGAGATACCATTCCATGTTCTTCATCCAAAACCCGATGAAAGAAAAATGGTGAACCCAATATGAATCTATATAATAACAAATGATTGGGATACAACCCATCGATCCATATTGCGTGCCCCATATATGAAAAAAACACTGATGGGCTCAATGTGAACCTCTTAGGCCACTTTTTTATTCAAATGAAATATAAAAACAAAGTAGTAAGACCAACAGAAATTGGGATTATTATAAGTCCATCCTCACACTAACAAGTCCACGCAAGCAGAATGACCGGAAAGGGAATATATGAAAATTATGTTAACCATGCATATCGGATTGGGAATTTTTATTCCTATGATATTGCACTGATCGGTATCCTTGTTCCTTGTTGTCTTCATGATTGCAACATCCCAACCCAAGAGAATGTCTTCATCTTTTAGGGATTGTTCCTATACCTCATTTGCTTTTTCAACCCCCGCATGTCATAAAGAAATCTAAAATTCTAGAAAAATTCAATAGCAGGTAGCAAATACAATGATCTAGGAGTACCACAAACATGGTATGATTCCGAACATGGAATCATCTCATGAGACCCTTCACTCACGACAACTAGTGAGCCCACATCACTCGAAATAGGATAATGTTAATACAATAGCCCCCATTGCTATGACCAACTGCTTAAAGATCATATACCTGGAGCACGATAACTGAAACCTTCAATAACTAATGAAGGTGGACCAAGAATCCCAATATGGACCCCTTTTGGTTTAGGTTCCACTGAGGAGGGTACCTACTAATTGACGTCATCTGTATCATCCCGCCAGTACCCATCAGTCACCTGCTGGGGGTACCATCTAAAACACACCTACCTTCGATGCCCATGCATGAGATCCAAGGAGGACTCATCAGAGTTGGAGGGAATTGTAAATTTAGAAGAGGGATCATATTCCCACTCCTATCGATGATGCATGCCAGCATACTTCGGTAGGAACAAGTAAGTAAGCTCAAATTCCTACTAACTCAGAAAAAGTCTGTGGGCATATTCCCACAACCATCCAGAAGAGGGATTATATCCCCACTCTTATCGACGATGCCTACCAACATAATCTGGTAGGGACTAGTAAGCATGCTCATACCCCTGCTCACTTAGAACAAGTTTGTGGGAATATTACCTCAGAAAGAATTTGGGAGGCTCATAATCCTACCCCCGTGCATAAATCCCATCGATATACTCCAATGTAACAAAGAGGAAATAGCTGGGAACATATCCCTACTTCAATTGAATATATTTGTCAATAGATAATGAAGGCAAAAAATGTGCAGGCTTATATCCCTACACATACTTTTCTCAAATGCCAATATATTTTAGAAACAACTGAAGAGATCCGTCAGCATATTCCAGCACTATTACAGATAAAGGTATAGGTACATAATCATATCCATACAGCCAGGAAAACTCAAAAATTTTATCATCATGATCAAATGGGTGTATTAGATCAAGGGAACATTCTTACTCTTGACCAGGAGGATTATCAGCATATTCTGATGAAGGGAGAGGCATCAGACTAGGCCCATAATCCCATTCCAACCAGGGCTAACTAGGTGAGAGCAAAACATGCCTTAGGACAGGGGCACATGCCTGTCAAAAAATCATGGAAGCATACTACAAAGGACCAGGATCAGGCATATATCTCTGTTTTGGACGAGGCTATCCATGTGAGAGTGGAACAAGCCTCAGGAAATGTTCATATTCATATAAGTGAATATTATCGACATACTCCAGTAGATCACACAATCAAGGTGCATATTCCTACTTCTACTAATGAGCGACTTCACCAACATCATCCTAATGGAATATAGAAGGATACTCATATTCCTTCTCCGATTACAAAGGTCCATCAGCATATTCCGGTTGGGAATGCATATTTGGACAAGGATCATACTCCCATTCCAACTTGGGATCACCAGGTGAGATGCAAAAACACCTTGGGTTAGTGTCATAATCCTATCAAGAAAGACCAGCAACATATCCCAAAGGCTCAAGATCGGGATCATACTCCCTTATTGACTGAGGCTCACCAAGTGAGAGTGTCACATGGATCGGGACATTATCATATCCCTGTCAATAATGAGACATCTTATCAACATATTCCAATAACTTCTCAGTAGTGTTCCCATACTCCCATGACACCTGAAAGTTATATACAAGTTCCTAAAACCATCATATAGTAGGATCATACCCCTAAAAAATCACGAAAGGTAGGTCGACATATTCCAGCAATGATGCATAACATGGATCATATACCTAATCTAATCAATTCCAGTGTCCTTGGGGTTGTTGAGACACATTCTAAACACCACAAGGAATCTTTGTCTATTTTATCAAAGAGGAAGAAGAAGAAATTCATTAACATGATGGTCCTCCTTGTGGTAGTGTGGATATGGATTGCATGGACTTTACTCTTAAAATCCACTATGGTCAACCTCCCCACAGTGATATCTCCCATGGGAAAGGAAATACTCCATTTTTTAGGAACCTCTATATAGAGAGGTGAACCAAACCCAAAAATCATCATATATAGAGGTTCTTGAGACACTAGGGTCAACTATATATGATTCCCCTTCAATTTCCAGCATCACTCCATTCTTGTCAGCAGGCGAATATCAGAGCCATATTCTATGGTCTGACCACATGGAGGCTTGTATGTCTGATGAGGAAGAGGCCGACATAGATATATGAAGAGAGTTAGCTAGAAAAAACCTCCCCATCATGTTCTGGCCCCTCGCTAATACCAGCTATGAGATTATAAATGATTTAGAAAAAGGGTGCATTTCTTATCTATGACAGAATATGTGGGATACTCATCAGTGACTAAAGGATCGATATCTCTATCATCCAAGATATGAGTGTCACCTTTAGACAATATAAATACTCTATTACGAGCTTGCCCTAGCTGCTATCTCCAGGGCCCAGGATCCAAAACAAGAAAGCACATCCCAAATCTGTAACACACTTGCTGACATTGCATCATATTGCTTCAGCAGCTAATATATGAATCTACATTAGTAATATGCATTCGAGTATGGGGAAAATATGGTGAATTACACTTTTATTCTCCCCTAGAATAGAAAATACCTTCAGATTCGATGTTCTTCAATGTTATAGCCTCTGGATAAATTAGGTGACTAGGTAATGATCAGGATAGTTGGTCACTAAAATAGAATTCCATCACTTAAATGGTTCCCATACACCACAGATGAGGAGGGAGGATAGCTAAAAGGATTCCAAACTAGGCCCCTAAAGAACATACAAGGAAATACCAAACACAAAGATCGAAGTTGTGATCACTCGGACAAATTCCCGCAAGGAACGATACTCTTCATGGGATGCCATCACACCCATCTCCCAAACAATCATAGCTATGCCACATCATGGAGATCATAATAGAAGCTAATATAGTAGATTTCTAGGACATGACTCACCCATGGGATAGGAGAACATCTACCACCACCTCCACCCCTTTGGTCTTCAATTCCTGAAAAGATTTAGGACATACCTTCAGTAGCTGCAGGCAAACCCCATCCTATTGGGCTAGGGGAATTTATATCTAAATCACCATAACTGAGATTATTATCCCCTAAAAGGACCCTTGAGACATCAACAGTGATTCTAGAGCATCCCTACCCCACTAGGCTGGGGACATTTATACCTTGATGTCCATCCCGGGAATCATCATGTCCCCAACCAGAGCCATTTAATCCTCAACAACATGAACAATTAGTACCAATGGAATCCTTGAATGACCCCTAACCCATAGGGATGAGGTCATTTTCATAATTATCAACACCACAGAGAGAATCAGTATTCTCTAGGTTATGAGGAATAAATCAATGGTTAGCATCCTACAAGTTGCTCTGTCCACAAGAAAAACCTCTACTGATTGGAACATACTCAACAATCATGATCGAAAACATACTCAAAGTCACCATTCATAAATAAAAGGGAGAATAAAGTATGATGAAGACAGTCAAACCCTACCGGGGTCGCAAGACAAAATGGTACAAAAGGGCCAACGGTTCAAATAACGACCTTGATGGAGTCTATATAGAATCGAATTGTTTTGTGGAAAACAATGAAACAACCACCATTGCCTGATATGACTCTATGAACATCATCACTATAAATGTGTTGGATATCTATTAATTCATAAATGAAGAGGGACTCAACATGGAACATGTACCCCAAGAGGAGGGTGATTTAGATGCACAAAATAAGTTTGTGTGCACCCAGAACCAAATTAGGCTCCAAAAATTGGAACAACCAAATAATAAGATACTTCCTCTTAGGAAGAATATTAGAAAAGATAAAGGGAAAGATATGACCACATCCTAGTTGACATCTATAGAAGAACATTTTTTAAAATATGAGAGCGAAATACCATCTCTTTTACAACTCAATGAGGAGCTACTCAGGGGAAACATTCCCACTAGGTGTTGTTTTCATCCAGAGGAAAATATTCTCCCTTCCATGGACAATTCACCTATAAGATCAGTGTGTGAATATAAGGTTGGTGATAGATCTATACAAATAGTATACATAAATAAGGAATATGAAAATGATCAAGAATTACCTCTATTGTGGAAAAAACCTATCCCTTTCCAGGATAACCCTTCAGTCATGGGACGAATCAAGGATTAACATGAGATAAAACAGGACCACCTCATCAGCCCCCACCCACTCTCTTTGGATGGGAGGTGGTTCAGATAGCAGTACTCCTGATGCTACTTAATGCCATTAAATCCCTAAATACTTGAATGGAATCCATGGAAGGGCTATGTGCACCCATACAACCTAAAAGGAATCCATATCCTGAATGGGTGGATGATACTCTGCCTCCACCCAACATTGGGAATCCCATATTTTCTACCTTTTATGGCATATGAGATCTTGAACTACATCTCACACACTTCATATCCTGATTTGGGCCAATGATGGGCCCTCGAGATCAACAAGAGGAAAAAATATGAGGTGTTTCATAAAAACACTGACAAGGTCAACATTTTTTTGGTACAATAGTATGTTAGCAAGATCTGTTGTAGTATTTAAATACATTCATCTTCAGTTCCTTTATTAGTTTAGTTCAACACTAAGAAAGACAACAATCATCAACTTGAAAAACTACAAGCTGCATGAGAATGAGAGGGTGCTTAATTTCATATCAAGGTAGAAAAGTTTAACCTATTTTCTCAACATCCCTATCTCACAAGAGAAACTGCTGGAACTCTATACTAACAATATTAGGGATGAGTTTTAGACACCCCTAATCCCCATAAAATATCTTGGTGGGTTCCAAGAGTTCTCTGAAATAGAAAAAAAATCTTGAAGAGGATATTTAGTGAACTCGATCCAAGTCTCAACTCGTGCCCGTAGCACATGGGAAGAAGCCATAAAAATCACAAGCCACAACTGTCACTCTCAAGCCCTTAGTGGTTCCCATCCAAGAACCCATGAAAGATTCAAATATCCCAACACCTCATGTCAAGCTATATAAACCAAAAAATCACCCTCGACTAGAAGTACATAGAAATTAGGGTTTATCGGGGTTTGAGGAACATATGAACAAAGTATACTCCTTCCAAAATGAAAAAGTACCCTGTTATTTCCTCTCATACATGGATAATGACCTTCTTACACTTCTATATCCTTGGAGGCTTGATGGATTCAACCTCACTGACTGTCCTGATTACTACCCTTTTCACAGAAGTCTGGGTCATAATATCTATAATTTCTTCATCTTCAAGGACTTCCTTCAAATCATGGTCGACTCTTGATAGGTGATGATAGAAAATTCTCTAGAGCATGTGTAATTATTAACCATCATTTGATCCAAATAAATTGATGGTTGGCAGAAAGATTCGGCCAGACTGGTGAAATTTTTTGACAACTGGATGACTCAGAAAGTAGTTTATCGAGCTTCTGGCTCTCTGAAGGCGCAATTTCACAAACTCTCAATAGATTCACCACCCAATAAGGAGGCGTTATATGTACCTACCAAGGGTGGGAATGACCACTGGAAGCAGAAAGAGGCATAGAAGGAAGAAACATATTCTACTCCAAAGCAAGCTCTAACTCTGGAAGATTTCTTCCCTGCAATATTCACAACACAGACACTGCACCACCAAATAGAATCCTCATCAGATGAAGAATTCATCTTTGGTTCATTCAGCACAATACACTTGAAAACCCCATTATTTGATGATGAGTATGAACCCAAATTAGATTTCCCACATATAACCAAGGAACGAGAGGTCGTTTTCATCAGAGTTGAGGATACAAAGGACAGTACAGACGTGGTTGGACTCAATATTCTAGTCATATCCACATGTAGGATATATATGAATCCAAGACTCATGGGAAAGCTCTCTAGTAATTCCAAAAGTGGGAGGGAGGCTCCTTAGATCCCTCTACCAGTTACCCATAATTAATTGTCTTACATGACCACTTAATGGGGGTTCAATCTGTTCAACCTTGGCAATGGGGATGGATAATGCGACCTGCACCACTGACAATGGATACTCCCTTGACATCCATGCAAGATCTAGGTATATCTACCCTGGATGCTCGAGCCCCTTAACGTCATACCTATGATCAGCCCTATATCGGTAAGCGTATACCTCTAGCACAAAATTAGGATGTTCTTAAATACCTAGCAATAGTCCTACCCAAGATCTCAATCCTTGATGCACTTCATATTTCAAAATAACTTAAGGAGGAACTTGTTGAAGCCCTCTAGATCCCATATGAATTCAGGATAGAAGTCGCTACCACCAAGGTATATCGAGTGGATTCTATGTCCTTAGGATTCTATATTTCCATCTCATTCACTAATCAAGATTAGGAGGAGGCTATCCACAGGAATATCAGACCCTTATATGTTTTGGGTAGACCCAATAATGTCAATTTCCAAAGGGTGCTAATTGATAATGGACCAGGGATCAATTGTATCCTAGTCTAGAACCTTTGATGATTGGGGTACATCGAATGTGACTTATACCCTAGAAAATGACCATATGGGGGTATGATAAGAGTGATCAAGGGCCCCTTGGGAAGATCAAGATCAAGGACTAATTCGAGTAACCTACATATGATATTGAGTTTATGGTTATCTAGAAAGGTAATGCATACAATGTACTACTTGGAAGGCCCTAACTCTATATTCACTTAGTAGTGCCATCAACATTCCATCAATGTCTAAAGTACCCCATCAATGGAATGGTTGGAATACTACATGGTGATAACACTCCCTTCAATACTTTCAGATCCACATATGTTGAAGCATATTTCTACAAGAAGGGAGGTAAGAAACCGATGGAAGGTGCTGATATATGGGTTTAAGCTCCTAATGTCTTAGGGACCACCCCTGTCAATCCTTGGAGCACGCTCAATGATGAATATTTACTTCCTATAGACATTGTTGAGGTAGAAGTTCTAATCCCAGAGGTCCAAACCTCTCCTATCTTTAACGAAACTCATCTCCAGCATCTCTCTACAACAACTCAAATAGAACATGATGGTGATATCTATTCTAATGGCCTCTCTCACCATGATACTGATAGAGAGGCCCCAAGATTTCCATCTTCACCTGAATACATCTTCACATACTCATAAATGGATGAGGATGATCCCAAAACTGCCCCTCTAGCATTAGAGGAAGGTGTATCCACTACCATAGATGATCCTAGAAAAATAAATTTGGGGATAGAAGAAGACCCATGACCTTGATTAGTTTCTTCATTCCTCTTGAATATCAAGATATGTACATCGAATTTATTTAGAAACACCTATATGTGTTTTCTTATAATTACATAGAAATTCTTAGACTTGATCTAGATGTGGATACGCACCATCATGGACTCCCTAATGAGCATCAAGGCTTTAAGAAGGCAGTTAAGAGAATTCACCCCTTTTATTCTACCAATGTAAAGGTAGAAGTTGAAAAATTTAGCAAAGCTAACTTTGTATGAGAATTGAAATATATGAGGTGGATTGCCAACATCATCCTTGTTGAGAAGAAGAATGGTAAGATTAGGGTCTATATTGACTTCAGAGACCTTAATCGGCATTTCCTAAAGGAATATTTACATAACTCTTGATCGATGAAATTGATGTCTTCTAAGACATTTCCTTCATGGATGGGTACTCAAGGTACAACCAGGTCAAAATAGACAATGATGATAAAGAATCCACCACCTTTAGAGTACCTCAAGGAATATTTTAATATCACTTCATGCCCTATGGATTAAATAATTTCATCACCACATATCAACACACCATTCATGCATATTTAAACCATTCTTGGGAAGGATAGTCGAGTGTTATATTGATGAATTGGTTATCAAATCCTGAGAGTTATGTGATCACTTCATGGATCTATGATAAATATTCGACAATCCATGACATCACAATCTAAAGATGAATCCACTATAGTGTTCTTTTGGGGCAATGTCAGGCATGTTCCTTGTCTTTATGGTATGACACCATGACAATGAGATAGACCCAGAGAAGAATAGTGTTATACAATCAATTTCACCCCTAAGAAATATAAAATAATTGAGGGGACTCCAAGGGAACCTCACCTACATTTGGAAAATCATATCCAAACTAGCTGGAAAAGCTCTCTCCTTTACAAGGTTAATGAATAAGGGAGTCAACTACTAATGGGAAAATGAATTTAAAAAAGGATTCAATATCCTAAAGCAATATTTGCTGCACCTATCAGTTTTGATGCCTCCAGTGGAATGTAATCCAGTCATATTATATGTGGACACTATGTAATGCTCATTAAGTTCCCTACTCTTGTAGTAAAATAATACAGGAAGTGAGAATAGTATATAATACCTCAGTCGGACCATGCTAGGTACTGAGAAAAGATATTTTGATGTTAAAAATAACTACCTCGCACTAATCTTTGTAGTGAAAAGGAAGATGCATTAATCACAACACCACAAGGCCCACCCGGTCTCTCGTATTGACCTGCTCAAGTACATCCTTAGACACCCTAGGTGGATTGGATGCTTGACTTGATGGGAAGACTTTCTATAGAAATATGACATTCATTTCATATCTCAAAAGTTGGTGAAACGGAAAGCCCTGGCTAATTTCCTCACAGAAAATCCTTCCCAGAAGATTCAAAGGAAGACACTGAGCTCCCAGATGAAGGAGTATTTTATTCCCATGGCACTCCCCATACATGGGAGATGTACTTTTATGGAACCTCTTAAAGGATTATCAGCACTAGAATGGAAAACATGAAGCTCAATTGGGTTGGTCTAGGGATTGTATTTGTGTCCCCAGAAAAAACAGTTTTCCCTACTCCTCCTTACTATCTGAAGACTGCAAAAATAATGAGGTTGAATATCAATCCCTTATAATTGGATTAGAACTAGACCTATTGTTGTACATAGCCAAACTGAATATCAAAGGGGTCTCAAAACTAGTGATAAAGCAAATAAATGGAGAATATTCCATTAAAAAGGAATAATTGGCCCCTATTACTGGCTATGTGAGGGGATTGATGGAAGAATTCCCCTTTTATTCCACAATACATTATGTTCCTCGATCACAGAATGTTTGTGCCGACACACTAGATAATGTTTCCACCATTCTCACTGAACCCAATCATAAGGAATCAACCTTACATATTACACATCAAATAATGGTCTTGTTGACCATCGTATGTGATATGGAAGAGATCAATTAGGTCAACACCACCCTAGAGCATGAAGAATCAGTGACCACCCATGGATGGATGGAGCCTATAATCAGCTATCTTTAAAATGGGACTCTCATAATGGATCATGTTAGAAGGGAAAAGATTCTGCACCAAGTAGAAAAATTCACCCTATAAGACAACCCAAATGAGAAAAAAGTGCTCTACAAACGTGAATTTGATGGAATTATCTTCAGGTACATAGTAGAGGGAGAAGCTCTCACCATCATGGAAGAAGTCCATGCAGGATATTGTGGTTCTAATCAATATGGAATCAGGCCATCCCACCAAATCAGGAGGTTGTGATATTACTAGAAAACCCTGATATGATACTATGTGTAATTCACTAAGAAATTTCATGCATTCCAGATCCATGAAAACTTCATCCATCATCCCCAAAAAATAATATAGGTAGCTAAATATTCCTGGCCATTTTTCATATGGGGGATGGATGTCGTGAGGATATATCCATTGACTAGAGTTAAGCAGTTCAAGTACATCCATACTGCCACTGAATTATTTTCCATGGACTAAGAATATCATAAAATTCATAAAAAACCATATCATCACAAGGTTTAGAGTCCCTCAAACAATATTTATAGAACAAATCACCAAATTCTGATCCAAAAAGTTGAATAAGCTTTACCAGAAGTACAACATCAAGTAAAATCACTCATCCCACTATTATGAAGTGGAAAATGGGCAGATAGAGGCATTCAATAAGAATATGTTGAGCATACTCTAGAAGATGGAGAACAAGGATAATAAGTCTTGTCCAAACAAACTACTCCATGATTTATGGGATTATTGTACCACCACATGTACTTCTACATAAGAAATTACATACTCACTGGTGTACAGGACCGAGGTAGTGTTTCCTATAGATTTCTATCTTCAATCACTCCGAATATCCATTTGAGGGTAACTCTCAGATGATGAATATTCATAGAAATGACTGGATGAGTTGGAATGGCTAGATGAGAATAGGTTGTGGCTGCTGAAAGACCTTAAATTCCACCATAATCGAATTGCATCATCTTTCAATAAAAAGGTTCACCTCTACTTATTCTTTTTGGGGAGAACTGGTGTTGGCTCTCAAAACCTCAATGATTCCAGGAAAGAAGCCCATGAAATTAGAGCCTAAGTGGGATGGACCTTACATCATATATAGGTACATCATAATGGATCCTATTCAATAGCCATCATGGATGGAGAGTATGTCACACCACCCACCAATGTGAGATTTCTCAATAAATACTTTGCATAGATATTTTGAGAATGGGAATCCACATCAAAGTAAGACCCATCATTCATCCTCACTACATGACATTAAACTAAATGGAACATCTCATCCTCACCACATGATGTTAAACTGCATGTAACATTTCATCCTGACCACATGAAGATAAACTGTATAAAGTTCACCCTTACCACAATACATTAAACTACACGACAAATGTCCTCACCGCACGACATAAAACTGAAAAAATCCATAACTCCACTTCCCCTTCACATTGGTTAATCCATCATCCTTACTACATGATGTTAAACTACATGGTCAATGTCCTAGCCGCATGACATTAAATTGCACAGTTTCTCTCGAACACCGTATGGCTTGATTTTCATTCTAAATGAGATACTTAACGATGCCTTGATCCTATATCTTGTTCTACCCACTGCATCACACAAAATTCCTGTGTTATAACCCACTTTTTTCTCTATACTGTATGTGAAATCATTCCAATATTTGTTTTAGACACCAAAAAAATCTCACATGAGCTTAGGAATTACTGTAGGTACTTTCCCTTATAAGAAAGGCATAGAGGTATAAAACAGATCCATTACGATCCTGATTGTAGGACTATAAAAGGAATTTTATAGATCCCTACCATATCACATTAAACTGCATGGTCAATTTCCTTGATGCACGACATTAAACTGCATCATCCTCCAAGAACAACATGTGGTTTGATTCTCATCCACATGAGATACATAATGACTCATAGACTTCTATCCTTGGGCCCAACAACAATATCCCCACCAATTCAAATCGATCCACCTTCTTCCCCACTGCATGATGTTAAAAGGCATAGAACTTAAATAAATACATGTAGCTTGATTATTTCCACACATGATACGTAGTGATGCATGGATCTCCAATCCTAGGACCAACTATAACTTTAAATGGAAATAATGCTTACATCTACGTATGGGTCAGACCTGCATAAAGTATTTACTTTTCTAGAACAATGTGTGGCTTGATTCTCATCTTCATGAAATATTTAGTAACACCCAAAAATTTCATCTTTGGGCCTAGCCGTATCCATAACCCCTTTTGGACCTTCAGACTAAGTTTTCTTTGTAAGGTTCATGGTGTGGTTGAAACCTCTTTGGTCCCCATTCACATTAGATTGCTTCATGGAACCATGCAACACACCCTCCATTTTTGGAACTCCTTCTTAAGGTCTAGTCCACATGACCCTAAACTATCCATATGTGTCACTATGACACATCATTAAATGGTGCTACATCATCCTTGCCACATGATGTTAAACATAATGGACCATTTCTTCCCCACCACATGACATTAAACTATACATAGTTCATTGTTGACGCTCCTTTCCATCACAAAGTCTAATGACTAAAAAAGGGAAATACCTTAGTCCAAAGTGATTCATCCTTTGAAGAAACATAAAAAATCGAAAAAGGAATGAAGAAGGATTTCTTCCCACTTGGGTCGTGCAAGTTTCATCATGGTTGCGCAAGTATACTTACGCGCCGTATAGTGGTCGCGAAGGTGACTTGCGCGCCCTCTTTGATTTTCACCCAAGGTCTTCCCTGGCCTATAAATACCCCCTGTGGGACCCCCATTTCAAGGACGGAAAAATTCCAAAACTCAGATTCGAGCTCCCGGTGCCCTAGTCTCTTATAGAAGTCTTTCGAACACTTATAAGGTAATTTTTACCTAGAATGGAAGCTCTAAACAAGGGAAACAGGGCCTAAGTGTTTAAACTCATCAACACTTGCGTGCCTAAGTGGATAGCCCTTAAGGGAAATGGCCACACTTTCGCGCCGCCTTATCCCTTCAATAAAACTTGTGTGCCATTATTTTGGAAGCTTTTAGGGATAATACTAAGGGCTTGAGCCAAGTCTCACCCAAGTATTACCCTAATGGTTGACCGTCGCGCAAGTACCCATGTGTGGCGCAAGTATACTTGCGCGACCAGGACTTATGCGCCCATGCAATAATTGCACGCCTCTCTCTTTTTGGGTGCCCCTCCTACCTATTCTTTTGATTTCTTTAAATCCACCTCTCCTTTTCAAGATTTATCCTTCAAAACTATCATCAAAGTCATTTATGACATGGTTCCTTTGTTGGATTCCTTATCTGAAAAGAATTCTGTGGAACATTTCTCAAAAACTAGTGATTTACATAACTTTATGTCACTAAGGCTAGAGATTTCATTCATTCAACCTCATCATTTAAAGATGAGAGGATCCATAACCTGGGCATCCTTCTCAGGAGTAAGTCCCAATCTCAAAATCCCAAATATGGGCATCCTCCTTATGAGTAAGCCCCAAGTCCCCTAACCTGGGCCTCATTTTCAAGAGTAAGCCCTAGTCTTCAAGTTCCCTTAATTTTGGGCATCCTCTCAGGAGTAAGCCCCAACCAAAATTCATTTAAAATGGGAATCCTCCTTAGGAGTAAGCCCCAAGTTCCCAAAATGAAAATTCCCTTAACCTGGGCTTCCTTTTCAGGAGTAATCCCCAGTCATAATTCCTCTTAACCAGTCTTAATTTAATTTTGATTTGGTCTTCCTTCTCAGGAGTAAAACCCAATCATAAGTCCTCTCTAATTTGGGCATCCTTCTTAGGATTAAGTCATAAGTTAAGTATCTAAATCTCTATAAAGGACATACACCTTTATGGATCTTGTTATCGGGTTTCTTCCCTGAAGTAAATCCCATCTATCTTGGGCGGTAATACATACATAATCCCCACATTA
Organism: Viscum album; assembly: GCA_963277665.1. Classification (NCBI taxonomy): domain Eukaryota; kingdom Viridiplantae; phylum Streptophyta; class Magnoliopsida; order Santalales; family Viscaceae; genus Viscum; species Viscum album. The sequence continues at coordinate 723,248,167 of OY728130.1, read as the reverse complement.
TTTCATTTTATTGCATCTTTCATGACACAATTGTCAGGTTTTACCAATACCTCCTATTTCTCACATTGAGCATGACTAACATGAGCTTAGAGCGTAAAAGTAATTATGAAATCTTTCTTTGAGCCATCAATCATACATAAACCTCATACTTATTTAATCAAACTACATAGGTTCTGATTCCTTTTATAAAACAAGGATACATAGGTAGCCCATCTGCGGGTACGATCCTAACTCGAAAATAATCTATGTCCTTCTGAATGACAATAAATTTCAAGTGCTCTGCTGAGTGGATTTAAGACCAGTATGGTTATCATAATGACCACGAGATTTCTATATAATGTGTCGAAGGATAAAATTGAATAATAAACTCTAACAAATATAGATAATTCTCTATCGATGAAGAACCTTGAATATATATAAAATATTCTCTAAATCTTATACATATTAATCATTGATTTTTAGATCTAAAGGAAAGCTCATTTTCATACATGGTAATGTAATAAGGATTCACGAACATAACTTAAATCTATAAAGAGAGTCCCGAAGTAGGCAATAATTCCCCCCAAAAAGGTGTGATGAGTCCGACCTCCCATCCTCTCAACCAATGCGAATTTTTAAGCCTCATCATTCCACAACTAATGAGCACCTACCTTTGGAAAGTAGGTCCAAATGGATATAGTATCATTGGATGTTTTCGGTTCTATGAACAAACCCATTAGAAACTGATTGGATTGTTTTAAGCTTAAAAAAACAAGGTCATCCCCATTTCCAGAGGAAACAAAAAATGGTGAACCCGATGTGAATCCTTAACCAAGTTAAAATGATGTTTTACTTATTTTGTTAGGCCCCTATTTAAACTAAATGAGAGGTCCAACAGAACAATAAATAACATATGTTCTCATCCAAAAGATGTAGTGGCCAAAATTATCTTGATTATGTTTTTTATATCAAACAGGCACTCTTTTCCAAGATCTTTTGCATTACAAAAATGGATTATCTTAAGTTCACGCCTGTGAATACCTCTGTTGTGAATGCCTCTACTGCTACTTCTGCTGGATCATCGTCCGCTCTAAGGACGACATCACCTACTTAGCATCTTCAACACTGGGTATCAAATGATCTAGTTAAGTAATACCATCAAAACGGTACTGTTCCGACTCTGGAGTCCACTCAACAAGCCCTCTAAGTCAATAATTCACCTTGGTCGTCTGGACAGCGATGACTAGCGATCAAGAAGCAGGTGGTGCCAACCACCGTCTCAAACTGTTTCGGGTCGTTATCCCTGGAACGCAACAAACATTCCCTCCCATATTCTGAGGAGGTGAATGAGAAGGTCACAAAAGGACTTAACTCAAGGAAACAAGAGTCCTTCCTGAGGGCCCCCACAAACAATTTCTGCCAGACTTATGCGGCAGTGCGCCCTCAACATGATGAGGGTATCGCCTTCAGGGGCTCAGCTCAGGTCTCTTAGACCCGAGCATGCAAGACGAAAATCCAGAGGCAAAATCCGGTCAACAGTGAGTAGGTTCTTATATTTTATATTTCCGGAGAAGACCACCAACCTAACTTGGTGGAAAGCAATGAGCGGGCACACACACCCATCCGTTTTAATTCCGACGTCCAGAAGACTCATCTGGCAGCAACATGCAAATATCGCCATGAAATTCTGGTGGAGTACTATAGACAGGAACATACACATGTTTATAAGTCATCAGCTAGTCTGCATGCTCGTCTGACTACATACGATGAAGCTTGCCAACCCAATGTGTTGACAACTGGTAAACAGGCACATACACCTGCTTACACTCATCAATCCTGCCAGCAGCCTCGTCTGTCAGTATTAAAGGATGTTCGTCAACCACGTTCGGTGGAGTGCAATCAACAGGTACATACACCTGCCAGTATTGATCAAGCCTACCAACAGTCTCGTTTGGTAGCACTTGGAGAAGTCAGTCAGAAAGCTCCGACAAAAAACAAGATGCAGACTCAACTCTCTACCCACACACTTGAGTACTGTCAGAATTCACTGATAGGAAAAGGAGGACAGGAGCAGGAAAACACAACTACTCCAAGCATGAAATGGACATATATTCCCGTTCCGGCAGCTGAAGTCACCAAGCATATTCTGTCAATGGTGAAAGGGAAGAAGCAAATCCCTGCTCATATTCTGGATGCCTACCAGAATATTATAACGGCTTCAGCAGCATCACAGGGAAAGAAATGAAAATCTATCCCTACTAGTGGAGTGACATATCAATATGTCACTCCGGAGCAGACACACACCTCTGTTCCAGTCCAAGAGGGTTGCGGGGCATACTCCCCCATGTCATACGGACAACCAAGTTAGGCCCATATACCTAATTTTATTGGAGATAATCAGTCTAACCTAACTATTTATCTTGATTAGGCACATAAACCTACCCATAATAACCACTTTCATCAACAAGTGGTTCCTAAAGTGAGTAATAAGGAATCTAAGAAAAATACCCATCCAACACAGTCGAGAAATCAAGGTCCAATATGTAACAAGGCCTTACATGATGCTGGAGTTCTTGATGCACTTAGACAATTATCTATTGCAACTCAAGATTCTACTCTCTCAGTTCCCAATAGTGGGAACATTAATTCCGAAGTTCTTCATCAGAAACTTCCTCATGAAGGCTTTATTCATGACAATTCGGTCGATCTTGAAGTTTCATCTTCAGATGAGAGCCACAAGAACCCTCTGTGTGGTCAGAATACCAAGGAGAAAAATGTTTCATCTTTTGCTGTAACCCACCATGGTGGTCCTCCCCATGATGATGGATTTAGCTGTGAATGTCCTCTCCGTAGTAATAATTCGTATTGCCTAGAAAATTCTTCAAAGGACAATGCAGTGATGAGAAAGCCCTTTTATCTTGAGGCACTTTCCAATGTAAAGCCAGTCATGTATGATGCTTTACCATTAGCAGGTGAAATAATTTCTCAATCAGAAGATAGCCCAGGGTGTAGGTCATTCTCTGAACAACCCCTAGGTCATTTATCTTCTAGCTTGATAAGTGAATTATCTACCGATATTGTTGAATATGATGAAGCAACAAAGAAGCACCAGCTCTGGTCTAATTAGGTAGAAGAATCTTCATCGAATGCTAAATAGGAAGTGCTTAATATGAGAAAACAACTGGAAAAAGGTGAAGTGCCCGTCATGTTTTGGACTTTGGCTGACTCTTAGTATGAATTCCTAGAGATGTTGACAGAAGATGGAATTCATGATATTCATCTCAACATATGGAAAATTCTTTGTCAGTTGAAAAAGAATATATTATCTTATGATGAATATGAAAATCATGACAAGATAATAGAAGGGTTATAATGCCAAATTGACTTGGAATCTCTCTCAGTTTCTCAATATTCGAAGGCTCAAAAGCAGTAGAGATCCCTTCAGTGTTCATGCCTTGGAACACTAAGAAAATTGCGCCAGTTAATTGCCAATGACCCATTTGGTATTCATATCAGAGGATGGGGTGTCCATGGAGCACTACATTTCACTGTACTATTCAGTCAGCAAAGCCCGCCGAAAATGGTCTCATACAATGTTATTGCCTATGGCCGGCCACAACCAATTGGATTTGTTTGTATTCAAAGGCTCACTCAAGAACATTCCTCAATTAGTTCCTCTCAAAATCAAGCATACAGAGAACAAGTTGTTGAATTACTCATACATCAAGAAAACAAGAATATTGAATATGATTCTCGTTTGGAGCGTGCACATCATCAAGTGACAGAAGTGTCATAAATCATCCAACGGTATTTGAGCTGGGTGATAAGAGTGGATGTAGGTTGATGCATCAGTCAATTTCTGGAATAAAGTCCAAAAGATCAGGAGAGCTTTCAAGAAAGTCTCAGATGTAGCAGCTCAAGAGCCACCCCATCTTTCCAGACTGGGGACTCTTTTAGCCCAACCCTCAGAATCCACAAATAGGATTCGAGGTGTTGAGTAGAAACAACAGGAACAACTCCAGTCCACAAGACTGGAGACTTTTTCAAATCCTCAATCTCTATCTCAGAGAAATTTAGTCTTCTCTCAATTAGGGAAGAATCCCCAAGAAGAACCAAGAGAAGAATTATCAGGAGATTCCCTCAACATTACGGTTCCTCAAGAATTTCCTGAGGGATTGAATCAACAAAAGGCAATGTCTCATCAAGGACGTGGAAGAAGACAATATCACGAAAATGTCGATAAAATAGATGCAATTCATTATGCATCAATTAATTTCATCAATGCCATTGTTTCTAATTCCCCAGATAAGGATCATTCAGAGGGATTAGATAAAGACATTCCTACTCAAGAAGTTGTACACGCAGACACAAATGAAGAAGGTGTGCATACAAGAAATCAAAGGCTTACCCAGAATCTGGGTATTCCATTAAATAACCAACTTCCCCCTCTCTAAAATGTGTCCAATAAGGAGAAAGGAAAGAATCAAGTTACATACCCTTCCTCTGGAGAAGGTCAATCGCTCTCATTAGAGAAAAGATTCACACAACAAGAGGAAGAAATGAAGGAATTAAGGAGGCTAAATGCAGAACTAGTTCAAGGTAGTCTTCCTCCTTAGAGTGCTGAAGTCAGTCAGCCAAAGGAATTTTTTGCGGCTACTAAGATGGATCAAGAATATCCTCCTTTATCAGTACACCCTCATAGGTCTAATCCTATGGGTCAGGTGCAACAAAAACTGGTGGTGTTATCATCAGTCACAGTACCAGCCACCACATCTGTCCAAGCTCCAGTTATTGCACCTTCTCAGGTCCAAGCTCAACCGGATGTTTCTCAAAAGTTAATAACTACTATTGAGTCATTAATAGCTCAGTTGGAAGCTATGGAGGGAAAATGAGCTCAAATTCAACCATAAAAGTGATCTTACCCTGAATGGGTTGATGCAATCCCCCCCCATAAAAATTTTCAAGTACCACATTCCATATATTTAATGGTTCGGGAGACCCAGAGCAACACTTAACACATTTTGTTTCTCGTTGTGATCCTATGATGGGAACCCCTCAGCAACAGGAAGTAGTTAAGCTCCAGTGTTTTGTACAGTCATTATAAGGACCTACTATTGTTTGGTATACAAGCTTGCAATCCCAGCCAATTACCGGATGGGAGGATCTCCATCAATGATTCCTTCTTCAATTCAGCTCAATGTTTCCAAAGACAATAGTTTTTGATCTTACAAACTGTAAGAAAAGGGAAAATGAAAGGTTTTCAGATTTCATTGCTCGCTGGAAGGGATTAACATATTCCCTGAGCTTAGCACTCCCTCAAGAAGAATTGTTGCCAATATTTGTGGAAACTTTGTGTGATGAGTTGCGCACACCGTTGATCCCTGTGAAATACACAGGAGGGTTTCGAGACCTTACTTCGATCGCTCATCAGATTGAAGACTCTCTTAAGAAGACTAAGGATAAAACTCATGTAATTCCATCAGCTCCAAAAAGGAGAATGGGTAAAGCAGAGACTACTAAAGTTACGCTTAAACAAGCACCTATACCTTCTTTCACCTCAAAAACTTCATCTTCATGAAGGGTTCCACCTCCTGAGCATCAATAACAGAGGTTGTTTCATCAAGATGATCAAAGAGATCAAAGATGAAAAAAATTTGAGGATCTAAAGAGAAAAGTTTACTCTTTCCAAAATGAACAAGTTCTTGGTTACTTCATTTTGGATCTGGAAAATAATTTGGTTCAATTTCCAAGGCCCAAGAGGCCGAACAAGGAAGGAGATGAAGACCTTCCCATCTATTTCCCATTTCATCTAATGTTGGGACATCCCATTCAGGAGTGTTTTGTATTCAAATACCTCCTACAAAATATGGTTGACTCGGGAAAAGTCAAATTGAAAGGTTCTTTAGCTCAGGTAGAATGTTCTACTGCTACAAATCCAGAGGAAGAAGGCGAGTGGAAAGAAGTCAAAAACAAAAGTGCGCAGAAATATGATGATTGGATGGTAAAAAAATGATCAACCGAACTCATGCCATTTTTCAAACGCAATTGAAGAAACCAATTGTGTCTTCTTCTATGAATGCCACACCAAATCCCCCTTCATCAGAGGTAAACTCATCAAATAAACAACATAATTCAAATAAAGAAGAGCAATCAGAAGAAGACGAGATCATGTCAAAGACCAAGTTGTCTTTGATTATGGCAGATTTTATGCCATCTACTTCAAAGCAATGGGCACCGCCACACCAAACGGTCCAGCCTAAATTGGATAATATTGCAGAGTCATCATCGGATGAAGAGTTTATCTTTGGTTCTATTAATATGATTCATTTAATAGATCCTTATGCCAGTCTCAGTTTCAATTTTGATGAGCCTGAATTCCCTGTATCAAACAGAAGAATTAGAGGGAGTTCCAGAGGTCTGGGATATAGAGGAAGACGTGGATATCCCAAAAACCACTATTCCAATTCTACCCCTAGTAGAACTGTGTATCAACAGAAACTCATGGTAGAGACCTTCAATGGGCTCAATAAGAACAAGAAAATTCTTCCACCAATAGCAGTCTCAGTCCTGGCACAGTTATTCAAGAGGATCAGTTAGATATTCCACCTTCTTCCTCTCAGTAAGTAAATTGACATAATTGGTCTAATATTCCAAATCCAGGAGTATTTCCAACTCCTACCCCGATACAAGATGCATCAACTTCCAAAGCATCAACTTCTAAGGCACCTGTGAAACCACATGTTCCTATTGGGAAATAAAGACCTTTGGAAAAAAAGTATGATGGATTGAAACACTTTTTCCATGTAACAGAGAAGTTATCAATTTTGGATGCCTTAAATTTATTAAAGGATATTCGGGAGGAACTCATTGAGGCTTTTTCAAGTCCTCAAGAAATTAAAACTGAAATTGATGCATCTGAAGTCTACCATGTAGAGAATAATCCTGCAGAATGCCACGTGGTGATATCTTTCACAGATGAAGATAAAGATGATGTCATGCATGGAAATATCAGACCTTTATACTTATCAGGTAATGTCAATGGTGTAGACATCCTATGAGCTTTCATTGATAATGGTTCAGGAGTCAACCTCATCCCCATTCATACACTTCGTCGATTGGGCCTCACAGAATCTGATTTATCTCCTACTACTTTGATGTTACAAGGATATGATAAAAATGAACAAGAACCACTGGGCGAGATTACACTCAGAACTCAGTTTGGAGATCATGTATCCAATTCAGATTTCATGGTTGTTGATCATGACACAGCCTTCAACATCCTTCTTGGAAGACCCTAGCTACATCAACATGTGACTATCCCTTCATCATACCATCAATGTCTCAAATATTGTTTTGATGGTCAAATTAGGACATTGTATGGTGATAAATACCCATTCAAAACATGTGAATCTCAATACATTGAGGCAGAATTCTATCACATGAAGGGTAAGGAGAAATCCACAGAAAGGGAGGTTACCAAGGTTAATGCTCCATTTGGTTTGGAAAAGATTTTAGTAAATCAATTTAAACATGTGAATGAAGATTATGTGTTTCCTATCAGTCAAATTGACATGATAGACCCAAATCAAAATACTCTTATGGAAACCTCCATAATTTCAATTATGGAAATTAAGCCAGACAACATGGGAGAAATTGGTGATTCACCAAGAAATGATGAAAGCTCAAATTGGGATATCTTCATTTCATCTGCTGAAATCTAGAAAGTCTATACTTCACCAACCAGGCCAAAAGAAGTTATAGAAATGTCAGAGGTGAACGATGATGTCAATTCTCAATACATCATATCCTCTTTCTTACCCAAGTAAGACCCTTCATCATCCATAGGGTCAGAAATGGAAAGCTTCTTCTTCAAGATGTTCAAATTTTAACATCTCTTCTAATCATGGAAATTCTTCTTAATCATCCACTATGAAAGTCGAAACAGAATAAGTAACACTTGTTGAAGAAGAAGAGGAAGATCTTAGGGATGATCCTCCATCATTTGAATAGAGTATCTCTACCACTGCGGATGAACTCAGAGAAATAAATCTGGGTACAAAATAAGATACACGCTCCACTTTAAATAGTGCGACCATGACTCTTGAAGAGAAAGAGATGTATGTTTAATTTTTAAAGAAAAATAGAGATATATTTTCTTGGAACTATACAGAGATTCCAAGGCTTGATCCTAATGTTGCAAATCATCATTTGGGTTTTCCAGAAGAACATCAATGATTTAAGCAAGCCGCAAGAAGAACACACCCAACCCATGCTTCCAAAATTGATGCTGAAGTGGATAAGACTATCAAAGCTAACTTCATCAGAGAAGTTCAATATCCCAAGTGGTTGGAAAATATTGTCCCTGTGAAAAAGAATAATGGTCAAATTAGAGTTTTCATTGATTTCAGAGATCTTAATTGGCATTTTCTTAAGGATGATTTTCCAGTTCCGATCATAGAACTCTTGATTGATGCAACAGTTGGATATGAAGCACTTTACTTCATGGATGGATATTATGGATATAATCAAATCAGAATGGCTCCAGAAGATGAAGAATCTATAGCTTTCAGAGCCCCTCAGGGTGTGTTTTTCTATCGGGTAATGCCCTTTGGCCTAAAGAATACAGGCACAACATATCAGTGTGCTATGTATCGTATCTTCAAACCTTTTTTTTGGGAATTTTTTTTGAATTTTATGTGGACAATTTGGTGGCTAAATCCAAAAAACGTTCTAATCACTTGGATGATTTGGAAGTCATATTCCACAAACATCGACAACATAATTTGAAGATGAACCCCTTGAAATGTGCTTTTGGTGTAACCTCCGGAAAATTTCTCAGCTTTTTTGTATGCTACCGTGGTATCAAAGTCGATCCTGGGAAGACAAAGTCAATACTTAGTATGTCACCTCCTCTAAATTTGAAATAATTGAGAGGACTTCAAAAACACTTTGCCAATATTCAGCATTTTATCATCAATTTAGCAGGAAAAAGTTTACCCTTCACCAAATTGATGAAGAAGGGAGTCACTTACCAGTGGACTGAATGATGCCAAGAATCATTCAATGTTCTCAAGAAATATCCCTTGTGTACACCAGTATTAATGCCACCTGTTGAAGGAAGACCACTGATTCTTTATGTGACAGCTTTAGAGCGATCATTGGGTGCCTTCATTGCCCAGAAGAATGATGTTGGGAACGAAAACAACCTCTACTATCTCAGTCGGACTATGCTTGAAGCAGAAACCCAATATTCAAATATTGAGAAGTGATTCCTAGCATTAATCTTTGTAGTTCAGAAGTTGAGACACTACCTGCAACATCATGAGTTCTAATTGATATTTCGCAATAACCCACTCAAATTCATCCTTAGTCATCCAATGCTTACAGGACGTCTGGCAAGGTGGGCAGTTATTTTGCAATAATTTGATATTCAGTATGTGTCTCAAAAGGAAATAAAGGGCCAAAATCTAGCTGATTTCCTTGATGAACATCCTTCAGTGGAAGATACATCTTCAGATATTGAACTTCCTGATGAGGAAGTATTTTCGATTCAAGATATTCTTAAAACATGGGAAATGTACTTTGATTGTGCTTCTAAAATTCCAACAGGGAAGAAAATGGAAGATCCTAAATTCAACAAAGTTGGGTTAGAAATTGTACTTCTTTCCCTGTAAAAGGCAGTTCTACCCTATTCCTTCTCATTTTTGGGAGGTGGTATAGATAATGAATCAGAATACCAAGCTCTTATCACAGGATTGGAGCTGGCGCTTCAAGCACAAGTGAATCACTTAAAGGTGAAAGGTGATCCAGAACTGGTAATCAAACAAGTCAATGTGGATTATGCCATCAAAAAAGAGGAGTTAATCCCTCTGTATGATTATTTCAGAGAGTTAATGGCGGAATTTCCTTCAGAACCGAAATTTTCTTATGTACTGAGATCACAAAATTCCCAAGCTGATGAACTGGCTAATATAGCTACAGCTCTGGCAGATCCAAATCGGGACGAGACAATCATCAATATTTCCCACCGTCTTATAATTTCACCTTATGTTCAAACTAGAATAGAGGAAATCAATGAAATTAGTCCCATTGTTGAACCATATGGTAATACTACAAGATGGATGATACCTATTAGGGAATACCTTCAAAATGGAATACTTCCACCTGATAGAGTTGGGAAAGAACAAATTCAGCGACGTGTGGTCAATTTTACTTTTTATGATAGCCCAGATCACCTAGAGAAAATTCTCTACAAAAGAGGTTTTGATGGAGTTCTCTTTAGATGCATTGATGGTGAAGAGACAATGGCTGTCATGAAAGAAGTACATACAGGAGTCTGCGGTGCCCATCAGTCTGGACACAGACTAATCTGATCAAATTCGAAAGCTTGGATACTTTTTCCCTTCAATGATACAAGATTGTGTTGATTTCACCAAGAAGTTTCATTCTTTCCAAGTACATGACAACTTCATTCATCAACCCCCATAGTTTCTTCATACAGCTAAATACTCATGGCCATTTTCCACATGGGGAATGGATGTAGTGGGACCTTATCCTTTGGCTACAGCCAAGAAGTTTAAGTATATTCTTACTGCTACTGACTTCTTTTCCAAATGGGTAGAGGAAATACCCCTTAAAGAAGTCAGTTCTAAAAGCATTGTTAGATTCATCAATTCTAACATTATTACCAGATTTGGTGTCCCTCATACCATATTGACGGAAAATGGCACCAACTTCTATTAATCATAGGTGAGGAAGTTATATCAAGAATACAACATTAAATCCAATCATTCATCTCGGTATCATGCAACATCCAATGGCTAGATAGAATCTTTCAACAAGACTCTTTCAAAAATATTACAAAATATGGTGGTTAAAGATAAGAAATCATGTCCTGATAAACTTTTTCAGGCTTTATGGGCTTATCGGACCTCCACCCACACTGAAATGCAGTCAACTCCATATTCATTGGTATATGGAACAAAAGAAATCTTGCCCATTGATGTTAAATTACCCTCGCTCAAAGTATCCATTTGTGACCAGTCATCTACAGATGAACAATCTCAAAAGCGATTGGATGAATTTGAATGGTTAGATGAGAAAAGACTGTGCACCCTGCACCACTTGGAAGTCTATCAGAATTGAATAGCATGAGATTTCAACAAAAAAGTTCATATTCATTCATTCGTTCAGGGAGAATTGGTATCGGTTCTCAGAACTCCAATGATACCAGGAAAGAAACCTCCCAAGCTAGAGCCAAAATGGGAAGGGCCTTATTCAATGCATAAGGTCTACTCTAATGGATCTTATTCTTTAATCTCAGTGGATGGAGAAATCATCACTACTCCAACCAATGCTAGATTTCTGAAGAAGTATTTTGTGTAATAAAAATACCCTAATCGTCCAACATGACGTTAAACTATGTCATCCTTGGTATATGACGTTAAACTATACAGCCCTTGTTAAGTCCTTAATACATGAAATTAAACAACACAGTCCCTTCTACATCCAACATGACATTAAAATGTGACGTCCTAACTACATGATGCTAAACTGTACAGAAGTCCCTTACGTCCAGCAAGACGTTAAACTGCATAATCTCTGGTCCATTCATATGACCTTAAACTGTTCACACCATCGTCCAACATGAAATTAAATTATTCCAACGTCCAACATGACATTAAACTATGAAAATGTCTTTAATACGTCCAACATGACTTTAAAATATGTCCTCTTATGTCCTTACTGCATGAAATTAAACTGCACATTCCCCCTTTCTCCCAACATGAAGTTAACTGTATTGTTCTCATCGTCTTAGCTACAGGACGCAAAACTGTACAACACCCTTACGTCCAACATGACGTTAAACTTTGTCCCTATATTTTTCCTACATGACTTTAAACTGTATTTTGTCCCTTCTACATGACACTAAACTGTGCAGCACCAATAGTCCTCAGTATAAGACTTTAAACTTCATAGTCCCTTCATACATCCTACATGACATTAAACTGTGCATTGTTAAGGTTGTTGTTACCTCTGGTTCCTCACACCGAGTATGACTCATGTGAGCTTAGAATAAAGTTCAACCATAACAACCTCTCTGGGCCGCTAACCATGTGTAAGTCCCAATACTATTTTTTAGGTCGTTGTTCTAAAAAACAACTTGATTACTAATTTATTCTTTAATTGAACTACGCGGACATTGATCCTTGCCTTATAGGATGGGTATGTAGGAAACCTTCTGTGGTTCAAGCCCAAAACCAATCTCTTCACGCCGGTTCACCTCCGTCTCATATGATATTGATACATGAAGCAATCCCCAGAACCAATATTTTTACATTGGTTCACCACGGCCCATGCATATGACCTTAAACTATTCGCACTTTTGTCCTGTACAATAATAAACTACAACATTTTTTGACACCCTCACCTGAGAGGGAATCATTATTTACATTGATCTCCAATCATGTTATATTCCAAAGAATACTTGCATAAATGGAAATGCCTGAACCTTTTATCTTGGGTCAAACCATCATTGCACTAAATTCTCCTTTTTCACCCTTCATATGTATGGACCAAATCTGTACAGAGGGTATTTTAAGAACTACGTGCAGCTTGATTCCCATCCTTATGGGATACGTAGGAACATTCAAGCATCCCTTGAATCCAGCCCCAAGTCTTTGGGCCTAACCCCAAATTCCACTTTTAGTCCCCTGGCTGAAAAGTCCCTGTGAAAACACAAATAGTGTATTCATTATTATGGTCCAAGCTATATGACTCTCACCTAAGATTTCATATACTCTCGTCCCACATGATGTTAAACTGTATTTAAATAACTACTTATGGATTGATTCCTATCCTTATGGGATACGTAGTGAAGTCCAACATTTCAATTCAGGACCCAACCACAACATGATTATGGTTAGAATTGGTATGTGTATCTCTAGATGCATTGAATAAATGCCAATTTTTATGTGTCATAATCCTAACCTTAAATACTTCTAGATCTCCATAACCCTTTTCTTGACTTCTGGTCATAAAATGTTTGATATTTGAGAGTTATTTTTCCTGACTATGCAGCACGTGCCCTTAGGCGGCCCTACATAAGTAGTCTACACAACAGACTTGTCAGCCATAAGATACTATTATTTGATTATGCATCCAATTCCCTTAGGTGGCCCTGCATAATTCAACCCCCTAACAGGTTTTTCAAATAATGGTAACTTCATTCTTGGGAGGAAAATCTTTTTTTCATTAGTTTTCATAACGACGATATGTAGAGATCCACAAAAAAAATATAGCTGTCCTTAACATATTTGTCCCATACTCTTTTTCATGATCTGAAAGTATTCAATTCTATTGTTTCTAATGTCATGATATTCTTCTCTCCATCAACCAGTAGTAGAAAACATATCAGCCCTTGGTTTTCCATTTTCATATCGGCAAGGAAATGGCATGAAGGAAAAATTTGAAAGTTCACACCATTGTTGCTGCTCTTAATGCACAACATAACCGAAATAGAGGAGTAGCAGTGCGGCTACATCTCGAGCATATAATTCATTGCATCTGGAATGTTGACTCCTTGCAAAAGACCATGGCCATACAGAGGTAAGTAGATGCTATGTAGAAAATTAAAAAAATACTTCTTCAAGTACTTGGACAAATTTGGGAGAGTGCTATCGCATATATTGTAGTAATCATGGCCAACGATGCTCATAATGTCATCAATCTACTTCATAACTAGTTCTTTAGCGATTCCAATTCTTGAAGGAGCCATCGAATCTGCACAAAGGTTGAATAATTAACTCTTAAGTGAGTTTATTTTTCATAAAATTTGTGAAGAAAAGTGAAAAAATGACTAAGGCATTAAGGCATGAAAGTCCAATTTTGGTGCGCAAGTATAGTTGTGTCGCGTAGGTTTTTGGCACGCAGGTATCACCGCACAGGTCAAAATACCTTTGTAGTACCGCGACATGAACAAAAAAAATGAAACCCCGGAAAATCAGCAACTTGCGTGATGTAGGCAACTTGCTCAGTGAGATCTCTAAAGTTAAAATCTGGTTGCTTTGCACTAGAATGACCGCATATATATAGGCCAAGCTTCACCCCTGCGCGCCGAAGCCAGCGTGCCGAAGCCAGTGTGACGGCATCTGCGCGCTCAACACCTACACGACGTCATTTGCACAGTCAACACTTGCGTGCCACATGTTCCTTGGTTTTATTCTTTTCCTCAGAGTCACATCCTCATTTCTTTTGGATCCAACTCTGAGGGGGGAATTTTGTTGACGCTCTTTTCCGTCACAAAGTCTAACAACTAAAAAAGGGAAATACCTTAGTCCAAAGTGATTCATCCTTTGAAGAAACATCAAAAATCGACAAAGGCATGATGAAGGTTTTCTTCCCACTTGGGTCGCGCAAGTTTCATCATGGTCGTGCAAGTATACTTGCGCACCGCATAGTGGTTGCACAGGTGTCTTGTGCACCCTCTTTGATTTTCTCCCAAGGTCTTCCCCGACCTATAAATAACCCTTGTGGGCCCCCCATTTCAAGGATGGAAAAATTCCAAAACTCAGATTCGAGTTCCCGGTGCCCTAGTCTCTTCTGGAATTCTTTCGAACACTTATAAGGTAATTTCTTACCTAGAATGGAAGCTCTAAACAGAGAAAACAAGGCCTAAGTGTTGAAACTCATCAACACTTGCGCGCCTAAGTGGCCATCCCTTAAGGGAAATGGCCACACTTGCGCGCCACCTTATCCCTTCAATAAAACTTGGGCACCATTATTTTGGAAGCCTTTAGGGATAATACTAAGGGCTTGAGCCAAGTATCGCCCAAGTATTACCCAAAGGTTTGACCGTCGCAGATGTACCTATGTGTCGCGCAAGTATACTTGTGTGACCAGGACTTTCACGCCCACGCAAGACTTGCACGCCTATCTCTTTTTGGGTGCTCCTCCTGCCTATTCATTTGATTTCTTCAAATCCACCTCTCCTTTTCCGGATTTAGCCTTCAAAACCCTCTTCAAAGTCATTTATGACATGGTTCTTTTGTTGGATTCCTTATCTAAAAGGAATTCTGTGGAACATTTCTCAAAACCTAGTGATTTACATATTTTTATGTCACTAAGGTTAGAGATTTCATTCATTCAACCTCATCCTTTAAATATGAGAGGATCCTTAACCAGGGCATCCTTCTGAGGAGTAATTCCCAATCTCAAAATCCCAAATATGGGCATCCTCCTTAGGAGTAAGCCCCAAGTCCCCTAACCCAGGCCTCTTTTTCAGGAGTAAGCCCTAGTCTTCAAGTTCCCTTATTTTTGGGCATCCTCCTCAGGAGTAAGCCCCAACCATAATTCTTTTAAAATGGGCATCCTACTAAAGAGTAAGCCCCAAGTTCCCAAAATCCAAATTCCCTTAACCTGGGTTTCCTTTTCAGGAGTAAGACCTAGTCATAATTCCTCTTAACCAGTCTTAATTTACTTTTGTTTTGGGCTTCCTTCTCAAGAGTAAAACCCAATCATAATTCCTATCTAATTTAGGAATCCTTCTTAGGATTAAGTCCTAAGTTAAGTATCCAAATGTCCATAAAGCACATAAACCTTTATTGATCTTGTTCCCGGATTTCTTCCCTGAAGTAAATCCCATATATCTTGGAAATTCATAAATACATAATCCCAACATCATTTCGTATGATTGCATCTTTCATGGAAAAATTGTCGGGTTTAACCAGTACCTCTTGTTTCTCACACCGGGCATGACTCACGTGAGCTTAGAGTGTAAAAGTAATTATGACATATTTCTTGAGCCATCAATCATAAATAAAGATCATACATCTTTACTCAAACTATGTGGGTTCTAATTCTTTTTATAAAACAAGGATACGTAGGTATCCCATCTGCAGGTATGATCCCAACTCTGAAATAATCTATGTCCTTCTGAATGACAATAAACTTCAAGTGATCTGCTGAGTGGATTTAAAACCAGTATGGTTATCAAAATGACCTAGAGATTTCTATATAATGTGTCTAAGGATACCATTGACTAAGAATCTCTAACAAATACAGATGATTATTGATAGAGCGCTGTCGTGGGCACCCTCAAATGATTAGTGTAATTTGGGGTACTTAGGTGCAGCAGAGTAGCTGACCAAGGTCGTCTCTCAAAGGAGGAAGTGAATTAAAACAATTATTAGAGGTATTATAGAAGTAAAATAAAAGATAATAAAAACACTACTTGAAAGGATGGGGGTGGTTGTTTATAGTTTATGAATCTAGAAGAAGTTTGCTGGAAGAAGATTGTATTTTTTTTTGTTTTTAGTTTTGAAATGAAGTTTGATTAAAATGATACAACAGAAAGATGTTTGTTTAGACAATATTTAAAAGACGTAATCGATCTAACTATATCTCTTCAATCATTTATTAGTCATTATCATTTAAATTAATATTCACTTAATTATGATCCCTTAATTTGTTAAATCCCGAACCCTACGAGAATTAACTTTACCACGAAGATTGAAGTGAATTTAACCTTAGGCTAACTTCGGAACATGCAATCGCAACACCCTTCTTTGATTGATGTTCTAAAATTAGCTTATGATCAGTGGTAAATTAAGGCACATAAACACTCTGGAAATGAGTATTAATTGAGTTTAGGGATTATATTTGAACTCTACAAATTGATCCCATGTGGTTTTGAATTACCGGTTAAGGTTGCGCTCTCAAAGTTCACACAATTCCCGACCTCGCGTGTTTTGTGTTAACAATTCAATTGCTTGCTTAGTTTCATTTAAATTAAAAACTCAATTAATAGATCATAATATGTGAATTACAGTAGCTCATTGATTCAAAATAAATGAATGAAGAAGGATAGAGGTCGATCGATTACTAAAAAGAACTACTCTTCCTTGGGTGGTGTAGTCATTGTGGAGACGTTTTGCATAAACAACAGATTGAAAGGGTAGAACCCAATCTTGTCTCCACTATTGATTCCAACCCAATTAAGAAGATTAAGAGAAGAAGAAATTTAAACAAAACAGAAGAAAAGAGAAGAAATAAAAGAAGAACAAATAAGTTTATTACATAAACAAAATCATTACAACATGAAGGAGAAGAAGAAGGCTTCGTCGAAGGGATCCTTGGTTCAAGAGCTACCCTTATTGAAATGGTTGGAGAATTGGAGTGGATCCACTTCTCCTCTGCCCTCAACTTCCCAATGCACGTCCCAACCCCTCCAAATGAGAAAAAACTCCAATTTATAGAGGGGAGGGGAGGAGAGGTTACAAGTGGTTTCAAGTGTGAATGTGGAAATTCGGACAAATATTTTATGCCAACTTTCACCGCCCATTTGACCACCAAAACTCGTGAATTGGCCGGCCTTCCAGAAGGATAAAATATGCGGATATGTGCCTTATATCTCCTCTCCAACTTTGGGCTCAATACAGGCCCATATGAAGGAGTTATGGCCGAAATACAGAAGCTTCTCTATTCTGGCGAGCCCAGCCCAACTTTGACTTCATGGCCCAATTTCAACAACCAACTGAACTCTTTAGCTCTAGTGTCCTGAATAAAAGTTGTAGATAATTAAGTTAGAAACACTTTTACAAAATTTCAATTTCAAATAATAAATATAAAAATATTTATTCTCGAAATACTAAAATTCACTATTAAGGGTAAAACTGGAATTTTCACCAAATTTTCAAATGAATGATCAAATCCCAAATATTTTATAAATAAACATATTTAACACAATGTGAGGAAATTATTTCATTTATTATCAATAAAATATTCAATAAAATAGTGTTTTATCAACTCCCCCACACTTACCCTTTTGCACACCTGCGCAAAACCTCATATCAAGTAAACATCAATATCAAATCAAAACCAATTTTAAAACACATATCCTTAAGATCAATCAATTTCACACCAAGAATCAAAAGATATCATTCCTCATAAAAAACCTTATTTCAAGTTCTCCATTTATATCATTCAATATATTTCCACTTCATTTATCCACCCATGCACAAAACACTTACCTCGCTTGAATTTTCTCTCATCACTCAAATATCAATTTTTTTTGCAATGTCTTTCTCATCCAAACTCATACAAGGGTCACCATAGGCTTGATAGATTCCTACATCGCTACCCGATGTGAGTCAAGGACATATGTTTATCATGAGGACTTTTCAGGGTTGTTCTGTGGCTTTCGGTTGGTAGGATTAAGATGTGAAAAACTCTGAGGCTGAATGAGGAGGGCTTGACTCTTTTAAAGCAAAATTGCATTAATCTAATTTTCACTTAAATATGGTCTTCTCTTCAATCCCCATAGTATCAATTCAGCTCCATCATCATGAAAAGTCATGAAAGGTTTACACCATTCATCATTTCAGCATAAAAAATGTCAATCTTCTCAAACATGATTTTCTTGAAAGCTCCAGATGGGCACAGCTTTCCACCTAAATTAGAAGCTCCAGAAAAGGCACAACTTCACTTGTCATGAAAGATCCAGAAAAGGCACAGCTTTCAATATAATGACTTTCTTTAGCAGCAAACACATCTCTTCCGAATTTAATTTTCCACCCAAAGTATCACATAATGTGGTGGCACAACACAAGACAACTTCCCCCACACTTAATCTCAAATAGATTATGCAATTTCACTTCAAGAGTTGGTTGGATAGGGAAAATTGGCTTGTAATGTGGCTTAACCTAACAGGCTGTGCAGGGCTTCTAAGGGATACAAGGATTAAATATTCAAGGTAGGCCATTATAAAAAAGGATTATTTGAAATAGGGGTTTTAATACCAAACAAATGCCTCAATCATTTAAACACAAGTACCTCAAACCCTCAAGTTTTGACAGGAATAGATCAAATTCTGGTTAAATCAGTATGGTTTGGTTCTCTCAAGAAGTGAGGTGAATGTAAAGAATATGAAAATAATGGTTTAGAAGCCTCACAGGAAAGTGATTTCAAATATAAAGACAGTGAGATTGGCATGGGATTCAAAATTCAGCGTACTTTTCATGAAATTACTAAATGTTTGAACTTGAAACAAAGTCATTTCAGCATTCATTTAAGCTTAGTTTCAAGGGGTAAATTGTTTCACTTATTGATATGGATTTAAAAATGGTTATGAAAATCATTTCAGCCCAAAATTTTCAAAAACACAAAAGAAAATTGTAAAATAAACACACAAATTTTGAAAAACACAAAAAAAAAATTTGGTTTTTTTTAACAGGAAAACAATTGAAATTACTAAACTAAAAGGTTCCCTCCCCCACACTTAAAATATTGCATTGTCCTCAATGTGAAACCGTGAGATGATATATGCACATGAAATTCAGAATTTTTAAATCGGACAAATAATATAAAAGTGAAAGGGTTAGGAACTGCCTGATGTGATCAAGTGATGATGGGGTCATGCAGTGTGATAAAATCCACTGCATCAGTAGGATGTCCCTCAATGTATCTCTTCAAACGTTTCCCATTGACTGTAAATCTCCTTCTAGTGTCCTCTTGTGTGATCTCCACTGCACCATAAGGAAAAACATTAGACACAATATAAGGACCTAACCATCTGGAACGCAACTTACCAGGCATCAACTTCAGTCGTGAACTATAGAGAAGGACTTTCTCTCCAACATGAAACTCCCTTTGTTGGATCATTTTGTCATGAGCTGCTTTTGATCTTTCCTTGTAGAGTCTTGAGTTCTCATATGATGACAATCAAATCTCCTCAAGCTCTTGAATTTGCAACTTCCTTTGAATTCCAGCTTGGGCCAAATCCATGTTACATTTCTTTATAGCCCAATATGCCCGATGCTCGACTTCCACGGGGAGATGACACGCTTTCCCAAAAACAATCCAAAATGGGGACATACCAATGGGGGTCTTGTATGCTGTCCTATAAGCCCACAATGCATCATCCAAGCGCTTTCTCCAATCCTTCCTATTTGGCTGCACGGTTTTCTCCAAGATTTGTTTCAACTCACGATTTGAAACCTAAGCCTGGCCATTTGTTTGGGGGTGGTATGGTGTTGATGTTTTGTGTGTCACCCCATACTTTCGAAGGAGGGAAGTGAAATTCCTATTGCAAAAGTGTGTCCCTTGGTCACTGATGATGGCCTTTGGTACTCCAAACCTACAAAAAATCTGTGCTTTGACAAAGTCCACAACAACATGAGAATCGTCAGTCCTGGTGGCCTTGGCCTCCACCCATTTACTCACATAATCAACAGCAACCAAAATGTACAAAAATCCAAATGAACTAGGAAAAGGACCCATAAAGTCGATGCCCCATACATCAAAAATCTCACAAAATAGTATGGGTTGTTGGGGCATCTCATGTCTCCTAGAAATGTTCCCAGTGTGTTGGCAACGAGAGCATGACTTACAAAACACATGGGCATCATGGAATAATCTAGGCCAATATAATCCAGAGTCCAAAACTTTCCTAGCTGTCCGTTGGGGTCCAAAGTGTCCAACACATGCAAGTGTATGACAGAAATGCAAAACAGACTCAAACTCATGATCGGGAACACACCTCCTAATGACTTGGTCACTACACATGCGCCAGAGGTACGGATCATCCCACACATAATACCTAGACTCACTTTTTAATTTTTGGACTTGATGCTTCTTAAAATTTACTGGGATTTCAGAGCCAACAATGTAATTAACTAAATCAGCACACCAAGGATGCTTACCTGAGATGGTATAGAGATGCTCATCGGGGAAAGTGTCCCGAAGTGGTACCTGATCCAAGGTGTCATCCTCTAGTGTGTGAGTAAGCCTACTCATGTGGTCCGCCACCAAATTCTCTGATCCCTTCTTGTCTTTTATCTCAATATCAAATTCTTGAAGAAGGAGCATCCAACGGATAAGTCGTGGCTTTGCATCTGGCTTCTTTAGGAGGTACCTCAAAGCTGCATGGTCCGAAAAAACAACTACTTTAGAGCCCAATAAATATGAACGGAATTTATCTAAAGCAAATATGACAGCAAGAAACTCCTTTTCTGTGGTAGTGTAGTTTGATTGGGCTGAATCTAGCGTCCTCGATGCATAGGCGATCACTTGTGAACGTCCCTCCACCCTCTGAGATAAGACAGCTCCAACCGCGAAGTTGGAGGCGTCACACATAAGCTCAAATGGAAGGTCCCACCGTGGGGGCTATATGATTGGTGGAGTGGTCAGACACTTCTTCAGCTCATCAAATGATACCCTGCATGAATCATCAAAATTGAAGTCAATATCTTTTTGAAGCAATCGAGATAAGGGTAGAGCGATCTTACTAAAATCTCTGATGAAGCGTCGATAAAATCCAGCATGCCCAAGGAATGATCGAACATCACGCACACATGTAGGATATGGGAGGGATGAAATAATGTCTACCTTAGATTTATCAACTTCAATTCCATGTTGTGAGACTATATGACCTAAGACAATTCCCTTTTCGACCATGAAATGACATTTTTCAAAATTTAAGACCAGATTCTTCTCAATACAACGATGCAACACATCACCCAAACTAGAGAGACATTCATCAAATGAGGACCCATAAACTGTAAATTCATCCATAAATACCTCCATACAGGTCTCAATGAAATCTGAGAAAATACTCACCATGCATCTCTGGAAGGTACCTGGGGCGTTGCAAAGTCCAAATGGCATCCTCCGGTAAGCAAAGGTACCAAATGGGCAGGTGAATGTTGTCTTCTCCTGGTCCTCTGCTGCAATGGGAACCTGAAAATAGCCAGAAAATCCATCCAAGAAACAATAGTGTGTCTTCCCAGCTAGTCTCTCAAGCATCTGGTCAATGAATGGAAGTGGGAAATGGTCCTTACGAGTGGATTGATTTAGTTTCCTATAATCGATGCACACTCGCCAACTGTTTTGTACTCTCACAGGAACTAACTCATCATTTTCATTTTTTATAACAGTGAAACCAGTTTTCTTTGGTACAACCTGAACAGGGATAACCCATTGTGAGTCAGAAATAGGGTAAATGATACCCGCCTCAAGTAATTTTTCAACTTCTTTCTTAACAACTTCTAGGAGGGTGGGATTAAGTCTCCTTTGTGCCTGTCTCACCGGTTTATCCCCATCCTCCAAGAGAATCCTATGATTGAAAATGGAGGGGCTAATACCTGATATGTCTGCCAATGTCCAACCAATTGCCCTAATGTTATCTCTCAAAAGATTCAAAAGTTTTTCTTCATGTTCAAAAGAGAGATTGTTAGCAATTATGACAGGTAATCTATCACCACTGAGCAAGTATGAATATTTGAGATTTGGGGGCAATGGCTTGAGTTCCAATGTAGGTGGGTGATGTATGGATGGAGAAATTGATGCAACAGACATATCTGCACAATGAACATCAGTATCAGAATAAAAATCATCACAATCAGAGAATAAAGCACCAAATCCATCAGCATACTCAATAGCCATGTCATAATCAGAGTTCACATGATCAAAATCAGAATATGATTCCATTTCAAAATCAAATCTTAGAGAGTCTTGTTCCTTAAAAATGGGTGTAGAAGTATTCTTAGACATCAAACTAGAACCAATACTCATAATCTCCCTAAGCATAGGACAATCAAATTCTATGGAGTTTTTATTTGGTGGTTCAAAATGGGAGATAACAAAAGAAGAATGGTCCTCAGAGGGGTACTTCATTGAATCCATAACATTAAATATAAAAACTTCATCCCCAAATTCCTTGGAAAGTGTACCCTCATTGACATTTATGATAGTTTTTGCAGTTTTGAGGAAGGGCCTACCTAAGATAATGGGGGCATGAGAACTTACCTGATCATCCTCCATGTTAAGAACATAGAAATCCGCTGGAAAGATCATGTCTCTTACCCGGACAAGTACATCCTCAAGAACTCCCGCTGGATATGCCGTAGCTCTATTCGCCAATTGCACCACTACTCTTGTTGGCTTCAACTCACCAACCTGCAAGGAAGAGAATACAGAGTGAGGCATCACATTTATGGAAGCTCCCAAATCACAAAGAGCATCAGAGAAGTGCAACTCCCCTATGGTGCATGGGATGGTGAATGTCCCAGGATCCTTTCACTTTGTTGGCATTGCTAGAGTTGGTGTAATGAGTGCCGAGACATTCCTTCCAAGGTTGATCCTCTCATTCCCCTTGAGCCCTCTTCGATTGGTGCAGAGTTCTTTTAAGAATTTGGCATACCTTGGGATTTTCTTAATGGCTTCAAGTAGAGGAATGTTGATCTCCACACGCTTGAATGTGTCCAAAACCTCCTTTTGCATTGCTTCTTTAGCCATCTTCTTGGTTTGAACAACCCTGTTTGGAAAAGGAAGGGGTTTAGGAGGAACATCATCAATCTTTTTCTTACCTTTATCTTTCTCCTTGGATTGCTCATCAGTTGGTATGGAATGCGGCTTCTCTGAAGTTGAGGTGAATCCTGGTGGAATGGTAGGTGCAGATGTATCGTTCATTTGCTTCCCACTTCTCAATGTGATGGCACTAACATTCCCCTTTGGATTTGGAGTGGGTTGGGAAGGTAGATTTCCAGAATTCTTACTCACAAGTTCATGGAGGGCGGTGGCAATTTGACTCATTTGAGTCTTCAACTCTCTCAGCTCCGAACCTTGACTCTTCAGCTCATTCTGTTGATTAAGAACAATTTGTTTCAAAAGATCATCAGTGTTAGAGTCTACCTTGTGTTGGATATTCCCTTGTTGCTGACTCGTTGATGTTTGAGCTTCGAATCTCCTTTGGGGTTGTTGGAAACCCTGTTGGTAAGGTGGAGGCTGCTGGAAGTTTGGTTGAAAAGGGGGCCTTTGTTGTTGTCCAGAGCCATACCTCATGTCCGCTAGATCTTTCCACCCTTGGTTTTATGTTGGATCAAACTTCTTTTGGGGATATGGTTGTTGTTGTTGCTACTGAAATGGTCTCCCTGGGAACACTGCTGCACAATCTTCTGTTTCTTGGAGTTGTGGGCAACAGTCAGTTGGGTGGCTTGTCTCAGTGCAAATGCCACATGGCCTTGAAGGAGGGGGTAGAGATGTCTTTTGTGCCAAAGCAATTTGCCTCACCATAGTGGTCAATTCTTCCAACTTAGTATCAATCAAATGACTTTCAAGAGAAGAAGGACTTACCTGATGTACTCCCCTGACATGTGGTGTACCTCTATCACCAAATTGTTGGGAGTTTTGGGCCATCTTGTCGATCAACGCACGTGCAGCTACTGGTGTCTTGTCCACCAATGCTCCTCCAGCCGCATCATCTACCATGCTTCTCTCCATAGGTGTGAGTCCTTCATAGAAGTACTGGATGAGTAATTGCTCACTGATTTGGTGATGTGGGCAGCTTGCACACAACTTCTTGAATCGCTCCCAGTACTCATACATTGACTCCCCTTGGGCTTGCTTGATCCCCGATATCTCCTTTCGAATGGATTTGGTCCTTGATGCTGGAAAAAATCTCTGCAAGAAAAGACGTTTCAAATCGTTCCAACAAGTTACATCTTCGGGTTGTAAATAATACATCCAATCTTTCGCAGCTCCATCAAGTGAGAATGGGAATGCTCTTAGTTTGATTTGATCTTCAGAGACATTTCTAGGTTTTAGGGTTGAGCAAAACACATTAAATTCTTTCAAATGTTTATTGGGATCCTCACTAGAGAGGCCATGAAACTTTGGAAGTAAGTGAATTAACCCAGATTTCAGTTCGAAGTCCGATTCGAGATTTGGGTATGCAATACAATTTGGTTGATAGTTAATATCAGGTGCAGCCAATTCTCGAATGGTTCTATTAAGTTCATTTACATTGTTTCCAGCCATTGGTTCTTGTTTTATGGTTGAATTTGAATTGCTTCCAATTTCAATGTTCTGATATTGGAGTAATTCTCCAACTGGTTGAATGTTGAAACTTCCCGTAGACTGAGAATGTCTGATTCGTGCCCTAAGGCTACGTTCAATCTCAGGGTCAAGATCTAAGAGATCTTCGGGATTAGTTAATGTCATCAATCAATGAAAGATGAAAAGAAGGAATGTGGACCATAGTAAAATAAAAATTTGAAGTTTGAGTTGATGGTCCAAAAAGAAGTAGAAAGAGATAAAAGAAGAAGAAGAAAAAAAAAATCAAATTGGGTAAAGACGGAAGAAAGAAGAGAGGAAGAGAATTAAAATGTAAAATAAAATAAATACCTCTAATTGGTTGAAATAATTACTTGCCTCCCCGGAAACGGCACCAATTTGATAGAGCGCTGTCGTGGGCGCCCTCAAATGATTAGTGTAATTTGGGGTACTTAGGTGCAGCAGAGTAGCTGACCAAGGTCGTCTCTCAAAGGAGGAAGTGAATTAAAACAATTATTAGAGGTATTATAGAAGTAAAATAAAAGATAATAAAAACACTACTTGAAAGGATGGGGGTGTTTGTTTATAGTTTATGAATCTAGAAGAAGTTTGCTGGAAGAAGATTGTATTTTTGTTTTTGTTTTTAGTTTTGAAATGAAGTTTGATTAAAATGATACAACAGAAAGATGCTTGTTTAGACAATATTTAAAAGACGTAATCGATCTAACTCTACCTCTTCAATCATTTATTAATCATTATCATTTAAATTAATATTCACTTAATTATGATCCCTTAATTTGTTAAATCCCGAACCCTACGAGAATTAACTTTACCACGAAGATTGAAGTGAATTTAACCTTAGGCTAACTTCGGAACATGCAATCGCAACACCCTGCTTTGATTGATGTTCTAAAATTAGATTATGATCAGTGGTAAATTAAGGCACATAACCACTCTGGAAATGAGGATTAATTGAGTTTAGGGATTATATTTGAACTCTACAAATTGATCCCATGTGGTTTTGAATTACCGGTTAAGGTTGCACTCTCAAAGTTCACACAATTCCCGACCTCACGTGTTTTGTGTTAACTATTCAATTGCTTGCTTAGTTTCATTTAAATTAAAAACTCAATTAATAGATCATAATATGTGAATTACAGTAGCTCATTGATTCAAAATAAATGAATGAAGAAGGATAGAGGTCGATCGATTACTAAAAAGAACTACTCTTCCATGGGTGGTGTAGTCATTGTGGAGACGTTTTGCATAAGCAACGGATTGAAAGGGTAGAACCCAATCTTGTCTCCACTCTTGATTCCAACCCAATTAAGAAGATTAAGAGAAGAAGAAATTTAAACAAAACAGAAGAAAAGAGAAGAAATAAAAGAAGAACAAAGAAGTTTATTACATAAACAAAATCATTACAACATGAAGGAGAAGAAGAAGGCTTCGTCGAAGGGATCCTTGCTTCAAGAGCTACCCTTATTGAAATGGTTGGAGAATTGGAGTGGATCCACTTCTCCTCTTCCCTAAACTTCCCAATTCACGTCCCAACCCCTCAAAATGAGAAAAAACTCCAATTTATAGAGGGGAGGGGAGGAGAGGTTACAAGTGGTTTCAAGTGTGAATGTGGAAATTCGGACAAATATTTTATGCCAACTTTCACCTCCCATTTGACCACCAAAACGCGTGAATTGGCCAACTTTTCAGAAGGATAAAATATGAGGATATGTGTCTTCTATCTCCTCTCCAAATTTTGGCTCAATACAGGCCCATATGAAGGAGTTATGGCCGAAATACAGAAGCTTCTCTATTCTGGCGAGCCCAGCCCAACTTTGACTTCATGGCCCAATTTAAACAACCAAATAAACTCTTTAGCTCTAGTGTACTGAATAAAAGTTGTAGATAATTAAGTTAGGAACACGTTTACAAAATTTCAATTTCAAATAATAAATATAAAAATATTTATTCTCGAAATACTAAAATGCACTATTAAGGGTAAAACTGGAATTTTCACCAAATTTTCAAATGAATGATCAAATCCCAAATATTTTATAAATAAACATATTTAACACAATGTGAGGAAATTATTTCATTTATTATCAATAAAATATTCAATAAAATAGTGTTTTATCAATTATCTATCGATAAATAACCTCAAATACATGTAAAAGATTCTATAAATCTTATACATATTAATCATTGATTGTAAGATCTAAAGGAAAGATCATTTTCATACTTGGTAATGTAATAAGGATTCACGAACATAAATTAAATCTATAAAGAGAGTCCCATAGTAGAAAATAATTACCCCAAAAGGTGTGATGAGTCTGACCTCCCATCCTCTCGACCAATGTGATTTCTTAAGCCTCATCAGTCCACAACTAATGAGCTCCTACCTTTGGAAAGTAGGTCCAAATGGATATAGAATCATTGGATGTTTCCGGTTCTACGAAAAAACCCATTAGACACTAATTGGAATGTTTGAACCTTAAAAAAAAAAGGTCATCCCCATTTTCAGAGGAAACAAAAAATGGTGAACACGACATGAATCCTTAACCAAGTTAAAATGATGTTTTACTTATTTTGTTAGGCCCCTATTTAAAATCAATGAGAGGGAATACAGAACAATCAATAACATATGTGCTCATCCAAAATATTTAGCGGCCAAACTTATCTTCATTATGTTTGTTATATCAAACAAGCACTCTTTTCCAAGATTTTCTGCATTACAGAAATGGCTTCTCTTAAGTTCACTCCTGTGAATACCTCTACTGTGAATGACTTGGCTGCTACTCCTACTGGATCATCATCCGCTCTGAGTACGAGATCACCTACTCAGCATCTTCAACGCTGGGTATCAAATGCGCTGGTTAAGGAATACCATCAAAACGGTACTATTCTGACTCTCGAGGCCGCTCGATAATCCCTCCAAGTCAATAATTCACCATGGTCATCCGGACAGTGACGAACAACGATCAAGAAGCAGGTGGTTCCAACCACTGTCTCCAACTGTTTCGGGTCGTTATCCCTAGAACACAACAACCATTCCCTCCCATATTCTGAGGAGGTTAATGAGAAGGTCACAAAAGGCCTTAAATCAAGGAAAAAAGAGTCCTTCCCGAGGGCTCCCACCAACAATCACCGCCAGACTCGTGTGGAAGTGCGCCCTCAACATGATGAGGGTATCGTCTTCAGGGGTTCGGCTCAGGTCCCTCAGACCCGAGCACACAAGACGAACTGCCAGAGGAGAAATCCAGTCAACAATGAGTAGGTTCTTATCTCTGTCATTTCCAGAGAAGTCCACCAACCTAACTTGTTGGAAATCAATGAGCGAGCACACACACCCATCCATTTTAATTATGTTGTCTAACAGACTCGTTTGGTAGCCACATGCCAATCCCGCCAGGAAATTCCGACGAAGTAATATAGACAGGAACATACACATATTTATAAATCATCAGTTTGTTAGCAAGCTCGTCTGACAACATACGATGAAGCCCACCAACCCAATGTGTTGACAACTGGTAAACAGGCACATACACCTACTTACACTCACCAATCCTGCCAGCAGCCTCGTCTGTCAGTATTGAAGGAAGTTCTTCAACCATGTTCAGCGGAATGCAATCAGCAGGTACGTACACCTGCCAGTATTGATCAAGCCTACCAACAGTCTCGTTTGGTAGCAATCGGAGAGGTCAGTCGGAATGCTCTGGGGACAAACAAGAGGCAGAATCAACTCTCTGGGCCCACACTTGAGTACTATCAGAATTCACTGATAGGAAAAGGAGGATAGGAGTAGAAACACACAACTACTCCAAGAACTAAATGAACGCATATTCCCGTTCTAGTAGCTAAATTCACCAAGCATATTTTGTCAATGGTGAAAGAGCAGAAGCAAATCCCTACTCATATTTTGGATACTTTCCAGAATATTATAACAGCTTCAGCAGCATCACAGGGAAAGAAATAAAAATATATCCCTACCAGTGGAGTGACATATCAATATGTCACTCCAGAACAGACACACACCTCTGTTCCAGTCCAAGAGGGTTGTGGGGAATACTCCCCCATGTCATACGGACAACCAAGTCAGGCACACACACTAGATTTGAGTGGAGATAATCAGTCTAACCTGACTATTTCTCTTGAGCAGGCACATACACCTGCCCATAATAACCACTTTCGTCAACAAGTGGTTCCTAAAGTGTATACAAAGTCATCTAAGTAAAAGACTCGTCCAACATAGTCAAGAAATCAAGGGCCAATCTGTAACAAGACCTTGCTTGATGCTGGAGTTCTTGATGCACTCAGACAATTATATATTGCAACTCAAGATTCTACTCTCTTAGTTCCCAATAGTGGGAACATTAATTCCAAAGGTCTTCATCATACTCTTCCTCATGAAGGCTTGCTTCATTATAATTTAGTCAATCTCGAAGTTTTATCTTCAGATGAGAGCCACAAGAACCCTCTGTGTGGTCAGAAGACCAAGGAGCAAAATGTTTCGTCTTTTGCTGTAACCCACCATGGTAGTCCTCCCCATGATGATGAATTTAGCTGCGAAAGTCCTCTCTGCAGTAATAATTTGCATTGCCTGGAAAATTATTCCAAGGACAATGTAGTGAATAGAAATCCCTCTTATCTTGAGGCACTTGAAAATGTAAATCCAGTCATGTCTAATGCTTTACCATTAGTAGGTGAAATACTTTCTCAATCAGAAGATATCCCGAGGTGTAGGTCATTATCCAAACCACCCATGGGTCGTTTATCTTCTAGCTTGATAAGTGAATTATCTACCGATATTGCTGAATCTGATGAAGCAATAAGGAAGCACCAGCTCTTGTCTAATCAGGTAGAAGAATCTTCATCGAATGATAAAGATGAAGTGCTGAATATGAGAAAACAACTGGCGAAAGGTGAAGTGCCAGTCATGTTTTGGCCTTTGGATGACTCCTTGTATGACATTCCATAGATGTTGATGGAAGATGGAATTAATGATATTCATCTCAACATATGGAAAACTCTTTGTCAGTGGAAAAACAAAATATTATCTTTTGATGAATATGAAAATCATGTCAAGATAATAGAAGGGTTAAACACCAAATTGACTTGGAATCTCTCTCAGTTTATTGATATCCGAAGGCTCAAAAGTAGCAGAGAGCCCTTCAGCGTTCATGCCTTGGTGCACTAAGAAAATTGCGCCAGTTAATTTACAATGCCCCATATGGTATTCATATCAGGGGATGGGGTGTCCACGGGGCACTACATTTCACTGTACTCTCTAGTCAGCAAAGCCCACCGAAAATGGTCTCATGCAATGTTATTGCCAATAGCCAGCTACAACCAATTGGCATTGTTTGTAATCAAAGGCTTGCTCAAGAACATTCCTCAACTAGTTCCTCTCAAAATCAAGCATATAGAGAACAAGTTGTTGAATTAATCCTACATCAAGAGAAAGGGAATATTGAACAGGCTTCTCGTTTGGAGAATGCACATCATCAAGTGACAGAAATGTCAGAAATCATCCAATGGTATTTTGAGCCGGGTGATAAGAGTGGATGTAGGTTGATGAATCCAACCAATTTCCAGATTAAAGTCTGCAAGATCAGGATAGATTTCCAAAAATTCTCAGATGTAGCAGCTCAAGAGCCACCCCATCTTGCTAGACTGGGGAGTCTTTTAGCCCAACCCTCAGAATCAACAAATAGGATTCGAGGAGTTGACCAGAAACAATAGGAACATCCCCAGTCCACAGGAATGTGGAATGTTTCAAATACTCAATCTCTCTCTCAAAGAAAGTCAGTCTTCTGTCGATTAGGGAAGAATCCCCAAGAAGAACGAAGAGCCAAATTATCAGGAGATTCCCTCCACATTACAGTTCATCAAGAAGTTCCTGAGGGATTGAATCAACAAAAGGCAATGTCTCATCAAGGACATAAAAGAAGAAAATATCGCAGAAATTCTGATAAAAGAGATGCAATGCGTTATGCATCAATTAATGTCATCAATGCCGTTGTTGCTAATTCCCTAGATAAGGCTCACTCAGACGGATAAGATGAAGACATTCCTGCTCAAGAAGTTGTACACACAGACACAAATGAAGAAGGTGTGCGTACAAGAAATCAAAGGATTACCCAGAATCTAGGTATTCCTTCAAATAACCAACTTCCCCCTCTCTGAAAGGTGTCTAATAAGGGGAAAGGAAAGAATCAGGTTATATAACCTTCCTCTGGAGAAGGCCAATCGCTCTCATTAGAGAAAATATTCGCACAACAAGAGGAAGAAATGAAAGAATTAAGGAGGTTGAATGCAGAACTACTTCAAGGTAGTCTTCCTCCTAAGCGTGCTGAAGTCAGTCAGCCAAGGTAATTTGTTACAGCTACTGAGATGGATCATGAATATCCTACTTTATTAGTACACCCTCACAGGTCTAATCCTATGGGTCAGGTGCAACAACAACCTATGGTGTTATCAACAGTTGCAGTACCAGCCACCACATCTGTCCAAGCTCCAGTTATTTCACCTGCTCAGGTCCAAGATCAACCAGATGTTTCTAAAAAGTTTATAACTACTATTGAGTCATTAACAGCTCAGTTGGAAGATATGGCGGGAAAACGAGATCAAATTCAACCAGAAAAGAGAGCTTACCCTGAATGGGTTGATGCAATTCCTCCCCCATCAAATTTTGCATGTACCACATTCCCAATGTTTAATGGTTCAAGAGACTCATAGAAACACTTAACACATTTTGTTTCTCATTGTGATCCTATGATGGGAACCACTCAGCAACATGAAGCAGTTAAGCTCAGTTGTTTTGTACAGTCATTACATGGACCTACTTTTGTTTGGTATACAAGCTTGCAATCCTGGTCAATTATCGGATGGGGGGATCTCTGTCGATGATTCCTTATTCAATTCATCTCAACGTTGACAAAGACAATAGTTTTTTATCTTAAAAACTGTAATAAAAGGGAGAATTAAAGGGTTTTAGATTTCATTGCTCACTGGAAGGGATTAACATATTCCCTGAGCTTAGCACTCCCTCAAGAATAATTGTTTCCAATCTGTGTGGAAAATTTGCGTGATGAGTTGCACACACCTTTGATCCCTGTGAAATACACAGGAGGGTTTCGAGACCTTACTTTGATCACTCAGGAGATTGAAGACTCTCTTATAAAGACTAAGGATAAAACTCGTGTAATTACATCAGCTCTAGGAAGGAGAATGGGTAAAGCAGATACTTATACAATTACGCTTAAACAAGCACCTGTACCTACTTCACCTCAAAACCTTCATCTTCTCGAAGGGTTACACCTCTTGAGCATCAACAACAGAGGCCGTTTCATCAAGATGATCAAAGAAATCAAAGACAGAAACGATTTGAGGATTTGAAGAGAAATGTTTACTCTTTCCAAAATGAACAAGTTCCTGGTGACTTCATTTTGGCTATGGAAAATAATTTGGTTCAATTTTCAAGGCACAAGAGGCCAAACAAGGTTGGAGAGGAAGACCGTCCCAACTATTGACCATTTCATCAGATGTTGGGGCATCTCATTCAGGAGTGTTTTGTCTTCAAAGACCTCCTTCAAAAGATGGTGGACTCAGGACAAGTCAAATTGAATGGTTTTTCAGCTCAGGTAGCATGTGTTACTGCTACAAATCTAGAGGAAAAAGGTGAGTGGAAAGAAGTAAAAAAAAGTGCACAGAAATATGATGATTGGATGGTCAGAAAAACGATCAACCGAACTCATTCCATTTTGCAAACGCAATTGAAGAAACCAATTGTGTCTTCTACTATGAATTCCACAGCAAATAATCCTTCATCAGAGGGAAAATACTCAAAGAAATGACATAATTCAAAGAAAGAAGAGAAATTAGAAGAAGATGAGATCGTGTCAAAGCCCAAGTTGTCTTTGACTCTGGCATATTTTATGCCATATACTTCAAAACAACGGGCACCACCCCACCAAACGATATAGCCTAAATTGGCTAATCAGGAAGAGTCTTCATCGGATGAAGAGTTGATCTTTGGTTCTATTAATATGATTCATTTAACAGATCCTTATGCCAGTCGCAGTTTTGATTTTGATGAGCTTGAATTCCTTGTATCAAATAGAGGAATTAGAGGGAGTTTCAGATGTCTGTAATATAGAGGAATACATGGATATCCCAGAAACCACTATTCCAATTCTACCCCTACTAGAACTCTGTATGCAGCATGAACTCATGGAAGATCCCTTCAACAGGCTCAACAAGAACAAGAAAATTCTTCCACCAATAGCAGACTCAGTCCTGGCACAGTTATTCTGGAGGATTGGTTAGAGATTCCACCTTCTTCATTTCATCAAGTAAATAGACCTAATCAGTCTAATATTCCAAATCTAGGAGTATTTCCAACTCCTACCCCGATACAAGATGCATCAACTTCCAAAGCATCAACCTCTAAGGTACCTATGAAACCACATGTTCCTATTGGGAAATGCAGACCTTTGGATCAAAAGTATGATGTATTGAAACACTTGGCCCAAGTAACGGCCACGTAATCAATTTTGGATGCCTTAAATTTATCAAAGGATCTTCGGGAGGCACTCATTGAGGCTTTGTCAAGTCTTAATGAATTTGAAACTGAAATTGCGGCAGCTGAATTCTACCATGTATAGAATAATACTGCAAAATTCCATGCAGTGATAACTTTAAAAGATGAAGATGAAGATGATGTCATGCATGGACATATCAGACCTTTATACTTATCTGGCAAGGTCAATGGTGTAGAAGTCTGAAGAGATTTCATTGATAATGGTTCAGGAGTTAACCTAATCCCCATTTGTACACTTCATCGATTGATCCTCACAGAATCTGATTTATCTTATTCTACTTTGATGTTACAAGGATATGATAAAAATGAACAAGAATCACTGGGCGAGATTACACTCAAAACTTAGTTTGGAGATCTTGTATCTAATTCAGATTTCATGGTTGTTGATCATGACACAGCCTTCAACATATTTCTTGGAAGACCCTGGATACATCAACATGCGACTATCCCTTCATCAAACCATCAATGTCTCAAATATTGTTTCTATGGTCAAATTGGGACATTGTACAGTGATAAATACCCATTCAAAACCTGATAATCTTAATACATTGAGATGGAATTCTATCACATGAAGGGCAAGGAGAAATCCACAGAAAGGGAGGTTACCAAGGTTAATGCTCCATTTGGTCTGGGAAAGATTCCAGTAAATCCATTTACACATGTGAATATAGATTATGCGTTGCCTATCGGTCAAATTGACATGATATACCCAAATCAAAATACTCTTATGGAAACCTCCATAATGTAAATTATGCTAATTAAGCCAGACAACATGGGAGAAATTGGTTATTTACCAAGTAATGATGAAAGCTCAAATGGGGATATCTTCATTTCATCTGCTGAAATCCAGCAAGTCTATACTTCACCAACCAGGTCAGAAGAAGTTATAACAATGTCAGAGGTAAACGATGATGTCGATTCTCAATCCATCATCTCCTCTTTCTTACCCAAGGAAGACCCTTCATCATCAATCGAGTCGGAAATAGAAAGATTCTTCTTCAAGATGTTCAAATTTTAACATCTCTTCTAATCATGGAAATTCTGCTTCATCATCCACTATGCAAGTAAAAACGGAAGAAGTAACACATGTTGAAGAAGAAGAGGAAGATCTCAGGGATGCTTCTCTAGCATTTGAAGAGGGTATCTCTACCACTGTGGATGAACTCAGAGAAATAAATCTGGGTACAAAAGAAGATCCACTCCCCACTTTAATTAGTGAGGCCACGACTCTTGAAGAGCAAGATATGTATGTTTCATTTTTAAAGAAAAATCAAGATATATTTTCTTGGAACTATACATAGATTCCAGGTATTGATCCTAATGTTTCTACTCATAATTTGGATTTTCTAGAAGAACATCGGGGATTTAAGCAAGCCACAAGAAGAACAATCCCAACCTATGCTTCCAAAATTGAAGCTGAAGTGGATAAGATTATCAAATCTAACTTCATCAGAGAAGTTCAATATCCCAAGTGGTTGGAAAATATTGTCCCTGTGAAAAAGAATAACGGAAAAATTAGAGTTTTCATTGATTTCAGAGATCTTAATTGGCATTGTCCTAAGGATGATTTTCCAGTTCCGATCACAGAACTCTTGATTGATGCAACAGCTGGCTATGAATCACTTTCCTTCATGGATGGATATTATGGATATAATAAAATTTGAATGGCTTCAGAAGATGATGAATCTATAGCTTTCAGAGCCCCTCAGGGTGTGTTTTACTATCGAGTAATGCCCTTTGGCCTGAAGAATGTAGGCGCAACATATCAGCATGTTATGTATCATATCTTCAAACCATTTTTAGGGAAATTTGTTGAATGTTATGTGGATGATTTTGTGGTCAAATCCAAACAACGTTCTAATCACTTGGATGATTTGGAAGTCATATTCGACTAACTTTGACAACATAATTTGAAGATGAACCCCTTGAAACGTGCTTTTGGGATAACCTCTGGAAAATTTATCAGCTTTTTTGTACGCCACTGTGGTATCGAAGTCGATCCTGAGAAGACAAATTCAATCCTTGGTATGTCACCTCCTCAAAATTTTAAATAATTGAGAGGACTTCAAGGACACTTATCCTATATTCGGTGTTTCATTGCCAATTTAGCAGGCAAAAGTTTACCCTTCACCAAATTGATGAAAAAGGGAGTCACTTACCAGTGGACTAAAGAATTTCAAGAAGCATTCAATGTCCTCAAGAAATATCTCTTGAGTCCACTGGTATTAATGCCACCTATTGAAGTAATACCATTGATTCTTTATGTGACAGCTTTAGAGCGATCCATTGGGTGCCTTCCTTGCCCAGAAGAATGATGCTGGGAATGAAAACAACCTCTACTGTCTCATTCAGACTATGCTTGAAGCAGAAACCCGATATTCAAATATTGAGAAGTGATTCCTAGCATTAATCTTTGCAGTTCAGAAGTTGAGACACTACCTGCAACATCACGAGGTCCAATTGATATCTCACAATAACCCGCTCAAATTCATCCTTATTTGTCCAATGCTTCTAGGACATCTGGAAAGGTGGGAAATTATTTTGCAGCAATTTGATATTCAGTATGTATCTCAAAAAACAATAAAGGTCCAAACTCTAGATTATTTCCTTACTGAACATCCTTCAGTAGAAGATACATCTTCAGATATTGAACTTCATGATGAGGAAGTCTTTTCTTTTCAAGATAGTCTTCAAACATGGGAAATGTACTTTGATGGTGCTTCGAGAAGTCCAACAGGGGAAAAAATGGAAGATCCTAAATTCAACAAATTTGGGTTAGGAATTGTACTCATTTCCCCAGAAAAGGTAGTGCTACCCTATTCCTTCTCATTGTTGGGAGGCAGTATAAATAATGAAGCAGAATACCAAGCTCTCATCGCAGGATTGCAGCTGGCACTTCAAGCACAAATGAATCACTTAAAGGTGAAAGGTGATTCAAAACTGGTAATCCAACATGTCAATGGGGGTTATTCCATCAGAAAAGAAGAGTTAATCCCTTTGTATGATTATGTCAGAGAGTTAATGGCAGAATTTACTTCAGAACTGACATTTTCTTATGTCTCGAGATCACAAAATGCCCAAGCTGATGCACTAGATAATATAGCTATAGCTCTAGAAGGTCCAAATAGGGATGATAAAATCATCAGTATTTCCCACCGTCGTACAATTTCACCTTATGTTCAAACCAGAACAGAGGAAATCAATGAAATTATTCCCATTCCTGAACCATATGGTCATACTACAGGATGAATGATACCTATCAGGGAATACCTTAAAAATGGAACACTTCTATCTTATAGGTCCAGGAAATAACAAATCCGGCAATGTGTGGTCAATTTTACTCTTTATGATAGCCCAGATCACCTAGAGAAAATTCTCTACAAAAGTGGTTTTGATGGAGTTCTCTTCAGATGCATTAATGGTGAAGAGACAATGGCTGTCATGAAAGAAGTACATGCATGAGTCTGTGGTGCCCATCAGTCTGGAGACAAACTATCTAATCAAATTTGAAGGCTTGGATACCTTTTGCCTTCAATGATACAAGATTTTGTTGATTTCACAAAGAAGTTTCATTCTTTTCCAAGTACATTCCAACTTCATTCATCAACTCCCAGAGTTGCTTCATACAGCTAAATACTCATGGCAATTTTCGACATGGGGAATAGATGTAGTGGGACCTTATCCTTTGGCTACAGCCAAGCAGTTTAAGTATATTCCTACTGCTACTGACTTCTTTTCCAAATGGGCAGAGTCAATACCCCTTAAAGAAGTCAGTTCTAAAAGAATTTTTAGCTCCATCAAGTCTAACATCATTACCAGATTTGGTGTCCCTCATACCATATTGACGGACAATGGCACCAACTTCTGTTCATCCGAGGTGAGTAAGTTGTATCAAGAATACAACATCAAATCCAATCATTCATCTCGGTATCATGTAGGGGCCAATGGCTAGATAAAAGCTTTCAACAAGACACTTTCAAAAATACTACAAAAGATGGTGAATAAAGATAAGAAATCATGTCCTGATAAACTCTTTCATTCTTTATGGGCTTATTGGACCACCACCCACACTACAATGCAGTCATCTCCATATTCATTGGTATATGGAACAGAAGAACTCTTTCCCATTGAGGTTCAATTACCCTCACTTAGAGTAGCTATTTGTGATCAGTCATCTATAAATTAACAATCTCAAAAGCAATTGGATGAATTGGAACAATTATATGAGAAAAGATTATGCACCCTACACCACTTGGAAGTCTATCAGAATATAATAGCATGAGCTTTCAACAAAAAAGTTCATCTTCATTCATTCATTCAGGGAGAATTGGTATTGGTTCTCATAACTCCAATGATACCAGGAAAGAAACCTCCTAAGATAGATCCAAAATGGGAAGGACCTTATTCAATACATAAGGTCTACTCCAATTGAGCTTATTCTTTAATATCAATGGATGGAGAACTCATCACTACTCCAACCAATGCTAGATTTATGAAGAATTATTTTGTGTAATAAAAATACCCTAATCATCCAACAGGATGTTAAACTGTGTCATCCTTGATATATGGCGTTAAAATATACAACCCTTCTTATGTCCTTACTACATGAACTTAAACTGCACAGTCTCTTCTATGTCCAACATGATGTTAAACTCTGATGTCCTAACTACATGATGCTAAACTGTACAAAAGTCCCTTACGTCCATCAAGATGTTAAACTTCATAATCTATGGTCCATGCATATGACCTTAACCTGTTCACACCATCGTCCAACATGACGTTAAACTGTGCCATCGTCCAACATGATGTTAAACTATGAAAAAGTACTTAATACGTCCAACATGACATTAAACTGTGTCCTCTTTTGTCCTTACTACATGACATTAAACTGCACAGTCCCTCTTTGGTCCAACATGATGTTAAAATGTATTGTCCTCATCATCTTAGCTATAGGACGCTAAACTGTACAACAGCCTTACGTCCAACATGACGTTAAACTGTGTCCCTATATTTTTTCCTACATGACGTTAAACTGTATTTTGTTTTTGCTACATGACACTAAACTGTGCAGCACCAATAGTCCTCACTATAAGACATTAAACTGCATAGTCCCTTCATATGTCCGATATGACATTAAACTGTGCATCGTTAAGGTTGTTTTTACCTCTTGTTTCTCACACTGAGTATGACTCACGTGATCTTAGAATAAACTTCAACCATAACACCCTCTCTGGGCCACTAACCATGTGTAAGTCCCAACACCATTTTTTAGGTCGTTGTTCTAAAAAAAACTTAATTACTAATTTATTCTTTAATTGAACTACGTGGACTTTGATCCTTGCCTTCTAGGCTGGTTACCTAGGCAATCTTCTGAGTTTAAAGACCAAAACCAATCTCTTCACATCGGTTCACCTCTGTATCATATGATATTGATCCCTGAAGCAACCCCCAGAACCAATATTTTTACATTGGTTCACCACGGTCCATGTACATGACCTTAAACTATTCACACTTTTGTCCTGTATGACAATAAACTACAACATTTTTTGACACCCTCACCTGAGAGGGAATCATTATTTATATTGATCTCCAATCATGTTATATTCCAAAGACTATGTGCATGCATGGCAATTCCTAAACCTTTTATCTTGGGTCAAACCATCATTGCACTAAAGTCCCCTTTTCACCCTTAACATGTACAAACCAAATCTGTATAGAGGGTATTTCTAGAACTATGTGCGGCTTGATTCCCATCCTTATGGGATATGTTGGAACATTCGAGCATCCCTCGAATCCTGCCCCAAGTCTTTGGGCCTAACCCCAAATTCCACTTTCAGTCCCTTGGCTGAAAAGTCCCTATGAAAACACACACAATGTATTCATTATTATGGTCCGAGATCTATGACCCTAAACTAAGATTTACTATACTATCATCCCACATGACGTTAAACTGTATTTCAAGAACTACGTATGGATTGATTCCTATCCTTATGGGATATGTAGTGAAGTCCAACATTTCTATTCAGGACCCAACCACAAAATGATTATGGTTAGAATTGGTATGTTTATCTCTACATGAATTGAACAAATGCCCATTTTTATGTGTCATACTCCTAAACTTAAATACTTCTAGATCTCCATAACCCTTTTCCTGACTTCTGGTCACAAAATTTTTGATATTTGAGGGTTCTTTTTCCCGACTATGTAGCACGTGCCCTTAGGCGGCCTTGCATAAGTAGTCTTCCTAACAGACTTGTCAGCCAAAAGATAGTATTATTGGACTATTCAGCCAATGCCCTTAGGTGGCCATGCATAATTCAACCCCCTAACGGGTTTTTCAAATAATGGTAACTTCATTATTGGGAGGATTTTTTTCCTTAGTTTTCTTAACAAAAATATGTAGAGATCCTCAATATATATATATATATATATATATTTATCCATACTTAACATATTTGTCCCATACTCTTTTTGATGATCTGAAAGTATTCAAGTCTATGGTTTATATTTCCATTCCCTACGTTTGGGTCAGACCTTCGTAGGAGTGACATTCATCCAGTTCTTAGACAATCTTGTTTGGAAATATCTTCTCCATATTCAAGTACCTCTCTCCATACAATAAACTCTATGCTTTGGAAAATTTGAATTCCCATAAACTTCAATTGGATTTTTAGCAGTAGAAATGTAAATTTCTGAGAGTTCTTTTTCCTGACTATGCATCACGTGCCCTTAGGCAGCCTTGCATAAGTAGTCTACATAACAGACCTATCAGCCAAAAGATGCAATTATTTGACTATGCAGCCAATGCCCTTAGGTGGCCCTGCATAATTCAACCCCCTAACAGGTTTATTAAATAGTGGTAACTTCATTCTTGGGAACTAATTCTTCTAATGCCTTTTAGCCATTTTTCATATCATTCCTCAGATTCAAAATTTCTTAAGTCATCGTTTACATATTTTCCCTCATACTTGAACATGGTAATATGTTTTTAGATAAATTATCAAGGAATTGAGTCAATGTTAATCCATTCAGTGAAAGCTATTTCGACCTTAAACATTAGCTTTTTTTATGTTCAACGTGCATGACTTTAAACTGCCCACAAAAGACAAGGGAACTCTGAACAAAAGTCAGGTCCTAGCTCACTAAACATACATTTCGTATGATTTAGGTAATATTTAACAATTAAAAGATTCAAAGTTTGTAGGGTTATTTATAATAATCCTAGAAAAAAATCAAACTATGCTTACTAGGCCCATTGGATTAGGTAAAAATTTAAAGCAAAAAACAAAAAAATGAAGGCGCAAATGATTGAAGATGAAAGTGTTTTTCATTGATGCACAAGAGATAGAAGGACATCCATAGACGGGAGTCTCTTCTCTTTTTGAGGAATTACAAAAGGCTTTCAACATAACTCTTCATTTGATTTACGGCATCTCGAGCTTCATCAGCAGCCACCTGGAATTCATTCATTTAACTGGATACAATAAGAGATGTAATGATAACAGCTCTTCTTGGAACAATTATAAAAGAATGTTCTTGAGTGCGGTTTGAGAAAATTTTCTGCTGATCAAACAGTGACTCTGTTTCTGTCCAAGAGACTTGGAAGATGGATACATGGATTTCAGAATGGAGCATTGTAATTAAAGATCCATTTGGGGAGAGTACTCTTTTCAGATATTGTTTCAAATGTCATGATAGTCTTCTATCCATCAACCAGTAGCGAAAAACATATCAGCCCATGGTTTTCCATTTTCATATATGAAAGGAAATGGCATGAAGGACAAATTTTAAAGTTCACACCATTTTTGCTTCTCTTAATGCATAGCATAACCGAAATAAAGGAGTAGCAGTGCGGCTGCATCTCGAGCATATAATTCATTGAATCTAGAATGTTGACTCTGTTGACGCTCCTTTCATCACAGAATCTAAAGATCGGAAAAGGGGAATATATGAGCACAAATTGATTCAACCTTTGAAGAAAACATAAAAAATTGACAAAGGGATGAACAAGGAAAACTTTGCCCATAGGCCGCACAAGTTCCTTCATGATCGCGCAAGTGGACTTGCGCGACGCAACTTGGCGCGTAAGTGACTTGCGCGACCTAAGTGATAACCACCCGGTAACCGCCCAGGGTCTTCTCCTACCTATAAATAGACCCTGTGGGCCCCCCATTCGAGAGGATCTTTTTCTAGAAACTCAGATTGAAGCTCCCGATGCCCAAGTCTCTTCTCAAAGCTTCCGGAACACTTCTAAGGTAATTTCTTACCTAGAACGGAAGATCTAAAGAGAGGGAGTAAGGCCTAAGTGTTGAAACTCATCAACACTTGCGCGCCTGAGTGGTCAGCCCTTAAGGGAAGTGGTCACACTTGCGCGCCGCCTTATTCCTTCGATATAACTTGCACATCCCTTTTTTGGAAGAACTTCAAGAGGATTTTAAAGGCTGTAATGAAGAGTCGCTCAAGTATCTCAAATGCTGGTTGAATATCGCTCAAGTACCCACTATGTCGCGCAGGTATACCTGCGTGACCAATACTTGCGCGCCGCCGCAGTACCTGCGTGCCTTCCAAGACATGCGCGCCCCTTCCTTTTTGGGTGCCTTTTTTGCCCATTTCACCCCTCTTAAGCCATTACACCTTTACTTTTTAATATTCAGTCTTCAAGACAATATTCAAATCCATTTATGGCTTGATTTATTGATTTGACTTCCTTATTTGAAAGGAATTCTGTGGAATATCTCTCAAAACCTAGTGATTTAAATATCTTTATGTCACCAAATATGGAGAGTTCATTCAATCAACCTCATCCTTTAATATGAGAGAATCCTTAAACCTGGGTCTCCTTTTCAGGAATAAGTCCCAGTCATAATCATGGGCTTCCTTTTCAGGAGTAAGCCCCAAGTCCCCTAACCTAGGCCACCTTTTTAGGAATAAGTCCCAGTCATAATTATGGGCATCCTCTTTAGGAGTAAGCCCCAAGTCCCTTAATTTTTGGGCATCCTTCTTAGGAGTAAGCCCCAAATCCTCTAATTTGGGCATCCTCTTTAGGAGTAAGCCCCAAGTCCCTTAATTTTCTCTTTAACCAGTCCTAATTTACGATTGATCTGGGATTCCTTCTCAGGAGTAAAACCCGGTTATCAATCCTCTCCTAATTTGGGTTTTCCTTTTCAGGAATAAGTTCCAAGTTAGAGTATTCAAATCTCCATGAAGCACATATACCTTTATGGACCATGTTCCTAGATTTTCTCCCTAAAGTAAATCCTAACCTTTATTTATCTGGGCAGTCATATATACATAAGCCCCAAACCATTTTTTATGATTACATTTTTTATGGCCCAATTGTCTATTTTATTACCAATACCTCTTGTTTCTCACACCGAGAATGACTCACGTGAGCTTAGAGAGTAAAAGTAATTATGACATCCTTCTTTGAGCCATCAATCATAAACATTATACTCCCTTATTCGAACTACGTGGGTTCTGATTCCTTTTCCAAAACAAAGGATACATTGGTAGCCCATCTATGGGTTCGATCCCAACTCTGAAATAATTCATGTCCTTCTGAATGAAAATAAACTTCAGGTGCCCCACTGAGTGGATTTAAAACCAGCCTGGTCATCATAATGACCAAGAGACTTTTATATAAATGTTTTGAAGGTTACCATTGACCAAGAATCTCTAAATAGATATAAATGATTCTATATTGATGAAGAACCTCAAATGCATATAAAAGATTCTCTAAATTTCTTACATATTTAATCATTGATTTTTAAACTGAATGAAAGTTCATTTTTTACTTGGTAATGTAATAAGGATTCACGAACATAACTTAAATCTATAAAGAGAGTCCCGGAATAGACAATAATTCCCCTAAAAAAGGTGTGATGAGTCCGACCTCCCATCCTCTCGACCAATGCAAATTCCTAAGCCTCATCAGTTCACAAACTAATGAAGTTCCTACCTTTGGAAAGTAGGTCCAAGTGGATGTGGAATCATTGGATGTTTCCGGTTCTACGAACAAACCCGTTAGAAACCGATCAGAACGTTTGAATCTCCCATCCAGGAGGTCATCCCCGAATTCCGAGGGAAACAAAAAATGGTGAACCCGACGTGAAACCTTAACCAAGTTAAAATGATGTTTCACCTATTTGTTAAGCCCCTATTTAAAACTCAATAAGAGGGCTAACAAAAACAATCATTAACATATGTGATCATCCAAAGGATGAAGTGGCTGAATTTTATCTTGATTACGTCTGTTATATCAAACAAGCACTCTTTTCCAAGATCTTCTGTATTTCCATAATGGCTGCTCTCAAATTCACATCTGTGAATACTACTGCTGCAAATACCACTGCTGCTATTCCTACTGGATCGCCATCCGCTCTGAGGATGACATCACCTACTCAGCGTCTTCAACACTGGGTATCAAATGCGCTGGTTAAGGAGTACCGTCAACACGGTACCATCCCAACTCTGGAGGCTGCCCGACAGGCCCTCCAAGTAAACAACTCACACAGGTCGTCTGGACAACGACGACCAGTGATTAAGAGGCAGGCGGTGCTGACTACTGTCTCCAACCGTTTCGGGTCGTTATCCTCGGAACGCAATTTCCATTCGCTCCCTTACTCTGAGTAAGTGAATGAGCAGGTCCCTCAGGGCCTTAATTCAAAAAGACAGGAGTCCTTCCTGAGGGCTCCCATCAAAAATCGCCACCAGACTTGTGCGGCAGTGCGCCCTCAACATGA
Organism: Viscum album; assembly: GCA_963277665.1. NCBI lineage: Eukaryota > Viridiplantae > Streptophyta > Magnoliopsida > Santalales > Viscaceae > Viscum > Viscum album. The sequence goes on along the minus strand of OY728130.1, from coordinate 723,204,019 downwards.
TGAGGGTACTGACTCCAGGCATTCAGCTCAGGTTCCTCGAACCCGAGTAGGCAAGACGAACCGCCAGAGACGGAATCAGGTTAACAATGAGCAGGTTTTCATCCCTGTCATCTCCGGAGAAGTCCACCAACCTAACTTGGTGGCGAACAAAGAACAGGCACACACACCTGTCCGTTTTAAATCCGCTGTACAACAGACTCATCTGGCAGCATCAAGGCAATCCCGCCAGGCAATTCCGGCAGAGTACTATAGGCAGGAACATACAACTGCTTATACATCATCAGTTAGTCAACAGGCTCGCCTGACTACATATGATGGATCTCGTCAACCGCGTTTGGCGAAGTGTAATCAGCAGGCACATACACCTGCTAGTACTAATCAATCCTACCAACAGTCTCGCTTGGTAGAGCACGGAGAAGTCAGTCGAAAATCTCCGATGACAAACAGGAGGCAGACTCAACTCTCTGCCTCCACACTTGAGTACTGTCAGGATTCACTGACAAGAAAAGGAGGACAGGAGCAGGCACATACACCTACTACAAGCCCAGAATGGACGTATATCCCCGTTCCGGAAGCTGAAGTCACCAAACATATTTTGTCAATGGTGAAAGAGTAGAAGAAAATTCCTGATCATATTCTGGATGCTTGCCAGGATATCATAATAGCTTCAGCATCATCTCAGGGAAAGACACATAAATCTATCCCTAGTAGTGGAGTGACACATCAACGATTCACTCCGGAACAGACACACACATCTGTTCCAGTCCAAGAGGGTTATGGGTCATACTCCCCCATATCATACGGACAGCCAAGTCAGGAACATACACCTGATTTGAGTGGAGATCGTCAGCCTAACCTGACCATCTTTCCTGATCAGGCACATACACCTGCTCGGAGTAACCACTTTCATCAACAAGTGGTTTCCAAAGCGAGTAAGAAGGCATATAAGAAAAAGATCCACCCAGCACAGTCAGGAGATCAAAGGCCAATCTGTAACAAGGCCTTACTCAATGCTGGAGTTCGTGAAGCCCTCAGACATTTAACTGTGGGAATTCAAGATTATACTCCCTCAGTTCCCAATAAAGGGAACATTAATTCTGAAAGTCTTCAACAGACACTTCTTCATGAAGGCTTGCTTCATGAAAATTCGGTCAATCTTGAAGTTTCATCTTCAAATGAGATCCACAAGAACCCTCTGTGTGGTTAGAAGACCAAGGAGCAAGAGATCTCATCTTTTGTTGTAACCCATTATAGTGGTCCTCCCCGTGATGATGAATTTCGCTGCGAAAGTCCTCTCCGTAGTAGTGATTCACATTGCCTGGAAAATAATCCAGTGGACAATGTAGTGCCGAGAAAGCCCTCTTATCTTGAGGCACTTTCAAATGCGAAACCAGTCATGTCTGATGCTTTATCACTAGCAAGTGAAATAATTTCTCAATCAGAAGATAGCCCAGGGTGTAGGTCATTCTCCGAACTACCCCTAAGTCATGCATCTTCTAGTTTGATCAATGATCTCTCTACCAATCTTGTTGAATCCGATGAAGAAACAAGAAAACACCAACTCTGGTCAAAACATGTAGAAGAATCTTCATTTAATGACAAAGAGGAAATGCTGAACATGAGGAAAAACTGGCAAAAAGTGAGGTACCAGTCATGTTTTGGCCTTTGGCTGACTCCCAATATGACATTCCAAAGATGTTGACGGAAGATGGAGTCCATGATATTCGTCTCAACATATGGAAAACTCTTTATCAATTGAAGAAGAAGGTATTATCTTATGATGAATATGAAAATCATCTTAAGATAATAGAAGGGATACAACGTCAGATTGATTTGGCATCTCTATCAGTCTCTCGGTATCCGAAGGCTGAAAAGAAACAGAGAACCCTTCAGCGTTCATGCCTTGGCGCACTAAGAAAATTGTGTCAGTTAATTTCCAATGCTCCATCTGGTGTTCATATCAGAGGATGGGGTGTTCACGGAGCACTACATTTCACAGTGCTTTCCAGTCAGCAAAGCCCGCCGAAAATGGTCTCATGCAATGTTATTGCCCATGGCCGGCCACTGTCAATGGGATTTGTTCATAATCAAAAGCTTGCTCAAGAACATGCTTCAACTAGTTCCTCTCAAAATTAAGCATATAGAGAACAAGTTGTTGAATTGCTCCTACACCAAGCAGGCGAGAATATTGCACAAGCCTCTCGTATGGAGAAAACACATCATCAAATGACAGAAGTTTCGGAAATCATCCAACGGTCTGTTAAACCAGGTGATAAAAGTGGATACAGGCTAATGCATCCAGCTAATTTATGAACTAAGATTTGAAAGATCAAGAGAGATTTTAAAAAGGTCTCAGACATATCATGTCAAGAGCCACCCCAGCTTGTCAGACTGGGGACTCCTTTAACCCAACCCTCAGAGTCATCAAATGGGATTCGAGGAGTTGAGAGGAAGCAGCAGGAACATCCCCAGTTCTTGAGACTGGGGACTCTTTCAAATCATCAATCCCCTTCTCAGAGAATATCGGTCTTTTATCGATTGGGGAAGAAGCCCCAAGAGGAACGAAGAGCCAAATTATCAGGAGATTCCCTCCAAGTTATACCTCGTCAAGAAGTTACTAAAAGATTAAATCAACAAAAGGCAATGTCTCATCAAAGACATGAAAGAAGACAATATCACAGGAATATTGATAGAAGGGATGCGATGCATTATACATCAATCAATGTCATCAATGTCGTTGTTGCTAATCCACTAGAGGAGACTCACTCAGGGGACTCAGATGAAGAACGTCCTACTCAATAAAATGTACGTGCTGATACAAATGAAGAAGGTGTGCATACACGAATTCAAAGGATTACTCAGAACCTAGGTAATCCACTTCCTTCTCTCCAAAAAGTATCCAACAAAGTGAGGGGAAAGAATCAGGTTACATATCCTTCCTCTGGAGAAGGTTAATCGCTCTCATTAGAGAAAAGGTTTGCACAACAAGAGGAAGAAATGAAAGAATTAAGAAGGTTGAATGCAGAACTACTTCAGATTAGTCTTCTTCTTAAGAATGCTGAAGTCCAACAGCCGAAGGAATTTGTTGTAACTATTGAGATGGATCAGGAATATCCTCCTTTATCAGTACACCCTCAGAGGTCTAATCCTACGGGTCAAACACAACAACGGTTGGCAGTGCTACCATCAGTTGCAGCACCAATCACCACGTCTGTCCAAGCTCCATTCATTGCACCTACCCAAGACCAAATTCAACCTGATGTTTCTCAAAAGTTAATAACTACTATTGAGTCATTAACAGCTCAGTTAGAAACTATGGAAGGGAAACGAGCGCAAGTTCAACCAGAAAAGAAAGTTTACCCTGAATGGGTAGATTCAATTTCTCCTCCATCTAGTTTTGGAAACCCTGGTTTCCCTACTTTTAATGGATCAGGCGACCCTGAACAACATTTGACGCATTACATGTCTTGTTGCGATCCTATGATGGGAACTCCAGAGCAGCAAGAAGTAGTGAAACTCAGATGCTTCGTGCGAACCTTGCAAGGAATAACTTTTTTCTGGTATACAAGCTTGCAATCCCGGTCAATCATTGGATGGGAGGATCTTCATCAAAAATTCCTTCTTCAGTTCAGCTCAACTTTTCCAAAAATGACAGTTTTCGATCTTACAAACTGCAAGAAAAGGGAGAATGAAAGAGTCTCTGATTTCATTGCTCTCTGGAAGGGATTAACGTATTCCCTGAGTTTAGCACTCCCTCAGGAAGAGATGTTGCCAATCTGTGTGGAAAATTTGCATGACGAATTACGCACGCCATTGATCCCTGTGAAATACACAGGAGGGTTTCGAGACCTTACTTCAATCGCTCAGTAGATTGAAGATTCCCTTATACAGGCTAAGGTTAAATCTCGTGAAATTCCATCAGCTTCAAGAAGGAGAATGAGTAAAGCAGAAACTGCTACAATTATGCTTAAACAAGCACCTGTACCTATTTCTACTTCAAAACCTTCATCTTCTCGAAGGGATCCACCTCCTGAACGCCAACAACAAAGGCCGTTTCGTCCAATTGATCAAAGAGATCAACGAAGAAAATAATTTGAGGATTTGAAGAGTAAAACATACTCTTTCCGAAATGAGCAAGTTCCTGGTTACTTCATTTCAGATCTGGAAAATAATTTGGTTCAATTACTAGTGCCCAAGAGACCAAACAAGGAAGGAGATGAAGACCGTCCCAATTATTGTCCCTTTCATCAAATGTTGGGGCATCCCATCCAGGAGTGTTTTGTCTTTAAAGACCTCCTGCAAAAGATGTTCGACTTGAGACAAGTCAAGTTGAAAGGTTCTTCGACTTAGATAGCATGTGTTAATGCTACAGTTCCTGAGGAGGAAGGTGAATGGAAAGAAGTCAAAAGCAGAAATGCACAGAAGTATGATGATTGGATGGTTAGAAAGACAATCAACCGGACTCATGCCATTTTGCAAACACAATTAAAGAAACCAATTGTGTCTTTTGCCATGAATATTGCGGTAAAACCCTCTTGGTCAGAGGGAAAATCCTCAAAGAAACGGTTTGATTCAAAGAAGAAAAAAGAATCAGAAGAAGATGAGTATGTGTCAAAGCCTAAATTGTCTTTGACTCTGGCAGACTTTATTCCATCTACTTAAAAACCACGGGCACTGCCCCATCAAACGACACAGCCTAAACAGGCTAGTCAGGCAGAGTCTTTATTAGACGAAGAGTTAATCTTCGGTTCTGTTAATATGATTCAATTAACAGATCCGTATTCCAGTCATAATTTCAATTTTGATGAGCCTGAATTCCTTGTATCAAATAAGGGAATCTGAGGAAGTTCCCGAGGTTCAGGATACAGGGGAAGACGTGGATCTTTCCGAAGCCACTACTCCAATTCTACCCCTGCTAGCACTGTGTACGCAGCAGAAACTCGTGGTAGAGCCCTTCAGCGAGCTAAAAAAGAACAAGCATGTTTTTCTGCTAATATCCAACTCAGTCTTGGCACAGTTATTTTAGAAGACCGATTGAAGGTTCCATCTTCTTTATATCAGCAAGTAAATGGATCTAATTGGTCTAATCTTCCAAAACCAAGGATGTTGCCAACTTCTATCCCAATACAGTATGCATCAGCTTCCAAAGCATCTACTTCCAAGGTACCTGCTAAACCGCATATTCATATTGGGAACCGCAGACCTTTAGATCAAAAGTATGATATATTGAAACACGTGGCCCAAGTACCAGCCAAGTTATCAATTTTGGATGCTTTGAATCTATCAAAAGATCTTCGGGAAGCACTCATCGAAGCTTTGTCAAGTCCTCAGGAGTTTGAAGACGAAATTGCTGCAGCTGAAGTCTATCACATAGAGAATAATCCTGCAGAATGCCATGTAGTGATATCTTTTACTGATAAAGATGAAGATGATGTTGTGCATGGGAACATAAAACCTCTGTACTTATCTGGAAAAGTCAATGATGTAGATATCCGAAGAGCTTTCATTGACAATGGTTCAGGAGTCAACCTCATGCCCATTCGTACACTTCGTCGATTAGGCGTCACGGAATCTGATTTATCTCCTTATACCATGATTTTACAAGGATATGATAAAAATGAACAAGAACCACTAGGCGAAGTTACACTCAGAACTCAGTTTTGAAATCTTGTATCCAATTCGGATTTCATGATTGTTGACCAAGACTCAGCTTTCAACGTCTTGCTTGGAAGACCCTGGCTACATCAGCATGCAGCTATCCCTTCATCATACCATCAATGTATCAAATACTGTTTCAATGGTCAAGTTGGAACATTGTATGGTGATAAGACCCCGTTCAAGACATGTGAGTCTCAATACATTGAGGCAGAATTTTATCACATGAAGGGAAGATAAAAATCTACAATGAAGGAAATTACCAAATTTAATGCTCCATATGGTTTGGAGAAAATTCCAATAAATTCATTTACACATGTGAGTACAGATTATGTGTTACCTATCATTCAAATTGACAAAATAGGCCCAAATAAAAATACTCTTATGGAAAGATCCATAATGTCAATTATGACAATTGAGCCAGAAAACATGAGAGAAATTGGTAACCTACCAAACAGTGATGAAAGCACAAGTGGTGACGTCTTCATTTCATCTGCTGAAATACAACAGGTCTATACTTCACCAATCAGGCCAGAAGAAGTTATAGCAAGGTCGGAGGTGAATAATGATGTCAATTCTCAATCCATCATCTCCCCTTTATTTCCCAAAGAGGGCCCTTTATCATCAATAGGGTCGGAAATGGAAGCTTCTTCTTCAAAATGTGCAAATTTTGACATCTCTTCTGATAAGGAAAATTTCGTTTTGTCATCTACTATGCAAGTAGAAACAGAAGAAATAGCACATGATGAAGAGGAAGAGGAAGATCTTAGAGATGCTCCTCCAGCATTTGAAAAAGTTATCTCTACCACTGTGGATGAACTCAGAGAAATAAATTTGGGTACAGAGAAAGATCCATGCCCCACTTTAATTAGTACGGCCATGACCCTTGAAGAGAAAGAAATGTATACTTCTTTTCTAAATCAAAATAAAGATATTTTTGCTTGGAACTATACAGAAATGCCTGGGCTTGATCCTGATATTGCTACTCATCATTTGGGTTTACCAAAAGAACATCGAGGATTTAAGCAAGCCGTGAGAAGAACACACCCAACTTATGCTTCCAAAATTGAAGCTGAAGTGGATAAGCTGATCAAAGATAACTTCGCCAGAGAAGAGCAGTATCCCAAGTGGTTGGCTAATATTGTCCCTGTAAAGAAGAAGAACGGACAAATTAGGGTTTGCATCGATTTCAGAGATCTTAATTGGTATTGTCCTAAAGATAATTTCCCAGTTCCGATTACAGAACTCTTAATTGATGAAACCGCTGGCTATGAAGTACTTTCCTTCATGGATGGATATTACGGATATAATCAGATCCGAATGGCCCCAGAAGATGATGAATCTACAGCCTTCAGAGCCCCTCAAGGTGTGTTTTGTTATCGGGTGATGCCCTTTGGTTTAAAGAATGCAGGTGCAACATATCAATGCGCCATGCATCGTATCTTCAAACCTTTCTTAGGGAAGTTTGTTGAATGCTATGTAGACAATTTGGTGGTTAAATCCAAACAACGTTCTAATCACTTGGCTGATTTGGAAGTCATATTCTACAAGCTTCGACAACATAATTTGAAGATGAACCCCTTAAAATGTGCTTTTGGGGTAACCTTAGGAAAATTACTTGGCTTTGTTGTACGCCATCGTGGTATTGAAGTCGATCCTGAGAAGAACAAATCAATCCTTGGTATGTCACCTCATCAGAATTTGAAATAATTAAGAGGACTTCAAGGACACTTAGCCTATATTCGGCGTTTCATCGCCAATTTGGCAGGAAAAAGTTTACCCTTTACCAAATTATTGAAGAAAGGAGTCACTTACCAGTGGACTGAAGAATGTCAAGAAGCATTTGATGTTCTAAAGAAGTACCTCTTGAGTCCACCAGTACTCATGCCACCTATTGAAGGTAGACCACTTATCCTCTATGTGACAGCTATAGAGCGATCATTGGTTGCCTTTCTCGCTCAAAAGAATGATGCTGGGAATGAAAATAGCCTCTACTATCTCAGTAGAACTATGCTTGAAGCAGAAACCCGGTATTCAAGTATTGAGAAGTGCTGCCTGGCATTAATATTTGCAGTTCAGAAACTGAGACACTACCTACAACATCACGATGTCCAATTGGTATCTCGCAATAATCTGCTCAAATTCATCCTTAGTCGTCCAATGCTTACAGGACGTCTAGCAAGGTGGGTAGTTATTTTGCAGCAGCTCGACATTCAGTATGTATCTCAAAAGGCAATAAAGGGCCAAGCTCTAGCTGATTTCCTGGCTGAACATCCTTCAGTGGAAGACACGTCTTCAGATATTGAACTCCCTGATGAGGAAGTTTTTTCTATTCAAGAGTGTCCTCAAACATGGGAAATGTATTTTGATGGTGCTTCCAGAAGTCCAACAGGGAAGAAAATGGAAAATCATAAATTCAACAAAGTTGGTTTAGGAATTGTACTCATTTCTACAGATAAGGCATTGTTACCTTATTCCTTTTTATTGTGGGAAGGTGGTACCAATAATGAAGCCGAATACCAAGATCTTATCACAGGCTTGGAGTTAGCACTTCAAGCACAAGTGAATCACTTAAAGGTGAAAGGTTATTCAGACCTAGTAATCAAACAAGTCAATAGGGATTATTCCATCAGAAAAGAAGAGTTAATCCCTTTGTATGATTACATCAGAAAGTTAATGGCGGAATTCCTTTCAGAACCGACATTTTCTTATGTCCCAAGATCACAAAATTCTCAAGATGACGCACTGGCTAATATAGCCACAGCTCTAGAAGATCCAAATCGGGACGAGACAACCATCAATATTGCCCACCGTCGTGCAATTTCACCTTATGTTCAATCCAGAACAGAGGAAATTAATGAAATTAGTCCCATTCCTGAACTGTATGGTTATACTACAGGATGGATGTCACCTATTAGGGAATACCTTCAAAATGGAACACTTCCACCTGATAGATCTGAGAAAGAACAAATCCGGCAACGTGTGGTCAATTTTACTCTTTATGATGGCCCAAACCACCTAGAGAAAATTCTCTATAAACGTGGTTTTGATGGAGTTCTCTTCAGATGCATTGATGGTGAAGAGACAATGACTATCATGAAAGAAGTACATGCAGGATTCTATGGTGCCCACCAGTATGGACATAGATTGTCTGATCAAATTCGAAGGCTTGGATACTTTTGGCCTTCAATGATACAAGATTGTGTTGATTTCACAAAGAAGTGTCATTCATGTCAAGTACATGCCAACTTCATTCATCAACCTCCAGGGTTGCTTCATGCAGCTAAATTCTCATGGCAATTTGCTACATGGGGAATGGATGTGGTGGGACCTTACCCTTCAGCTACAGCCAAGCAGTTTAAGTACATTCTTACTGCTACTGATTTCTTTTCCAAATGGGCAGAGGTAGTACCTCTCAAAGAAGTCAGTTCTAAATGTATTGTTAGCTTCATCAAGTCTAACATCATAACTAGATTTTGTGTCCCTCATATCATATTGACGGACAATGACACCAACTTCTGTTCTTCTGAGGTGAAGAAATTGTATCAAGAATACAACATTAAATCCAACCATTCATCTCGGTATCATGCGGCGGCCAATGGCCAAATAGAAGCCTTTAACAAGACTCTTTCAAATATACTACAAAAGATGGTGGATAAAGATAAGAGGTCATGGCCTGATAAACTCTTTCATGCTTTATGGGCTTATCGGACTACCACCTACAATACAACGCGGTCAACTCCATATTCGTTTGTATATGGAACAGAAGCAGTCTTGCCAATTGAAGTTAAATTTCCCTCACTCAGAGTATCCATTTGTGATCAGTTATCTATAGATGAGAAATCCCAAAAGATATTGAATGAATTGGAATGGTTAGATGAGAAAAGATTGTGCACTTTTCACCACTTGGAAATGTATAAGAATCGAATAACATGAGCTTTTAACAAAAAAGTTCGTCTTCATTCATTCAATCAGGGAGAATTGGTATTAGTTCTCAGAACTCCAATGATACCAGGAAAGAAACCTCCCAAGATTGAGCCAAAATGGGAAGGACCTTATTCAATACACAGGGTCTACTCCAATGGAGCTTATTCATTAATCTTGATGGATGGAGAACTCATTACTACTCCAGCTAATGCCAGATTTTGGAAGAAATATTTTGTATAAACTAAAAAATATTCACAAGATGTCCCTGCAACATGACACTAAACTGTGCAGCACCTGTTTGTCCTTGCTATATGACGTTAAACTATACAGCAATGGTCCAGTATGACCTTAAACTGCAACTTCGTCCCACACGACATTAAACTGTGAAAAAGTTCCCTAAAAAAAGTCCTGTATGACTTTAAACTACACCATGGTCTAGTATGACATTAAACTGCACCATCCATGGTCCATGCATATGACCCTAAACTATTTGAAATTCCCTTAAATCCAGAAAGACGTTAAACTACAAAATCATCAAAGGTCCTGTATGGCCTTAAAACAACACCACCATCCAGCAAGACATTAAACTGCACCATCCACAGTCCATTTATATGACCTTAAACTATTCGCCCTTTTGTCCAACATGACACTAAACTGTAGAAAAAATCCACAATGCGTCCAACATGACGTAAATGGTGTGTTATTTTGTCCTTACTGCATGACATTAAACTGTGCAGTCCCCCTTTTTGTCCAACATGACGTTAAACTGTATTTTCCCCGTCGTCCTAACTACATGACGCTAAACTGTACAGAAAGTCCTAGATATGTCCTACATGACATGAAACTATATTTTTTCCCTGCTACATGACACTAAACCGTGCAGCACCAATAGTCCTAACTGCAAGACTTTAAACTGCATAGTCCCTTTATATGTCCTACATGACATTAAACTATGCATCGTTAAGGTTGTTGTTACCTCTTGTTTCTCACACCGAGTATGACTCACGTGAGCTTAGAGCAAACCTCAACCATAACACTCTCTTTGAACCTCTAACCATGTGTAATTCCCAACAACATTTTTATTAGATCGTGGTCCCCAAGAACAACTTGATCATTAATTCATTCTTTAATTGAACTACACATACTTTGATCCTTGACCTCCAGGATGGGTATGTAGGCAACCTCCCAGGGTTCAAGCCCAAAAATAATCTCTTCACATCGGTTCACCACCATCTCATATGATGTTGATTCATGAAACCGTCCCTAGAATCAATATCTTTACATTGATTCACTTTCGTCCTTGTTATATGACGTTAAACTATGAAACACTTTTGTCTGGTACGACAATAAACTACAATAATCTTTGATTTCCTCATTTGAGAGAGAACTATTATTGACATTGATTTTTCAATCATGTTTCATTTCAAAAGACTACGTGCATACATGGTAATGCCTAAAATTTTTATCTCAGGTTAAACCATCATTGCACTAAAGTCCCCTTTCACCCTTCACATGTACGAACCAAATTTGTACAAAGGGTAGTTCTGGAACTACGTGAGCTTGATTCCCATCCTTATGGGATACGTAGGAACGTTCGAGTATCCCTCGAATCCAGCCCTAAGTCTTTTGGGCCTAACCCCAAATTTCACTTTCAGTCCCTTGGATGAAAAGTCCTCATGAAAACACACACTGTGTATTCATTATTATGGTCCGAACTCTATGAACCTAAACTAAGATCTCTCATATTTTCATCCTGCACGATGTTAAACTTCATTTCAAGAACTACGTATGGCTTGATTCTCATTCTTATGAGATACGTAGTGAAGTCCAAAATTTCAATTCATGACCCATCCACAACATGATTTTGGTTATCATTGACCTTTGTATCTCTATATACATTGGAAGATACCCATCTTTATGTGTTATAATCCTAAACCTTAAATATTTTCAGATCTTCATAACCCTTTTCATGACTTTTAGTCACAAAAATGTCAAACTTATGAGAATTCTTTTGCCTGACTATGCAGTATGTGCCCATATGTGGCCTTGCATAAACAGTCCACATAACAGACTTGTTAGCCAAAAGATACTATTTTATTTAACTGTGCAGCCAATGCCCTTAGGTGGCCCTGCATAATTCAACCCCCCAATGAGTTTGTTAAATGATGGTAACTTCATTCTTGGGAAGAATGCCTCTTTTTTCCTTATTTGTCTTAAACGACAGTATGTAGGGATCCACAAAAAAATAGCCATCCTTAACATATTTGTCCCATATCCTTTTTCATGATCTGAAATTATTCAATTCTATGGTTTATTCTTCTTCCCTACGTTTGGGTCAGGCCTTCATAGGAGTGATATTCATCCAGTTCTTTGATAATATTTTCTGGAAATATCTTCTCCATATTCAAGTACCTCTTTCCATACAGAAAACTCTATACTTCAGAAAATTTTAATCTCTATAAACTTTCACTGGCTTTTAGCACTAGGAAAGTAAATTTTTGAGAGTTCTTTTTGCCTGACTATGCAGCACGTGCCCATAGGTGGCCTTGCATAAACAGTCTACATAACAGACTTGTCAGCCGAAAGATGCTATTTATTTGACCATGCAGCCAATGCCCTTAGATGGACCTGCATAATTCAACACCCTAACGGGTTTGGTTAAATAATAGTAACTTCATTCTTGGAAACTACTTCTTCTAATGCCTTTTAGCTCTTTTTCATATCATTCCTCAGATTCAAATATTCTTAAGCCATAGTTTACATATTTTCTCTTATACTTGAGTATGGTAATATGTTTTCAGATAAATTGTCAAGGAATTGAATCAATTTTAATCCATTTCGGTCAAATCTATTTTGACCTTAAACATTAACCCCTTTATGTCCGGTATGCATGACTTTAAACTGCCCACAAAAGACAAAGGAACTCTGAATAAAAGTCAAGTTCCAGCTCACTAAATATACATTTTTGTATGATTTAGGTAATATTGAGCAATTAAAAGGTTCAAAGTTTGTATGGTTATTTGTAATAATCCTAGTAAAAATCAAACTATGCTTACTAATCCCATTGGCTTAAGTAAATTTGAAGCAGGTAGTGAGAGAATGTAGGTACAAATAAGTGAAAGTGAAAGTGTTTTTCATTGATGCACAAGAGTTAGAAGGACATCCACAGACTGGAGTCTCTTCTCTTTTTCAAGAATTACAAGAGGCTTTCAACATAACACTTCATTTGATTTACGGCATCCCGAGCTTCATCAGCAACCACCTGGAATTCATTCATTCAACTGGATACAATAAGAGATACAGTGATACTAGCTCTTCTCGGAACAATTGTAAAAGGATGTTCTTGAGTGCGGTTTGAGAAAATTTTCTACTGATCAAACAGTGATGAACATTGACTCCTTGCAGATGACCATGACCACACAGAGGCAGATGGATGCTCTGTGGAAAATTAGGATGATATTTCTTGAAGTACTTAGCCAAATCTGGGAGAGTGCTGTTGCAGATATCATAGTAATCATGGCCAATGATGTTCATCATGTCATCAATCCGCTTGCTATCCAATTCATCAGCTGTTCCAATTCCCTTGGGAACCACTGAATCTGCACAAAAGATGAATAAACTAACTCTTAAATGGGTTTATTTTTCATAAAATTTGTGAAGAAATTTTGAAAAAAATGGCAAAGGCATTAAGGCGCGCAAGTCTAAACATGGCGCGCAAGTATTCGTGTGTCGCGCTAGTTTTTGATGCGCAAGTGTAAACCGCGCAAGTACAAATACCTTTACAGTAGCGCGACATCAAGGAAAACATTGGAAAACAGAGCAACTTGCGTGGCTAAGATAACCTGCACGACGAGAGCTCAAGAAGTTTGAAGTCCATGAATCCAGATGCTTTGTACGGAGGTGAGGCCATGTATTTATAGGCCAGGAGGCCTATCTGCGCACCATATAAAGTGAGCTCAAAGCCTGCACGATGAAAACTTACGCGCCGGCCTCTGTTCCCTGAAGACTTGCACGCCCCCTTTTCCTTTGGATGTGTTCGATTTCCTGAGAGTCAAATCCTCTATTTCTCTCCGGATCCAACTTTGAGGGGGGACTTTTGTTGACGCTCCTTTCATCACAGAATCTAAAGATCGTAAAAGGGGAATATATGAGCACAAAGTGATTCAACCTTTGAAGAAAACATCAAAAATTGACAAAGGGATGAACAAGGAAAACTTTGACCATAGGCCGTGCAAGTTCCTTCATGATTGCGCAAGTGGACTTGCGCGAAGCAACTTGGCGCGCAAGTGACTTGCGTGACCTAAGTGATAACTGCCCGGTAACCGCCCAGGGTCTTCTCCTGCCTATAAATAGACCCTGTGGGCCCCCCATTCGAGAGGATCTTTTTCTAGAAACTCGGATTGAGGCTCCTGAGGCCCAAGTCTCTTCTCAAAGCTTCCGAAACACTTCTAAGGTAATTTCTTACCTAGAACGGAAGATATAAAGAGAGGGAGTAAGGCCTAAGTGTTGAAACTCATCAACACTTGCGCGCCTGAGTGGTTATCCCTTAAGGGAAGTGGTCACAATTGCGCGTCACCTTATTCCTTCGATAGAACTTGCGTATCCCTTTTTTGGAAGAACCTCAAGAGGATTTTAAAGGCTGTAATGAAGAGTCGCTCAAGTATCTCAAATGCTGGTTGAATATCGCTCAAGTACCCACCATGTCGCGCAGGTATACCTGCGCGAACAATACTTGTGTGCCGCCGCAGTACCTGCGTGCCTTCCAAGACTTGCGCGCCCCTTCCTTTTTGGGTGCATTTTTTTCCCATTTCACCCCTCTTAAGCCATTACACCTTTCCTTTTTAAGATTCAGTCTTCAGGACACTCTTCAAATCCATTTATGGCTTGATTTCTTGATTTGACTTCCTTATTTGAAAGGAATTATGTGGAATATCTCTCAAAACCTAGTGATTTAAATATCTTTATGTCACCAAATATGGAGAGTTCATTCATTCAACCTCATCCTTTAAGATGAGAGAATCCTTAAACCTGGGTCTCCTTTTCAGGAATAAGTCCCAGTCATAATCATGGGCTTCCTTTTCAAGAGTAAGCCCCAAGTCCCCTAACCTAGGCCTCCTTTTCAGGAATAAGTCCCAGTCATAATTATGGGCATCCTCTTTAGGAGTAAGCCCCAAGTCCCTTAATTTTTGGGAATCCTTCTTAGGAGTAAGCCCCAGATCCTCTAATTTGGGCATCCTCTTTAGGAGTAATCCCCAAGTCCCTTAATTTTCTCTTTAACCAGTCCTAATTTACGTTTGATCTGGGATTCCTTCTCAGGAGTAAAACCCAGTTATCAATCCTCTCCTAAATTGGGTTTTCCTTTTCTGGAATAAGTTCCAAGTTAGAGTATTCAAATCTCCATGAAGCACATATACCTTTATGGACCCTGTTCCTGGATTTTCTCCCTAAAGTAAATCCTAACCTTCATTTATCTGGGAAGTCATATATACATAAGCCCCAAACCATTTTTTATGATTACATTTTTTATGGCCCAATTGTCTATTTTATTACCAATACCTCTTGTTTCTCACACCGAGCATGATTCACATGAGCTTAGAGAGTAAAAGTAATTATGACATCCTTCTTTGAGCCATCAATCATAAACATTATACTCCCTTATTCGAACTACGTGGGTTCTGATTCCTTTTCCAAAACAAAGGATACGTAGGTACCCATCTATGGGTTCGATCCCAACTCTGAAATAATTCATGTCCTTCTGAATGACAATAAACTTCAAGTGCCCCACTGAGTGGCTTTAAAACCAACCTGGTCATCATAATGACCAAGAGAATTTTATATAAATGTTTTGAAGGTTACCATTGACCAAGAATCTATAAATAGATATAAATGATTCTCTATTGACGAAGAACCTCAAATACATATAAAAGATTCTCTAAATTTCTTACATATTTAATCATTGATTGTTAAACTGAAGGAAAGCTCATTTTTTACTTGGTAATGTAATAAGGATTCACGAACATAACTTAAATCTATAAAGAGAGTCCCGGAATAGACAATAATTCCTTTCAAAAATGTGTGATGAGTCCGACCTCCCATCCTCTCGACCAATACAAATTCCTAAGCCTCATCAGTTCACAAACTAATGAAGCGCCTACCTTTGGAAAGTAGGTCCAAGTGGATGTGGAATCATTGGATGTTTTCGGTTCTACGAACAAACCCGTTAGAAACCGATCAGAACGTTTGAATCTCCCATCCAGGAGGTCATCCCCAAATTCTGAGGGAAACAGACTCCTTTCATAAGACCATGGGAATACAGAGGCAAGTAGATGCTCTGTGGAAAATTACAAAAATAATTCTTCAAATACTTGGAAAAATCTGGGAGAGTGAAGTGGTAGATATTTTAGTAATAATGGCCAAAGATGCTCATCATGTCATCAATGTACTTGATAGCTACTTCATTAGCCATTCCAATTCTTCTAGGAGACATTGAATCTGCAAAAAGGTCGAATAATTAACTCTTATTTGAGTTGATTTTTCATAAAATTTGTGAAGAAAAGTGAAAAAATGAGTAAGGCATCAATGCACGCAAGTCTAATTTTGGTGTGCAAGTATAGTCGTGTCATGCAGGTTTTTGGCATGCAGGTATCACCATGCAGGTCAAAATACCTCTGTAGCAGCGCGACACAAACAGAAGCAATGAAACCGTGGAAAATCAGAAACTTGCACGGCGAGAGCTTGAAAGTTAAAATTTGGTTGCTTTGCGCAAGAATGACCGCATATATATAGGCCAAGCAGCACCCCTGTGCGTTGAAGCAAGCGTGCCGAATCCTACGCGACACCATCTGCGCACTCAACAACTACGCGATGTCATTTGTGCGCTCAACACTTGCGCGCCACATGTTCCTTGGTTTTCTTCTTTTCCTCAGAGTCACATCCTCATTTCTTTCAGATCCAATATGAGGGGGGACTTTTGTTGAAACTCTTTTCCGTCACAAATTCTAATGACTAAAAAAGGGAAATACCTTAGTACAATGTGATTTATCCTTTGAAGAAACATAAAAAATCGAAAAAGGCATGAGGAAGGATTTCTTCCCACTTGGGTCGCGTAAGTTTCATCATGGTCGCACAAGTATACTTGGGCGCCGCATAGTGGTCGAGCAGGTGACTTGTGCAGCCTCTTTTATTTTCGCCCAAGGTCTTCCCTGACCTATAAATACTCCTTGTGGGCCTCCCATTTCAAGGACGGAAAAATTCCAAAACTCATATTCGATCTCCCGGCACCCTAGTCTCTTCTGGAAGTCTTCTGAACACTTCTAAGGTAATTTCTTACCTATAATGGAAGCTCTAAATAGGGGAAATAAGGCCTAAGTGTTGAAATGAATCAACACTTTTTCACCTAAGTGGCCAGACCTTAAGGGAAATGTCCACACTTGCACACCGCCTTATCCCTTCAATAAAACCTGCACGTCATTCTTTTGGAATACTTTAGGGATAATACTAAGGGCTTGAGCCATGTCTCGCCCAAGTATTACCCTAAGGGTTGACCATCGCGCAAGAACCCATGTGTCACGCAAGTATACTTGCATGACCAGGACTTGCGTTCCCACGCAAGACTTGCGCGCCTCTCTCTTTTTGGGTTCCCCTCCTACCTATTCATTTGATTTCTTCAAATCCACCTCTCCTTTTCAATATTTAGCCTTCAAAACCCTCTTAAAAGTCATTTATGACATGGTTTCTTTGTTGGATTCCTTATCTGAAAGGAATTCTGCGGAACATTTCTCAAAATCTTGTGATTTACATATCTTTATGTCACAAAGGTTAGAGATTTCATTCATTCAACCTCATCTTTTAAAGATGAGAGGATCCTTAACCTAGGCCTCCTTCTCAGGAGTAAGTCACAATCTCAAAATCACAAATATGGGCATCCTCTTTAGGAGTAAGCCCCAAGTACCCTAAACTAGGCCTCCTTTTCATTAGTAATCCCTAGTCTTCAAGTTCCCTTAATTTTGGGCATCCTCTTCAGGAGTAAGCCCCAACCATAATTATTTTAAAATGGGCATCCTACTTAGGAGTAATCCCCAAGTTCCCAAAATCCAAATTACCTTAACCTGGGCTTCTTTTTTAGAAGTAAGCCCCAGTCATAATTCCTCTTAACCATTCTTAATTTACTTTTGATTTGGTATTCTTTCTCAGGAGTAAAACCCAATCATAAGTCCTCTCTAATTTGGGCATCCTTCTCGGGATTATGTCCTAAGTTAAGTATCTAAATATCCATAAAGCACATATACCTTTATGGATCTTGTTCCAGGATTTCTTCCCTGAAGTAAATCCCATATATCTTGGGCAGTCATACATACATAAGCCCCACATCATTTCTTATGATTGAATCTTTCATGGAACAATTGTTAGGTTTTACCAATACCTCTTATTTCTCACACCGAGCATGACTCACGTGAGCTTAGAGCGTAAAAGTAATTATGAAATATTTCTTTGAGCCATAAATCATACATAAACCTCATACTTCTTTACTAGAACTACGTGGGTTATGATTCCTTTTATTAAACAAGGATACGTAGGAAGCCCATCTGCGGGTACGATCCCAACTCTGAAATAATCTATGTCCTTCTGAATGACAATAAACATCAAGTGCTCTGCTGAGTGGCTTTAAAACCAATATGGTTGTCATAATGACCAAGATATTTCTATATAATGTGTTAAAGGATACCATTGACTAAGAATATCTAACAAATACAGATGATTCCTTATCAATGAAGAACCTCGAATACATATAAAAGATTCTATAAATATTATATATATTAATCATTGATTGTCAGATCTAAAGGAAATCTCATTTTCATACTTGGTAATGTAATAAGGATTCACGAACATAACTTAAATCTATAAAGAGAGTCCCAGAGTAGAAAATAATTCCCCCCAAAAAGGTGTGATGAGTCTGACCTGCCATCCTCTTGACCAATGCGAATTCTTAAGCCTCATCAGTCCACAACTAATGAGCACCTACCTTTGGAAAGTAGGTCCAAATAGATATAGAATCATTGGATGTTTCCAGTTCGACTAACAAATCCGTTAGAAACTGATTGGAATGTTTGAACCTTAAAAAAACAAGGTCATCCCCATTTCCAGAGGAAACATTCATCCTTACTGAATGATATTAAACTGCATGACCACCTAGAACTACGTGTGGCTTGATTCTCATTTTCCTAGGATACATAGTGACACCCATGTTCCCTTATTTGGTAAAGGATAGAACATTACCACCTTTAATATCAGTTCATATATCCTTAGTACATGATGTTAAATTTCAAGGAAGCATGTCCTTACTGTATGAAGTTAAACTGCACGGAAGCATGTCCTTAACTCATGACGTTAAACTACATGGCAGTAAACCCTTACTGCATGTCTTTAAACTACACAACATGTTGTCCTCACTGCATGAAGTTAAACTGAATGGATTCAAACACATCCCCACTACATTACAATAAACTGTGCATTCCATCTCCTATTTTTTACTTATCATCAAAGGAACACAAGATTCTTACCTCGATCAAACAGAGTATAGGGTGCTTCCATCATCCTTTAAGAGCACCTCAAATACATATACCACACTACATGTCTTGATTGTATTAGGCCACCATCAACCTTTAATATCCCTTGGAAAGGATACCTAACTCCAATTACCTTTTTCTTGAATATTCAAAAATTCCCACGGCTACTGCATATGCGCCTATGACCGTCAACCAAATGCATTACTCGGAAAAAGGACATTCCAATTACCATGAGCACTGATGTCATCACGGAAGCAATTAACACCCCAATGTGTCTAAACCACACCTTTTATGACTATCCCATATCATTACTAATGACATGAGAAAATCAATCCATGATTTACATTATTTCCCTTCCATGCTAGAGAATATGTTGTAGCACTCTAAAAACTAGGTATCATAATTAGCCTCTTACGTCACATCCCCATGTTAGGTCTATACTAGTAATGAACCTAAAAATATCTGTGATTTGGTCAAAACTATACAACCTTAAAATCTTGCACATAACGGTCCAAATTTCAGGACCTTAAACTTCCAATAGAATAGACACAATACTTGTGATGCCAAAAACCTGAAAAGGGAGACCTGAGAAAAAGTTGAGTCTCCACCTTCTAAACACTTCATCCTCAGAGTTTAGGAAGAAATTAGTGTGAAAAAATAAAAGGCACAAATCTCACAGGGTCCATAACCCTAGTGAAATATAGGATATGCTCATTGGATCCACTAGTCCAGAAAAAAGTTTGGGAAATATTTCTCACATCTCTTTTCAGCGAGAATATATTCTCTAGGTAATGAAATAACCTTTAGGGAATTCAAACCCTCCTTACATTTTATGTATTGCAAAAACCAAACTTCTTTAGTTGGGATGCCTCGAATCATCATAACCTCCCATGGACCTAGGAAAGGATATCTAGCTTCAAGGACCCTTTGATTGAATATGCATGCATGCCCATGGCTCATACATATGTGCCTATGACCCTCAACCAAAGGTGTCACTCTAAAAAAGGACATTCCAATTCCCATGATACTTGATATCATCAAAAAATAACTCAACACCCCAGTGTGTCTGAACTACTCCCTGTATGACTATCCCATACCATTCTTTGGATTTGAGCACTCCATATCATGATTTATAGTTCTCATACCAAACTATCCAAGAAGATTCAATATCCTCAACGTTACATCACCCTGTTTTGTACCCTTTCTTAAATATGAACTAAAACACTTCATTTCCTAGCCTTTGATAGCCCACATCTTATCATTTGAAACCATATGGAAAAGATCTTGTGCTTCATTTTAAGAGCTATCTACCGTAGGGTTCCAAAACCCTTCTTAGATAGCTTTCTTCCCATATCCAACTTTATCATCTAGATGTTTGAGTATTCAAAAATCTTATGTGGCCCTTATAAAGAAGAGGAGACCATATTTTCTTGGCCATGTTACTGAATCATAAGGGACCCAACCTTCCAACTGAATTCATATTCTATTTTCTAGAAAAAAGCTTCAATCCTTATGAGCCTTTTAAACACCACAGAGGAACCTGGAATTTCATAATTTCAAGGGACATACCCAACATGGCTGCACTATCTCATATTAATGGAACCAAACTCCCAGGATATGATTTACATCATCCATTCCCCAACTTCCTAGGGGGGGGGGGGTTATTTCCCTTGTATTACATCCTCATTAATATTACCTCAATATATCTTCCATAGCCCTTGGAAAAGATATGTAGCTTCAGGGGATCCCTTTGCTTGACTATGCATACATTCCCATGGATCATACATATGAGCCTATGGTCATCAACCAAGTGTGTCACTTTTCAAAAAGGTTATTCAGTTCTTCTTGAGCCTTAGCAACACCAGGGTAGGATCCGACACCTCAGAGTGTTTTAGGTCATTTTTGGAATGTCTACACCACATCCCATGCCCAGACTGATGGTCCGAGCTAAAAGACCCTAAACTAAAGTGATAGATGGTCCAAGCTAAAATAACATAAAATAAAGTGATAGATGGTCAGAGCTAGATTACCCTAAACTAAATAGATATATGATCCGAGCTAAAAGACACTAAACTAAAGTAATATGATGTTGGAGAAAAATGGCCCTACATAAAAAGAAAGATAACAATTCAGTCTGCCAAAGATTGAAGGGATCATTATATGTCCATAGAAACATCAACATTATCCATCCAAGCATATTTTCTTTGGAATAATATGGAGCACTCACCCTTAAAAATACATCAATAATCCTCACGTAGAACAAGTAATTTCAAGATAGCCAGAACAAATTACCGATATAAGATCTCGTGTGGGTGGGAATTCACAAGCATCTCTAAAATAGGATCTCTTAGAATCTCAGCATCCAATTCCAATAATTCATGATTATTCAATATAGATAAAGGGGTGGGTGTCAATATTAAAACCACATAATATCAAGATATCCTATAAGGTAGTAAATTGGATAGTAATATCAGAAAAACTCACCCATCCACAGCATGAAAAATGTGGAGGAATCTATATATTTTAGAGTCTCTATAAAACATAAAAAAGTGGAGTTTAATAAAAAATTATTGGGTGTAATAGAAAAAAATTGATTCACAAAAAAATATGGTTAGTAGAGCTAGCTAGGTCGGAAAGAGTCTAGTGGGACGTGTTAATTGAGTATTGGAGTGTCACCTTCCCTACTTCTTTTGCCTCTTCCTTAGGGTGGAGAACTTCAACCAAAGTAGTAAATTCTTTAACCCCTATATAAGAAGTTTCCAATGAAGTCTATGATGTCAAATAAATAGACATTAGATGTGTGATAATATCTTCATGTCTCCAAATTTGTCCCTTCCTAGCATTCATTTGCGCTTGTAATTCAGACAAAAGTTGATGACCCTAGTCCAGTGCCTCTACCACCTCACCCATATGTTCAGAAAGGGAGCCCTCATCTATGAGGTTATTCAAGACCCTTTCCTATGCAACCAAGTCTCTTCGGTTCAAGATGATCCAATATATAATTTTGTACAAAGGATTATGATCAAAACCGTACAACCATAGATCATGAAATAACTGGTGATGTCGATCCCCTTGATGGAAGAATTTCTCTAGGGGGTCTTAGTAATCAATACATAGATACGCTTGCAGATCAGGTTAAGACATGAGTGATCCTCGGTAGCTGATGAATAGGTTGCAACAGAAGGTTGACCAAATAGTGGAATCAATGTTGAAATAGGAGAATAAGCCCTATATGCCACTCTCTCAATAGGCGTATCATCCGTAGACTGTATAGGAGAACTAATCTATTCAACATAATCTGACATACTATTTGAATAACTATCCTCAGATCGAGGTATCTTCCTCAATGCCTTGCCTAAGTCCTCAATCAATTACATTAGTTCCACAGATAGGGGAATTAGTGATGTAAGGGGCCTATCCACATGGGGGAGTAGTTGGCCTAGCACCCCATTGGGATAAGCCATTACCGAAGCCTAGGTATAATCCTGGGTGAGGAATGCAAGAACTTAGTTAAATGAAAATATGATCATATCTTCAATATCTTGAAAGGATATTATCTTCCAAAATTGGTGGATAACGCTAGGATGTGTCTCCCCTCAGATGCTGGCCAAAGGAATGGGGGAAACTTCTTGAACACAACCAAACTATCGGGAAAATTGGTACAACATGTACGAATCAAAGATATTCATCTCATCCACTTAGGCTGTAAGGATACCATTTTGAAGAGAGATCATATAAGATCTATCATCAAGAGAGCCACTTCCATTGTAAATAATTACCCTACTCAATGCACGGAAGGTAGAAATGTCGAATATGTCAGATCATCATAGTGAACCTTTCACTTCGATAGAGGATAAATTCATTGGTCCAACCCCAGATATGTTTACCAATCTAGAGATGGATAAGGGTTCTAGGATCCTAGAGATATTATTTTACTCATAATAATGGAAGTAATCCCCTATCTAGACGAACATGAACTGGAGAGGACCACCAATCTTTTAGGGAGTTCTACCTTGTTGTATATGACCCAATATTTGGTAGAGGCGTACAAGAACTGGTACTTCTATGTTAAGGCACCACCCTTCTTCAAGATGCACCACCATTACCAATTTTCTAACATGAATTCCTGAGTGTCTATCCCCATCCAGGATGAGACACCCATTTTGGCCAATAACAAGAAAACCTTCCAACCTAAGGTTTGAAGAAACCTCTAAGTAAACATGATAGCTCTATAAGGTGTAGTTCTCATCTTCTAGAATGTCCCAATTTGAGTTGGAACTTTCACATAAATTCTGGTAAGGACATTGATAGGGGCATGTAAAATTGGGTCTTGCCCCGCTTCCACACAGAAAAATATTGATCCGGTCGGTGGATGAAATAAGCGAGCGCACTGTCATCTCTCCCACTATATTTTTCGTCAAAATGGTGAGCATATCATTTTCTAGAATTGGAGTCTACAAAGGATCATCCCATACATATGTAGCTAGAATAAATTAATTATACATCTCTCCAAGAAGAGGGATACTACCGAGTTGATGGATATCCCATAAATTGATACCCACCTCACCGTGAGGAAGATAGAACGTGTTTGTGTCGGGACACCCATGGCTAATAATTTCCCAAAGGAGGTTGGGTTAGGGGTAAATTATGAATTGATATATCCATATGGATTCAGGGAGATGAACCCTATATAGATCATCTGAAAATTCCAAATAGATTTGCCTCACCCATAATGGCTATGCCGATTCATCAAAGAAATTGATACTAGGACTAAGATCCCATTTTGAGTACCATCCACCGCTAGAGGTGTCCATAGAAGAGGTGAATATTCTTGAGTAACTTTGGAAAATAGGTTGTTGATAAATTTCATGACCATCCATTTTGGAACCAAGGCTGTTATTTTCTGTAGATGGAGCATGGTTTGTGTTTCTCGTCAATCCTCACATGAAAGATCTGGGAGTTTGCGAGGAAATGGACCATACAGTTCAAGAAGACAAAAATATTGTAGGTAGCGTCATTTCCTAGTGTTTGCCAAATTTTTTGCTCCAAAATTGGGGAATGGAGAAAAGTGTTTTTGGAAAAGGGAGTTGCACACAATATTAAAGGTGGCTTAAAAACATGCGTGCAAGGCATGTTTCGGGATCATTGCATAAAAATATGGAAAAGGAAAAAAGCACATGAAAGATTTAAATGAGTGTGAAAGAAGAGGTTTCATGGAACAGACTTATGTTCCCAATGTGATGTCAAAGGGGGTTTTGTGCGCTCAGACAAAATCTTATGCAAATTTTCATTGATGCCTATAAATAGGAAGTTACCCCCTCTTAAGACCTAAAATTTTTCAATGAAGATAAGGTTCCTTTACCATGTGAAAGAGTTTCTTATGTAAGAGAATAAGTAAGAAAATATTGTGTACAAAGTGTTCCATTTTTCTTTAAAGACCAAGTGAATCTTGGGGTGTAGCTTCTCAAAATATAAGGGTTGTGAAGAAAGTAAGGATTTCACAAAGAACATCTTACAAAACAGTCCCAAATCTTGTGCACAATAGGAGGTGTTTCACGCAAGTTATAGTGTGTGATTCTAACAAGTTTTGGATATTGATTTTATTTGATCAGTTCTTTTAAGAGCATCAATTTAGGACTTCGATGCAAGTAGAGTCTCATAATGGATAGAGACAAGAAATTCAATGACAATCTATTGAAGAGACCTTCATGTCTATAAACTAAGTAAGAATTATCTCAATATATTGAGCTAGGGGGATTCAAACTAAGTGTTTAGAGGGATGAAATGTGCTATCCCTATAATCTTATAAAGTTAGTGTGCCTGTAATAGAGTGTATATTCTTAAACTTTTGTATTTAACAACTAGTGAAGATTAGTGGACTTTGGTGAAACCAACACACTATCGGTGTACGCTCCTTGGACTCACCCTTAGTGGCGAACCAAGTAAAATTGCTTTCTCTCCTCTTTGCATGTGATTGTTTGTTTACTGCACATTCCAATCAGATAGATTTAATAGGTTCCTACCTACGTGGGAACAAGATCGGTCACTTAATAATAAAAATTTGACTCCCTGATTCACCCCTCCCACCTTAGGGTGTTTCAGGATCCTTTAATCCAGACTTAAGGGAGAACGGGCCAATAGATAAGACAAGACCTAAGATTGGGTTGAAACCAGCTTAACATCATCTGTAAAAATTGTATGAACGTAGTCAATAGAGCTAGATACCTAGTGAAATTTAAGGTTAAAATCTTGGGGAGGTATAATTACATCATCCTACAAGCCAAACTCATATAGTGGAAGTCGGTCAGATAAGGTTAAAATATGAATGTCAGTGGAAAGGAACCTCTACCAGACCTCATCATCAGTACGCATGTGATAATGAGGATCCTCCTTGTGATTAATAGAAATCATGGCCCTCTGGTTGGACATACCTAAGGATCCTTGGTAGGAACTGGAATCTATATGAAAATAATTAAGTGGAATGTTTCAGACAAAGAAAACATAAAGTATTGTAAAAATAAAATAGATGCATGGAAATTTTACTGGTTTCATGTGCATCGCATGACTCATAAATGGATATAAAAACTAAAAAGAGGGTTTAAGGATCTATAGATCTCCATAAGACTCATGGGGCACATAACCCCTACAAGGCATCATGCACATTGCATGACCCCTTGGTGACTCTTGATCGCGTGACCTAAACATGGTTATCCAAATCATCAATAATAAAATAATCAAGATAACATATTATATGAAACCCTCATGGAAAACATAGACCACACATTCAAAGTTTGAGGAATTACTGAAAATCAATTTCGTGGTTGAGTCAGAAGAGTGACTGAGCAGAAAGAATCCTTGCATAATAGCTTTGGTGGAACGGGTTCTCAGCGTGAACTTCCGGTCATGGGGCACAATCAGGGTTCAGGATATGGTCTTTTGAGGGGAGAAACAATAGGAGTGCTCTAGATAAGGATGTGGCTGGTGGAATGAATTATATTCCACCCCCTATATATAGGCAGTTCTTGGAATACCAAACATCACCCAGTAGACCATACGTCACCCGAAGCACTGGTTCATGACATCGTCAAAGGTTATGGAGGGAATTAGTTTTTCCTCAGAACTGATTCCTTGTTCCATCGGACATTGATTCATATGGTGGAATTTGTTGACAACCACCAAATAAGCATCGGTAGAATCAAAAAGGAAGAAATACATGAATATTGGTATTATGTTCCCCACGAAATCAATGAATTAGTGGATGGTTAAATATTCATGAAACCTCTAAGAGAATCACGGTTTCATAACCATTTCAAGGTCACGTGAAGGCCCCATACATGGAACATAAATTGTGGCTAGTCCCATATAACCCTCTTCAAAAAACTTGCCTGCTCTTTTGAAGGCCCCACTGACAACCAAATGAGTGCCCCTAGGATGCATGGTTTTACTATTGAAAGAGCCTTAAAAACCATAAAAAATCCTTATAAAATAAAGAGGGATGAAATTATAAAGGAAGAGACCCTTAGTGTTCATGAAGATAATGTTCCAAATCATCTTTGGGAAGAATAAAATACCTTGGTGATATCTAGGAAATCTCTCATGACCTATGAACCTTCACCACATAAAACGAAGGATATAAAGGGGAGGAAGTGATAGAGGTTCATAGTTGCTAAAATACATTCCACGTTCACCCTGAGTGATCCACGAGACACTGCGGAACCTTATATAATCCCT
This sequence comes from Viscum album, assembly GCA_963277665.1. Taxonomy (NCBI): domain Eukaryota; kingdom Viridiplantae; phylum Streptophyta; class Magnoliopsida; order Santalales; family Viscaceae; genus Viscum; species Viscum album. Next base: position 723,177,140 of record OY728130.1, on the reverse strand, counting down.
TTATCTTGTCATCCTTGCTTCATGGAAGTCCTAAGGAGTGTTTAGACAACTTCTCAGAACTCTAAGGACATGCTGATAAACATATCGATGAAATGATTGAACACTCCCCATAGAACCCATATTGGTCAAGAGAGAAATCATCAAAAAATTGAGTAAAAATCCTAGATATTACTCATGAAAACTAGCATGATCAATTACCATTGTAAAATAAAAAAAATAAGATAAAAAGGGAAGAGGCGAGAGGAGTTCTTGGTCACTGAAAGACATGCAACATGCCCCTGATGACTCACATGAAATTACGAGCCCTCAGAGACATTCCCACCTTGTCTCGTAGAATCCCTTTAGATTTTCATCATCTTATTCAGGACATAGAATACTCATGCACCCCCTCGTGCAACCTATATTGGTCACACGATGCATCTCCAAAAAATAAAAGAAATTCCCTCGACAACACACATGGAATCACACATGACTCCCAACCGTTGTTACATTAAATAAAGGGGATAATAAGGGAGGAGACTATAGGTACTCATGGTCTCTGAAAGGCATGTGACATTCCCAACACACCTGAAAAAATATCCCGTGAGACCCCAAGACAAGTCCCCCAGGGTCTCGTGAGTGCCTTCTCATAGGTACTTGGATCTTACGAATTCCCTCAAACATGTCAACATGACAACAAAAAATTATTTAAGGTAATCATCATGATCTAACAAGTCTCTTATAATAGTGAATAATATGATAAAGGAAGAGACTCGTGATCACTGAAAATCAGGTGATGTGCCCGTATCAGTCCACAGTAGAGACTCACGAAACTGCGTGGTGCCAGGCCCCTTCACTGGCTCCAGCCTAAACATGCACCAAATATGCCTCACAAACTGGTGAGTATCTAGGGTAGAGATTCCTATAAATACCCCACCCCAACATGAAAAAAGGAATCACTACTATGTGGGTTGTATTCTTGACACCCATAATCTACAGGATTCAAATCTTGAATTTTATGGACTTCTCGACGTGATCACGCAACTGGTCAGCTTTCCATTGGGTAATATACCGATGTGCCAATAGAGTAGTCATGTGCTAGGAATAAATCACTTCACGTGATCATTCATAGATAATGAAAAGGGCCTCTGGTGGGTTATGAAATAGATATCTTACAAGACCATTAGATCATGATAGATTCAAGAAAATTGACACTAAACAAAATTGAGTTATTCACAATACAAGGGTGAGAACTAAAATCAAAGGTGGGGGTATTATGAGAAAGACATGACCACTACCCCCATGAGTTTCATGTGTGTCATCCAAAGACACATGAAATCACTAGGAAACATCACCCAAATCTCACAACACTCCTATGGAATTCCACATGGGACACAAAAAATACTCCAAACATACCAGGAGGAGTCACACATCTCTCCCATGGACAACACTTTGATCTTTCCACCCCCTGGGTCCATCACCCCAGACATGCAACTTACCTCAGAAACATCACCTAATAGATATTACAGAACCCGCTCATGTCATACGAGTCTCACAAAAGCACTTGGACATGAAAACCAAGCCTCTATGACACCCTATGTTCATGTCAGCTGAGACTCACGATCTCCCCCATAAATATCACCTACGTCTCGTGATGTCTCCTAGAGGTGTTAGCCAAGACAAGTGGCACCTATTAGACTATTCCAAACTATCCCTTGCAATACCCTCCACATGTGTCATGCCTGGTCATGTGATGGATCCCATGAAGTTCTAATTGGGTCATGTGAAACACTCCAGATAAGAAGGCCATGTCCCTAGGGCATCCCAGGACTCGATGATATAGCCCGTCCTTGGCGTGTAAGCCCCAAATGATTGGGAAGCCTCGGTGTGTAAGCCTATATATATGAACTATGAGAACTCTAATTCCCTCCATAACCAGGATACCTAGGATGCCTTCTTAAGTCCTAAGATCTATGCCAAACCCCCCAAGGACCATCCCAATACACAGTTCCCATATCCATATGCCATGAGGCAAATCATATGATCCCCATTGTTTCTCACCCTGAGCATGGATCACATGGGATTAGGGGGATGCAATGAACACCTCACTGGCATCATAAATCTCTATCAATAGGGAAACATCATAGTGTAAGTTCTAAAATAAAGTGAACTATGAAAACTCAGATTACTGTCATACTCAGGATACGTAGGCTACCTATCCTCAAGGTTTGAGCTCCATACTGACCATCCAAGTAAATCCCAGTATCTAAGTCCCTTACTCAAAGAAATAATATTGTTTACTTACTATCTCTTTTTTATCTCACCAAGCATGGATCACGTGAGCATATGGATCTGCAGTAATCATGTCATCTACACCATAATTCTCTATAGTGACATGGGAAACCCCAATATATAATTCATGAAGAATGAACTATGACAACTCTGATTGTCACTATATTCTGGATATGAAGGACATCCCTTCAGGACCCAAGTTTGAAGGTGTACTAGAGAACCCATATAAGTCCTTCTGCATGATGTTAAATTTCATTGGTTAAATGAACTACAAGGTTTTTGATTACTACAATAACCAAGATATGTAGGATGCATCATAATGGCTTAATCTCATCCTTAGAATATTAATTTCCTCCACATATGAGATCATGTTCCGAAGTACTTGGTTATATGGATTCAGCATATAAGCAATTTCCTATTACCATAGAGTGATGAAGATCATTAGATACATGTAGAAAAATTCACTAATGAAATATTAGTTTTTTTCATATGATAAATAAATTAACCCATAGTCATTTTAAGGGTAACCGGTTTCGTATCGAGATTAGGAAGAGATTCCTGAGCGTATCTTAAATATATAAGAGATTCCTAGAGTATGAAACAATTCCCACCAAAAGGATGTGATGAGCCTGATCTCCCATCATCTCGACCAATGAAAGTCCCCAAGAGTCACTAGGCATGGAAACCCAGATTACCAAAAACCTTTGGAAAACAAGTTCGTACCTAGCTATGGATAAGGGAAGCATTTGGAGTTTCTAGGGAATATGAAATAAATGGTAGACCTGATGCGAATGATTGAGTTAAACCATAAAATACCCCTCAATAAAACCATCAAGGGAGATACCATTCCATGTTTCCCATCCAAAACATGATTGAAACAATCATCCCCAAATCAACTTTGGTGTGTAGGAAGAGTTATCCGACCTCATCCACTGAGAGCAGAAACACCTTTAGCTCATGTTCCAAGTTCTAGTCCATCCACATCAAGTATTTAAATTCATAAATAAGTTGAAAAATGGAATCCCCATGATGGAAAATGTAAACCTTTGAACCATAAGTATGATGTTTTAAAGAAAATATCCCTAGTTCAAGATAATTTATCAATCCTGGATGCCCTGAGTCTATCAAAAGTACTTTGGAAAGAACTCCTAGAGGTATTGTCAAGTCCTCAATAATTTTAAGTGGAATTTATCTTTTCCAAAGTGTACCATTTAGAGAATGATCATACAGAGTGCCCCATGGGAATCTCTTTCACAAAACTGAATGAATATTTCATCATAAAAGGTCACAGCAGAACATAGTAAATATATGGACAGATAAATGACATTGATATCTGATGAGAATTTATTGAAAATGGCTTAGGATTAAAACTCATTCCAATCTAAACACTTCACCAACCAGGTTTCAGTGAATCTCACTTGTCCCCATCCACTTTAATTTTATAGGGTTATGATAAGAATGAGAAAATTTTCCTCAGTGAAATCAAACCAAGGACTAAGTTTGAAGTTCCTATGTATGACTTAGAATTTATGGTAGTTAGAAAGGATACAACCTTCAATGTTCAACTAGAAATACCTTGGATACATCATCATGAAGTTATCCCCTCATCATACCAATAAATCTTAGAAAATTGTATCAATTTTAAAATTGGGACATTTCATGGTGAAAAAGGACCATTAAAATCGTACGAGATATAATACATTAATGAAATATTCTACCATAAGGATGGGAAAGATTCTATGGCTAATAACGTTGCTCGGATCAATGAACCAAATAGACTAGAGATTATTTTAGCCAATCCTATCAAACAACTCAGTATAGAGTACGTGCTCCCAATCAACCAAATATTAGAGGTGGTTCTAAATGAGAGAATGCGTTCAATGACTTCGGTGATGTCAATTGTTCCATCTAAACCCAATAGAATTGTAGAATATGTAAACTCTATGAGAAATAATGAAATCCTGGATGAAAATGTATTCATTCCACCCCCTTAGCTACAACAAATACCTATTCGTTAGATGGCTTGAAATAAGTTTTCATGTAAATGGAAGAAAATTTAAAGGATTATCCTCAGTCCCTCATTCCCCCTTTAGAGCTCCAAGAATGCCTCTTACCAATAAGAAATAATAAAATGGTTGCTTCATCTTTTGAATTCCCAAATATCGACTCCTCTAATAACACTACTGGAAATCCCACTTTTACCAATGCTTATATCCCAATGGATTAGATAAACCATTGGGAATGTCTATGCATACCAACTATTTGATTAAAAACATTGGCATAGAATATTTTGTAAATATTTTTACCAACGGTTTGTAAAACTGTTGGAATAGGCCTCAATATAGGAACTTTTACCAACATTTATCAATAACAGTTGTTATATGTTGGATTTTTACCAACGGATTGTGTGAACCGTTGGTATAGGCCTTACTATACATACATTCCCAATGGTTTTTAAAAACCATTAGGAAAGTTTTCCCCTAAATGCAGATCAGGCATCCAGTTCCCCCTCCGCTCGATTTCAGGTCCCCTCCGCTCGATTGGTGCCCTAAATCGAATCTCCCTCTTCCCCAGTCTTCCAAACTTATTCCAATAATTGATCCATCTTCAATGAAGGAAATTTTTTCTTCTACACTTCAAATCTGTAAGTGATACCTTGGTTTTGTTGTTCTGCAACTATTTTTTATACCTTGGTTTTGTTGTTATGCAACTATTTTCTCTCTCTTTTGATCTGGTAGAAAGGAGAGCTTTGTGTACATTAATCATAGTTTTGGGTGGTCATTTAGAATTTAAGATTTTATGCCTTCATTTTACTTGATATATCCAATAGTATTATTTATTTATGTTAAATTTGATTATCTTTGACAAATTATGTTGTTTAATAAGTTGTTTTTAATGGTTGTAATAATGACTATATGGTATAAGAGTTCACATGGTTTGTATAATGGTTCACATGGTGTCTAAGATAATCTAGTGTCCTAGGAATGTACACAGATTACATGACTTGGATAGCCAGGTAAATATACATGTCCAATCCCTTTTGGTGAAAAGTATGTTTGGCCAAATGGGGTGTTGAAAACGTCCCATTTAAACAGGCCTTTGTTTCATGTGTATGCCCATATGATGTGTTGGCCACACTATAGAGGGGGTAGTAATTAGCTCACCCAAAACACTTTCATCCTTGAAATCCAAGACTACATGGTAAAATTGAAGAACCCATGTTCTAATGACATGCCTAACCTGGTTTCTAACTCACCTCACCTAAACATAAACAAGAACACTGGTTAAATGCAAGAACTCATCCTAAACATACACTATAACATTAGTTAAATGGAATAACACATCCTCATTACTGAATTCCATATACATATGGACAAAGAACCATCATTCATGAACATACCTATAATGCATAGTCTTTTCAAAAAACACATATCCCTTAAATGTCATGAAATTACAGTAGGAATTGATATAATGTTGTCATGTTTACAGGTGGAAGCTTCATAGATTTGGATAATATATTCTCATAAATATAGAGTGGAACCCCATTCAGTGTTTTGAGGTTAACCCAACTCCACACATGAAAATGAATTTCATTATCCATCAATAAAACCAATGTAAATATATAAATGGTGACTCATATCAGTATCATTAATTGATTTCCGTAGGAATTCTTAATCCATTAGGGTGTTCTCCCGATACCTCCCATGTTGGATTTCAAATTCAATTATCGTCGTTTAACTCCACTTTGAGGAATATCTTCATTTACAATTATGTGTTGGTCATAGGATATTCTAAAATATTTATCTTCTATATGAGTTGGAGCTATTTAATTAGAAATTTCAAAACCCTCCATAAAATCCTACTTCTAACACTTTAATTTTCTTTTCTAAACCCACCTATTTAATTTTAGAACACTCTAAAGAGTCTTATTAAAAAGGAAAACTTGATTTTCTTCATCCCTGAAGGTTGTGAACAACATCATAATTGCAAAAAATATGTCATCATTTTTAAAATTTGTAATAGAGGCATAATATTTGTGTTTGTTTGAAGAAAAAAAAATCATATTTAAGGTATTTTTAATTTCAGTTTCATGTTTTTAGGGTGGAGAGGGGGAGTCTATAGGTGGGGTGGGGGATGGGGTGGGGTGGGTGGGCTGTTCAAGTGGGGGGGGGGGGTGGGCTGTCCAGGTGGGTTCATGGTTGGCCAAGTGTAACAACCATTATTTAACTATGAGGTAATTTTTATGTTTTTTTTGGTATTTTATTTTTCCCTTGTATTTACTTCAGTGATTTTAGAGAAAATATAGTATTTTTACCCAACAATATGTGGTTCATGGTTGACACACATTTCAATGAAACTATGCCACATCCCAAGTGAAACCGGGTACCTAGGATAACATTTTTGATGTATAAGAGTCAACCCCGCCTCAATTCGATGCACGGTGTGGCTGATATCACTTAAAGTATCTCACTTTTATTTGAAATGGACAAAATTTTAAGTGAAAGAAACTGAAATACAGAAAACTGATCAAAATCATTTGGATTGTGTTGATAATTTAGGACAATGATCCATGGGTCATTTTTGATGTGTACGAGTCAACACCGCCTCAATCCGATGCACGGTGTGGCCGATACCACTCAAAGTGTCTCACTATTATTTTAAATGGAAAAGATTTTAGGTGAAAACAACAATTGGTATATGGAAAAATGACCAAACGCATTTAGATTGTGTTGATACTTTAGCACAACGATCCATGGATCATTTGTGATAGGTACGAGTCAACCCCGCCTCAATTCGAGGCATGGTGTGACCGGTATCACTCAAAGTGTCTCACTTTTTTTTTGAATTGGACAACATTTTAAGTGAAAACAACAACTTGCATATGGAAAACCGATCTACTGCATTCAGAATGTGTTGATACTTTATCAAAACGATCCATGGGTCAGTTCTGCCTGAATTTTAAATCAAGTAAAGAGTTCCATACTTTAATCCTTTTGTAACGAACATGGAACCATGGGTCAGTTTCCATACCCCATTTTAAAATTTAGTTTTATAGCATGCATCATCAAACTTTCTCTTTAGATTTAGGAAGAAGAAAACCACTCCCAGGTAAAATCCATTTTCAAACGTTTTTCATTTTCTATAAATGTTTATTTTTTTTGAGGATAGATCATATTTGTGTGTTCTTTCATCGTCATAAGATCTTATTATGATCCTCAAAAACATAACAATTTCAAAAATTTAGGGGTTTTATTTCACAACATCAAGAAAGTGTAGCGATGGAATATGCTGCCACTTGTCAAAGTCCTATGGTATGATGGTTGGGTTAAAGAGGGTATTTGGGGTCTGATTAAGTTGGATCCAAATTTTTTGAGGATATTATATATCGTCACTTTTATTCTCACTATTAAGCATGAGAGGGTATCATCAATTATTTTTATGATGGAATAATGAAGTGTCACCCTTACATTAACCAGTAGTACACCATGTATGACTATAACCCATCCTGTAAGGGGACTGTTTTTTGCCAACCTCATATGCATTACGACACACTCTAGATCAGAAAAATGTTCAACATCCACTTATTCAACCAATTTGGACATGATCACTATTCATATAAAAACAAATACCCAAGTATATTATGTTATTACCACTATAGAGTATATCAACAAAGCCATTACCGTTCACCCAATATCTAACATTAACACCCCTACCTCCTTCATATTCCTTCTTAGTGCATCAAAACTGACATTTCCTTTACAAAGAACATATTCCATTTCAAATTTTAACATCTACATGTATTTTATCCAACACATCTGAAAATGATTTATTTCACATTAGAATAAATTATATTACTATGACATTCAGTTTTTATATATAACATGTCTCTAAAAAAAGAGGCGGTGTCTCAGAAATTTAAACTCATCAACGATATTCGCAAAACTCTTTTTCATGAGTTGTGTAAATAATGTTTGAGTTATTGAAACTATTATTCTACTCTACTGGAAGATTGTTGTCATATGATGATTGAAATAGGTAATTGTAGTACATGACATGGTTGGAAGAGTTTGATGGTTTTATGTGTTTTTTTGTGCTATTTCAGGTTTTTTATGCTATTTTAAGTCTATTTTTATGTGTTTTTTGTGCTATTTTTTATGCAGGTGTATACTGGAGGGGCTGTTGTGCAATAGTTCTGGAAATACACAATACCAATGATTTTAAACCGTTGGAATACTTTGAGAAAAAACATTCGTATTGTTTTGATAATTTAGGACAATGATCCATGGGTCAGTTGTGATGTGTATGAGTCAACCCCGCCTCAATCCGAGTCACAGTGTGGCCGGTACCACTCTAAGTGTCTCTCTTTTGTTTAAAATGGACATCATTTTAAGTGAAAAAAAATTGGCATATGGAAAACTAACCAAACACATTCGGATTGTGTTGATACTATAGGACACCAATACATGAGTCATATGTGATTTGTACGAGTCAAACCCTCCTCAATCTGAGTCATGGTGTGGCCGGTATCACTCAAAGTGTCTCTCTTTTGTTTAAAATGGACACCCTTTTAAGTAAAAACAACTAGAATATAGAAAACCAACCAAAAATATTCGGATTGTGTTGATACTTTAGGACAATGATCCATGGGAAATTTTTGATGTGTAGAAGTCAACCCCGCATCAATCCGAGGTGCGGTGTGGCTGGTACCACTTAAAGTGTCTCACCTTTATTTGAAATGAACAACATTTTAATTGAAAACAAAAAATGGCATACGGAAAACCAACCAAACACATTCATATTGTGTTGATACTTTAGGAAAACGATCCATGGGACATTTGTGATGTGTACGAGTCAACCTCACATCAATCTGAGGCACGCTGTGGCCAATACCACTCTAAATGTCTCTCGTTTGTTTAAAATGAACATCGTTTTAAGTGAAAACAATAACTGGCATATGAAAAACCAACCAAACACATTTGGATTATGTTGATACTTTAGGAAAAAGATCTATGAGTATTATGTGACGTGTAGGAGTCAACCCTGCCTTAATCCAAGGCACGACGTGGTTGGTATCACTCCAAATGTATCTCTTTTGTTTAAAATTGACATCATTTTAAGTAAAAACAACTGGCACATGGAAAACATAACAAAAGTATTTGGATTCTTTTGATACTTTTGGAAAATGATCCATGAGTCATTTTCGATGTTTATGAGTAAACCCCACCTCAATCCGAGATGTGGTGTGCTCGGTACCACTCAAAGTGTCACACCTTTATTTGAAATGATCAACATTTTAAATGAAAACAACAACTAGCATACGGAAAACTGACCAAACACATTCGGATTCTGTTAATACTTTAGCACAACGATACATGGGTAATTTGTGATGAGTATGTGTCAACCCCACCTCAATCCGAGGCGCGGTGTGCTAGGTACCACTCATAGTGTCTCACCTTTATTTGAAATGATCAACATTTTAAATGAAAACAACAACTGTCATACGGAAAACTGACCAAACACATTCGGATTATGTTGATACATTAGGAAAACGATCCATGAGTCATTTGTGACATGTACGAGTCAACCCCGCCTCAATCTGAGTCATAGTGTGGCCAGTAGTACTCTAAGCATCTCTCTTTTGTTTAAAATGGACACTGTTTTAAGTAAAAACAACTGACATATGGAAAGTCAACCAAACATATTTGGATTGTGTTGATACTTTAGAAAAACTATACATGGGTCATTTATGACATGTACGAGTCAACCGAGCCTCAATATGATGCCCGGTGTGGCCGGTACCACTCAAAGTGTCTCACTTTTATTTGAAATGGACAACATTTTAAGCGAAAACAACCCCTACCATACAAGAAACCAACCAAACGCATTAGGATTGTGTTGATAGTTTAGGTCAATGATCCATGGGTCATATGTGACATGTACGAGTCAACCCTGCCTCAATATGAGGCACAGTGTGGGCGATATCAATCTAACTGTCTCTCTTTTGTTTAAAATGGACATCATTTTAAGTAAAAACAACTGGCATACGGAAAACCGACCTAACATATTCGGATTGTGTTGATACTTTAGCACAACAATCCATGGTCCAGCCTCACACAATCCACTTCTCATGTGAGTAACTCCTACCCCTATTCTAAAACACATGACATTTAATACGCCATGAACAACTATATTCCCTAAGTTACACAAGCTCATTGATACACACCCATTATCATCATCACTAAGTTCAAAGACACCCGCCCCAAACCAGGGGACATTATATTTCTGTTTGGTTGAATTCATTTATTCATTTATTTATTTTGGGTTATTAGCTTCTAATTTTTGAACGCAATCATGTATGTTTTATACAAAATGCAATTTTGTATGTATTATTAATTCTGTATCACATATAATTATGTATTCAGTTTTTAATGTATTGTTTTCATAATTGATTATTTTATTATGTATCCTTATTTTTTGATTCTGCATTTACTGTTGTACAATTCACATAGCAACAGGCTGCTGTGTGAATTGTACAACTAAGACTTTTCCAACGGTTTTAAACCGTTGGTATAGGTTCTGTATGAACTTTTTACCAATAGTTCTAAGATAACCATTTGTAAAAATCTTTTACCAAGTCTAGATAAAGTTTATCCCAACAGTTCATAACCATTGGGATATCTCACCTCTATACCAATGGTTTACATAAAACTGTTGGTATAGTGTAGATTTATTCACATATACCAACAGTTTCTTTGAAATCGTTGGTATATGTCTATTGTCATGGCTTACTTGTCTACGGTTTGTAAAACTGTTGGTATAATTTATACCAATGGTTTTACAGCCTATACCAATAGTTTTCAACCGTTGGTATACCTTTCATTTCTAGTAGTGATAACTCTGAGGAACCTACTTCATCACCTACTTCATAGGAAGCGGTGAAAGAATTAAAGCATGAGGAAGGGGAAGAAGAGGAAGACCTCAAGGATCCCCCCACAACATTCGAGGAAGGTGTATCCATTGTTGATGATGAGATAAAAGAGACAAATTTGAGTATAAAAGAATATCCATGACCCACATTGATCCATGTTTCCATGATTCTCGAAGACCAGGAGGAGTATATTTCATTTATGAAGCAACACCAAGATGTGTTTTCCTATAATTAAACTAGATATTCCAAGCCTTGACCTTGATGTGTCTTCCCATCACTTGAGTTTTATAGAATACCATAGATGATACAAGTAGAAATCCAAAATGATACACCCAACTCACGCATCCAAAATTGATGTTGAAGTGGAAAAACTCATGAAGTTCAAATTCATTCAATAGGTACAATATCCAAAATTAATAACCAAAATTTTCCAAGTGAAGAAGAAAAATAGGAAAATTAGGAAGTACGTCAAATTGAGAGATCTCGTCCGACATTGTCTGAAAGATGACTTCCCTGTTCCAATCACATAACTCCTATCTGATGAAATGAATAGTTATCAATCCCTTCCCTTCATGGATGGATATTTAGTGTACAACCAAATTTGGATGGCCCCTCAAGATGAATAATCCATCAACTTCAGATCCCCACAGGGATTATTCTACTATCATGTAATGACCTTTGTCTTGAAGAACGCTGACACCACAAACCAACATGCCATGCATCCAATCTTCTAACCTTTCTTGGGGAAGTTTGTTAAATTCTATATTGATGATCTAGTGGTTAAGTCCGGAAAACATTCTAAACACCTAACCAACTTGGAGACCATCTTTAATAAGCTATGACAACATATCTTGAATATGAACTCCTTAAAATATTCTTTTGGAGTTACCTCAAGGAAGTTTCTCAGATTCATTATATGCCATCACAATATTAAAGATAACCTAGAGAAAACAAAATATATCCGTAGCATTAATCCTCCTTGAAACCTTAAAGAGTTGATAGGACTTTAAGGACACTTGACCTACATCTAGAGCTTCATTTCCAACCTTGGAGGAAAGTGTTTTCCCTTAACCAAAAAAATGAATAAGGGGGTCACATATCAATTACCAGTGACTATTAAGAAGAATTTGAAAACCTCAAGAAGTATCAAATGATCCCATCAATACTAATGCCACCCTTTTAGGGAAATCCACTCATCCTATATGCGACAACCCTGGAGAAATCAGTAGGCATATTCCTTGAATAAAATAATGATGATGGAAATGAAAAAAACATTTATTATCTTATTTGAACCATGATTGATGTTGATAATTTTTATTAAAATATCAAGGAGAGATATTTGTAATTAATATATATGGTTCATAAACTGAGGCACTACTTGAAGCACCACGAAGTCCAATTTGTCTCTCACTATAACCCACTCAAATACATACTCATCCATCCTATGTTGATAGGATGTCTGGCATGGTGGGTGGTTATTCTACAACAATTTGATATAAAATTTGTGCCTCATAAAGTAGTGAAAGGAAAATTTTTGGCATGTTTCCTTGTAGAACACCCATCTACAAAAACAACATCGTTAAATATAGAACTTCTTAATGAAGATATATTTTCTATTCAAGATAGCCCACAAATGTGGGAAATTTATTTTGATGATGTATCCAGGAGCCCAATAAGAAGGTTAATGGAAATACCCTAATCTCAAAATAGTAGGGTTAGGGGTCATGCTTATCTCTCTAGAAAAATAAATATTTCATTACTCCTTCCTATTATAATAAGGATGTACTAACAATAAGGTATAATGTCAGGGCCTTATTGTAGGCTTTGAACTTGAAATCCAAATACCAGTGGACCACCTGGAGGTGAAAGGTGACTCATATTTGGTAATCAAACATATCAAGAGGGATTATTCTATCTAAAAGGAAGAGATAATTAAACTTATTGACTATGTATGAGGGTTGATGTCATAATTACACTAAAAACCAACATTGACTTTCATCCCATGAGCGAAACATTCATAGGTATATGTATTGAAAAATGCAGCCACAACTTTGGTTGATCCAAATCGGGATGAAATGATCATCAAAATTTTTGATCACTGAATTAATTCACCTTTTTTCATACCAGAACAGAAGATATTGGTGAATTCAGTCCCATCCCTAAGCCATATGTCCCTACGAATGGGTGGATTATTCCAATCATGTACTACCTTTAGGATGGATTACTCACACTAGATAGAGTTGGGAAAGAGAGAATCTGATGACGAGTAGTCAAATTCACTCTTGGTGATGGCCCAAATAACTAGAAATTCCCCTATAAACGAGGCTTTTATAGAGTACTTATCTGATATATTGATGAGGAAGAGACCACTATTGTCACAAAAGAAATATACTTAGGGTCCTACGGTTCCCACCAGTCAATATACAATATTTCCATCTAAATACGATGGCTTGGGTACTTCTGGGCTTTGATGACGTAGGATTTTACATAAGTCACCAAGAAATGTCAATCCTACCAAGTGAATTCCGACTTCATCCATCAAACCCATAGTTTCTACGAATGAAAAAAATACTCTTTGACATTTTCCATATGGTTCATATATATTGTGGGACCATAACCTCCAACTACGACCAAGAAGTTCAAATACATCTTAACTGCTACCAATTTATTCTTTAAATGGGATGAGGCAACACCTCTCAAATAATTTAGGTCCAAAAGAATTTACAACTTCATGAAATCCAATATCAATACTAGATTTGGTTTCTCTCATAAAATTCTGATAGAAAACGTCACTAATTTCTATTCTGTTGAGATAGAAAGGATATATCAAGAGTATGATATTAGATCCAACCATTCATCCCACTATCATGCATTGACTAATGGATAGACAGAGGCCTTCAACAAGAACCTATCGAACATAATTTATAGAATATGTTGGATAAATATAGAAAGTATTGGCCTAAGAAAATCTTGTATACCCTATGGTATTACAATACTACAACCCATACTTCCACACAGGCAACCCCGTACTCATTGGTATATGGAAAAGAAGCAGTCCTAACCACTAAGGTTCAATTTACATCACTCCATATTTTCATTTGTTACCATCTAACTATAGACGAGAAATCCCAGAAATGATTCGATTAATTGGAGTGGATTGACAAGAAAAGATAGTATATATTTCATCACTTTGAGCTATATCAAAATCAGATAGTATGAGACTTTAAAAAAAGATCCACCTTAATTTATTCCTCCAAGGGGAACTGGTATTGGTCCTCATAACTCCAATGATACCTAGAAGTAATCCTATGAAGATTGAACTAAAGTGGGAAGTACCTTACTCCATACATAAGGTCCACTATAACATATCTTATTCCTCAATCTCAATGGATGGACAGATCATTATAACCCCAACCAATGTAAGATTCCATAAAAAAAATATTTTGTGTAATCTCACTACTCTCATCTCATATGAAAAAAGTTAAATTATGTAGTTGGTCTTTATCACACGACCTTAAAATTCATGAAATAACATCTCATCTACAATATGTTGAACTACGTATTGGGTCCTTGTGGAATGAACTTAAAAGGAATGACGTAACATCCACACATGACATAACATCCACACCACACAACGTTAAAATACATGGCATCATCATCCTTTTCACATGATGATAAAATTTATGGCACATCATCCTAGTCATATGATGTATAATTGTAAGACACCATTTGTCCTTACCGCACGACATTAAAATTTATGGTTAACTTCCCTCTCATTAAATATTAATAAACCCTAAAAATACCATGAGTATAGACACTCATCGTGATCCCTTAAATACATGCCTCCATCTGAGGTGTAAGTCCCAATCACATCCCTCTAACCCCTCAGTGGGTTGATATTCCCTCTTGGTTAGACATGAGGAACAAAGGATGAGAATCTCCCATGTATAATCCCCACTCACATCAAGTACTATGTGTGGATTCATTCTCATTCCAATGAGATATGTAGTGATGCCTAGACCTTCCATCTCGGGTCTAACCATGATTAGGGAAAGAATACCCCCCCATTTTCCTTGTGTATGAATCATATCTTCATAGGGAACTTTCCCAGAACATATGGTTTGATTCGCATTATAATGAAATGCGTAGTGACACTTAGACCTCATATTTTGGGCCCAACCGTTATTCTAAAAAATATTAAAGACCTCTTTGACCACGTCAAATCTTGATTTATATGGGGAACAATTTTTAAGAACTACGTGTGGATTGAATCTTGCTATAAAAAGATATATAGTGATTCACAAATCCTATATCCTAGTCCAACTACAATATTTATTTCATGTCAGGTTACCCACATCCATACTACAAGACGTTAAACTTCATGGTAAATTTCCTCATTGCATGAAAATAAATAGAATGATACCTCAAGAACTACGTGTGGCTTATTTATTTATTTGGAAAGATATGTAGTGATGCATGGATCTCTAGTCTCAAGCCCAATCATAATAAAATAGAAAAAAACTTCTACTCCTTGTATACAGATTAGACTTGCATAAGGAATCTTCAAAGAACTATGTGTGGTTTGATTCTTACTTCAAGAAGATATGTAGTGACACATAAGACCTATCCCCCGGTCTAGCCACAATACCCCTTTTCATTTTAGGAAGTCTATGTCCTTACTGCATGACCTGAAACTGCATAGTTCTTCAAAAACTATGTGTGGCTTCATTATCATACCCATGAGATAAATAGTGACACCTAGATTTCCATCCTTGGTCCTAGTCATAACATTTACTTTCTTTCATGTCGGGTCATTTTTATCCTCACCGCATGATGTTAAACTACATGGGATTTAAAGAACTATGTATGGATTAATTCCTATCCTAATGGGATTCTTAGTGATGATTGGATTATATCTCTTGAAAAAACAACCAAAAAATATAAATTCCCCTATCCTTCACTTGTGTTTTCATTGTTTCATGGAAGAAACCTTCTTTGCTCCTTATTTCTCACACTGATTATAAATCATATGGGATTAGGATTTTTGGTAAATGGATTACTTGTATAAGAAAAGAATATCAATTCAAATTGGGTTTACCGTGGTCCTGACTGCATGAAATTAATAGTCACACCAAATGCCCTAATTTCATGATAATAAAGTGGATTATTTCTTCGAGAACCATGTTTGTTTTGATTCTAATTTCAAATGAGATATGCAGTGAAATTTAGATATTCAATCCTTGGCCCAGCCAAAACATAGTATGGGAAATTAACACACTCTCTTATGTATGATTTATATATATATATAAGAAAATTCAATATGGGTTCTCACGCTATGAATGAACCCATATTTAAAAAAAACCCCATTACCTCCACACATGAACTCAATTAATGCGGGGGATCATTATTGTAAAACTACATATGGCTTGATTCTCATTATAATGAGATACATAGTGACACCTAGGCCTCATTTCCTAGTCCCAACCATGGGGTAAATAAAAACACCCCTTACCCTACATATGAATAATGATCCATGTAAGAGATTTTAATTCACGTCCCCTTATTAGGGGATCCACAGAGGAAATAGAAATTCCCCTTCTATATATGAACCAGATCTATGTGAGGGGCTCTACACTTCATACCCAATATTGGTCAAAATGATTCCTTTTTTATCATATATATCCCTTCCACATTCCATACTCCAAATCATGAATACTTTTGGATCTTCATAATCTTTCTCCAGCTCCTGGTGATAGAATGTATGATACCTGAGGAATCCTTTGACTAACTACGCTGTAACACATCCCAGATATATTTTCATAAATTATTCCACAAAATGATTTTTTCATTCATAGTATTCCACTATTTGACTGTGTTGTAACATGCCCCATTTGGATTTACATAAAACAACCCACAAAATGGGTTTGTCAACAGTGTAAACTTCATCCTTGGGAGAAGCCTCTTATGTCCTTGTAAGATATGATGACATTATGTTGGAACCTATGATTCAAATTCATACTATGTTCATCCCTCACATATTTTTCTTATATCCTTTGTCCTGATTTGAGACCCCCAAGACTATGGTTTAAAATTTCCCACATCATGTCTGAAGTATGAATGAATGATCTTGGTTTGGTAGGCCACGTATCACCCATCGTTTCAATAATTCTATAGAACTAGGTGTACATCCTAAAACTACAAGAACCATATTTCACATTATTAGATCATACATACACAGGGAACCTATTCCTCAACTATTTGGTTATTTTGACTTGAAATGATTTCCCCCATAATCAGTTACTTTCCTTCCACAAACCAAACCCTATGCCTGGGGAAATTTGGATCTCCAAAAACATCATTTAGCCATCAGAAATAGAATGTTCAAATTAATAGGAAATTCTTTGCCTAAATATGATATAATATTACCCAAATGGCTTTGTGTAAATTATCCCACAAAACGGGGTTTTCACCGGAAGGATTACAATATTGACTATGTTTTAACACGCCCTAGTTGGATTTTCATAAAGTAAACCACAAAAGGGGTCTGTCAATCAGTGGTAACTTTGACCTTATAATATACCCCCTCTATCAATATATTCCCTTCCTACATACCATTACTAGGATATGGAGATCCCCGAATAATAGTTTTCAACATTCCCCTCCTCATACCTGAATATGGTGGTACATTCCTAGACAGATTACTCAAAATGGGAGAATCATTTACCTTACCGTAAAATCCTAATATCTTAATTATAGTCCACATAATTTCCTTTTTGAATGACTCTAAACTAAATAACATAATTTCTTTATAGTATGAATTTAAACTGCATAGCATAATGTCTATAATGTATGACTTTAAATAGAATATCATAATTTCCTTGCTATATGACTTGATACTGTGTGGCATGCCGTCATAGTCACAAGACGTTAAAATGTACAACAATGTCCTCAATGAAATATGTTAAACTACACGGTCAATGTTATGGTCACATGAAATTAAAATTCATTGTGTTTCAATCATTTTCAGGAATATGACTTCCCCCCTAACACCAGTCATCTTACAAAATATTCCCTCCTACACACAATCCAAATTCATGTAGGAGCAATTTATCATTCACAAATAATGCCAATACAAATTATATATTTATGATCATACATTTTCTCATGGAAAAAACACCCATTATAGTCTTGATAAATCCAAATCATCATAAAATCCCCTCCGCCATCAGTAATAGACTGTCAGAATATAAGATAAATTCATTTCCTGACTATGATGAAAAATTCCCTAGTTTCATTTGTATAAAGTAGCACACAAAATAGGGTTGTTATCCGTATAATTACACTATTGAATATGAAGTAACACTCCCCAATTAGATTTTCATAAAGTATCCCACCAAATTGGTTGTTTCAACCAGTGCTAAATTCATCCTCATGAGAGACCTCCTCTATTTCTGAATATCATATTTTAGATTTGGAAACCACAAAATCATGAATCAAAATTCCCCTTAGTGTATATGAATTATTTTGAAAAATTATTAGCCCAGAAAACTTTATTGGGTTATTATTTATAAACTTATGTTAAAAACTATTTGACCAAATACACCAGTCTCATTAGTCTGACTTACATGACATTAAAATTCCCACAAAAATTAGAGACAATACTCACCAGGTTAAAAACCTGCAAAGGGAACTCTAGAAAAAAGTCGAGTATCAGCTCTCTAGACCTGCACTCCATGTGATTTAGGAAAAAATAAAACAATTAAAAGAAATAGGAACAAAACTTTTTAGGATGAAAACCCACAAAGGGTAGTCTAAGAAAAATCCATGTTTCACCTACTAAGCCTCCCTCATGTTAGACTTAAGAAAAAAATATTAGGGAGATGACATAAAATACATAATTTTTTTAGGGTTGTACATATAAAACTTTTAACAATCTACCTATACTCACTAGGACCCATGGAATAAGAAAACATTAGAATATCCTTTCATATTTGATATAACACTAAAGCCAACCAAATGATATTGGAATGCATAAAAGTGCTCTATAGTTACCATAGAACTATATTTTTTTTCATTATAAATTAATATAATTATAAGGGTGGATTTTGTTGACCCCATGAAGTGTTCTCCATGAACATTTTCATAGAATTCAAGATGTGAACCTCACTTAGACACTAAATGTTGAGTTTGAGTAGAAATGCATCTTTATGCCAGATTAAAGAGAAAATTGGATTTCCATGTTTCGCAGACCAAAACATCATCGATATGGAAAAAAACTTTCATGGTTACAATCTACATTTTTAATGGGGTTAGTGATGGTAGTGAAGGGACCAGTCTGATCGTTCGTGACTGCAACCTGACACTGATCTGGAGTAGAGGTGTGGGGGGCACAACCCCCATGGTATAGAGTAGCAGGTTTGCCCAGGAACCTGCACACACCACCTGTACACACCACTTGTGCAGCCTAGAAGGTGCAACCTCCCCTACACAAGGCACCTTAGCACACCACCTACATAACCCAGAAGGCATATCCACACCTACATGAGGTACCTGAACACACCGCCCACATGGTACTAAAAGGCAGGACACCCTTGTGCAAGACACCTATTCCATTGAATTTCACCATGAAACTCCTTCAACCATGGTTCTTTATTTTATTATAAATAGGACCTCATGACTCCTCATTTGAACAACTAGAAAATTAGAAGAATCCTCCAAGATCCGGTTGCATATCCCCTTCACCTAGTTCTCCAAAAATTACTTTGGTAACTCTCCAAAATATGATAGAAGAGATAATTAAGTGGGATAAGTGAAATCAAAGTCACATCAGGGTCTAAAACACAAGACACCTACACGTGGACCCATTATCCCCTAGTTAACAACCAGCTACATAAGTCCCCTATCCTTAACAAGGGACCTACATGAGACCCGTCTAGGGACACTTGAGGAGACCCGTTGTGCCTGGGATAAAGAATCTCCCAAGTTTTTTTGCCTAGGTGGTATATTCCCTAAGGCACACACAACTCATGAAGTCCTATATCCACCCTGTGTAAAGCACTTACAAATCCTCCCAGGCCCGGTGCAAGGAAACTCTACCCTCTAAGCTAGGACCTATGTGATCCCCCATTTGTTTCCTCTTCCAAGCCACCAATGGAAGGGTTATTCTTCTTTTGGATCCCTCATCCTAAAGGGACCAAATTTTAACCTCCATTGAAGCCTCTACACATCAAAAAAAATGGGAAGAGGCATAAACAAATTTCTCCCATTTGGATATTAATTCCTACAGTCATAGATTTCCCACACTTATACTACCAGATGGTTAGGGTCCTTAGTGTGCATTACTATGGTCACGAGGACCTCAACCCTGGGGGAGATGTTAGGGAACTCATGGTCTTAGATATAATGGATATTACTATTTTCTTCCCTTGTCATCTCAAAGACTTTAAGCCTTCAGTTCCAGGCGGGGATGGTGAGGATTACACTTTCATTTCCATTCATCATGGAATGATATCCTTCTCCCTTACTTTTTAACCAATTTTAAGGAATCCTCTTGAGAAGATATCACATAGCCTTTCTTATAGGAGGTTGAACTCTTTATCCTCATCACTCTCCAAGTGCTGTGTACATATAGGTAGTCAGATAGGTCTATCCAAGATATGCAATAGGAGAGTGAAGAGGCACACCCTGTCACGACCCAACCCTACCCAGGCTCGAACCGCAACTACCCCAAGCCCGCCTCCATAGGCCAAGGGCTGGCGACAAGCACCAAAGGCTAAACAACTTGAGGAGGACTTTTCTTGAGTACATGCACACAAACACGCAGCCCAATCAATGCAGAATTGCAGAGTAAAAAGAAAAGTAATGTACCAACTGCTATAAATAAACCACAAAGTGCATCGAACTCTAAATAGTACAAGGTAAGTACTAAATGTAAACTGAAAAGAAAAGGGGAAAAACATGAAACAAACTAGAAAAGTGCCACAACCTGGAAACAGGTAAACAAAAGTAAATAGCTGGGAGAGTCCCACACCTGGAACTCGACTATGACCACTGTACGCAGTCCAAGCTCCCGAACACCTAAGCTCTGCTAAAGTCACGGCCAAACTGTCTGTCGTCTGCAAGGGGGCACCAAGTGTGTGAAAAGACCATGTAGGGGTGAGTATAAAAATACTCAGTAGGATACCCTGAAGGCATGAGGGAGTAAAAAAGGAGGTACTGAAGGGTGAGCAGTAGATTGAATAGGGAGTAGTAAAGGAGTACAACAGTGAGTGCATTAAAGAGTACAGTAGAGTAACAGTAAAGAGTCCAGATCAACCCAACAAGAGAAAAAGTAGACTCGTACAAACACAAGGAGCTAGAAATGGTGAGAAGATGAAATTCTCGTCGAGTCTTCACTACCTATAGTAGGAGAGTTTACTCACCCAACCACGAGAAGCTAGACACGGAAAACACATGGCATACCCCGCGCGTCTTCGCCTCTCCTAGAAGGAGAGTAACCAAAACCCAAGGAGTGGGTACTGAAAAAAGATATATACATATCCATATGCTCAATCAAGAAGCCCGAACAAGATCATAAGGGGATCTTCATCTCGTAGCTCAGCCCAAGAAAGTGAGTAGCCTACAGTCCTAGAAGTAAACATCATCGATGCCCAGAATCCCACACGTCTGCCCTGAACTGCAAGCCAAGGGGATCAAATCACCGCACCTTGATACTATCCACTTTGGGTAGCACTGACTCACCCTCACGGTTTTAGGTCGCGTCATAAGGATGGGTCTTGGCTGGGAAAGTGACCCTCATCCCTGAGAGTACAAGGGTAAGTCAAACAACACCACATCAATACCAAAGCTGTCACATCACTGACCCGTACAACCAAGGGTCCTACTCTGGAATTCATGGAGAAAAGCCACAGACTAGCCTAGTAGGAAGGACTGAGTCTGAAAAAAGTTTTCAGGTAATCCACTACCCAGCCCCGCTGGAGGGTAAACCCTAAGAGGTCATTGGGTAACCCACTGCCCAGTCTCTTCTGGAGGGTAAATCCTAAGAGGTCATTGGGTAACCCATTGCCTAGTCTCTACTGGAGGGTAAACCCTAAGAGGTCATCGGGTAACTCACTGCCCAGTCTCTGCTGGAGGGTAAACCCTAAGAGGTCATTGGGTAACCCACTGCCCAGTCTCTGCTCGAGGGTAAACCCTAAGAGGTCGTTAGAGAACCCACTGCCCAGTCTCTACTAGAGGGTAAACCCTAAGAGTTTGTTGGGGAACCCACTGCCTAGCCCTGCTGGAGGGTAAACCCAAATAAGTAGATGAGCAACCCACTACCCAGCCCCGCTGGAGGGTAAACCTGGAACTGCTCTAGCTATCCCTACTAGATGGCACAACACTGGCCAACAGAACACGAAGTGGGTATCTCACAACCACCGAACTCTAGAACAATTCAACTAATAGAGGTTCAGTTCTCGTGCCATCACTGGGTTTCACTAGCACGACTACCATTCGTAGGTTTAGAGTACGTCCAAAGAAGCCTCCGACCAACGCCCTTTCAAATTTCCACATTTAATAAGATCACGTAAGAGGCTACCCTCACCTGAATAGATTACACCATTTTATTCCTCTTGGAAATACATGCTAGATAGACCATTTACTTGCTGGAAACGGGCTCCCGATGAAACATTTACTCAACATCGCTTTACGCCCATACGACGTCTCGTGGGGCCTGCACCTCGATCCCTAAAGAGGTCGGGTGACTGCGCCACCACGATGCTCTTGTAAAAACACACCAAAAAGACTATTCATATGCCCAAACAGATGCCTGATAAAAAAGTCATAGTACACTGCATAGAACTTAACAAGGCGGCCAATGGGGCCCATGCCTCAACTCCGGCTTCAATGCCTGAAACTACCCCGGTCAACCTCGTCTTGATACCAGGGATACAACACCACTAATGGTGCCTAAAACAGAATCTGGATGCAGAAGCTGCAACCCCCCCCCCCTCCCCGCTTTATACGCAAACGGGCCCCTGTGGGGCCACATATCGACCCCGAAACACGTCACGCAAATCGTACCATTGCATTCCTTGCTAATAACCACACGACGTAGGCTATTCTTTTTCCCTGAATGGACTTATGAAGCATAATCCGTAAAAAGGCAGCATACGTCCGAAATCCACCTCGTGGGACCCACGCCTTAGGCCCAAATTTAGGTTGGTGGATTGCACTGTTGAAATCCCCTCGGAAAAACACTCAAAAATGAGTACTCAATCACCCCAAACGGATGACGGGTGAAAAAGTGGCATTTCATCGTAAAGCGTGTGAACTAGGCCATGTGGGGCCACACCTTGTCTCTAACCCAAACACTTTGAAAATAATTTCAAAACGTCCACACAAGGACTGGGGTCACGCTGCCATTGACGGTGTGTCAATCAGACATCCCAATCAAGAGTTAGATCTGACGCAACAATTAATTATTCACATTTAGCGTTTCGTGCCACTGAGCAAAAAAACCAACCTCTAAAGGCTCCAAACCAACCTTGGAAGAACTGTATCAGCTCTGGGGCCACCACCCCTCTGACGGCACGTCAAACGGACGTCCGTCTCGTGAGCCACGTCTATCACAACTTTAATAATAATTTAATATTGTTAAATTAATGCATTTTTGGGGCGCCCTTCTTCGAGCGCAGAACCCAAAATCCCTGGAACCCACTTAAAATAGTCCACCTTGCTGATAAGAACATGTAGCCGTAGAAGGTGCATTCAATGGATGCGCCGTTTGGAAGTTATGGCCCCCTGAATTTAAGGGGGCCCAATCTGGCCGGTTCACCCCGGCCGGCCTGGATCGAACCGCCGCGACCCGCTGGCTGCGGCCCACTCTGGCCGCACTGGACCCCCTTGGGTCTGGTTCTCCAAAGAAGACCGGCCTTTTGGTTGGTCTTCGTCACGTTGCACATGACCTAAAAAAGGTGGTTCCTTGTTTCCTCCGCACCCTGAGGTCACCGCCTCGGGGTCCTCCTCCACTAACCGCGACCGGACGATGCTGGTGCCCTTGGCTCCTATGCCTTCCGTAGCACGCCATTGTGCTACCCCGATCGATGCCGCCTCACACCCGACACCCCATCCCTCGAAGTTTCCCTCTCCGGCTTCCCGCTCCACTGTCGGCTCCACCTGGACACCCCGCAGCTCGCCGCCTCCGACTCAGCATCACCGCGCTCCGCCGTGACGACCGGCTCCCCCTGGCCGCACCCGAGCCCGCCTCACACCGGCGGCCCGAACACCTTCGACTTGACCTCCAGCCATCACGCACTGGCCCTCCTCCACCGGATTCCAAGCCTCCTCCCTGTTCCAAGAGGCGACCGCCGCGCTCCGCCACCGGTTCGTCCTCCAGCCGCCACCCCTCGTCGGAGCCGAACCTTCGACCGGTCCCTCCGACCACTACGGTGTTCTGAAAAATTATCCGACACCGGTTTGGGGGTCCCCGAGACCAGATCTTCACAACACCACCCCTTTTTCATTGATCCATCGAGGTTCACGCGCATCCGAAAATTTGGGACGAATAACGCCCAAGAACGAGGAATTAAATGGGGCTCGGGCGTTGGCCGTGTTCGTTCGGCCAATGACCCAAATTATAAAAAATATAAAAAAAAATTCAAAAATTAAATTGATGAAGAAATTTAATAAATCAATGAGGGCACAGAATTCAACAATAATCCTACCTCAATCCCATCATTATTCGTTGGCGATTCCTTCGTTGCGCTCCACCATCGATCCGCCAAGGTTTCGGTGAAGATCGCTCCTCGATTCGGCGAAGAACGATGAAGAATGCCGAAGAACATATGAGAGAGAGAGAGAGAGATAGATAGAGAGAGAGAGAGAGAGAGAGAGAGAGAGAAAATGGGTTTTCCCTCCCAACACTTAAGCAAATTTATAAAAAATTTCTGAAACTCTCTCAACGGGAGCGGATTCCGAAACCCCCGCACCCGCTCATTTTATAACACACCTAGGAAAAACGACCCATTTCGAACTCAACAGAAGTATCAGATTTCCATTTTGAGACTCCTTTTGAAATTTATTTGAAAAGATCTTCAGTGATAAAAATCACTAAGTCATTAATTCAAAAAGACAGTTTTTCCCCTGGGTGACATCTCTCACAGCAGGCCCCCACCCGCAACTTTTACACCCCACCTAGGGTAAACGACATGCTCTGGACGTAACTGTGCCCTCGAATTTCCGATCTGAGTTACCGTTTAGGATTTATTCAAGTTTGGACTATTAAATGAATAATTTGATAATTTAATTATCCATTTAACACACCTCCATCGAGAGAGGGGTCCGAACGGCCCACGCCGACTCATTTTAGGTCACACCTAGGGTAAACACCGCGTTCTGGACCCAGTCATGGTCTCGAATTTCTGATCCGATCAAACTTCTAAGATATATCACATTTTCCTTAGTTAACCATGCATGCGTAATATAAAAACACTGAACATTTTTATATAATTAATTTCGGGCACACCGGGCCTCGGAATTGCATACCGTCTGAACGTCCTACTTTGGAATAACATCAAGAATTTTCTAAAGTCTTTTATAGAAAAAACCAGGTTCTTACCCACCCAAGACCATTTTTCTTCTTCCGTCACCTAGTCCTCTTCCACCAGGGGAGGAGGAGAAGTGTGTGGTTTTCCATATCTTCAACTTCCTCTTATTTCTCATGTTCAAGAATAACTAATGATGACTTATGTAGGCTTATGGGATAAGTATGATCACAACATCCATGCAGTCAGATGTATGTTTTGAGTAGAGAATCTTCTTTTGGATCTTCCTCTCCCCTTCCTTCAAAGTGGTCCCATAGGCATGGTCCCTCAAGGCCATGAATCCAAACTCTATGAAAAAAAGATCATGTGGTTTCCCAAATATTTTATTTCCTATTGTTTCTCACACCAATCATGACTCACAAGAGATTTGTGGTAAATGGTAGTCCTGACATCCACATGATCACAAATATCCATGGACCTCCTACTTGGTATAATCCCCAACATTCCATCCGGGAATCCATTTTAGGATTAAGACCTGGTCAAACCTATCCATAGGCATCTTTCTCAAGAGTAATCCTAGAAATCCAACCTTTGGGATTAATCATCAATAATAACCCCCAAATATATCACCATACTCACACATGGACCTCCTTCTTATGTGTAAGCCCCAATAATGTCTCTAAATATCCATGAGTCGGTAAATTTCTTATGATCCCTTTCACAGGGCATCATTTTCATGAATACAACTGAAATTAATCCTCTAAAAGTAATATACTTACCTAAAATAAAAACCTTCAGAGGGACTCCATAGGCATAGGTCCTCACAAAAAAACTACATAGACTTTGATTCCCATCCAAATTGGATATGTAGGAAGCCTCCCTGAGCTCCAAACCCAACACCCCAAATCAACTCTATTATCTCTGGGCCACATTACTAGTAGGTTTTAATTAAGCATGGGAATCCATATCCCTTGTAGGTTCCCCAAGATACTTCGGCATAATTCACAAAACTAACTTTGACTAGGAACCTTCTGCCTAGACATCTTAGCTGCATGATGTTAGACTACACGGTTTAGTCCTTATCACATGAACATAAATGGTATAATTTGTCCCGTTAAGTAGAAACAAACTACGTGGGTTCTGATTAATTTAACAAGGATATGTAGGAATTCTATCTATGGGTCCGATTTCAACATCAAAACAAATCTCATCTCCCTGGATGAAAAACACTCTAGAGTGCCCCATTGTGTGTCTAGTGAACCAGAATCGTTGTGATAAAGACCATATAATATTTAATATGTACATAATAGGATACCATTCATGATGAACCTCAGATACATATAGATATATCAATTCATTAATAACATCATATACATATAGATGAGTCTAAATTCTATACCTTCTCATAATTTATTTTTAGTTCAAGGGTGACCCACATCATACTATGTAATTAATGAAGGATTCACAAATATATATTAAATCTACAAGAGAGTCCCATAGTAGGTAATAATTCCCCCTATAAGGGTGTAATGAGCCCGACATCCCATCCTCTCAACCAATGTGAGTTATTAAGTATTTTTTTGAAAATTCCCCAATAGGAACTTTCCTTTGGAAATCGGGTCCCTTAAGGATATGAAACTGTTGGGTGTTTTTGGTTCCACAAATAAAACTCATTGGAAACCATTCAAAAATGGTGAACCTAATGTGAATGATTTCACAAAATTCAACCCCCTAGAATAAATCATCATGCACTTGATTTCCATTTGAAACAATGATTTATCATATCAATCATGGCTTGGTGTATTTTTTTGTCAATAGATATTTTAGGGCTTCATGGTTGGTATATACAATAAATTTTGAGAGAATGAGGTATGATCTAAATTTATTAATTAAAAAAACCACTGCAAGAAACTCATTTTATGTAACCATTTGATTTATCTGAGAATCGTTGAGAGTAAGTCTAGAATAGAATATAGTCTTGAAAGTATGACCAATTATTTATCCTAAAATTGATCTGATATAGAAATCCCTTACATCACACATCAACTGAAAATATTTTTCCCGATCAGGTGATATAATAATTGGAGTTATCACTAGATTTTTTTTCAAGATTTTAAAAGATTGTTAGTAGTATTTATTATACTCAAATGGTATATCCTTGTCTAAGATGTGTGTCAATGGTCACGCCATCTTGAAGGATTCTTTTAAAACCCAATGATATAATCCAACATGGACAAGGAAACTCGTGATTCCTTTCATAGAAGTGGGTTCTAGTAATTATTCAATCATCTTGAATTTTTATAGATTTAATTCTATGCCATGATTTGAAATTTTTGGTCAAAGAAAAATCCACCCTTTCAGCATGGAATGAAATTTCTCCTAGTTGAGCATTAGGAATCTTTTTTCACATCATTTTTTCATGAGATTCAACTTGTAGTAAAAAATCAAAAGATCTTCCTTATACTGAATATTCATGCATGAAAACTTTTAAAAATTATTCTTCCATGTCATGGAATATGTGTATCATAAAACATTGGAAGGTTTTCAGATCATTACAAATTCCAAGAAACATCCTTGGATAGAAAAACATTATGTATCGACATGAGAAAATGGTATTTTACTCATCTACTAGGTCACCTAGTATTTTATTATATCCTAAATAGCCATACATAAAATAATAAAATTCATGCCTAACTATTCTTTCAAAAATTTGATCCATGAATGGTAATGGAAAGTGATCGTTCTAGGTGGACCTATATAGATTTCTATAGTTGACACAAACTCTCTATCTTATGATTATTCATGTTATTATCAACTTTTCTGCATTGTTCATCACTACCATCAAACCACTTTTTTCCGAACTACTTAAAGTGGGATTACCCATTCACTATAAAAGAAGGAGAAAATAATTTCAACATCAATAAACATTAAGACCACTTTTTAACAACACATTTCATTGGTGTAGTGAGTCTTATTTGAGGTTAGTGGCTTAGTTTCACTCCTTCTTTGAGTATGATTTTATATATAAAATTTTTGGGGCTGATTCATTTGATGTCATCCATTCTCTAGGCTATTGATTATTTTATCTTCATCAAAAATTTCAACAACATTTATTTTTGTTCATTAGTTATTTCATAATTTATAATAATTGAAAGCTTATGATAAGAATTCAATAATAATATTTGAGTTTACTCAGTAGTAGTTTCATTTATAACATTTTTGGATTGATAATTTAGGGTGTGAATTCCTAGTAAGAGTCTCTTATCAAGGGTTAAATATATTTTATTTCCTTGTAACCACTATTGTTTTCTTCCTTAAGAGACTATGTCTCTTTCGTAGATACTATTTTGTGCATGAGAGCCATTGTATCATCTTCTTCTTTCTATTACTGCTATAATGTTATTTCATGAATAATTTCATCTTCGTCAGCCAAAAAAATGGATTGAAATTCCATTAAATATTCTCCATTTTAGCTTGTTTTAGTAAATAAAACAAAACTTTCTCTTTACCAACATGTAAAATGAGTCTTCCTTGGTTTACATCAATTAATGACTTCCAATTTTAAAGAAATTGTCCTCCTAAAATATTGGGAATATTTTATTCTTCATCCATATCAAGAATAAAGAATTTATCTAGAAAGATAATTTTTCTAACCTTTATTAGAACATCTTCAAGAATTACATGAGGGTATTTTATAGATCCATCACAAATTTTCAACGATACAGTTATAGGATTTGGTACATCAAGCCCTAATATCTTAAAGTTAATCATTGGAATTAAGTTCAAACTTTCACAAATATCTCTCAATTTGTTTTTAAAGGATTAGGAGCAAGTGGTGCATATGATGGAGAAACTTCTACGATCTCTCATTTTTTTGTAATTTTTTTTCCAAAAAACGTCTAATATTTATTCATTAAGTAATATGAATCCCAAGTATTAAATATTTTATTATTATAAATAAATTCTTTTAAAAACATAGTATACACAAACATTTGGGAAATATCCTCTGGTAAAGGAATATTACTATGATGTTTCTTTAACATATCAAAAAACTTATTCTACTTCAACTCCATAATTCCTTGCTATAAAATCTCTAGAAAAGAAAGAGGGGGTATATATATTTCCGGTTCCACATATGTGTCTTCTTTTGTAACATTATTTGCCGGAGATTGGGATTATTCTTCTTTGTTTGCATCTTATTCACAAATATGTTCCTTTTTTCCTTTAATGTAATTTTTTATATTATTTTTCATTATCTGGTATGTCATCAATTGCATTCTCATGATTTGATGACTTATCCTCTTCTTATATATCACCTTTATGATATTATATGTTTCTTCATATTATGACCACTTTTTAAGACCTCATCCTTGGACTCCTCTCCAGTACGAGTCTCTATATAACTAGGCAATGGAATTGATTGTTGGTATGAGAGTGTTTGAGAACTATTTCTGACCTGATGCCCAAGTTTCTATAGGGTATATCCCTAATTTTGAATTTTAGTTTCTTGCATAGTCATCCATTGATCCTCTTTGTAAATCAATGTAGAAATTAAATTTCCTATAATTGATTATTGTGATTGGGGATCATATTTATATCTTGTTGGAGGTGTCTATTGGTAATACTATTGAGGAAAAAATTACTGAGTTATTTGGTGAAGATATGGATGGAGTGGTTGGAGAGATTTTGGATTACATGGATAACATGGTTCTTCTTAATATCTTATGTAATCTTGACCAGTTATTTGTTGACAGTACCCTTGATTAGCCATTTTTTTATGCTGAATGAGTATTTTTTGATAGTATGGTTGTTGATATTGTTGGGATGATTGATTTAAAGTCACATAACTAGAATCCTAATGTTTGTTTCCATCCAACTCTACATGAAAAGCTTGATAATGGTATGGGCCTCTAAAAATTTCTCATGACTATACTTCCATGATTGGAGTCATCTAGGGTTCATTTTTTTGTGGGAATTGAAATGTTTATAACTTCTTGGTAAGGGATTATACTTGATCTTCAAGGTGGGTAGTCTCTTCAACATGAAGCATGCCTCACCTAGATTGTCCTTGATCACTTTTAAAACTAATTTCATTTTGATAAATCTTGTTGAGAATATCTCAAAAAATTTATGGTGACTTCATCATATGACTACCATTAGTTATGGTTTCATCCAGGGATCACATTGTAGGATTCAATCCATAGTAAAATGTTTTCAGTTATAGCCAAACATTGATCTCAGGATGTGTGGATTTTCTTAATATATCTTTATATCATTGACATTCCTCTTAGGTAGATTCACCATCTAACTATGAAGAATTATCAATATCACTTCTTAATTTTTATGATCTTATGGGTGGAAAATATTTATCTAATTTTTTAGCTAGTTCATCCCAAGTGTTAATGGATCTCAAAATTTGATTATCAATACTATCCTTGGATTGGTATCTCAAGGAAAATGGAAACACCCGAAGTATTGTTGAATCAGTGGTTATGACTTGGTGTTTGGATGTATCATAGACTTCCATGAAATTCAATAGGTTTCCACATGGGTCCTCACTCTAGATTACATAAATTTTTACCATGTTTTGAATCATTTGAATAATGATGAATTTACTTTTAAAAGTGTTCACCTGAGTAGGTAAGAAAACGAAGCTTGGTGCAACCCCATCAATAGATGACAAACCAAAATCCTTAATGGAATGCTATCAAAACAGTGATTTCACTCTATTTCATTCTTGTTGTGATAACTAAATATTGGGGTAACTGTGATTAATAGGGTTTTTGTTCTTGTCCATGTTTAAAATACATCATATATAAATTTTCCTTTTGATTTTATAGTTGAAATCAAGTGGTTATTTTTAGTTCAGTCTCTTAGAATGAGTTTGGATCCATATCTCATGCACTAGTAATCCATTATAGAAGAAACAGAAACCCATTAAGAGGAAATTAAAAGGGAAATGATTTGAATTAGTCCAAGTTCATGTCTAGAGGTTCATCGTGTCTCCACTGAAATGGAATTAATTTTTTTTGAAAGTCCCAATAGATATTGTTACTTTCCCATGGGAGATTCTAAGATTACATATTTATATTATTTCCAATTAAAACCACCAAAATGGTTTGAAAATAGAGGAAATATGAATTCGAGTCCATATGAAAGAGAAATAGGTGGTTAATACCTCATAATTGGCACCTAGGGTCGAATATTTACACACATTTTAATGAATGGATTGAATTAAAACATTTTTAAACAATGAAATTAATTTAGTAAAGGTTTGAAATCAATTTCAGAGAGTTTATTTAAGTATTTCCTTAATCCAAACCTAAGTAATTCTTATGTAATTTGCCACAAATTTGTTCAAAGGTATTTAATTTCTTTTAATAAAATTTATTTATTCAACCTAAACTAATAAATACTTTTTGGTATAGAAGTAGTTATCAATCTAGGTTATTTAAGAACAAATATTATAGTGGAAAATGAATTGATGAATTTTTTAACAAATCAATTTATCCCAATTGTATTAGATTTCATCCTTCACAATTCCTCAGGCCAGTTTCATGAAATATGATGAGATGATATTGATTTCTTAATCTAATTCCTTACTATTTAGGTTACCCAAGTTTTGATTAATGATTCATTAATGTTCTTTCTCCATTAATCTCGATTCCTATCCCCAATAGTATTAGATGTTCATGGTGAAAATTGAATTATTGGCATGTGATTGAATTATATTTGATGTAGATATCAAATATTAAAATAAAAATAATTAAAACCAAAGAAACTTACGTAGAAAGAGAAAAAGTATAGTGAAATGAAAATTCGAATTGAAAACGAACTCATCCGAGAGAACAACAAAATGTGGAAAGGGCCTCAAAATTAAATATTACAATTGTAAAATAGAGAAATGGGTGAAACAAAGGTGAAAATAATTCTCTCTAAATAGTTTTAGAAGCCTTTATATTTATTGGAAAAATGATTCATGATGTGAATATTAATTCACATCATGAGTTGTAATGTAATCTTTCTGATGGGAGGCGGTCACATAATTTCATGTAACAAACTATTATTTTAAATAATGAATTTAAATGTCAAATATTAATAGCTTGAGTATTCCTTAGTCCATGGATTTTACTCCACTGTAAAATCTTTGTGGGATTAAATAAAGGTTGATCGATAGACTGATGTAGAGTAGTTCACAGAGAGAATATTATGAACATCATGAGTTTTATTGATTTTTGGGATTTGTGACTCGAATGTGGTTCTTTAATTGAAATGGGAATCATCAGTAGTTCTTTGTTATATCACTAAATTTTTACATCATGAATATATTATTCATGATGTGAATAGTTAGTAGTTCCATATTTCAGAAACATTTCCTCCAAACTCTTCAATTTCCAAATATCTTCAAAACTTAAGCACAAATCATGACATCACAACATAAAATATATAGGAAACTTAATAAATTAAATATGGAATTCATATGAAAATTCAACATATCATAGTTCACTGGACAGCGTATATAACATTAAACACTAGACATCTAGCTCATCGTCAAAGTGTTTCACATATAGAAGTAACACTTCCCCACTAATCTCCATAGAAGGTAGATCATGAACTGGGGACTCCAACACATATAACTATAATTATTAGAATAGTAAAATTCATAAGATCCTGTAAAATTTCTAAAAGTTTGTTCCAGCAGGGATATTTTATTTATTTGAGACAGTTTTTGGGGATAATGTTGTGGTTTCTGAGCTTTCCATTTTATTCTTCAATATTTAGAGCTAATTATTAGCACTTTATCTAATTATAACACGTGAGATGAAATAAATTTAATAAATGTCTCTCACTATTTTATCAAGTCCCAACATCCCTCACCATTGGACTCAGAATGTCTAGTTTCATGGACATTCTAGTGGAAAGGATCCATATACCCTTTATCATAACCCAATCATTGTGTTGGTCAATTAATCAAAGGTATTTAGGTTGGAAAGAATTTTCCAAATATGGGATTGAATCTCCTTGATATGTTGAGTGGAATCCCAAATCTATAAAAACCTCACATATGTTACCTCAATACATTCCTCAAAGTTATATAAAGTTTATAAAAGGATACTCATCTTGATGTAAAATGGTTAATTCAACCCAAAATTTTTATATTAACTTCTTGATAAAAGTAGGTATCCCAAAAAGGTTTGGACCAACACTTAGTTATGTGATTTAATTCTTAATAAACTAATTTAAGGTTTAGTCTGACTTAAAATTAAGTTGGGTGATTTTATTTATTATGCGCAACATTTTCTTTTTTATCCATTATATGTATTGTTAAATTTAAGTGTATTTTACTTTAGGTATTGTCCATTTTATGATAAAACATTTACAAATAATATAGTTATTTTCATTATATATTTTTATATTAGTCAATTTATTTATGTGATTTTGGTCTTACATCCATGAAATAAATCATGCATAAGACATAAAGAAAACAAATAAATAAATGGAATGATCATGAGCTTTATCAAATGATTGATTTATTTAGTGGAAAATGAATCAACTGATGACCCTAGGGGGAATACATTTTTTGTGGTATTGTTACAAGTTACAACATCCCACCTATCAACCTATGTATTTTTGGGGTTGGTTTAACCTCAATTCTATATTGAACCACCTCCACCTTGACTCCACCCTAGAACCGAATCCATGTAAATTTAGATACTCATTTTATTACATATGTTTTATAACTCACATGTAGGTGATGGGAACCAAAGGATTGGTTTAGGGTAATTATATAAAACAACCTTGGACACACATTTATTACATTATAAAGGAGGTATAGAAAACACACATTCCATAATATTTAATTTAATAGTGAATAATTGAAAACTAATGAAATAAAATAAAATAAAATTAAATAAAACCAACAAAAAAATTGGTAAGGTTAATGCTCATAATTGGTCATACATATGAAAAAATTAAACTTTTAAAATAACTTTTTTATCATTCATTTAAATTTGTTCATTGATAAGATAATTCACACATGAATTAATCTGAATAATTATCTAATTAATCAATTAATTAATTTTATCTTATTCTTTACAATTATATTAGATTTATTTTAAATAAAATAAATAATTTTATTTAATTTAAAATTTAGTAAAAATATTACACATCTTTTTACTTGGAAGTAACTCAGTCATTACCTCTCAAAACTACTCAGTATGGTCCTTATTTTATATAATTAACTCACATGACATATTGTGTACATGGAATGTGAAATAATTTCAGGGGATTTACTATCAAATTAATGACAGAAATAATAGCTGAAAATTATGTTTCTTGTATAATTCAATGTACTTTGAGTATTTAGTATGCAACGACCACACATAACTTGTAGTTTTGAATATTATACAGAATTAATTAAGAATTTAATATAGTATAAATCCTAATGAATGTCATGGACTGTCAATTTAATGACTCATGGAACTTAGGTCAATGAGGTTTAATAAAATAATTAATTAAATTTATTATTTCCATGAAAACATGTAAAGTACACAACATGTTAAGGATAACAACACAACATGTACCTTGCTTCATCAAATGACCATAGTACATGCATTAGGACTTAGCGTGTACTTCCAATGAACATTTATAAGGTACACAATATGTAGGAAGGATATACCATGTGTAATTAAAGTTTCACAGCTACCATCATGTATGTTTCATGTATTCAATACACATGCTGCATTAGTTATATGATATATCATAACACTGTGTTTTCTACTGAGAAAATATGAAACTACATGGTGTGTAGGTATTCTACATGGAATGGAGTCTGATAAAATAGTGCTCACCTTGGATGGTCAAAACGTGGTGCATTTAATACACATGACATCTATCATTACATGATGACCTGGATTCCACACCGGTGTCTTGGTTCAATGAATAAGGATACATGGTGTTTGGTAAAAGGAGCACACAGTATATAGCCCTATGTTATTCAACATGAGTTCTTGGATCCTTCGAATGGGTTCTTTAAATGTATTATTTGTTAACATTTAATTAATATTGGTTATGTAAGTGAGAAATGAATATAGGGAATAATATATTCTCAATGGTAGATTAAAAATGAATTAAAAATTGAATTAAAATTCATCTTTTAAATGTTAAATGATCAAAAATCAAGTAAAGTATTATAAAATTTAATGTAACTACATTGATATAAAAATAAGGGACTAGGCACTACAAAAGTTCTTATTAGGGATGATCCTAACTTAGTAATTTTCTGATTCAATGGATATTCTACAATGTACATGACATGGGAGCCATGAACAATAGATTTTTCCGATGAAACTTGATAGAAATGACGGAACCAAGATGATATTTCATGTTATATTTTTATTTAATTGAAATGTATAGGAATAAGGAATATCTAGGTCTTAAGATATTTCTTCAATGAAGGTGTTTATAATCTGAATCCCTTTCGATCTACCATCATTGTGCTTGTAGGATCCAAGTGTAGAATCCCTCTTATAGTGATCTATACATGATCCATTGATCATTGAACAACATTGATATATTATCGGGTTCTAGCACAGTGGTTTGATCATCTTGCAGTGTTCACCTTAATTACTGTGATGATTCCTTTAGGCTTGAAGAGTCATCCTTTCAATATTGTTCTTGAGAAGATGGAGGGGGTATAATCTCCCATGCTTGAGAGAAGAAACTCTAGATCAATCTTTGGTATTGATAGATAGAGATCTAGATTTTGTTGTACATAATGATTCTACAAAAATGGTCAAATTTGGTAAAATAGTTATAGTCTTATATTTTTAGAGTTAGGGTTAGGGTTAAAAGTATCATTTAATTGAACAAATTCCATCTATAATGTATTAAATATTTAAATGACCTCATTCTATTTAATAATAATGAAATTATTTTTACATGGTGTGCACTAATAGGTGCAATGATAATTATTATTTTACTATTTTGAAAGACAATATTTATC
Source organism: Viscum album (assembly GCA_963277665.1). NCBI lineage: Eukaryota > Viridiplantae > Streptophyta > Magnoliopsida > Santalales > Viscaceae > Viscum > Viscum album. The sequence continues at coordinate 723,140,410 of OY728130.1, read as the reverse complement.
AAAAGACCTCATCCTTGTCCATTCACCCTCTTAGACATTTATCTAATACCTAAATATATATTTAATTAAATATTTATTCATTCAATAAATAAAAAAATTATTATATTTTTGTGTAATTAAATAGTTAAATTGAGAATAAATATTTATTTAATTAATACTATCAATAAATCCTAAATAAAATTGTTCCTTGGACTTGATAATACAATTTATTCCTATAATTAAATTCACATAGAATTTAATTGAGATCAACAGAAACACTTATCATGTGAAGCTCTAGGATTCTTCCATGTTGGAATTAGATGGAATAACCTAAAGTCCAATATTACTATCTAGAATCATTTTAAAACACCCAATAGTTAGATGTTAATGTCATAGTGTTGATAGACACATATGAGCATATACTATGTAATATAATCCCTTTGTCTCAATATCTCATCAAGAAAGTTTCATACTTGTTTCATCAACCTTAATGCTTGATATATCTTTCTTTGATGATCAAGAATGTACTTATCTACATCACGATATACATGAAATTTATTTTAACATCTTCACTCTATAATGAACTAACTTGGATAACCACAAAAATTTGTACCAGACCTAACCTGTAACATACCTAAGGGGCGTTCTCGATCTCGATAGGCTAGAGAATAGCACCTGGGCATAAAAAAACTAGGGGGAATGATTTCAACCAACTTGAAGAAGATAACATGAAATATACATATACATATTAGGAATAAATAGAGGAAGAGAAAACCATAAATATATTCCATAACTAAAGGAAACAATAGAAGTGATAAAACTCAAAAGTGGTTAAAGAAACCCCAAGGTACAATTACAAACATCACTGCAAAAAATAAAAATGAGATACTACTACTCCATGTGATAAGTTGACAATGTCCTACTCCCTTACCACCAGTTACCCAACTCAGCTGACAGAAACCTCACTGCCACAATGCAGTTCCTTAATTTTCTCTACAATGAAAGACATAATAATGCCTATGCACCAATAAAGGGGTGAACATGGTGTGATCTAACCAGATTAGTAGGATCCCACCTAGGTGTTCTATAACAAGTCTATGTAAAACAATGAAAACATGATCAAATTTAATGAAAATAGGGAATTATAATCAGTTAAACAGGATTTATATCAAAATAATAGCAAAACATTACACTTTTTCAATAGTTTTAAATAATCCTAGTAACAAAATTTGAAATCATATAACATATATCAAAGAAGTTCAAAGAATGCATCACATATTATATCAAATCCAAAATAGTACAAAGAAAATTCATAGGTAAAATCATGCCAAGGACCACTACTGGTTAGGCTAGCTAGAACACTCATAACCAGACACATAAAATTGCATGCATCAAGTATCTAGACATACGAATCAAATATAGAGATTAGAGGAACACCCCATCAAGTGAACCTCCCAACATGTCTAAAAAGTCCCTAGAATAATGAGGCTTGGGAGAAGAGGAACACGCCATGAGTGACCCCCCTCCGACTTTATCAACAGATAAGGCCTATTATTACACCATCCACCTAAGTTCCCAAGTCTTCCCATGTGCTATATTCCCAAATTACTTCATCAAAACCATTATTTAAAAAACATATCATAAATCCATTTAACAATTCTTTGAAAACACCTTTTCTTTTACCAAAAAGGGGAAACCATCTTTTTCTCAAAAACCTATTTACACACACAATTAAATCAACTAATCATTCTATTTTATTTACATATTAATTTATAAAAACTAGAAAACTCAAGGTTCATCCAACATAGGCTAGATACAGAACCACCTAACTCAAACTTAGGTCATATTTTCCCATAATTAGATCCACTACCACCAAAAGGAATTCATAACAACAAATATAAGACCTAACTATGATTAAAACACCTCATAATTGTATTCCATAACAACCAAGGGTGGAAGAGAGGTTATGTCTCAAATACCTAAAAGAAAACACACTCTCCACTATGTGACCAACAAATGAACCACTCCTGAAAGAAGGTTACACAACATATCTAGAATGGATCAATAAGGATATCACCACAAGATCAATGGATCTGAAAACACAGTGCAACAACACTATTGCAACCAACGACAATAATGAAGCATAAAGATCACTTACCTAGAGAGACGCAACACATCCACCATAAAGATTTATTTTCAAATTAAACAATTTAAAAGGAGTGGAGATCTCCAAAATCTCTTAAGAGAGCTCTGAAGCTTCAAGAGAGAAACATTCATGTCATATGAAAAGAAAATTTTACCAAAAGTGTGGTTAAAACCACTATACCCTAACCATTCAAGATTTGAACCCATTTTAGGAAGTAAATTTCACAATTTACAAGATATACTGAAAAAGGAATTTCCTCAGATTATTAACTAATTTGATCGACCATTTCATGAAGTGAACTAGTTTCATGGCTTGTAAACATTTCAAACTTAGAACTAGTTCACGATATCTTCCAAACAAAAAATTCATGTGTGATAACCAATTCACAATGTGAAAATTTCCAGTAGGAAGTTAAAAATCTATATTATTTAGAAAAAACCTAAACCACTTCCAAATATTTCCAAACCCAAGGAGAAATCTTAAAAGTCTTTGATAAATTTTTCCCCAGAATCTATTAATTTTAAAAAATTTACATCCCCAAACTTTAGGTAATTTTCCCCAAGAAGAACTCTCCATCCCCAAAGGGTCTAAAATAGAAAAAAGGGAAATGAAAATAGAGATGAGATAAACCTGAAAGAAGGTAACAATATGTTACAAACTCCCCACCGTAAGAATTTCTATCACCAAGAATTCATGTGGAATAATGGATCCCTAGAAAGAAGTTGGACACTAATCCCTCACTAAAGTTTTACAATCCCATGTATTATAAGAATTCTATCAATGTCACCAAAACACTATGAATAATGAGATAGAATTCACACAAAATACATTCTCTTAATAGTAAATTATATATACTAGATTCTCACTAATAGAAATGTTTGGCTCTAACTCAATCTCTCACCAACTCAGAACATGAGAGGGATCATGATGATATATCATAAGTTGAGATATAGGGATAACATTAGGGATACCCATAAATTGAAATGAAAATTACAACAGATAAGCAACCTTCCCAAGATACTTAGTGACAAAAAATGATCCAACATAACTCAGGGCCAACTTCCCGTATTTTCCAATATGATGGTGACCCAACCAAGGAGACAGATTCAAGAAAAACAGATCACTAATAAAAAACTCTAAAGGATGACATTGATGATCCGCATATGATTTCTACTAAATTTGATCTGTATCCAGATGCCAAAAAATATACCAAATCTTGAATAACATCTCTAAAATGAGACTCTATCTTAACAAAGATGAATTTCCAACTTCTTCCCAATAAAGATATGACCTACATGGGTGACCATACAAATCCTCAATGTGATCCATTCTGATCGATGACTGATAACTTTTGTTATAAGAAAACTCAACTAGTCCCAAATGGATATCCCATGATCCACCAAAATCCATGATGTAGGCACATAGAAAATCCTCCAAGATCTGAATAGCATGCTCCATCAGACCATCAATTTATGGATGATAAGCTATACTCAACTAGACCTCAGACCCCATCATCCCTTAGATAGTCCTCCAAAATCTTAAAGTAAACCTAGGATCCCTATCTGAAAATATGGAAGAGGGAACCCAATACAATATCACAATATCCTACACATAAATCTTACCCAAATATTATACTTTAGTGGTGTCCTTGATTAGAATGAAATGATATGATTTTTTCAACCGATCGATCACCACCTAGAAAGAATTATTTTCTTGAGGAGTCTATGGTAATCCCATAAAAATTTCCATGGACATATCATCCCATTTAAAAAGTATAAATGAGAGAGGCTATAGAATACAAGAAGGTTTTAGATTCTTTTCTTTTATCTTTTGATAGGTGTAATAGTGGGGAACATAACCTGAAATGATACACTTCATACTCTACCACCAAAAATAATGCATCATTTCATAATACATCTTTATAGATCCAGGATGAATGGACCAAAAATAACTATGATAGTAAAAAAAATCTCCTCACAAGTGATGGGATGAAAACCAATCCACAAAATAGAGAATAAATTTGAAGGGAGAAAATAACCATAAATGGTCAACCCACTATAAAGGGTTTCTCAAATTTCTCTGAACTCGTCATCATGCTACTGACCATACAAAATACACTCAAGGAGAGACAATGAAAATATAACACTAGTTAAAACTATGCCTGAAATATCCTCATGAGCATCCAAATGTAACTGAGTAAAGGGTACCATAAAGTTTCAATCTTAATTATAAAATAGAGAAAATGATACTTTCCTACTAAGATAATAATTAATGACATTCCCCTTCCCTGATGTGTAGGTGATGTCAAATTCAAACATCTAAAGGTATTTTGACCACCTTCTCTATCTGAGATTCATGTATTTCTGAGAAAAGATATATCTCAAACTCTTATGATATGAAAATAATCTGAATAAATCCCCAAGAAGATAGTTCCTCTAATACTTAATATCATTCATAACCATGGAAATATATAAATCATTAGTGGGGTCATTCATTTCATGTGGTCAAAGGTGATGAGAGCCATAATCCAAAACATGATCATCCTACATAAAAATTCAACCCAGAGAAACACCATGAGCATCAAAGTACACCAGATACCACTTACCAAGCTCAGGTAAGATCCAAATAGGGATAATTTTAGAATTCACTTCAAATCATCTAAATAAGTCCAACACTTTTCATCCAATATAAATTTCATCCATTTCTGGTAAGAGCAATAAAAGGTGACGCCAACTTCATAAAATCCTTCATGAACAATCGATAGTATCTAATAACACTAAGAAAGATCTAAATTACAAAGAATCCTTCATGAAAAGACAACCTTCACCTTCTTAGGATCAACTAATATGCCATGATCAGAAATCAAGTTCCCTAAGAACTTGAAAACTTGGATGTAAAAATTTCATTTCAAAACCATTCCATACAAATGGGAACTCTTTAGGATTTCTAAAACAAAACTAAAATGTGCTCAGGATCATGCTCAAATCTTGAATAAACCAAAATATAATCCATGAAAACTACCACACAATTTTGAAGATACTAATAGAATATCTAGTTCATCAAAGCCATAAAAATTGTAGTAGTGTTAATCATACCAAAAGTAATTAAAATTTAGTCATAATGACCATAACAGATCCTAATATCCTTCTTAGGTATATCATACTCCTGAACTCTAAGATAATGATAACCTGACCAAATACCGATCTTCAAAGACTACTTTTCCCCCTTTAACCGATAAAAAAAATCATCCACACAGGGTCAATGGTACTAATTCTTAACCATCACCCATTTTAAATTCCAATAGTCCACACACAATTGGAGTGAACAATATACCTTATTGGAAAAGAACAAAGAAGATACTTAAGAAGAAACATTTGGGTGAATGAAACATTTCTCCATATGATCATCCAATTGAATCTTGAGCTATTTCAGCTCCACTGGTTCCATATGATATAAGGGTATTGAAACTGGATATGTTCCTTGAACTAGATCGATCACAACCCTCCCCCCAAAGTGTACACCTCATTGGATGAAAATGAGAGGATAAATATATTGACTAAATAAGTCCCACCTTGAGTAGGCCCTGAGTTGGTGACTATCACCGAGGGTATAATTAGAATACACATATAAACAAATTACCCTCTAAGAGAACATACATAAGAGAGAGAGAATATAGATACACCAATCAAAACCTGGTCAGAATTATATATAAATAAATCCCAAGGGAAAACATGAAGTTTAATAAAGTACTATAACAATTGAAATGAAAAATATAAGTACGAAAAGTTGAATATGGTAGTGACCATAAAGCCCAAACAGCTCATGATAAACCATGATCTAGTAATATACAGTCTGATATCCAACCTTGTTTGGTTGACCTCAAAAATAATTTATATATATATTGGGGTGAGCATAATAGTACGATTAGTATGATCCTACCAAGAGCCTCTCATAAAAATGATAAAGAAATCATGCTAAAGCAATGTGAACACTAGTGAAACTAACACATCACCTAAAAATGTATACTATGTTCTCAACCTCACCATGGATAACTCTCACCTTGTATCACATATAAGATAAATTGTAATATAGTAATGAAACATCAAGGGTAACCTATTCTTGGTTCCCCACTAGTTTTCTGCTCTTCCCCAACGTCGCACATCCTGAGCCATCTCTCTCTAAAATAATCCAGCCTAAATAAACCTGGGAAAGATATCACTACATGCACCTCATGCATCACATAATCCCATCCATATATCCACATATAGAAACTAAGTAGTTTTTGAGGAACCACGACCTATATGATGTTTATGATACATCATGTATTATACCTCAATCCATTATAGGCTATACACTGAGTAAGTACGTCAATCCATCATATCTTATACACATCATACCTATAATAATCCTTTAGATAATATTTCCAAGGATACATGTTTGTGAAATAATCACAATACATCACATCCCTCTACACCATATATGGGAAAAATAAGCATTGTGCATACAAGAACATATAACTACTAAGAAATGAGAGTGGGGCTATAGGGGGTAGTTATCCAACCATCTTCACACCGAGATGTTGACAGAAAAAAACCCTCCTAGATTCCAATGGATATGAGTCACCCAAACCTATATGGACGTGGAATCATTTGAAATCACAAAATATAGATTATATAACATAGTTCACAATCACACTATAAGAATAACCTAGTCCTAAGATCAATTATAGATATCATCTCTTAGACACCCAGCTACCATTGCTAAGGACTAGATACACTATAAGCACACAAAAATTTAAAAGGGCCACATTAATTACATATTTACTTTTTATCACTTAATTTCATTAATTTATTTTTTAGAAATTAAATTAACCATTATATTTATTTCCTGAAACATTTATTTACCATTGTCATGAAGTCTATGCTCTCCAAGCATAATTCAAACCAATTCCATGGTTTCTTAAGATTAAGATCTTTTCAGCATTTTCATTCCATAATTATCATCCATGTGGGTTAAGAATTATTTATTCACTATTAAAATCATTACATAAACTATTTACTATTGGAAAACCATCCTAATATACCACAAATAGGAAACGTGCAACCAAGCACAAACAACTACCTCAAGCAGTGAAGAATAGAATGCAAATAAAAACAATAAACCTAGCCATAATAATTTAAAAGGATTAATTTCAACCCATCCATTGACTATTAAATAGATTTATTTCAAGAACGAATCCATCTTTACAAATCAATGGGTAAGACTAACTTCAACCCATTTCATCATCTATGGTGATATCCCCGAAACCCACATGCATATCCCGATGCATCTCACTATCACAGGAATCAACTTCTTCCACATCATCCAATCCTCCCCACACACATCACATCATCTATCCTAGGATCATATCACATTTAGAACACATAAAAAAGTAGGAAAAAACATATTCAATAGAGAAATATATGACCTATAACAAGGCATCCACCCTTTACACATAAACAATCTCTCATGACTCCAAACTCAATTCACTTGGCCTTCTTAGGTAGAAAAACAACTCAATCACTATTAATTATCTTTATCAAACAACCATTTTTTATTCCACCTTGTATTAACTGATTCATTTTTCATTATTTCCAACTATGAAAAACCTAAGGCATCAAGAAATAACAAGCCATCAAAAGTTTAACATGTTCTTAGCATTAAAACCAGTCTCAACAAACTGTGAGAAGAACCATTTTCCATTAACATGACTTTTCATTTGAACATTCTCAATAATTTTTAACATGATTCACATTATTTAACAATTAGTTTACCATAGAAGAACACAATTAATTATGAATTCACATTTCATCAATTCTAATTACCAAAAAATTATAATGAACACCAGATTCAAGCATAAATATTATTTAATTATTAATACAGTTAATTATTAATTAATTAATTATATTGTTAAGTTATTTACCAATTTATGTCAAGAATAGAATGATAATACATAAAATCACAAGTCAAAATAACAGGAATAACATAGACCACACACTGTCTAGAAAATATAGAGGAAAACCATTAACATGTTATAAAGAAACAACATACGATCACTATAACCAATATTTTATTAATTCAGTTAAATATTTATTAGGTTAATTGAATTTACATCCAAGTGATAAACCATGATAAAATTATGATTTCATGTAAATTAATAGAAGAATAAATTAATCCTTTACTTCAAAGGTGTCAATGTTCTTCGCATGAGAACAGAAAAATGTTGTAGATCCCAATCAGTTTTAACCTAAGAGATGCATCCCTCCAAGGATGTTGTTCCACAACCACACCAACAAACAGACAAGAAAACTCCACTATAATGATGGAGAGAAACCTTAATCACATGGAAAGAATAAGTGGGAGGATCTAGATTAAATAACCATGATAGAAAAGGAAAAACATACTTTTTTTCACTAAATATTGAAGACGAAAGGCTGGTAATCTATCTCCATCGAATGGATTCCAAAACGCCTGAAGCTAGTGCCACAGATCACTTGGAAATGAAGATAGAGTTGTATAGTTTGAGAAAACTGGAGGTGGTGAAACTTTTAAAGGTGTGATCCACATCAAATTTTCATTTAATGAAACCATTTCACATTATTAAACTATCAGGTTTTAATTATTTCTAAAAAACACGCCACCTCATACTATTTAGCCCAAATGCAATTTATTTTATGAAGCACCCCATGAACCAAACTCACATAATTTGTGAAACAAATATTCTAGATGTGAAGCCCTTAAACATTTTTAATTCTCCATGATTCTATATTTTAGAATCCAAACACCTATAGGCCTACTCTAGGCATCCTCCAAGCACTACATGATTCATCAAAATGGAAATGGTTGGACTAGACAGATCTAGGTCCATACATTAAATACTACTCAAAAAATTATCATCCTCAATAATACAATACCAAAACAAGATCGAAATAAAAAAGGGGTCATCCTAAAATACAAGATGTGAGACACCTCTCAAGGATCTCACCATCATAGGAGATCAACCCTCTCACTCAGAGGAAACACGCAAAAAACCATGAAACATCAACAACCGGCTCCTAAACACTCTCCCATGGGAGATACCTATCAAAAAAGTGTAGATCCACAACAATAAACATGAGGAAACCATATCATAAACTAGAAAGGTCTACATCTGAAAAAAAAGGTTATACGAGTAAAGATAAACATCAAACATCTTGGGGTATTGAGTGTGAATCTACAACTCACATTCCTAGCCACTCTCCTCCATGCCACTGTGCCACCATAATTCCTGATCTATGGGAATAAAATGCATGCACAACACTTTTGGTGGTCCCAGACCTCTATTGGCCTTTCCTCTAAGTTTAAATCATTATCAACATCGATATCATCCCAATCAAAGGCATGAAAGTTATCTTGAAGATAATGATAGGTATGTGAAATATTAAAAACATCATGCATTATTCTCATATAGGGGGAAGTTCTATCTGATTCACCATAACTCCAAAATGGTCCAACACCACAAAAGGTCCAATAATATGGGGATAAATATTACTTTCATGACCAGAGCTTCACTACCCATGATGATGAGTCACCTTTAAGAACACATGATCTCCAACTCCAAAATCTATAGGTATCCTTCTATGATCATCATAGGATTTGTGATGATCTTACATTGCCTTCATCATTTTTCAAATTAGCTGAACCATATTTGTCATATTATGTTCCAATTCTGGCCCAAGAATTTATATCTCTCCTACCCCAGTCCATCATAATGGAGAATGGAATGTTCATCCATACAATGATTCAAATGGTGATATACCAATGGTGTATTGGAAACTATTATTCGATGAAATAATACACGAACCTCCAAAATCTAGGATACAAGAGTGTAACATTTGTTCAATAGTATACATGGTCTTCTCTATCTGATCCTCCATATGCAGATGAAAAGTAGTGATAAGGAATAAATTAGAACCAAAAGAAAGTTGGATACCTCTCCACACCATGGATGTAAAATGAGGATCTTGATGAGAGATGATCATCCTTGAGATTCTGTGGATTCTCAACACCTCCTCCAGATACCGGCTCAACAAAAACTCTAATGATATCGACCCCCTAATCACTATAATGTGTACTGATGTCATCAAATGATCCACTATCACCCATATAGAATTATATTCTACCTGATCTTGAGGTAAACAAATAACAAAGTCCATCTTGATGTACTACCACTTCTACTGGGGGAACATCTAATGGATAAAGAAAACCTCTAGGAACACAATGCTCTGAATTTAACTTCTAGAAGACCAAACATTGAGAAATAAGCTTTGAAACTATACAATTAAACCTAGGATAGAAAAACTGACCTCTCAAAGCTTAGTACATATTTTTCATGCTGGGATATACCACCAAAGGTGAGCTATGGAACTCATGGAGAACCATCCCATGCATCACTGAAGGAATGGAAAGACTTCCCTAGAACATCACCCAGTGTTGTACATCCTCATACCAACCATCTGAGGCATCACTAGAAACAAATCAGTCCCTCTAGACCTACACCTCAAAATCATCTAATTGGGACTCCTCTACCAACTACACTAAAGATGACTGCACTATCATTTAGAAAAGAAAACCTCTTTCTGCAACCCCTACCATATCTAGATGGATCACTATGAGTTCTTCCATCAGTCTCTTGGAATCTCCAGATTAACATAGAACACCATTATGTGACTTCCTACTCAGCATAATAGTAACAAAATTTTTCCTTTCTTGGCATATATTAAATCTTAAAGTCATAATCCTATAAGAATTATATCCACTGATGCGGACGCAAGTTTATGTCATGCTGGGATAAGATATAACTTAGGCTCTTATGATCACTAAAAACCAAAAACACTCACCGATTAGGTAATGTTTCCACAACTTTAAATAGAACACAACTTTCCCCTAATCTAGATCATAGATGGCATGGTTAATCTCATAGGTATGTAACTATTAATACCCATAAGAAACAACTGATCTATGCTACATTAGAACATAACCCAATCCAAGATGTGGAGAATAAAAAAAACCTCAAACTGAACTCTTTATAATGAAAAAGGACTAGAGTGTTGACCAAATTCTTCTTCATGTACTCAAAATCTTCTTGAAACTAGTCATTATATATGAAAATTTGATCCTTTCAAGTCGAGGCTATCAAATGAGTCATAACCTAAGATAAATCAGCCACGAACCACCTGTAATATCCTACATGACCAAGGAAACTCTGCACCTCTGCCAATTTCTTGGAGGATTCCTATGAAACAACCACCTATATATTTGAAGGATCCACAACTACTCCCTGCTATAAAATGAAATACCCTAATATACAAACATCATGAACGTAGAACTCAAACTTTTATAAATTGAAAAACAAATGCTAATGATGAAGAACTCCCAAAATAACATTCATATGCTCTACATGAACCTCCTAAGATAACAAGTACATAAGAATTTCATTGATGAAAACCACCAAAAACATATCCAAGAACTCACTAAACACCACATTCATAATTCACATGAACATTGCTAGTGTATTCTTTGTACTAAGAGATATAACAATGAACTCGTAATTCCCATGATGAAAATGGAATGTAGTCTTTTCAATATTCTCATTCTTCACTAGCATCTAATGATATATTGACCAAATATTGATCTTTGAGAACCAAATTTCTCACATTAACTGATAAAATAGATTATCAATCCATGGAATAGGGTATAATTTCTCCACTATCACTAGGTTTAAGTGATGATAATTGATACAAATCATCAAAGTACCATCAAAATTCATCAAGAAAACATTGGTTCACCCAATGGTGACACACTCATAAAAACCCTTACTGAAATAGATCATTGAACTATATGCATAGCTCTTAAAACTCAGAAGGATCTATCCTATATAAAGACATTTGAGATTGGATATACTTATTTCCATAGTTTGATCCCAAAATCGATCTATCGTCAAGACGGTAATGTTACAACCTCCTTTGGGAAGACATTAAGGTACACTTTTAAGACTAAAAGAAAAACCAACTACTGAACCTATGTTGAGATCAAAATTAACTCGACCATAAAATATGGAAAGTAAAAGACATGCCTCAAGCCCATTCAAGGGTCTCTCTCACCAATGAAAACATCTATCTCTCCATTAGTATCATAGCACACAACCAGTATCCTAAAGAAATACACTATATCCTATATTGAATATAACCAATCCATGCCAAGGATGATGTAATATGAAAATATCCATAAAGATAGGAAACATGACCAAGAGTAGTGCTACCCCATCACTAGTTCAAAGTCTCTATATACTTCATAAAAGTCAGCTCAACCTCCAACTGGAAAAGTCAACACCAAGGGAACTGGAGCCTGTGCACCTTGAGTCCCAAATCATAGACAACGAAAGGTGATATAAAGGATTATGTCTCTCTAGAATCAAAAAAATAATGCCACCATATAAAAATAAGGGTACTTCAAATGAAATAAAGCTCACTTGGAATTGGAAACTCTAAAGCATGAAGTTAAACACGACCTGGTCCACAACCTCTCTAACACTACAGATGAACAACTCCATGGTTTCACCATTCTCTCTAAGGATGAGGAGAATATCAGGGATACAATATCATAAAAAAATCTACTCTCTACAGATACTAAACTAGAACACCATATTACTGATGCCTCAGCTGAAACTTCTACAATAGAGAAACATGAAGCGGAACACCTGATGCACACTGACTACATAGAATGGTTGGGCACTCTCAACATTGATGACCTCATCCTCCATAAGAAAAATGTGGATATGATCCCTTATCATAGTTTTGAGAGACACCGTCCCTAGAGAAACAAGATGATGAGGGATGTGACCTACCCTCAGCTGACCAAAAACTATTCAGTCTAGGAAACTAGAAACCCAAACCATAGATCTTCTTCATGAGGTATCCTGATGACTCCCCTCTTATGATAATCAAGTTCTGGACAACATCCTCTCAATAGCCTCTTCTATTTCCAGCACTTCAAGATACATCTTCATCATAAACAGGGTGACGTGGAACTATATATATAAAATCAAATCCTCCCCAAAATGTCTAATCCTAGACTCCTTACCAATAAATAATTTTGAATAATATCATAGAATGGTCCTAAAATGTATCCTAAACTCTTTCTCATTGGATCTATCTTGTTAAAGGGTTACCAAATTTTGGAGAATGACCACCTTCATAATTGAAGAAAGAAAATATGATCTAAATTGGTCATAGAACTTATCCTATGAGACTACAGACTCCTCATGATCCCCTATGAACAAGATCCAACATTTCCTTGTCGCTCTCTATAGTATCATCACAACCAATGAAACTCAATGCTCTTTCCCATCAAAAATTTAATTTAAAGATATCCCAACATCCCCCAACCAGTAATTTATGAGTGAATCTAAAAAATATCCCTCATACTTCTATAGACTCTATAATTGAAACTCTCAGAGTGTCCTCCTCCAAGTGTCATCATCATTGACCTCTACTCAGCGGTGATATACTTGTACATCCAATTGAACATCTTCGATGAAAACCTGATGTGGATGTCAACCTAGATCCATGATTTCAATTGAATAATCTATTAGACTCCTAAACCAATATTATGGAATAATTTAAATTATTTAATAAATTATTCTTTATCTTGTTATTATTTTAACCTATTTTAAGGTTTACCCATTTCAAACATAAGTTAAAATAAGAATGATGCATGATCCTGTCCTAGGTATCTACCCTGAAACTATTATCACTTCATTTAATAGGCTTAGTAAACTTAAATTTTCATGAATTAGATCATAGTGGACCTTAAATACCCATGTATCAACTGATATCCCATGTTTAAATATGTTACCAAACATATATGACACTGTTTCTCTACCAACCCATGCAATATAATTAGTTCCTAACTCTAAACTCCATCCTATCCCTTAACCCGAACCTCCAATACCATTCTATCATGACCCCTTCCTCCTAAAGTGTACCCCTCCTGTGTTAGTAATGAGAGGAGAGAGATTGTGACTACTCAAGTCTTGCCTCTAGTAGGCCTTGGGTTGGCGACTAACACCGAGGGTATAATGAAAATACACACATGAGAGGAATTACCATATAATAGAATTTACAAAAGAGAGGAATAATATATATACATCAATAAAAACCTTATTATAAATATATATAATAAAATCAAAAGTGAAAACATGCAATTTAATATAGTAGTATAACAACTAAAAGGAAAATTATAAGTACTAAAAGGTAAAGACGACAGCGACCATGATGCCCAAAAAACATCTACAAAACCCTGAGCTAGTAATATTCAGCCTGGTCTACAACATTATCTGGCTGACTTGAAAAACATTTTATATATACCAGGGGTGAGAATAATAATATACTTAGTAGTTTCCTCTCTGTAGTCTCTTATGTAAAAGATAATTAAATCATTCTAAAGTACAATGAACAAAAATGAAACCAACTCATCACCTAAATAGCTATACTATGTTCTCAGCCTCACCATGGATAACACTCACCAAGTATCACATAAAAGAGAGAATATAATATAGTAATGAAACATAAAGGGTACCCTACTCCCTCTTCCCCATTGGTTTTCCACTCTATCCCAACGATGCATGTTCTAAGCCATCTCTCTCCAAAATAATCTAGCCCGAAGACACCTGGGAAAGGAATCACAACATGAAACTCCTGAATCACATCATCACATCATCCCATCCACATATCCATATATAGTAACTAAGTATTTTCTAGAAGCAAACACACCCCGTATGATGTGTATCATACATCGGATATTATACCTAATTCCATTACAACCCATACACCAAGTAAGTACCTCAAGCCATCATAAACTATACACATTATACCTATAATAATCCTTTGGATACCATATCTCGGGATACATTTGTATGAAATAACCACAATCCATCATATCCCTATACACACATATATGAAAAAAATAATCACCATGCATACCAACACATATAATTACCAAGAGAAGAGAGTGAGTACATAATGTGTAGTCATCTATCTATCCTCCCATGGGGATGTTGGGGAAAACACCCTCCCAGAGTCCACTGGGGTTCAGTTTCTCTAACTAAAATCGTAGGGAAGCATATGAAATAATAGAATATACATAATATAATATATCTCAGAACCACACTATGGGAATAACCTAGTCTAAATCTCAACTGTAGCTATTGTCTTTCTGACACCCGACTGCAACTATTAGGGACTATATCTTATAATCACACAAGTATTTAAAAGATACAAATTAATATCTTATTTCCTTTTTATGATTTCCTTACTATAATTTATTTGTTAGTAATTAAATTAACAATTAAAATATTTCAAGATATATTCATTAACCACTATCATGAAGTCGATAAACTCAAGGAATAATCAAAACCAAGTCTATGTTTTCTCATGATTAATATCTTTTCAACATTTTTATTCCATCATTACCAACCTCGTGGGTGAATAATTTTCTAATCATTATTAGTATCATTCTATATATTAGGTACTCTAGGAAAACTATCCTAATATTAAAATTATAGGAAACATGAAACTAATCACACCCAACTGTCTTAAGCAGTGGGGAAAGGAATGTAGATAAAAACAAGAATCTCGACCATAAACCATTAGACAAATTAATTTCAAATCATCCATAGGCCATTAAACAGATTCATTTGAAGAAAGAATATATCTTTATCAAATAAATGGGTAAGCCCACCTTTAGCCCATTTCATCACATTCAATTCCAACCATGACACCCACATGCATATCCTAATCCATCTCACCACCACAAACATCAACTGATGCCACATCATCTGGGCCTCCCCACCCACATCACATTAGAAACCCCATGCTCATCCATCTTAGGATCATATCACATTTTTAATACATCACAAAAATAGTAGAAAAAATATATAGCCAACATTTAAATCTAGTCCCTAAAACAAGTCATCCTGGGATCACACATAAATGAGATCACATGGATCAAAACTCAAGGCACCCGACCATCTCAAGTAGATGAGAAACTCAAGCCCTAGTAATAATATTTATCAAATTTTTTATCCCATATTGAATCAATAGATTCATTATTCATAGGTTCCAACTATTGGAAGCCTAAGGAATCAAGATATAATAAGATATCAAAAGTTAAACATGCTCTTAGCATTATAAACTGTATTAATTAATTGTGAGAAAACCATTCTAAATTAATATGATTTTTTTATTTCAACATTCAAAATAAATGTTAGCATGATTCACATTATTTGAAAATTCTATTATTTTGAAAGAACACAATTAATTACATATGTACATTGTATAAATTTGAATTACCAACAAATTATAAGAAACCATAGTTTCAAACATGTATCCTATTTAATTCCCAAGACAATTAATTATAAATTAAATAATTATGGATTTATGTTATTTTCCCATTTCCTTTAAGAAAAAAATGATAATCCATAGAATCACAAGAAATTCTAATAAGAATAACATAGATATCACACTATCTAGAAAATCATGAGGAAAAATATTTTCTCATTATATTGAAACAATATGAGATCACTAAAACCAATTATTTATTAATCTATTTAAATCTTTATTTGGTCAATTCCACTTTCATCCATTGGGATAAACCATGACAACTTTTAATATTTCACATAAATTAATTGGAGAAGAAATGAATCCCCTATCTTAATGGTGTCAATGTTATTTTCAAGAGAGAAAACCAATGTTGTAGATCCCAATCACTCTTCCTGCAAGAGTTATATCCATCCAAGGAAATGTGACACAACCACACAAATAAACAATCAAGAAAACTTTATTAGAATAATGGTGAAAAACATCCATCGCATGGAAAAAAGAAATGGGAGGATCCAGATTGAAAAAATATGAGAGAAAAGGGTAAAAAATACCTTGGATCACCATAGATTAAAGACAAAAGGGAAATAATCAACCCCCATAGAAGGGATTCCAAAACAATTGAATAGAGGGATACATATTTCATAGAAATCAAAAGAGATCCATAGGGTTTGATAAAACCTGAGGTGCTGTAGATTTTAAATCTATTCTACACAATAGATTTTCATAGTGGAAAACCCTTTCACATCACAAAAGTATCGATTTTTCTGTCTCTTGGAAAAAAATTCCACCTGAGGCTATTTAACCCTGATTTAATTCACATTATGAAGAACCCCATGAACCAACCTCACATTATCCATGAACTGAACATTAACAATGTGAAACCCTTACACATTACGAATTCTCCCCAATTCTATATTTTAGTATCTAAACACATACATACATACTTTATGAATCCTCTGAGAACCATGGACATGAAAAACATGAAAAGGGTTAGAGTAAATGGATCTAGGTCTTTATAGGATCAATTGTGAACTCTTCCTCCCTTGATAGAGGAAGACTAGGGAAGTCATGTGAGAAAACATTAGGAAAGTACCAAAAAATGGTAGGAAGATCAACAATAGAATGACCATCATCAAGATAAACTATAATAGTAGATAAAAAACCATTGAGATCTAGGTGGGATGATCCTAAACAATGAGACCTCAGATCCCACTCTACTTAAAACATATAAGAGCAACATAATTAGTGAAGAAAAAGACACACTGATGATAATAATCAATCTCACTAGGGTGATAAAAATAAAATCCATCCCAATGATACCATTAAACATTTTTAAATCAAGAATGAAGAAATACTAGACTAACTTTACACCATCTATCAATAGTGAACAAGAGGGAAACCAAAACCCCCAGTATTTCCTCTTTATAATAGGTGTCACTAACTTCTTAGAAAATGACATGAGATCTATAGTAATTTTAAGAATATTAAAAAAAGGTAGAAATAAATGATTGAGAGTCACCAATATCAAATAGATCATTCTTTATAGAAAATGAAATAAAGATGGTACCTCTCACTATTATTGGGCCCATGTCAACCTCCATAAAAAATTCATCTACTATGTGAAGGTGATTCCCTCCTTAGGCTTATGACTGAAGACATATAGTACTTGAAGCATCTAACAACACCACAGAATAATTTGGATCTGATGATCCCTAACCAAATTAGGTGTAGATAAATCCTAATAGAATTGATTCAAATAGACATAGTGGCGACAACCATTATAAATATTTATAGGAACAAGACAAGAATGATGGATGTGTTCAAGCTTTCCGCATTGATAGTAATTAAGGGAAATACTATTGGCTATAAATGATGGTGTAGAGGATGGCTGTTTATGATAACCATATCCACCACTCATGTGATGATCATACCACTACATATTCTTTCCTTGCGTGCTACTGGAACTACCACTAGGTCGAAGAAAATATGAATAATGACTAAATTTTATTTACATATCAATCTCTACCATCATATTTATATATAACATATCCATATATGTAGAAAGATTTAGTATAAATACCTATAATTTGATATCCAGTTGTAAACCCTAAAGGTACTTCTAAGACTTCAACTGATCATTCATTACTACCTATAGAGAAAAATGAACCATTTATATGAATAGATTGGTGTATGCTAACACTGAATGCTCTCATTTATATAAAGATATTAATTTTATTGGTTTTTCCATCATCAGAGACTTTGTACAAATCTATTAGAAGATGAATTTTTTGAAACCCTTCCAAGTCCACATTTCTATCTTCCTGTACCATGTAATCCCCCCATCTCTTGCTGGGACCCTCAAGTCAGAACCATGCACACTTCACCTGGATATTATAAGGTGACTATTATATGTTGAATATCTAATCGATCTTGTCCATACAATCCTACTCCTCTTGAGGTTCATTCATAACTCTAAAGGATAGTGGCTTCTTGCATAAGAACTCTTATTATCGATCCTTGTCTCCTACAACTTTTGGTTGTAACTAAATAACTGCATTCTGAGCTTGTGGAAAATTTTGGTCCACGATGTGAACTACTCACATGATAGTCTCTATAATATTTTTATCTAATGGTATATTCCCTTGAGGAGTATCCACTGTAACCTCCTATTGAAATCAAGGAATATGTCTCAAAGTCATACCACTAAACATAAAAAATAGAAGAAGTGATCAAATGACTAGAAAATCTCTATTCAAACTAGAATACCATAATAAAAAACTAAGATTAAGATCAAGAACTCAATATAGGATACACACATCCAACATCCCATGGTAACTTCAGTCACTTCATGAAAAGAGATGGCTGGACACTCACCAAAACCTACCCCTAAAGTACTTATAATACTATCTTCAGTCTATCAACATCCTAAATCTGAGCAAAAATGTTTCTCTAATAAAAAACTATAACGAAACGACCCATATACCTACACAATCATGTAACCAACATGAATTTTCACTTACCCAGAAGGTGCTCCTGACCCCCATTCTCTGGAAAGTATCACCTGAGATTCAACAAAAACTAGGGGGAATTATTTCATCCAACCTAAAGCGGACAACATGGAATATACACATTCATAGTAGGTAGAAACAAAAAAATAGATAACCAAAAATATATACCATAAATAAAGGAAACAAATGAAGTGATACAACCCAAAAGTTGCAAAAAAACACTAAGGTACAAGTGAAACTACAAAGGAAAAAACTCAAAATGAGAATAAAATACTCCTTGTGATAAGAGGACAATGTCACACTCTCTCACCACTAGCTACCCAACTCGGCTGATAGAGACCTTACTGCCTCATTGAATCACATTTCCTTTCATTCTATCCAAATACATAACATGGTATATGCACCATTGAAGGGGTATATAGGGTGTGATCTAATAAGATTAGTAGTATCCCACCTAGGTGTTCCATAAAAATACTCTCTAAAAAAATATAAAAATTCTTAATATTTAAGAAAACAAGGAATGATAAGTAGTAAAATAGTTTTCATATAAAAAACCTAGAAAAATATTCCCATATTTCTATAGTTTCAAATAATCTAGCTAAACAAGTTTCAAAGAATATCACATAAATCAAAGTAGTTCAAATCACGTATCACATATCAAATCAAATCCAAAACATTATAAACCAAAATTACAAGTAACATCATGATAAGGATCACTACAAGTCGGGATATCTAGAAAAATCACACCAAGACATATAAAATCATATGTATCAATTATATATACATATGCATTGAATATAGAGAGAATAAGAACATCCCATAAAGTGAACATCCCAAAATTTCTAAAAAGTCCTTGTAAAAATGGGCCTTGGGAGTTGAGGAACACCCCATGAGTAAACCCCCTAACTATATAAATGGAAGAGGACTATTACTACACCTTCCACCTAAGAACCCAAGGATTACCATTTAATAAATTTCAAAATCATTTCATCAAAACAATGATTTGAAAAACATTTCATTAATATAATTCACAATGCTTTGAAAATAACTTTTCTTTTACCAAAACAAAGGGAACATTACCATTTCTGAAAAACCCATTTAATCACACCAATCCATTAATCAATCGTGCCATTTTTTATAAATCATTTTATAAAAAATAGAGAAATCAAGTTTCACAAAACATAATCTAGAGACAGAACCACCTAACACAAACTTAGGCTGTACATGCCCAAAAATGGACCAAAAACACAAAAAAGAACGCATAACAAAAAACAGAGGCCCTACCTACAATTCACACACCTCAAAATTATAGCCCATAACAACCAAGGTCAGAAGAGATGTTAGGTCACACATACCTCAAAGAAATCACACTAACCTCACTGAGGCCAAAAAAGGACCGACCTAGGAAGAATATCTCAAAAAGGATCCAAGAAATATAAAGAAGCAAAATAATAAAAGATCAATAGATCTGAAAATATAGAACAACTTTACTGTTATGACCATCTATAATGAAGAATCTGAAAAATCAATTACCCAGAGAGATTTATTTCATCCACCTTAAATATCATTTGTAAAAAGAAACAATACAAATGGAACAGATATCCCCAAAATCACATGAGAGATCTATTATTTTTGGATAGAGAAACTTTCATATTTAATGAAATGAAAATCATACAAGTTGCATGGTAAATAAAACTAGACCAAAACCATCCATGATGTGAACTCCATTTCATGACATGAATTTCACAATTTATGAGATACTTTGAAAAAGGTGTCACCTCAAATTAAAGATAACTAAGATCAAACTTTTCTCAATGTGAACCAGTTTCATAGCTTGTAAACTTATCATGTTATAAACCAATTCACAACATCTTCCTAGTAACTGATTTACATCATGTAACTAGTTCACGACATGAAAGTATCCGATAAGAAGTTCATAATCCATATTTAACTAAAATAACCCAAACCAAATATAAATCTTTCCAAACCCAAGGATAACCCTTTAAATACTTTAATACATTTATTCTTGGATACCACCAATTTAAAAAAACATACATCCTCAAACTTTAGGTCATTTTTCCCAAAAAAATCTCTCTATCCTCAAAGGGTCTTTAATGCACCCAAATAAAAATCGAAATAAAAACATAGATGATAAATAACTAAAATATGGTAACATAATTTTTTGAATTCCAATCAAATGGATGAGATATAAACATCCATAAATGGAAGGGAAAAATGCTTTCATAACTTATTCATTAATAATATACCAATCATGACCTACCCAACACATCATACTTTGTACAAACATAGTGTGTCACACATTTCTTCAATATTTATAAGTAAATAAGTTAAGATATGTATTAATAATAATATTAATATCTAAGAACCATTTCACATTCTTGAAGATACAAATATTTGACAGAATACAAACATGTATAATTTTTATTAGAATGTCTTTCCTCACAATCTTTCATCTTAGAGATCACCAAGGGAAAATTTCATGAGATCAAACTTCTTCCTCTTATTATCACTTATACCTATCTATTGAAAATTTATATTCCCCATCATAGTTTTTCATATTGGTCATAGTAAAAATATTTAAGAGATATTTTCATAGAATCTCAAGGTTCTCATCATAGTGGGGAACTGATATGACCTATTTTTATGTGATAGATTCACATGGAAATTATCACATTAAATTCATGTATAATGATGATCAATATGTGATAATAAATATTTAATATTCAATTATTTTAATATATTCAGTATTCTAAATTATAATCTAGTAGGTTTTATGGAAAAAAACTCTAATAAAAATCATAAAATCCAAAAAAATACTCCAAACAACTGGATCAACAAAAAGGTCCACATGGGAGGAATACATGAAAGAATAATATCCTAATAATAATAATCCCATTCTCTAAACATATCAATACATTAAATTTATCAATTAAATGAAAAATACATTAACTATGACATGAAAAATATTTTTTTAAAAATAATACTTTTAATTTTTCAATATCAATATATACAATTTAAAAAATTCATACCATGTAAAATTAAAGTAGAAACCAGAAAAATGATATTTCTACACTACCTATCTATTGATTTTGGAAAACTTTGTAAAAACCTATATAAATATAAGAGTATAATAAAAATATGAATATAGTTACACTATCAGTCTAACCATCCTTATTATGTATTGATGAATACATACCTTCCTGAAACAATGATATATAATGTTACCTATAAACATTATTAGAATTAAAGAAATATAATAAAATGAATAAATTGATCTAAACATAATATTCCTGAGTCTCTAGTAGAGATACCAACATCATGGTTCCCAAAATAACTCTCAAAAGCCTGAAAACCCCCCAAAAGAAGAGTGATATCCAATTCCTCGGACAACATGGGCTAAAAAATCTTAAAAACCATATATTAATATTTAATGTCACTCGAAATGATTAGTTAAAATATGAAAATACATAATGAAATATAATATATAATGCAAGTTTTAAAATAACAAAACTATATTAGCATCTCTCAGAGTGAACAAAGGCACCTAAACACTAAATCTAAATCCATATAGTTTAATCAAAGATATTATGAATTATCTTTGAGTATGATTTAGATAACACATCACACCTAAGGATATAATAAAAAACACACTTTATGTGACTCACTTCCTAGTGAATTCACAATGAGTATTATTATAAATACTATCTTTAACTAAAAGGGAAAAACTATATTTCAATTGAGTATGACTAAATATTAAAATGAATCCTCAATGAGTAAAACTTATAAAAACTATCTAAGGTAATAAAACAACATAAAATCATGATAACGTATATTCAAACTTCAATATTATACCAGGTTTAAAAACATCTAGAGTTAAATGTCACCTCTAATCCTAATGGTTATAAGGTTGAATTAACAAGGAAAAACCAATCTAGCCCTCATACCACACTGATTACACAAATCATAGACATATCTAATGCTAACATAAATTCCCTAAACATTTATACGACAACTCTAAGGATGAAAATTATATAATATGAAAGAAAATAATTTTTTATATCGATAGAGAGACAATAAATTTAAAATTAAAGACCATAAAGTGATATATGATATAACTAAAAAAGTGAGATATTATGATACACTAAATCCATAAAACAAATAATTTAAACATTAAATTTTCTTTTTTAAATTATTTATTTTCTAATACAATAATCAGATAAGATCCGATACAAAGTGTTGTGGGTCATGCCACAATTTACAATAACATATCCATGGGTAGTAATCCAAGAAGACACTAATCATTGAAATGGATTATTTAAATGCCTAATATAAAAAAATTAATATGTATATAACCTTTTTTCAGTAAAAATAAAACATATACATAATAGAATTTGATCAAAAGTTATAAATTAAGTTGTATAAAATATTTATAGAAACTCGTAAATACAAAACCAATAAAGAAGAATTATTAAAAGTATGATCAACATGCTAAAAATATATGAAATAAATACAATATGATTAAAAAGGACTGAACATAAAAAAATTGTTCAAGATAAAAAGTAAAATCAAACATAAGTGAATAATAATACAACAAATATGATGGAAGTAGATAAAGATGAATTAATCAATCCAATACCAATGCTATTATTACCACTAGAGCATGAGATCAATATAAAACTCAAGAAAGGAACACATGACTTTAAAATTCATAGAATCACTCACACACAAGACATTGAATGATATTAATAGGATATTTATATAGGAATAAAAAAATGAAACTAAGAAACTAGATTAGAGTGTTGAGTTTGTCTTAATAATAACTTCTATGAAACTTAAATGGACGGAACTGTGTAAGAATATCTAGAAATAAGAATAGAATTCAATGTGAGTGATGTCGATCCTTTGGTTCACAAGCTGTGAGCCTAGAATATCCACTCTAAGTGTAGCAAATGATTTACTGATCTTGGTCATATGAACTAGTGAAGTAACTAATAAAAAAATTATGTATTATTTTTCATTTAGTTTATCAAACTCACTCAGATCTATCCCAGATCAACTGAACCAGTAGGAAGGATCCTCAAAATTTTCTCTTGGTGGATCCAATAACTAGAAGTTCCACTAAAATAATGGATCATTACCCATATTTAACTATGAACCCTCTATTTTAATAAATTAACGGGCCTTCAAAAATGATGGTATAACTATCATGGTTGAAATTTCATATCTAAATAGACTAATATCCATGAGGGTGACACAAAATTATAGGAACATTTTAATAAATGTGATTCAAAGGAAGGATCATGTAATAGAGGAAGGTGAAAAATATTATAGACCCATCGAAAATAATGATAGAGAACTAAGAGAAGACATTGATCCATGGATCTATCTCATCTAAGAAACACAAGTGATAAACACAATGAGGGATAAACATAGACAATAGATAAAAATATTCAACGAATCAGGATGTAACTAATTAAAATATCTATTTTAAAGGGATATATCATTGAAACAAATTTTGTCCAAATAATATGTTAGATAACTAGCCCAATTAAAAGGCCCATAATAGATGTGACCATGAAAAATATAGCATAATAACAATAATCCTAGACACAAATATATATAAATTTTAAAATCATCAATAAAAAAATATACAAATTAATACATGAAAAAATGAATTTAATTTTATAATATCATGAAATGAAATTTCATAAATTCTCCAACTTTCAAAATAAATGCACACACCTGACACATGATGTTCTTGCACCACATATTCATTGATTTTGGATACCCTGGTAAAAACCTATGAAAATTTATGTGCATGAAAATGGTATACTGTTACTCACACTATTGGTCTATCTATCCTCATTGTTTATCAATGTGATACACACCATCCTAAGAAAATTTATCTGTATGAAAATGTATAATGTTACTCACACTATCGTTCTATCTATCCTCATTGTTTATAAATGTGATACACACCATCCTAAAAAAATGAAATTTAAATCTACCAGTAAACATGATCAAAATTAAATTATTATGTAAGAATGCATAAATTGAACTTATCATCAAACACCTGAGAATCTAGCAGTTATCAAACCAAAAATGGTCCTCAAAATAATTCACTAGTTATAATATGACACAAAAAATAGAACAATATCCAATTCTTTTAACAACATAGCATCAAAAAATATTAAATAACATATGCTAATAAGGGAAATCACTCAGTATGACCTATTAAAATGCAATAATCATGAAAAAAAGATTAAAAATAATGTAATGTGCAATCTAACATAGCCATATCAATACAGATTCTAGTGAAAAAAGATATCTAGATACTTGACCAGAATCTTTTTAGGTTAATCAAAGACTTCATGAATTATCTATGTATGATTCAGATAACTCTCTCCACCCATGGATAAAATCATAAACCACATTGTTCTTGATTCATGGCCTCATAAATTTACAATGTGTGTAGTTATGATGATATTTTACATGTAAATGGTAAAACCTTAATCCAAATTGAGTATGATTTAAAATGAAAAATAGTTCTCAATGAGGAAGACTCAGATAAAACTTCCACATAATAAGATGACACAACCTAAACTCATGCTAAATAATGTTTCACCATCAACCCATTACAAGATGTGGAACAATACTTAGAGATTAATGACAGCTATAATCCTAAAGTATACAAGGTAGAATCCTTATAGAAAAACCCCACTAGCTATCACCAAACATTTCCTATGATACTCTGAATGGTATCCAACACTCACATAATGACCCCATTCCCTTATAGTAAAAATATTAGGTAGATCAAGGGAAAATATGAATAAAATTGTCTACATATATAAAAATATAAAATTTATAATTAAGGGATACATAAAGATAAAATATAATTTTTCAAAAGAATTAAATCATGTTGCAAAAGGTCCATAAAATATCATTTAAATATCACATGTTTTATTTTAAATTTCATATATTTCATTATTATAATCATATATGATTTATTACTAAGTCTTATAGTTGATTTCACACTTTATATGAGCATATCAACACACATTTTCCCAAGAGGACACTTATTACAAAAATTGTTTCTTTAAACTCAAAAAATCTTAAATTTAATATGTATATAACAAATTTTATTCTAGAAAAACACATATACCGAATAAAATATTATTATCAGTTCCTAATTAATTAGTATAAAATATTTATAGTAGATCATAATATGACACCATCATGTCTCTATTCTGTAATATATTATATAAATCTAGATTATTTTGAATTTTTGAGAATTTTGAATTTAGAATTGAAAAATATTAGTATTTACCCTTTTGCATGGTTACCACATAGTTATAACATGATTAGTAAAAATAATTCATATGAACTTTAAGTAAGGGGGATCAGTCATGACTTAACCCATTTGGACCCCACCTGGACCATTAGTAAGCTGAGTATGACTCCCTAATCCCATCTATAATAAGTCAATGGATGGAGATAAGAAATGAGTACAGAAAGCACTAAAATGGGAGGCTTTAGCCTAAAATATTTATACACCCGCACACACCGACTTCATGTAATAGTGTGAAGATATAACAAAGAAGTAAAATCTATAGAGTAATGAATGCACGAAAAAACCTCTAGGATATATATCAAAGTTTAGTAAGTTAATTAAAAAGTGTAAGGGGAAAAAATAAATTCCCAAACATAGATATAGGGGGAAACCCAAACTGAAAAAAACTATACAGTGAAAAGTAAGGGAGATTCCTACATAGTATCCCAGAGTCTGAACACCGAACACATTCAACAACACCATATATTATTAATCTCCACTGATAACAGGTCCACAAAATTCATCATAAATCTATCTATCATCAACATAAGAAACAATATGTGTGGTAAAATACCATTTAGGGGTGAGTATATACATACCTAGTGGGATCAACTGAAAACCAAGGGGGAAGAAAGAAATAAAATTGTTAGCTTAACCCATAAGGTAAGAGGGTAAAGAAACCCAACATAAGATATGTTGATAAAGATACCCAAGTGAAGAGAGAAAGGGAATTTTCTTCTCTACAACCAAATAAGAATGATGATTCAACATCCATCTCCCAAAGGTTCCATTTCCAGAGAAATGAACCACGTACAACCTCATAATAAATAATCTAGAGGGCCTACTCTTCACCACTGCACTACACTTCCAAGGGATCACTACTATAGTAGAAAAACCACTACCCGCTAGATCTCATTTATAGGGGAGAACCACTTCATATTTAGAGGGCCTACTCCCTCTATAATGTGGGGCAGTACAGAATCTACCTATATATAGGGTATTGGGGACCTGTGTCCCAGTGTGATAGGGTTGTACCAACCCCAACATCTCTCTGGTCAAACTTTATCACATCCATCAAATGAACAACCCTAAAATAAGTTTCTCACTCATGTCATATCACATCATATCTCTGATGCCAAAATTAATTACACCATCACATCCTATGTGGAAAAATACATAGGATAGGATCTGCATGGGACTTAATCCAATTATATAAGATATATATACATGAGATATAAGGTTCTTAGGGGAGTATATAGCATATCCAACTGGGGGTACATAGTGTGTCTCAAGAAACTAAATTTCGGCAATGTCCCACTACCAAACCTATAATATAAAATTATTTCATAAAACAAACTTAATAACCCACCTAAATGATACCCAATCAGATAATAAAATGAATCAACAGGTGTTATTGATCCCCAAGGACTAGAGACTTGAACAATGGAATTAATAGAACCAAGAGAGAATGATTTCACCACAAAAGTTATTAAATAAATCAAAGCAGTAGATATGAATCCACAAAACATTCAATATGACAAACACACCACAATAATAAGGGTTCCACAATTCCTGGAAACAAATCTAAAAATGATAATTTAAAATCTGAAAAAATGGAGGACCACATACTCCATTGATTGTTTCTATCTCCTAAGGTCCAACATTTTAGGAACACTAACCATCTTCGAGTGGTGCCTTCCCTTTCCCTAGACCTGAAATAAGTTTCTCTAAAAATTACCAAAGGAAATTTTAGGGTATGAGAATCATATCCCAATATCATTTCACCAATAATTTCTTAAGAAATACATATAAAATAAAATATTTATGTTCAATTTTATATAAATCATGGAAAGGAATTTTTTTCAAAATTCACAATAAAATATACTTTTAAAAAATTTCAATGTCTTGTACCAAGTATGAACAAAAGTGCATTTCCATCAAATAAGGCATGAATATAGAATTTTATCTAAATAGGCATGAAGAAGTATTTATATAAAAATTTAAATGAGTATAACATTTCATAACATTGGAATGTAAAATAAATTTCAAACATTTCACCATGGGTATAATCCTCTGGGATTACTTAGTAAATTAAAGTTATGTGGTTCCCACATTCATATTGAGTTATAGTTCTAGGTGTACACACACATCCCTAAAACTCAATCCTTAGGGGAATGTGAATTCATAACCAAATAATAAATCCCTTACCTTATATAGTTTAATGTTTTTTTATCATCACGTCATTTCTAGTGGGCATAAATCCTTCCTAACTAATCAGGCGTTCATGTGTATAAGAGTAATCATAAAATAATTGGGCCCATTTTTTCATTTCAATCATTCAAAAATCGTTCAAATAATCATTTCAAATCATCTACAAGTATTGGTTTTGAAACATGCCTTTCATTTTAAAAATTAACATTGAATAGTTTTATAATAAAATAATGACTTTTCATCTCATTTAAAATCAGAAAATATCTCATTCTCTTTATTTCACCAAAACATGCAAGATTTGGTTCTCTTGAACAAAATAATTTGTACTTTAGATTAATTTTATATTCAAATAAGTTAATATTAATTTAAATATCTTATAACAGTTGATTATTATTTTTCACAACATTGATGTGATAATGTACGATAGTATCTTTCACATTAACGAGGTCATAAAAGTTCCCTACAAGGATGAGAACCTTTAGTGTTATGAGAATATATCTTAAATATAGTTCTACAGTCAGCTAATTTTCTATGACAGGGAAAATAGTACATAAACTCCCAGGTGTGAGTACTCGTAACAAAATGAGTATTCTTATCATGAATTTCACATTTAGTAATCTATAAGATGGGATATTATGAGAGAAGACATTTTAGTAGGAATTACATTTGTTTTGGAGTCTTCGAATATTCCTATATTCGAACATGTGTTGTGGTCCTTAAACTTTAAGATTACTATTAATGCTTATTATAGATCACAACTTAGATGTATTTCATAAACCATGACAATAACAGCTCATGGAGAAGTGGGATATACTGGGTGTGTCACAAATGACATGTTGTTAATTAATAAGTCATAGATGGATTTGTCACTTCCATCATTATGGAAGTTGATATCTCAACCATTTGGTTGAAATATAATTGTCACATTAAATTCCATGGCCATGGTGTGATGATGGTTATTTCAGATAGACAAAGAAAGATGTATCAGACACATTGGTTGATGAAATATATGTTCAACCTACTTAATTATATATTGTTAAAAAGGGATTATATTATACAATGAGTGTTCGTTTATGGGTTTCATCATTGTTAAATTAAGTTATTTCTCTTGGGTGCATGGACCCATTTCTAGACAGTAATCTTAGAATTTTGGAAAACCTGCCTAATGCTAATGAGAAACAATCCCATAAGGTCACACAATAAGTGTTTTTATTAATCTCAATTAAATTATATTTGAATTAGATTAATAAAATCAATATTATTTTCAATAATGAGAAATAATTTTATTGATCTCATAAATTAAATAAATATTCATTCACCAGATTGGGAATAATATATATATTATAAAATATTTAATAGATATATATTTACTATTTTAGGAAGAAATTATTTATTTAATAGAATAAAATATTTTTATTTGGGTATTCAATAAACGCTGAGGAGTTTGAATGGACCCAGACTATGTATGGAAATGAATATTTATTTTCAAATCGGTAAATAATATTCATCACTGTGCAAGCTAGAACACACCATAAAATAATAATAGTAATAATATTAATAATATTAATTTATGTAATTGGGTTTTATGATGGTAATTATATTGTTTAATGGCTGGTGTAAAATTAAATAATATTTTACACTAAACCCTAGCTCTATAAATAGATTTTCATGTCTATTATGTAGGGTTATCAAGATATACAAAAATGCTGCACACAACAAATTATCTCTCGAATTACCTTTTCTCTCTCCCTCTCATGAACAAGAAATGTAAGATAGATTTATTCAAGATCCAAGGTTGAACACTCAACACGAACAACAAAGGATAACTAAATCACTATGATAGCACCGAAGAATCTATTGGCATTGCTTAGAGATCAAAGGATCATGTGTGGATCACTTCTAGAGGGATTCTACCCTTGGATCCTAACATTTTAATGAAATAAATATGAAAAGGATCTTTTAGAAGCTCAAAAATGTCATTGAAGAAAGGATCCCAAGGGAAGGTATTTATTTTCATAATATATAAATAAATTTATTATAAATTTAATGTGAATGATCCTCACTCGAGGTTTTAGGAAACTAATTATTAAAAGAAATTTTAACATATCACCCACCATAGAATTCTTCAACTGCGCTTGTAACCTTCAAGTGGAATCAAAGGGGTAACATTTAAAATTTATTATTATTTATTTGATTGTTTTTCAACACAAAATCATGGTTTAATGTTTTATTTCATATTTTTTCACTCTTTAATCTAATTTCAATTAAAATTTTATCAACATATTGATCATTTTCATTCAGCGTTTACTTTTCTTAGAGTACTAGAAAAAAATGAAAAATTAATTGTGATTCCATTGGGAAGTGTCGATTTTTTTTGTTGGTCAAACTTGGTTACATGATATGTTGACGGAGTACAGATCGTGTACCGATGTGCACTACACGTGCATGTGTTGTGGGATACATGACACACCAAGTAGTTATTTACATGTAGTGTATTTATTTCACACCGTGCGTAGACAAAGACAATTTACAATTCATTTTGTTAGATTACACATCAAGTAGATGGGGTACACGCCATGTAGTTTACACGGGTTAGTGATGTAAATCGCACAGTTTTCATTGTCATTATACACTGTCAAACAGAATGAGAATGAAAAATTAGAGAATTTATGATACACATAATAGGTATGCGGTGTAAATTCTATGTCATTTATCAATTCTAGTATCTGAAATACACACTGATCAATTCAGAGAGAACAATAGACATACGACCTATAGGGATATGAGACATGTTGCTATCTTGTGCATGTCGTGTTGTCCAGATGAGATACACGCCTAAGATTAAGTGTTTATCCTGATCACATGGAAGGAAAATACAAAACATGTAGCTAGCACATACATGCTCTGTAGTCAAACTAAGATAACATGCCAAATCAATAGGATGTAACCTGAATACCTGACAACTGAGTTACACTACATGTAGTTGGATTGTACATGTCATGTAGTATCCCAATTAATGGTATAATTAAATTACATTAAATTGAAAATTTTTTAATTAAAAACTTATTATATTGATTGGCACCAATTTTTTTTGAAAAGTTAATAATGATTTTAACGAATTTTAAATACTCAATTATTTTATTGTAATAATATGTAATAATTGGCCACACCATTTATTTTCCATTAATTTACTAATTATGGTTTTCTATTATAGTACATGAATAGCCATTAATATGAAATGGAATTAATTAATTAATTAATTAATTAAAGCACATTTATCTTAATAATAAAGAACTAATAAAAAATTAATGTCAACTGGTTCATTTTTTCATATGTGTTTCATGTGTGACAATTCATGAGCTAGACCAAGAACAATGTATGTGTGGAAATTTATTTAATTTAAATTATTACATGGGTTTGAAATATTAATTATTAAATTAAATTTATGGCTTGTGTGTCATCACTCCCTCCATTATGTTGTATGACCTATGGTTCCAATGATATTTATGTAATCCTCCTTTAACCAGTCCTTTGGTTCTCCTCACCTACATGTGACTTATAAATACTTTTAATTAATATATTTTCCAAAGGTTAGTGGAGGCGGTTCAAGATGGAACCATAATAATGCCAACTTAGGGTTTACATAGGTGGAAAGATGCAATGATGTAACTCGTTCCAAGAATGATATTAGGGGTTACTTTCCATATTTCATAGGTTGATTTTATAATTCTCCTTAAATCAATGGTTAGATATGATCATGAACAAGTCATTTAATTAATTAATTATTTGTTTCTTATGAATTATTTATTTAATGGATGCAAGTTTTCTATCACATAAATAAATGAATTAATGTGAAAATAAGTAATTTAATTAAATGGATTATGAAAAAATGTTTTATCCAACATGGATATTTAATTAATTAAATTCACTTAATATTAACAAGTTATGTAATAGATAAAACAAGTTAAAATTTATGCATAAAAAAAATTCCTCTACTAAATATGAAGTCAAACTTGGTCTTTCATTACATGATTTAGAATTAAACTCAATATAACTAAGTGTTTGATCAACCATTTTTGGTAGACTTAATTTTATAAGGGTAACTATTATGAAGGTTTTGGGTTGAATTAACCATTTTACATTTATAGGATTGGCCCCTACTAGAATTGCTGTAATTTTGGGGCATGTGGTGAGGAAATCCAAGTCAAGATTTCTTGATTGGGGAATCCACTCAATGGATCAAGGAGTTTCAAAAACCATAGTTGAAAAAGACTTGCATACAAAAATATCTTCAAGTAGCTTCACAAACCATTGTTTGGTTTAGAAAAGAGGAATATGGATCCTTTCCACTAGAATGTCTAAGATACTAAACATTATGACATAAATGGAAAGAGATGATGAGTCCTGATAAAATTCTGGGATAATTAGTAAAATTATATTATTATTATTTCTCACATAATTTTTAATCAAGTAAAGTACTAATAATTTGTTTAATTATTAACAAAAATGGAATGAAAACCCACAAAAAACAGCTTGATCATTCCTTAACTGGAGTCATGTCCTTACATATAATTTTCTATGCATGGTACAATCATTTATGTGATGATGATATGTGTATTTCATGATTGTATTTTATGGTATTTTTATAAATTGATTTCTATACACTAAAAAATTGAGGATGTAGCTGAGCTATAAAACTAGAGGAATCCATTTATACATTGTGTATTTTATTACATGATGTGAGTTCATCAGGATAAGCCACCACCACCATTGAAATATATGACATAATACATGATGTGAAAATTCATTACACATCATGTACACTATATATGATGTCAAATTTCATGATAGAGATATGATATGAAGAATTCACTGATGATGCAGATTACATATCGTGTAAACTTACGCACCATGAACCTTTCGAGAAATTGAAAAATAAAGATAATAAGCAGTGAGAGTTTTGACATAAAACCTTAAACATTTTAAACCTCATACTGATAGTAGGAGAAACTACGACTAAGGTATATGACTAGATGACTTCTAGATGACATGAAAACCACCGTAGATCCCTGCTTTACCACCATTATTCACATAAATTCTTTCTCACATATCCATGATACTTGTTCTCATCATTCCTAGAATGATCAAGTTGTTTTCTTTATTACGGGTGATTTGATTCTAGGGGTAAGTGTTATTAGGGATTATTTTTTACCTTTTATTCTTTTTGTATTGCGGAAAATATATTTATTAATTCAAATTCATCTTCTTTTTTTTGTATTGCATGACAATTTTGTGATATTTAAGGTGTTTTAATTTATTGAATCAATTAACTGCCTTTTTTTCATATGAAAAATATGAAATCTAGTGTAGTTATATTTCAATAGGGTTTTGGGTCACTGATATCTATTATTGAACATAGTAGATGACCATTCCAATTGTGTAATCATAGGATTAGTGTAGGGTACCCAGACCAAGGATCCCTACAGACCCAATTTTGATACTAAATATGAATTAATCCATTATCAATTGAATCCTTAAACAGAAACATGAAAATGAATGAACCTGGCATGAATCTTCTCTTGATTTCAAAACAAATCCTTATTACTATTATTCAATATTTCTCCAATCAATAAATCAATTTGAATTTCAATTTAATTAATTAATTTAGAACATATAGATATTCCCTATGGGTTCTACACTAAGGATTTATAATTATTACATTTTTATATATATCATATGAGGTTTATAAATTATTAATTTTTTATACCCCTGTATGTTTTGAACGAATCCCTACAAGATCTCATATTAATTATTATCATAAAATTTTTATTATATATTAGAATCCCCTAATTATGTTTTTCCACCCCAACTGGTAGAAAAAAGTGAAAAGGATTCCTACCAGATATATGTTAATGGATTTTCTTATGTATGTTGTATTATATTATCAACTATGTCTATAGAGTTGATGATGCAACATAAATACATAGATTCTTACACCATAATATCTCATCTTCTTTATCTCGAGAATTATAATGAAATTCTTGAAATAAATAATATTGTCAATGTACTATATTAGTGTAAACTCTAAGAAGAAAATTTTTCTACTAATAATTCTTTCAAAATTATGGGGTCTATTAATTGGTTAATGAAATTGGGATTCCACTTGCATAAGAAATTATCCATTAATCTTATATTATTATCCTTACCACCAAAATTATCCTTATTTATCCAAGATAAAAAAATGAAATGGATAATTCAATCAAGAATTTTTTTCCACATTTCACCAAGCTGATAAGGATTACCTGAAACCTATTTCTCCACCCCTTGTAGTGAAAATTTTGAAATATATGGCTAAATATCCCATGGATAATCTAAATACAAAAGATCCTTTATGTCATCCTTTAAAGAGAGAAAATATTTAAAGGAAGAAGAATGAACAAGATGCTATTTGCCTTTTATTTGGAAATAATGGACACTGGAAAATAAATTGAAATGAATTGAAGAATCAGTTACACCAACTTTAGGCATGTTGTTTTTGTTTTTATTTTCTTCTTTTTTGTTAAATACAATATTCATAAAACTTACATGTATTTAAATACAACAAACAAGAAATAATAGAAATGTTATAGAGTGAAATCAAAAGGAGCTGATAATGGGTGATTCCTATGTCATCCAAGGGGAGATTACTATTTCTAATTTCTATTTTGGATTGATTCTAGTTTTTAATATGTGTTACCATGGCATTTATCTTAGTTTCTAGATAGACACAATAAGAAATTTTTAATTTGTGGAATAAATGTTGTAATTGTAATTTAATACTAAACTAATAGTTTAGTAACTACTGAATAATAAATATCCATTAAAATGAATAATGAATATAAAAAATAAAAATCTTATCTAATTATATAATAATAATGATTTATCAAGATAAAAGTGAAAGTAAATGGATTGTTTATTTACATTAAATAATTTTTGTTAGAATTGAGCTAAGATACAGGATATAAAAACAAACTACTTATAATTTTTTAGATAAAGAAACATTCTTAAATAAAGATATGTTATGAAAATTTTAGAGTTAGTTTAACATGGATATGAAGACTATTAAAATACAAAGGTAACTTTATATACTTCATGATAAATCTTAAAAATTCTGAGTGAAGTAAATAAGTACACTTGGTAAATGGAATCTATGAGATGGATTTTCAAAGTATATATTTTCTAAGTAGTCATTTATTATATATATGGATTAAATGTTATCCCTAACTCAAATTCCCTTATATACATCAATGTCATTATTGTAGAAAAATGAAGATCAATGATGAGTCTTATATATATTGAAAATATTCCATTATCCCTTTCAAGACATATTTTGTAAATATAATTGAAACAATGATCCATATACCAACTATATTACCTAATGGATATCACATCAAAATGAAATAGGATAAGAATTAATTAGAACACTACCACAAGTGTTTTTTTAAAACCATCGTTCAAAATATTCCCTTATCTACAAGAGAACTAAAAAACACTAAGGTACATCTGAGTTAATGATCATAAAGACACAAAGGATATTAATTTCAATTAAAGATTGATTATATTTACATAAAGGAATATTATATATTTAAATATAGTGGGATCATATTTAACTTATATGGGTTAAGTATCTATATGCACATGAGTAGGAATAGGAATACTGGCCTCTACTGAGCATAGTGGGAGGATTAGTTCTAGAGACACATACCATGTTGGAATTTACGACCAAAGAGGTGTTTTATATTCACCAAAATTGGTGGTACATGTATTATTATTTTATTATAATATTTAAAACAAGGAAGTAGTAAATGGAAATATGATAAGGTTGAAATTAATATATATAAATTAAAGTAATGGACTCCATGTATTAAAATTCAAGGACTCCATATTTTGAATGTTTCTAAGACTTGATACTTCTGGTGAGTATTTAGTAAAAACTGGACCGAGATAGAAAAATATGGTACCAATAAAGAATGAATGATTATTGAATGGTTCAGTACATGAAAACCTTTTTCACTAATCATCATGAATAAAATACTTTTTGAATTCTACTTGTCAAAGCATATTTTTATGATCATCATATTGGAGAATATATTTTCAAGGCCACCTCATTTATAGGATTCCCTATGGAAGATATCTATATGAAGTGACTAAAAAGGAGACCCTATGGTATAAATATTCTTGGAATAACAAAAGGTCTTGTTGACATCAATAAATTTAAATAAGATATATAGATCACATACATTCATTTATGAATAAGTCATGCATAATGATCATAGAATATTAATTTTGAAACAAATTGGTGACATGTTTCTCCAACTGGTTAGTGGGAGAATTATTCGTTTTAAAGATAAATATTTTGATAACATATGGAATTTTTTATGTCTTGCCAATTTTTTAAGATTAAGGAATTATATTTCTCAAAGTATGACTTAAAGTAACAATTGTGTTATGGGAAATGTGATATAGAAAATAGATCTATGAGCTTATTGAATCTTGTCATAATACATATGTTAACACATTATTAAAAAATAATAGCTGAAACAATTGAAGAATGAATTTTTATTGTTATATAATCCTTACAGTAGAACATTCATGGGCCTATTAAGAGATTATATTGATTAAAATAATTTTACAATCTTAAGTTATAGGTATTCATCTCATGTACCATGACATATACTAATGTTTGATAGTAATGATTCATAAATCCTAAAAGGTGAATATCAAATAAATATAACATAATTTCATAGACTTGTAGTCAGAACTATCTGACAATACTTATAAAGGTATAGCTAGATGAGTTCATGGTATTTGTAAATGTGGGAATACTAGTGATCCTAGGAAATGAACCCATATCTATACATAGTTCACTTTTATTTAGTATTATAAAAAAGGGATAACGTCATATGAAAGAAAAACTTGTTATATTTAGTGGTTTTTTATTTATTCTATATCAATGTTTTTTGTTTTTCTGATGAAACTTTATAAGTTGTTTATCAATGTCATATTCCATGTTTGGGTTATACCAAAAGAAATATATTTATCATTTTAGGATAATCTATAACTATGGATTTATTTTGGATGTCAGGATTATGATAGGGTAATAAGAGTTGGATACTCAATTATGTCACTAATTAAGGGAATTTATCAGTATAGTAATGTTATAGTAAACATATTTCCACAAAAAATTTTAATTTTCCAAACCTATCCATGAAATCATGGTGGGCCTAGCAGCTATAACCATAGTCAGTAGAAGAATGTTTAACATGTGAGGACTAACTAGTCATTAGTAGTTGGATCCAGTGCAGGTGAGATTTTTTTAGAGTAGTTTCCTTAGAAAAAACTACTTTATATTGTAAATTAATTTTATATTAAAATAAGTGAATATAAATTTAAATATCTTATCACATATTGATTATTCTTCAACATAACATTAGTAAGATAATTTTCCAGATTATATGTCGCATTGATAAGTTTATATAAGTTCCCTACTATGATGAGAACCTTTAGATGATATGATTATATCTATTAAATATAGTTCTAAATTTAGATAATATACTATGATAGGTAACATAGTATATAGAATTTCATGTGAGAGTAATCATAAACAGTCTAGGCTTCTTCTCATAATGTTTACATTTTGTAATCTCCAAGACGGGATATTATGCGAATGGACTCGCTAGTTGGAATTCCACATTTTTTGCTGTCATTAGATATTACAATATGTGAGAAATGGAAATGGTACTTAAACTTTAATATTATTATCAATTCATGTTATGAATCATTCACTTAGATGTATTTCATAAACCTTAACGATAACAGTTTAGAAAGAAGTTGGATTTTTTGGGTGTTTCAAGAATTACATGTTGTCAATTAATAATCCAAGAAAGGATTTTTGTCTTAAATTATTATGGGAGTTGATATATTTACAATTTTTTTTTGAAATATAATTGTTGTATTATATTCCAGATCTATAGTGTAATGATGTTTATTTTAGATAGTCAAAGAATGATATATCAAACACATAGGTTGATGACACAGATGTGAAATATGATTTACGATATAACAGACATAGGGATTATATTACACAATGATCATTCAAATGTTGTTATCATAATTGTGAAATTAGGTTCTTTATCTTGGGTGCCTTGACCAATTATTAGTTAGTAATCTTGGACATTAGCTGAAACTGCTAAATGAAAACAAGAAATAATTTTATGGGGTCACACACTAAGTGTTTATTTTAATCTCAATTAAAATTTATTTTAACATAATTATTAGAATTAATATTATTCTCAAGACCAATGAAAAATTTTATTTAGGTTTTATTTATTTGATAAATTAAATAAATATTTATTCTCTGGATTGTGAATAGAATATATTAGTTTTGTTTTTTTAAATATTAAATAAATATTTATTTACTTGTTTATGAATAAAATATTTATTTAAGAGAATAAAATATTTTTATTTGGGTATTCAATAAATTCCATGTAGATTGAATGGACCAAGACTGTGCCTGGTGATGAATATTTATTTTCAATCTGGTAAAAAATATTCATCACTAAGAAAGTTAGTGAACTCTATAAAATAATAATACTAATAATAATAAATTTTCTTTTTAGAATGGGGTTTTATGATGGTTGTTATATTATTTAAGGGCTGGTACAAAATTAAATATTATTTTTACCTAAACCTTAGCTTTATAAATAGATTATTATGTCTATCATGTTGGCTAATTGAGATATATAGATTTTTTGTGCACAAAAAATTCTCTCCTAAATTATTTTTTTCTCTCCCTCTTAAGAATGAGAAATACAAGAGAGATTTATTCAAGATAAAGGGATGAGTGATAAAAATGAATTATTTGAGATAATTTATTCCCCACACTAGGACTTGGAAATCAATTTTAATTTCTCAGACATCAAAGGAGCATGTGTGGATCACTGCTAGATGGATTCTACCTATGGATCCTCACATTTAAAGAGAGTAAATCTAAAAAGGGACTTTTAGAAGATCAAAACCATCATAAAATAAATGATCATAAGACAAAGTATTTATTTTCTTCATATCTAAATAAATTAATTATAAATTTAATATGAAATATCCATACTTGGGGATTCAAGAAACAAAATATTAAAATAAATTTTAATATATCACCCAACACCACATTATTCCACTATTCTAAAAATCTTATAATAAATACCAACCCTTAAATAGTTTAATATTATAGTTATTATCAAATCATTTACATTGTTCATAACTCATTCTTAACAAACTAGGATGTAATGTGCATTAGAGTAATCATAAAATACTTGGGGCTATATTTTTATTTCAATAATTCACACATTTTTCAAATAATATTTTCAAAACATCCCCAACTATAGGTTTCCAAACATTCCTATCATTTTAAAAACAAAAAACAAATGGGTTTTATAAAAAAATCATTAATTTCATCTCATTTAAAATTATACAATATCTCATTCCATTTTTTCATTAAAATATTTATACCAATTAACATTTTCATTTTAGAACTTTTTTAAAAAAATTAAAAATTAATTTTCATCACTCAAACCATTCCATTTCAAAAAAAATTCATCAAAATTTCAAATCAATAATTATAAATTTATCGTAAAACCAAATTAAATTACAAATGAAATAAATTTTTTAATTAATTGATATTTTCTTATAAAATAACCTATCAAAATTACAATACTAAAAAACCCAAATGATGGATTCACAAGAAGAAACATGTGGAAGTAAACACCCCAGAATCAAAGTAAAATAATAAAATAATTGTTCTACTGATAAAAAAAATCAGTCACCCAAAACTCTACTCCATATGATAATATAAATCAAAGTAACACATTTTCATGTATTTTAAAAAATATCAAAAGCACTCAGGTTCTCATAAATGCAACATACACAGTAAAACATTCTTTAATTTTTTATTTTTAACAAAATATTGAATTCATAGGGTTTAAAATTATTTAAGATAGGAGTTACAACCATTAATAGATCAAAATAATTTAATTCCCATTTTTTCAGCATTTGGATTAACAAAAATAGTGTTATAGTTATTATAGAAGAATAAAAAGGGAAATCATGATTTAAAAAATCATTTTTCAATAGAAGGACAGTACATAAGGGTAATATGGTTTACCCTTACATATCTCATAGCCTCAAAATAAGAGTAAGTAGTTTTTCCATTACACATCTTTTGAAACTTTGGTCTATCTTTATGCAGTATGACTCACCCTTATGTGGTGCATGGGAAACCCTTATGCACCCTTTATAAAAAATGGTTTACCTTTATGAAACTCGAATGTACCCATAAAAAAACTTTAAAAAACCAGCTTAACCTTATGTAGTAGCAGGTTACCCTTACACATAGTCTAGATTACCTTTAATCATAGTATGTTTACCCTAACTCAACATATAATATTTCACCCTTAACTTTATGAAATAGTGTTTTACAATTTTGTAACCCTTGAAATTTCTAGGTTACCATTATGCAACACATCTTGCATATGGATAGAAGGTCCTTACCCTTACACAGACCCCATTTTATATGTAGGGGTAAATATTAACTTAAAAAATATTTCCTTAAAAAATAATTATAAAATGAAACCAAAAATGGTTCTCAATAGCATAGAAAGTCCCCAACACATTTGGAAAAAAGAAACATCACAAAAAAAGAAAATTATTTAAATAAAATATCAATATGTTATAATTATCACCACCATAAATGATTTCTTACCCCATATATTCAATCAAGAAAACTCCATATTAAATATATGAGGCCACTATTCTCTTATTAATTCCTTAGGATCCCATGTACCTTGTGAATCAAAACCTTATTTGCATAACTCCCAAACCCAGGGTATGGATTTACCTCAAAGAAAATTTTTCTTTGAATTAATAATCTGAATTGATTTCTTGGTCATGGATAAATCAGGTTTCACATCACAATCATCCCATATCAAGACATGAGATGGATTTGAGAGATAATTTCTATTATGTGACACATAGAAATTTTTTTGGATAGATTTGATCAGTGGTGGAAAATCCAAATAGCATGCCACCTTACCAATATTCTCAATAACCTCAAACAATACCACA
Source organism: Viscum album (assembly GCA_963277665.1). Lineage (NCBI taxonomy): Eukaryota > Viridiplantae > Streptophyta > Magnoliopsida > Santalales > Viscaceae > Viscum > Viscum album. Next base: position 723,098,101 of record OY728130.1, on the reverse strand, counting down.
TATCAAGGTGCCAACTTACCCTATTTTTCAATCTATTAGCAACCTAACCATGGTGAAACTATTAGAAACACCAGTTCACCAATGACAAATGCCAAAGGATATCAATGATGATCAACACAGGCTTTGTAATGGAACTTTTTCATTACCATTATCTATCAAAACAGCTGAATCTTTTACCTAATTTTATAAAAAAAACTGGCTCCCATTAGGGAAGCTTCACCTACCTACAAACAATAATGTGGGAATTTTCATGATTTCCCATACACAGTCTCAAAGGGTACCCAATTGAAGGAAGACTGGTAGCATTTATTATAAGAAAACATGAATAGTCTTAGATGGCTATCCCAAGATCCTCCAAAGTTAAGGACCCAACCACATATCATATACTCAATAATTTAAATCAACCATTCCATATAATCATCTGTTTATGGATGGTATGTGATTCTCAACTTTACATGGGATCCCATAGCCTCTTTTAGGCCTCTAAAAAAAGATAAGTAAATATGGTGTCCCAAAATAAAATTATAGTAGAAAAATATCTATGAGATATGATGATCTCTTAAACATATAGATTTACCAATTCCACAACTTTGGTGTTATCATGAATTAGAATAAAGTGAGCTGATTTGGTTAATCAGTAAATTACAACCCATATCGTATTTTTTCTTTGAGATGTACGTGGAAAACTGACCATAATTTCCATTGATATATTACCCCACTTCCAAGTCGTCAATGGAAGGGGATGAAGAAAACTCGATGGATTTTGGTACTCAACCTTAACCTAGTGACTAGTATAACTATGGAAAAAAAATCAGTAATGTCAAATTTAATACCTTTCCACTATAAATATCACCTTATATCATAGAACATATTTGTGGGTTCTGGGTGTGCTGCCCACTGAGAATTATAAAAACACCCCATCACAAGCTTCCTCAAGGGTAAAGGAAAAAATAACTTGCTCACGAAGAATAGGATACATCATGTAGATAAGGACAACATTCTAATGGTCTCCCCACTATATAAATAATATCTAATTCCCCATAACTTTTCATTGATCTACTATTCCCGAAGAATCATATCAAGGAGTGCAGATATCAACTAAACACCTTCCAAAGTAATCATGATATAATCCTCCCAGAATCCCAAATCCATATGAGAAAATAGGTCCATAAACTTTCAATCGTAAAAATATTCCATCACGACCAGGGATGGAAGTCTCCTATTCCAAGAATTGGCAAAAACATTCCTCTTACCAAGACTGTAGAAAATATAGAAATATAAATATTGTAGGTACTCTAAAAAACAAATATTATAGAGGTTAAAATTTCTTTGAGATAAGATATAAATCAATATTTTAAGATCAGAGTTGATGGTAAAACTTTTATTTAGAAGGTAATTACACCCCCTCTTCAGAGTGTGTATCACAATTGTGAGTTCAAGATCTTATGTGGGATGAATTATTTTCATGAGGTTGAATCTGAAAAGAGAGATATACTAACACAAGATCACAATACATAATAATTTATCCCAAACCTGAACCTGATAAAGAAGGCCACATAGATCTACACATATTTTTGAAGAGTCAAAATAAAATATAAAGTTAACTGACCCTTCAAATCATCAATGAATGCCTGGAATTTCAGATCCCAAATAATCTTTACTCCATTCTAAGGAAGAGAAATCATCGTAGAGGATGATTTATAGAAATAATTAACAAAATATTTATAATATCCTTTAAAGATCAAGAATATATGAATCTCAAAGACATTTTGTGCTTCCTCCCATGTCATAATATCTTTCACCGTTTTAGGATCAACTAAAACACCATCTTTGAAAGCCATATGTCCTAAGGATTTTAATTCTGGCATCCATAGGATTTATTTTGAAATATTGGAATAAATTTTATGATTTCTAAAGATATCTAGTGATTTTAATAGAATAATGGTAATCCTTGGTATTAGAGTAAATAAATAGTTTTTCTATAAATACCACCATGGAGTAATCGAGTTACTCATGGAAAATCGTATTCATAAATTCCATAAGCATTGTTGGATAATTGTTTAGAAAAAAAGTAATAATGTGGTACTGATAATGGTATTACCTTCACTTGAATGTATTATTGGGAATGTGAGAATCCTTTATCCTAATATGGTGATAACCAAACCAAATATCAATATTTGAGAACCACTTCTCCCCTTTTAATTGGTAAAAAAATAATCAATATGAGGAAAAAAATACATATTCTTAACTTTGACCCAATTGAGCTTTCGATATTCTATACAATGTAAAAGGATAATGTTAAAATTATTAGTAAAAATATTTGGTTATGACCAGGGAGAAATATTAGGTCAGATAAAGCCTTTAGAAAATAGATCATCCAAATAATTTTTTAACTCATTCAGTCCAGCTGGTGAAAATTTTCTAGGTACTATAGATGATTTAGTTGGAGTCTACTAATGAGATACACCACCAAGGTTTCTACCAAAAGAACAATCCAATTTACTCTTCTCTTTAAAGTTATCACTAATACTACCACTAAGAGTTGAAGGAATTTCTATCAGATTTGAATTCTTATCCAATTCAAGTTCCACCATCAAATCTCAATCTTGAAAATTGAAATATGAGGTGAGATTCAAGAGTAAAACGTGAGATAAAATATTTCATTGAAGAACCATATTAAATATTTGGTACTTAAGCTCCTCATTCCATACCACATTAAGAGATAAGTGAATAACCTTGACAAAGAAATTGGCATACAGAGTCAAAGTTTGATTACATTGATCAAGTTTAAGGAATAATATTGATTTATCCAACAACATCGAATCTAGATAGAACTGCTACATGAAAAGAGACCTGAAGTATTTACAATAAAATAAGACATCATTATATATCTCAACTATAAAGTCCCACTATATTATTATAATCCCTTAAATCTTGAAATTAGTACATTTTACCATGAAAAATTCAGGCATCTCCAAGAAGTCAAAGAGAATCTCAACATGCTTCAACCAATCCTCTACCTCCTGGATCATTATTTCCCTAGAAGGATGGTGGTTTAAGATAAAATAGGTTTAGATAATGATATTTTGTATTGTTCCTATGAGGGAAAACACTTGTAGCCTTAGTAGGAACAGTTTTCGCTACCTAGCCCAGAGCTTGGATTGCATGAACAATTGCCTCAGTAAGGTTTTGTCCAACTAGAGGGTTCTATTACTATATTTCATCTACAACTCTCTAAAAGGTATGTTCAAATATATTTTTAGGGTAATGGTACTACTGAACATCAATATAAGATAAGAAAAATTCTATTCAAGATACACAAGATCATCACATTCAACAAATAAAAAATCAACACGGATACACAAAACTCAAATCAATTCCCTAGAAAAGTCTAGAATCATACCACTAAATTCCATCGAAGACACTTTTCCCAGATAACCAATGAAAAAATAGTCTCTTTATGATGATATTTGTCTGGGAAGTCACTCATAACATTCCGCTTAAGTTCCAAGAATCCTATCCCAAAGTATATACCAACGTCAAATAATAGGCTCAACCACCTTTGATACCAATTTTTCATGAAACAATATAGATAAACTACCTAAGTGGATCTCATTTCAATTTTAACATGACCCAAATGATGTTATTGATCCCCATGGGCTGGTGATTAATACAATAGAATAAATAGAACTAATAGGAAACCTTTTTCTAAAAAAGTTACTCAATAAAGAATTAAAATATATATGAATCCCTAAAAACTCAGCACGATAAACACATCATAGGATAAAAGGTTCCACAATCCCCTAAAAAAATTTCAAAAATGATAAGTCAAACTCTACATAACTGGTGGACCACAAACTCTTTCATTTTCTTCTACCCCCATGGTCATACAAGTTAGGTACATGTACCATCTCTAATTGGTTACTTACCTTTATCTTGACATAGCATAAGATAATCTACAAGTTCCTGAAGCCAAATTTAGTGTGTGAGAAAAAAATCCTTATAGGATTTCACCAATAATTTCATAAGAAATCTATATCAAATAAATAATTTATACTTAAATTTAAATAAATATTGACAAGGGAAATTTTAAAAAAGTCATAATAAAGCATGAGTTTTAAATATTTCAATGGAGGGTATAAATTAGAAACAAAAGTGTATTTCCATTTAAGTAGGAATGAATATAAAATTTTATCTAAAGAGGCATGAATAACTATTTCAATAAAAATAAACATTATTAAGAAATTTCATAAATTGGCATGTAAAATCATTTTCAAACATCGTACCATGGGTATAATTCTTAGGTATTATTTAGTAAATTCAAGTTATGATATTCTCATGGACTCATTGAGTTACTACTCTAGGTATTCACACATATTCATAGAATCAAGCCTAGGGATAATATAAATTAATCCCCAAATAAATACACTTTGACCTCAAAATATTTTAATTTTTTAGTTATCTTCAAATAATTTCTATTGTGCATAACCCATTCCAAGGTAATCCAGATCTCATGTGAATTAGATTAATCATAAAATAATTGAGGCTATATTTTTCATTTCAATCATAAAAATATCATTAAAATAATTATTTCTAATCAAACCTAAGTACAAGTTTCAAAACATGCATTTTAATTGAAAATACAACAATAAATGGTTTCTTAATAAAAAATTAATTCCTTTCATCTCATTTTAAATTGGAAAATATATAATTACCTTTATTTCATCAAAATTATGCTAAAATTCACCATTTAAATTTTGGAATGTTTTTCTGAAAATCAACAATTAATTTTCAATGTAATTATTAAAGGGTTTTCATCACTCATACCACAAAATTTCTAAAACCATTTAATAAAATTTCAAATAAAGCTTTATAAAATGATTGGAAAAGTAATAAAAAGTAGATAAGAAATGAATGTTTCATATAAAAGATATTGACTTATTAAATTAAATACATTAATTATAATTATTCAAAACTCTAATCAGAGACCTTCAAGAAGAAATAAGTGTATGTTCACACCCCAAAATCAAAGGAAAACAACAAAACAAATATTCTACCGATCACCCAATAGCTATTCTCTCAAAAAATTTCTCTAAAGGATAATAAAAATCAAATCCACATAGGTTTGAGTATTTTAAGAAATACCATAGAAACTTTGGTGGACATAAATAAAAACCACAAATTAAATCACTCGTTAATTTTCCATTTTAACTAAATCATTAATGTGAAGGGTTTAAAATCATTTAAAATTGGCGTTACAAACGTTAACGGATCAAAATAATTTAATTCCCATGTTTTTCAAATTTTTGGATCAACCAAACTAGTATTACAAATGTTCTAGATGTAGAAAAATTGAAGTTAGATTTTAAAAACATATTTTGCATTAAAAAGGAACTACATAGTGGTAACATATTTTAACCTTATGTAGCTCATAAACTCCACATAAGTGTAAGATGTTTTAACACTATTCATCATTTAAAAACTCTAGTATACCCTTAAACAATGAAACTTACCCTTATGTGGAACTTGAGGTACCCTTACGCACCCTTTAGAAAAAGGGAGTTACCCTTAAAAAACTCCAATGTACCCTTACACAACCTTTAAAAACACCGTATTACCCTGATGTAGTGGAATATTACCCTTACACACATGCTAGATTACCTTTACGCATATCAGGTTTACCCTTAAATGGTGTATAATATTTCATCCTTACCTTTACACAATTGTGTTTTACTTTTATGTAACACTTGAAAATTCATGTTTTCGTTTATGCAACACATCCTACATTTGGTTAGAGGGTATTTACACTTACATAGACCCCATGCCCGATATAAGGGTAAATATTTACCTAAAAATATATATTTCATTTTAAATAAAACATTATAAACTAAAACCAAAAGGGTTCTAAAGATCATGGACAATCACAAACACATCGAAAACCAAAATAAGCATCAATAAATAAATAAAATATCTAAAAGTAAATATTGCGATGTTACAAAGTCTATATACATGGAATTTAATCTGTACAACATAGTGTGTGGGACCCACCATGGTCCAAGACCTATTTCTCACTAAACATGATATCACTAGATTAGTATGGGTATACAGGGTGTACTCTGTGATACATGACCTATAAGACACACAAACTACCTGATCATGTACTTTTGGTACATGGATAGACTATTGATCCAAGGTCACATGACATGTGGGCCTTCCACACGGTGTGTGATATTTATAGTGGCTTGAACCCCTAGTCACTTTTAGAAACTGAGATACAAAACATGTGTTCCTCTAGATTACATGGCATGTCATAAATATTTTCACACCAAGCATAGTTTCTACCTTATTTCTCTTAGGATCTACCTAGTCTGTCACTAGCTTCACCTAAATCTTTTCTAAAGGATTGATCTAGAATGAAATCTTTTCCTCCATTGGTTTTTGGTCTCCGATGGTTGGACAACAGTACTTCTATTGACTGGGTCGAGATCTATTTCATATCCCATCACTAAAAGGGGGTCTTGATACCAATAACAACTGTGATCTATCACTAACTCCTAAAAATAGTATATATCAAATGAAAAAACCTCTTATCATCAATTCTTGGCCTTCAGTGGCTAAAAATTGGGATTCCTATCACTCTCAAGTGATCTTCCAAGCCTCCCATCATCAAAAAAATGTTACTATTCTCAAAACCATATCCTAAAATATTTTTTCCCTAAAGGTACTTATATGAACATTTAATATATTATATTCACACAAGCACCACAAATTCAAAGGTTAAATCACACTTAAACTAATCCAGAAATGTCAAATCACTTACCCCATGGTCCAACGATGAAGAATGAGATGAACGAAGATAAGAGAGGCACAAAAACAAAGTGATATTTTTAGTTGGAATATGAAATCTTGTGCAAAGATCATAATTGAAGAAACTAAAAACAATGGTAGTCATGGTGAAATAAAAATAGATAACTAGTATCAAGGACAACAATTAAATTTCTAGATCATGCATAAAAATAAAATCAAAAATGAAAAAAAAAATATGATCAATGATCAAGAATCAAATCACAGGGGCAGATATCCATAAATAATGAGCCATATCTCAAGAATAGATCAATAGTTGGTAAATAACATGTTATCTAGTGATGTTGTTAAAAATTACACTACATTCGTTTTTCTTCCTATGAATCTTCTTGGTCCATTCGTCATTGATCCATGGTCCCAACCTCATCATCTCCAATAGTGGAACTTCTTTTCCTACCCTCTAATATTCTAGGGTTATGAGACTAGCCATATAAATTTTCCATAGACACTTATTTATTTAAGATGGGAAAGATTTTGTAATTGGAATAAATTAATCACATAAATTATTTAATTTATTCAACAGACCCACCAACTATTTCTTTTCATAGAATGTCTGATTCCAAACACTCTTATATCAAAACTAGGGTAAATGATATGATTTAAAAGCAACCATGGTTTTGATATTTTCCATCTGAGGTCCTTATTGGTGGGAAAAATATTTATTCCAAAAAAAAATACACACATGTGATTTAATATTTAAAATATTTTTTATATATTAAATTTTGGGTCCAGCGACACACAAAAAATCATGTCAAATCCAAGGAAAAATCCATAGATACATAAGGAAATATTCAAAAGATATAATTCCCCATACAATATTTGTTACATTCTCTCCAACTTCATGGGTTTTTTCTCTGAAAATCACAAGCTACATATAAGGTTGATGACTCTGAGCCCATATCTTGATCTCATGCTCCAGGGATATCTACTATAAATTCCAGTACTTTAAAATCACATGAACTAGTGGAATGGTATATCCAACAAAGATCCTATTATATAAACCCTCGATCTCCATTGGGTAATTCAAGAAAGTGACTCTATACTAAATTTGCATCTCACCCCAGTCTATAATGTGTGATGGGTTGTGCACATATTCACTCACCTACAACACATGGAAGTCATAAATCACTCTATAAAACTATGGGGCTAAATTCAAGTGGTATGAAATGAAACATAATGTAGAATTTAAGAAAGGTTGATAAACCTCGTGAATATCTTACTACCTAAAAAAACACTGCAGTCCACATTATAGGGAGACTCTAGATAAGTCATAGTCTCCTTTATCAAAATCTAATTTTCTACAATATCAGTTTTAATAAGATTTATATTACAACTACGTTATCCTCAAGTACTAATAGATCACATGAACCCTTTTATGAAATCTCCTATACCATTTATGGCCCCCCAAGATATGTCTCACTAACCTTACTTCAACACTAGGGTGGCCTTCATGGTCTCCCATATTGTGAATTTAAATGGTTCCATGTCGATAGTGGAGTGATAAATTCTATTATAAGTGATCTCCACAAATGTTAAGTGATAAACATAACTCTGAAAAAATACCAACATACAGGATCATAGTATATTTTACAGCCCATAATGCATTGTTAAATTCATATGGGGATATATAAATTTAATAAATAAAACTCAGACAAACTAACTAAAAAGTTTGGTACTTGGAAATTCCAATTTTTGAACCCATATGGATGGTTCATATGTTCTAAATTAATTAAATAAATTAAAAGTAAAATTATATGATTTTTTGAAAGAATAGAAAGAGTTTAGAAAATAATAGGTTTGATTTCAAGAGATGGGGCATGCAAGGTTCATGGGTTTTTAGGTTTGTGCAATAGGGATTCAATTGATTTTTTTCATTCATATTTAATGTCAGAATTCAGTGAGAAAATATTCCTTTTATGGTTACTATACACTAATCCTATGATTCACCTTTTTAATCATTATCTACTAGGTAAAATCACAAAATTGGGTGACTCGAAACCCTATTTAAACATATCTATAGAATATTTCATAATGGTCATATGAAAAATAGGGAAGTTAGTTGATAAAATAAAATAATACTCCTTGAATCACAAGCAATGCATTTGTAAAAATAAGAATAATGGAATTGATAATCGAAGTTGAATAAATACAAAAAATTAATAATAAATAGAAATAATACCAAACAACACTTCGCCCATACAATAACGTCACATAGCATAATGAAAACTAATATCTCATGCTAGGAATGATAATAATGAGCAACATGGATACCCAAGAAGTAATAGTGGTAAATAAAAGTGGAAAAATAGGGATATGTATTGTCATATATGGATTTGGTAGTTATCCCTCACACCCCTTGGTCATTGATGTCTCTTTACTGTGCAGACGTAGGTCAATTTTTAAAGACCTCCCTTGAAAAAACTAAAATATTCCTATCTTTTGTATCTTATTTTATTTGTTTCCTGATACATTCATGATGTATAATTTTACATGATGTGAAATATTTAACAGTGGTGAATTCTGTGTATCATTATCTATTCATATCTTTCATAATGTGAAAAGATTTTACAATGTGTAATGGATTCTCATAGTGTGTATTATTTCATGACTTGCAATGGGTGGCTGTGACTTCCACCAATGATGTCACATCATGTAATGAAATATATAATGTATAAATGGATTCCTATATTCACACAACTCTATTTCATCCTTAATTTTCCAGTGATGTGTTTCATTTCTTCACGAAGTGTCTTTCTCTTAAGAAAATCATCCATTTTTTTCTCCTTTTCCATGTATAAATTTTATCCTTCCAGAAAACATAAAAGTAGTAAAAAAATAGAACAATTGGAAATATTAGCATTTAAATTATATAAATTAATATGTAAAATCTCTCTAAAATATATTCATTAAATACACATATCAAAAACCCCCACACTTGAATTTTGACTTGTCCTCAAGGATAGAATTTGAACATAATTCAAAGGATTATCACTTTTCTATGATTTAAACTCAATTTCAACAAAATAAATTTTTTAAATGGAAAATTAAAAATTTAAGTATCACACATGAAAATTCATTAATGCCTCAATTTTCAAAGAAAAAAATACACTAAGTATTATAATTTTACTCTTTAAAATACCCAATCCTTTTCAGCCATCCATTTTTATTTTTCAATTCCTTATTAATATGCATGCCATTTTTAGTTTAACCCACTTTAATTTTTACACTCATCATTAGGGTACAATTTTAAATACAATGATGAATATACCTCAAGAAAATTTCACTTACCATAGGCTTTCAAGGCATCCAAAATCTCCTCCACATATAGACAGAATCATATGTAATCACAAGGGCATCACCATTATGGTTCAAATGACTCAGAGGCTTAAGGTAGGTCAGAAAATGATGTAATAAATACAACTAAAAAAGGAGGTTTTTCTCTAAATAAAAATTCATGATATCAAAAGGTAAGTTCAAAATAAATCTCACTATATAGATGTCATCTCAATCATTCCCCAAAAAAGGACAAAGTGGGACCATGAAGAATGTAATCACAATAAATAAATCTACCTATATTTCTCTTTTTTTTATTTTCTTGTTTTTTGAATTCTATATTTAGTGAAAAATTTACATCCACCACCTAACCACATTTTACTGAAATATCATCGGTCTAGAAATAGTTATTTTTTATCCTTTAAAGACAAAATCCATTTTTTTATCTTATTCTTTTTCATATGTTTTTTTCTTTTTTAAGAGAGTGGTAAATAATGAATTAAAATGAAAAATAAATGGATTATACCTAAATCATAATGGATAATCCCCCCCAAAAATCACCATTAAGTTATATCCCAGTACACCATAGACAATCCTTCCCCCACACTTATTATTTTAAATATCATAAAATATATTTAGAGTATGGTATGAATACATAAGATAGGATTATAACGTTGGTCATTTACTTAATAGTATATTAATGGATTCTATGGGATTAAGAAGGATTAAAGTAAGGTGGGTCCAAGGATAATGCTCTAAATAAAAAATGACTCAATCATATTAAAAATTATTATGTTCAGTCATATTTTTGATAATATTCCAAGAAGGTTCTTTAACAGAACATGCCCGAGTTTCACTAGAAATATACTATAAATAGATTGAGAAATATTAGGATTATAGGATGTCTCGGTAATGAGAAAGATGTTTTGGGAAAAACTCTCATGGAAATTAATATGAATAGTGAAATAAATGAATGAAAATATCAGAAATCTGAATCCTAGAAATATCTTTGAAAAAATTCATTTACCAAAATGAACATGCTCCTCAAATCACGATTTTTCAAATTACAATCCACATTATTATCTCTAAAAATTATTTCCCCTATTTTTCTCATTAAAATTTATTAAAAATTAAATTTCAAAATCATGGTATGGTAATTATCCTAGGAAGTGCATGTCTTATAATTAAATTAAGCAATGAAAGAATCAAGTGTGGTCATGTAATTTACAATTAAACATTTGAAATTTTTTTAATTTGGGTAATATAGATGAAAATTACATAATTGAAATTCTTAATCCCCTTTTAATAAATTTTATTTTCATGCCAAATGTTACTTAGTACATATATGTTGAGGTCTTAATGGTCCTACAAAATAAAAACACACTATTAAAAGCATATTTTATATCAATTGGATTTAAAATAATTAGGGGAAGAGTGAATTATTTAAAATAGAAAATAAATAAAAAAATAAAAAAACTCAAGGTACCTCCCAGAAGTAATTCTATTTACCATTGTTGGATTGACCTTACCTCTTTTAGCTCATGTGATAGATGATAGGAAAGGGTTTACCTGATCTAGATCTATAAAATGTCGAAGACGTGATTCCTTCATGTAGATGGGTCCTCTCCATTTTTCCAAAACTAATTTTACTCTTTCGCTGGTTAGAACATTATCAATTTCCATAGTCCCAATCCAGTGTTTCTTATCCCTCCATGAAAATAAAATTGTAGATCACTGAATTCCCAAACCTTTTCTTCATATTTTAATTCCTCTTGGATGAAAGTTTATCCATTATCTATATTTTTTTGTAAAATTTATTAATTTTATTCATCTTTTTCTTACTATATTCTTTACTTCATAAAATAGCTACTTTAGGTCTTCCTCAATAGACCAAAGTATTATTGGCTTCCAGTGGTCTATCATTTTAAAATTACTAAATTGTTTCATATGATTTCTTCATTTCCTAGTGTAAATTGAACTTCAGCTCTAATCTCCAAACTCTTAAACTTAGTTCCACATTGTGAACATTAATCATTTCCCTTATCATAGGTTAGAATGGTCTTCTTAAGATTATTGGAAACTTCTCCTCATTTGTTTCTATCACCATAAAGTTGTCCAAAAAATTGAACTTTTCTACCTTGGCTATAGAATCTTCATGTATTCCTTTAGGATGTATCAATATTATATCAGATAGTTGAAGCATAACTCGAGTTGGTTGTATCTATCTCAATATTAGGCTCTTTAATGTTTCATATGAAATTATATTTACACTAATATCTAATTCACACATAGAAATACCAAACTAATTATAACCAATATTCATCAGAATGGAGAAACTACCTGGATTTCTCTAATTCTTTAGAAGGATGATTGAACCTACTTCTAAACTTTCTCCTACTAGTGGAATAGTAACTAATTCCATAAGTTACTTTTTTTCGTCACTAACTCCTTCATGAACTTCATGTAGATGGGAATGTTTGTGATTTCCTTAGAAAATGGGATTATGATATATAGCGTTTTAAAAATCTCTAAGAACTTTTTTTTCATTCATTACCGACTTAAACCGATAGAAAAATTGTAGTGTTGGTTGGTACAAGTGTGGTGCTTATTATTCATTATGTTCATCATCTTCTCTATGTTTTTATTTAATCACTCCCATTGTTTGTAATTTATTACATCCTATAAATTATATATCACTTATTTATTCTTCCCAATTTAAAGAAATAAATCTTTCAGATCTTCATGGGGATACTGGTTTGGGCATCTGGTAAGTATTCCTCTATATCTTTCTCTAAGTTTCTTAACAATATGACCAACATGAATTTCCAAGATCCTCATTATAGCTTGTTGGTTTTATGAGTTTTTATTCAATTCCTTGGTCATATTACATTGATTTTGGATTATTTTGTCAACTATTTAAGTACAAATCCTATGGAAGTCATAATGGTTTCAAGGGTCTCCTCTAGTGAATGAACTTGACTAGTCAGTGATGGTCCTTGGTGTTGAGGTTGGAAATTTTTTATCTCAGTTGAAATACATAGCCTTGATTTTAATTCTACTATTATGGTTATTCTTTCCTCCATCCCTACACATAATTTTTTGTGATTATAATCCAGATAATTTTCATCTGTATAGTACATAACTTGGGGATTTTGGTTGGCCATCATTGAATCAAGTTTCTTTGAGATTAAATTCATTTGGATGGATGCCCAATTATTGTATACCATGTGTAATCCTTATGCTTGAAATTATTCTGGATTCCACTGAAAAATATTTCTATACATCTCATTCAATAACTCAAAACTCTCTTCTGGTTATTTTCTCATAAGTGACCCACCTTCAACAGTATCATGTATTGAGAAATTTCCTTACAAAATCCATTTTCAAGAAGTTTGAATTAATAACCATATTTATATTATGTGATGAGGGAATCGTTTCATTAATATTTGGAATCCCTCTAATGAACTATATAATGATTGTTTATTTATTTTCTTAAAACATAAAATACTTCCCATATATCCATATATAGTGAGGGCGGAAAAAACCATTCTAAAAATGTCCTAACTAGATATTCCCAGGTCATGATTGAATGTAGAGGTAGACTTTTGATCCAATCATATGAATTATCCTTCATTGAGTATCTAAACATACACTGTTTTACAAAATAATTTTTTACATTCTAAGATTGTAATGTTTCACAGATTTCTAGGAAACCTACAAGTTGCGAGTTGGGGTCTTCATGAGGTATCTTGGTAAGTTCGAGTGAATGTGTGATCATTTGGATGGATGTAGACATGATAATGAAATTTTGGGTAGTGAGTATTAGAATACTTGGGTTGACCCCCAATTTTTAGGTTCATCTATAATTGATCAGTGCTTACACCCTTGATTTCTTCCATAGATTTGTGGTCCTACTCTTTGGTCCAGCTCATGATCAACTCTTTAATATTGATCCCTTCCATCCATGATGTCATGTTCTTGATCAAAATCTCACTTTTCCTTTATTTTATTGAATAAATTATTCTTGTACTCCATATAAAATTTATGATGATCCAATTTTTACTTACTAGGAGTAGATTATTTGTGGAATGGATTATTACTTGAAACCACAACATTCAAGACCAAGAGTAAAATGATGAATTAAAAAAACCTTTTATCAGAATTCATAATTAATTTGAGCATAGTTACAACCATCCATAGAAACCGTGCCAATAATTTGACAGCCCATAGGGAGTCGTTAAATTTTTTAGGGATATAGAAATTTAATAAATAAAAAAATCATACAAACAAACTACAAAAGTATTGTACATGGAAAGTAAAAGTGTTGAACCCACATGGATGGTTAGTATGTTCTAAATTATCTTTAGAAATATATTTTTTTTGATTATTTGGAAAAATTGAAAGAGTATAAAAAATATTTGGTTTTCATTCAAGAGATGAGTCATTCCAAGTTCAAGGATTTTTAGGTTTGTGAACTAGGGATTCAATTGATTATGAGTTAATTAATACTTAGTTTCATAATTAGAAAAAAACAAATCACTGGTTTGGGTACCATACACTAATCCTATGATTGAACCTTTCAAATGGTCCTCTACTAAGTTCAATCACAAAACTAGGCAACCTATAACCCTATTTAAACATAACTACACTAGACTACATAAAGTTCATATGTAAAATTGGGAAATTAATTGAAGTAATAAAATAACACTCCTCAAATCACAATAAATGTTCATGAAATTGAAAAAAAAGAATAATGGAATTTATAATAAGAGTTTTAGAAATGAAAAAACAAGATTAATAAATATAAATAATCCCTAACAAAACTTCCCCCTATAATCAAATCACACGGAACAAATAAAACCACTCACTTATTCTAGGCATAATAAGAACAAGAAATATGGATACCCAATAAGAAATGAAGGAAAATAATAGTGAAAAATAAGGGCTTAATATCATCACACTCAGCTCTGGATGTCATCCCTCACTACCCTCAGTCATAAATGTCTCTCTACTTTGTAGCCATACGTCAGTTTTTAAAGACCTCCCATGAGAAAACTCAAATATGCATATCTCATGTATCTTATTTATTTTTGTTTCTTGATATTTTTACAAAGTGTAATTTTACAAGATATGTAATCCTCATCAGTGGAAAATTATTCATCTCTTTTTATATCTTGAACTTTCATGATGTTAAAAGAGCTCTCAACATGTAATGGATTCTAAGAACATGTATTATTTCATGACTTACAATGGGCGATGGATGATTATCCCAATTAACTCACATCATGTAATGAATAATAAAACTCAGAAAAACTGACTAAAAAATTATTGTACTTGGAAATTAAAAGTTTCAAACCTAGGGGAATGGTTCGTATGTTATAAATTAATTAAATAAATAAAAATTGAATTTGTTTGATTGTTTGGAAAATAGAAAGAGTACAATAAATACTAGGTTTGTATTCAAGAGATGTGACATTCTGGGTTTAGTTATTTTTTAGGTTTTCACACTAGGGATACTATTGATTATGTATTCATTCATTTTTGGTGTTAGAATTAGGTTTATAGGGTCCTTGGTCTGGGTACCCTACACTAATCCTATGGTTTCACCTTTGGAATAGTCATCTACTTGGTGAAATCACAAAATTAGGTGACCCAAAACCCTATTTAAACACAACTACACTAGATTTAATAATATTCATTTGAAAACAAGGTATTTAATAGATTATATAAAATAATAATTCATGAATCAAAAGCACTGTTCATGTAATTGAAAAAATAAGAATAATGGAATTGATAATCATAGTTTCAAAAATCCAAGACATGAATAATAAATTGAAATAATCCCTAAAAGCACTTCGCCTAAAATCACATCACCTAGAACAAAGAAAAACAATATCTCATTATAGGCATGATAAGAACTAGTAGCATGTATACCCAAGAAGAAATGGTGGAGAATAATAGCAGCAAAGCAGGGCTTCAGATCATCTTACTCGGCTCTAGAACTCATCCCTCTCCCCCCTTATTCATAGATGCATCTCCGTTATGTGGTTGTAGGTCTATTTTTAAATCCATCCTGTGTAAAACCTAAAATATGAATATCTCATGTATCTTATTTTTTTATATTTCCTGATATTTTCATGATGTGAAATCCTCATTAGTGGTGAATTATTCATATCTTTCTATGTCTCAAACATTCATGATGATGTGCAGTGGATTATCACAGTGTATATTATTTCTTGACTTGAAATGGGTGGTGTAGAATTCTCAAAATCAATGACGCATCCATCGTACTCAGTTTAGGATTTATCACTTCTTTTCTAATAGTCAAGCCATTACTTCCTTTCCTAATGTGAGGGTTCAACACCTTGTCTGGGCCCTCTTATATCATTCTCTGTTGCTTATTTGTATGGGAGAAACAGAGGCTCGACATTTCCATCTCTTCTACTCAGGGCGGTGGGGGCTTAACCTATATTATCAAGAAGTGCTTCGTGCCTCCTGGAGTAGTGATATGAGTGGAGGATATTGATTTGGGTTCCACACAAACTTCATCAGCTGAACTGGGATCTTCAGACTAGGGAGTCATCTAGACCCTCCTAATTTCTAGATCTTGACAGATCGAAGGGTGATGTTGAGTAGGCTGAGCGGTATCTTGAATCTCATTGGGATGATGATATCTTCAACAATCTGGTTAGTATGAAATTTCATTTAGCTAAATTGATTCTTGAATAGGCACATAAATCAAGGGTGAAATCTGGAGTTACATTTCTCAAGGAGGGGGAAAATGCTGCTTTTTTCCAGGCTTGAATTTAGGAGATGAAACAATGTATTATTCCTAACATCCTTCTCAAGTATGGATCCTATACAAATGATCCCCATGTGGTGGGTGGTATGGCTGCATCCTTTTTCACTTATTTACTAGAACAAGCTAACCCAAGCATGCAGGGGGTTACCCCAAAGGTCACTAATATCTTTCTGAAAGTATTCATCATTATGCATCCCCTAATGTTAATGCATTCTTAGAGAGGTTACTAGATGAGGGGGAGATAAGGGAGGTAGCTTCATATCTGAAGGCTAGTAGTGTGTCGGGTCTGGAAAACTTCCATGGTTCCTTCTATACTAACTCATAGGATATCATCAAAGAGAACCATGTGGATATCATTCAAGATTTTTTTAGGGTAGTATTTTCCTAGGGTGGCTAGTTCCACCACCCTGGTCCTCATCCCGAAGGTCTCGAGTTCTTCCTCTCTAAAATAATTTCAATCGATTAGCATATGAAAATTCTCATACAATGTTCTTTCTATGGTCATAAATAAATGACTATGTGATTAAATTTATAAATGTGTCTCAGAGGAACAACAAGGCTTCATTGATGGTAGATCCACCAAAGCAGCCATTTCTATTTTATAATAAAATGTAAGTGATTTTAAAAGAAAGGCCTCTGGGTCTAACATTTCCATTAAGTTTAATATGGATAAAGCTTATTATCAGGTGGAGTGGTCCTTCATTATTAACGTCATGCATAGTATGGATTTTTCTGAGCAGGTTTTTGATGTTTTCTTGAAATGCATTATCTCCCCATGGTTTTCTGTTTCTTTTATGGGGAGGAGTTACTATGTTTTCAAGTATACTCAGGGGCTTCATCAAGGGCATCTGTTATCCCCAAGTGTCTTTATTTTGGTTCAAGACTCTCTCAACAAGTACCTTAACAAAAGCCTTCAAGAGGGGAGTTTGGGTCAGTTTTGATATAGGCCAAATTTCTATGGTCCCTCCCACCTTCATTTTGTAGATGACTTACTCCACATCATGAATGGTAATTCCAGGTTACTATAAGAGCTTTATCGCATTATCATATTATGTATAAAATGGAGTGGGCAATCCATCATCCTAATTAATAGCTACATCTACCTCCTAAACTTGTTCTCAGAGAGAGGAGAAAAAATTATTGAAAAGTTGAGTGGGGGGGGGGGTTAGAAATGGTCATTTTCCATGAAATATTTGGGGGCCCCGATCACCCTGGATCACATTCATATTTAACACTATGATGGTATTGTCGATAAAATATTTAACCTCATCCTGAATTGGAAGAAAAAGTTCCTATGATTTGGAAGGCACATTACACTTGTTAATTGCGTGCTCTCTTCCATTCCCATGCATTTACTTTCTGCCATCATAGATCCCAAATTCATCTTACAAAATATTGAGAATATCTTAACTGCTTTCATCTGGGACGCACATGCGGAGGGTAGGTACCAATGGGATTAAAAAAATCACTTGTCTTGGGAACCCACCCATGGGGGAATTGGTTTGAGAAGTATTTTGGAAAATATGGACTATCTAAAATCAAGGATGGTCTGGGATTTTATGGAGGGGTCTTCACTGTGGATGAATTTTATTTCTAGAATGTATGGGGATAGACTGGATGGTTTAGGTTGAAGGGATTCGAAAAATTTGGCACTCGATTCGAAGTCACTTACCTATTTTACAACAACACTTATGGTGGATAGTCGGATGTGGTTCCATCAACTACTAGTCTACGAATTGGGTGGGAAGTGTGTTGGGTTTCTCGGGGTGATCAGTGCTGGATTTGTGCATTGAATTTACATTTATCCACTCTTATATTATTCGTTCCATGATCAACCCTCAGAAGAATTAGGTCTATTGAAATATAATTCTTAAATTGGATCCTAACAAGTTGGTGCTCACAATAGACTCAACTGGGAATTTATCTACTAAAGAGTATATGTAGATTCTCCAAGGGGGTCAAGTGGTTGACGCATGGGGAGGGACTCTGTGGTGCACTGAGATTTCAGTAAACCTCAATTTTCATGTTGGGAATATCCAAAACTGGGCCCTTCCTATGGATGAGGAGGTTCATAAGAGTGGTATCTCCATTGTCTCCTGATGTGATTTCTACGATAGTATGAAGAAGGAATCCTTAGGTCACCTTTTCTTTAAGGGGGAGTGGGTATCTTCCCATTGGTGTGGTCTAGGTTCTCTTTGTGGAAAAGATGGTTAGGTCTTATTGATGTAATACTTCCTTAATTTATATTTCCTTGGGCCAGATGTTAATTAGAATGAATGCAAATCGAGGGCTATTGGATTGGCTACTGATTTTTGGAGTATTTAGACTTCTCGCAATAGGGTTTGAAACGAAGGATACACGATTTTAGCTATGGGTGTGTTAGTTTGGGCCAGATACTTAGTGGTTGAGCTAGTTCCCTGATAAAACACTATTTTTTAGAATATTTTATTGATAATAAATGATATAATTTCCTCACATTGTGTTAAATATATTCATTTAGGAAATATTTGGGATTAGATCATTCATTTGAAAATTTGATGAAAATTCCAGTTTTACCCTTTTAAAATGTACTGTAGTATTTTGAAGATAACTATATTAATATTTATTATTTGAACTTAATATTTTGTAACCGTGTTCCTAACGTATTGTTATACAACTTTTATTCAGGACACTAGAGCTAAAGAGTGAATTTGGATGGAGTAAATGAGCCATTAAATTAATGGTGGACTGGTCTCGGCAGAATAGACATGAGTTCTGTATTTGGGCCATATCATCTTCATCCTGGCTTTAATTGAGCCCCAATTTTGAGGAAAGATCGGGAACATGGTTTCTCACAAATGATCCTTCTAGAAGGCTGGCCAAGTCACGCGTTTGGGAGGTCAACTATGCAGTGCATCTTGGAATAAAATATTTGGCCGAGTTTTTTATTTCACACTTAAAATGTTATGTAACCCTATCCCTCACAAACTCTATTTAAAGGGGTTTTTAACTCTTTGAGAGGTCTGGTAGAGGCTTTGGGAAGGTTTGTCTGAAAGGGTGTCTCTAGGGAGATCCTCACAACTCTTGGAAGAGGTAAGGCTTTGTGAAAACCTCTCTTCCAAAAAGGCTCTCCTCTCTCACCTCCTCTTTGCATTTATTTCCTTTCATGTTTGTATCTTGAATTTTTATTCAAATAATATTATTTGTTATTCCTTTTTATTCTTATCTTAATCTTATTAATTGGGTTGGAATCAAGAGTGGAGATGATATTGGGTTATTCCCTTTCAATCCTTTGCTCATGCAAAACGTCTCCACGATGACCACACCGCCCCTGGAAGAGTAGTTTTTAGTGATCGATATATCTTCTACCCTCTTCATTTAATTATTTTGAATCATTTAGATAATATAATTCAATTAATATGATCCATTAATTGTGTTTTTAAATTTTAAGAAACTAAACAAGCAGTTGAACAATTAACACAAAAACACACGAGGTCCAGATTTTGTGTAAGTTGTGACAGCGCGATCTTAATCGGCAATACAAGACCACACGAGATA
This sequence comes from Viscum album, assembly GCA_963277665.1. Classification (NCBI taxonomy): domain Eukaryota; kingdom Viridiplantae; phylum Streptophyta; class Magnoliopsida; order Santalales; family Viscaceae; genus Viscum; species Viscum album. The sequence continues at coordinate 723,077,625 of OY728130.1, read as the reverse complement.
AATTTGTAGAGTTAAAATATAATATATAAAAAAAATCATATTAATTTCTAGAATTGATATGTGCTCTAATTAACCACTGAACATAAGCTAACCTTAGAACAACAATCAAAGCAGGGTGCTGCGATTGCGTGTTCCGAAGCTAGCCTAGTGTTTAAGTAATTCCATCTTCGTGGTTAAGTTAACTCTTGTAGGGTTAGAGGGTTAAAAAATTAGGGGATCATAATTAAGTGGATATTGATTTAAATGATACTGATTAATAAGTAAATTAATAGGTAGAGTTATATCGATTATGCCTTTTAAAATATTTTCTATAAAAAAAAATCTTCTTGTTGTGTCTTTTTAATGAAACTTCATTTCAAAATTAAAAACAAAAAAATGAAATCTTCTTCCTGCAAAATACTTATAGATTTATAAACTATAAAAACCCCCATCCTTTTAATTTGTGTTTCAATTCTAATCTCTTTCATTCTTAGAAAACCTTTAATAAGTTGTTTTAATTTCATTCCTCCTTTGAGAAATGACCTTGGTCAGCCACTCTACTGCACCTAAGTACCCCAAAACCACTAATCATTTAAGGGCTCCCATGACAGTGCTCTTTCAAATTGGCACCTTTTCTGGGGAGGCAAGTAATTATTTCAACCAATTAGAGGTATTTATTTTATATTACATTTTATTCTCTTCCTCTCTTCTTTCTTCCTTCTTTACCCAATCTGGTTTTTTTCTTCTTCTTTTATTTTCTTCTACTTATTTTTAGACCATCAGCTAAAACTTATTATTTTTATTTTACTATGGTACAATTTCTTTCTTTTCATTTTTATTTGATTTATGACATGAACTAATCCTGAATATCTCTTAGATCTTGATCCTAATATTTAACGTAGCCTTAGAGCTCGAATCAGACATTCTCAGTCAACGGGAAGTTTCAACATTCAACCAGTTGGAGAATTACTCTAATATCAGAACATTGAAATTGGAACCATTTCAAATTCAACCATAAAATAAGAACCAATGGCTTACAATAATGGAAATAAACTTAATATAACCATTCGAGAATTGGTTTCACCTGATATTAACTATCAACCAAATTGTATTGCATATCCAAATCTTGAATCGTACATTGAATTGAAATCTGTATTAATTCATCTTCTTCCAAAATTACATGGCCTCTTAGGTGAGGATCCCAATAAACATTTGAAAGAATTTAATGTGGTTTTCTCAACCCTAGAACCTAGAAATGTCTCTGAAGATCAAATATAACTAAGAGCATTCCCATTCTCACTTGATGGAGCTCTGAATGACAGGATGAATTATTTACAACCCGAAGATGTAACTTTTTGGAACGATTTGAAACGTCTTTTCTTGCAGAGATTTTTTCTAGCATCAAGGACCACTTCTATTCTTCAAGAGATCTCGGGGATCAAGCAAGCACAAGGGGAGTCACTGTATGAGTATTAGGAGCGATTCAAGAAGTTGTGTGCAAGATTCCCACATCACCAAATCAGTGAGCAATTACTCATCCAGTACTCTTATGAAGGAATCACACCTATGGAGAGAAGAATGGTGGATGTTGTGGCTGGAAGAGCATTGGTGGACAAGACACTAGTAGCTGCACGTGCATTGATCAACAAGATGGCCCAAAACTCCCAACAATTTGGCGATAGAGGTACACCGCATTTCAGGGGAGTACATCAGGTAAGTCCTACTTCTCTTTAAAGTCATTTGATTGATACCAAGATGGAATAATTGATCACTATAGTGAGTCAGATTGATTTGGATCAAAAGAAATATCAACCCCCTTGTTCAAGGCCTTGTGGTATTTGCACTGAGACAAGCCACCCAACTGACTGTTCCTCACAACTCCAAGAAATAGAAGATTGTGCAGCAGTGTTCCCAGGGAGACCATATCAGCCACAACAACAACAACCATGTCCCCAAAAGAAGTTTGATCCAACATACAACCAAGGGTGGAAGGATCAATCAGACATGAGGTATGGATCTGAGAAACAATAAAGGCCCTCTTTTCATCCAAACTTCCAGCAGCCTCCACCTTACCAACAGGGTTTCCAACAACCCCAAAGAAGATTTGAAGCTCAAACATCAACAAGTCAGCAAAAAGGAAATCCCCCACCAAAGGTGGTTTCTAATAATGATGATATTTTGAAAAAAATTATTCTTAATCCACAGAATGAGCTGAAGAGTCATGGTTCGGAGTTGAGGGAGTTTAGGACTCAAATGATCCAGATTTCCACTGCCCTCCATGAACTGGTAAGTAATAATTCTGGAAATATTTCTTCCTAATACACTCCAAATACAAAGGTGAATGTCAGTGTCATCACATTGAGAAGTGGGAAGCAAACAACTGATACTTCTCCACCTACCATTCCACTGGGATTCACCTTAACTCCTAAGAAGCCCCATTCCATACCAACTGATGAGAAACCCATGGATAAAGATAAATGTAAGAAAAATATAGTTTATGTTCCTCCTAAACATCTTCCCTTTCCAAATAGGGTTGTTCAAACCAAGAAGATGGCTGAAGAGGCGATGAAAAAATAGGTTTTGGACACATTGAAGTGTGTTGAGATCAACATCCCTCTACTTGAAGCCATCAAACAAATCCCAAGGCATTACTAATTCTTAAAATAACTCTACACCAGTTGAAGATGGCTCAAGGGAAATGAGAGGATCAATCTTGGAAAGAATGTGTCATCACTCATTACACCAACTCTAGAAATGCCAAAAAAGTGAAAGGATCTCGGGACATTCACCATCCCATGTACCATAGGGGAGTTGCACTTCTATGATGCTCTTTGTGATTTAGGGCCTTCAATAAATGTGATGCCTCACTCTGTATTCTCTTCTTTATAGGTTGGTGAGTTGATGCCGACGAGAGTAGTGGTGCAATTATTGAATAGAGCTACGACATATCCAGCGGGAGTCCTTGAAGATTTACTTGTCTGGGTAAGAGACATGATCTTTCCAGCAGACTTCTATGTGCTTAACATGGAGGATGATCATCTATGTTCTCATTCCATCATTAACTTAGGTAATCCCTTCCTCAAAACTGAAAAAACTATCATAAATGTTAATGAGGGTACACTTTCCAGGGAATTTGGGGATGAAGTTGTGATATTTAATGTTATGGATTTCATGAAGTACCCCTCAGAGGATCATTATTCATTTTTTATCTCCCATTTTGAACCACCAAGTAAAAACACCATGGAATTGGATTGTCCTTTTCTTAGGGAGATTATGAGTATTGGTTCTAGTTTGATGTCTAAGAGTACTTCCACACCCGTTTCTATGGAAAAAGACTCTCTATGATTTGATTTTAAAATGGAATAATATTCTGATTTTGATCATGTGAACTATAATTATGACATGGTTGTTAAGTATGCTGATGGATTTTATGATTTATTCTCAGATTTTGATGATGTATATTCTAATACTAATGCTCTTTGTGCACATATTTCAGTTCCTTCTATGACCCCATCCATACACCACCCCCCTACACTGGAACTCAAGCCATTTCCACTAAATCTCAAATACTCATACTTGTTAAGTGGTGAGAAATTACCTGTTATCATTGCTAACAATCCCCCTTTTGAACATGAAGAAAAACTTTACAATCTTTTGAGGGAGAACATCAGGGCAATCAGGTGGACCCTGACTTACATATTAGGTACTAGCCCCTCCATTTTCATGCATAGGATTCTTTTGGAGGATGAGGCTAAACCGGTGAGGCAACCAAAAAGGAGACTCAATCCAACCCTTATGGAGGTTGTAAAAAAAGAGGTTGAAAAATTGCTCAAGGTAGGTATAATCTATCGCAATTCAGATTCTCAGTGGGTATGTCCTATTCAGGTTGTGCCTAAGAAAAGTGGTGTTACTTTTGTTAAAAATGAGGAAGATGATTTAGTTCCAATGAGGGTACACAACAGTTGGCGTGTGTGTATTGATTATAGGAAACTAAATCATTCCACTCACAAAGACCATTTCCCCCTCCCATTTATTGATCAGATGCTTGTGAGACTAGCTAGGAAGACACACTATTGTTTCTTGGATGGATTTTCTGGATATTTTCAGGTTCCTATAGTTCTGAAGGATCAGGAGAAGACTACATTCACCTATCCCTTTGGCACATTTTCCTACCAGAGGATGCCATTTGGACTTTGAAACGCCCTAGGTACCTTCCATAGATACATGGTGAGTATTTTTTCTGATTTTATTGAGACCTTCATGGAGGTATTTATGGATGATTTTACAATGTATGGATCCTAATTTGATGAATCTCTAAATAGTTTAGTAAAGGTATTGAATCATTGTATTGAGAAGAATCTGGTCCTGAACTTTGAAAAGTGTCATTTCATGGTAGAGCATTGCATTGTCTCAGGGCATGTAGTGTCAAAACATGGGATAGAGGTTGATAGATCTAAGATAGAAATTATTTCATCCTTACCCTATCCTTCATGTGTACGTGATGTTAGGTATTTCCTAGGGCATGCAAGATTTTATCAGCGCTTCATCAAAGATTTTAGTAAGATTTCTCTTCCTATGTCATGATTAATTCAAAAGGATTCTGATTTTGTGTTTGATGATTCTTGTAGGACTTCCTTTGATGTGATAAATAAGTGTCTGACCACTCCACCTATCATACAGCCCCCACGGTGGGAGATTCTTTTTGAGCTTATGTGTGATGCCTCCATCTTCGCAGTTGGAGCCGTCTTATCTCAAAGGGTGGAGGGACGTTCACATCTGATCGCCTATGAATCGAGCACACTGGATTCAGCCCAATAAAATTACACATCCACAGAAAAAGAGTTTCTTTCTGTTATATTCAGTTTAGATAAATTCATTCATATTTATTGGGCTCTAAAGTAGTTGTTTTTTCTGACCATGCAGCTCTGAGGTACCTCTTGAAGAAGCCAAATGCAAATCCTAGGATAATCCGATGGATGCTCCTTATTCAAGAATTTGATATTGAGATAAAGGAAAAAAAAGGGGTCAGAAAACTTGGTGGCGGACCACAGGATTAGGCTTACTCACACACTAGAGGATGAAACCTTGGACCAGGTACCACTTTAGGACATTTTCCCCGATGAGCATCTTTATTCCATCTCAGGTACGCATCCTTGGTATGCAGATTTAGTTAACTACCTTGTTTCCTCTGAAATCCTTGCAAATTTAAGGAAACATCAAGTACAAAAATTAAAAAGTGAGTCTTGGTATTATGTTTGGGGTGATCCATACCTATGGAATATGTGTAGTGATAAAGTTATTAAGAGGTGTGTTCTTGATCTTGAGTTGGAGTCTGTTTTACATTTTTGTCATACACTTGTGGTGGACACTTTGGACCCCAACAGATAGCTAGGAATGTTTTGGACTCTGGATTATATTGGCCTAGCTTATTCCATGGTACCCATGTGTTTTGTAAGTCATGCTCTTGTTGCCAACACACTGGGAACATTTCTAGGATACATGAGATGCCCCAACAACCCATACTATTTTGTGAGATTTTTTATGTATGGGGAATAGATTTTAGGGGTCCTTTTCTTAGTTCATTTGGTTTTTTATATATTTTGGTTACTGATGATTATATGAGTAAATGGGTGGAGGCTAAGGCCACCAGGACTGATGATTCTCATGTTGTTGTGGACTTTGTCAAAGAACAGATTTTTTGCAGGTTTGGAGTACCGAAGTCCATCATCAGTGACCAAGGGACACACTTCTGTAATTACAATTTTGCTTCCCTTCTTTGAAATTATGGTGTGACACACAAAACATCAACACCATACCACCCCCAAACAAATGGACAAGCTGAGGTTTTAAATCATGAGTTGAAACAAATTTTGGAGAAAACTGTGCATCCAAATAGGAAGGATTAGAGCAAGCGCTTGGATGATGCATTGTGGGATTATAGAATAGCATACAAGACACCCATTGGTATGTCCCCATTTTGGATTGTTTTTGGGAAAACATGTCATTTCCCTGTGGAAGTTGAGCATCGGGCTTATTGGGCTATAAAGAAATGAAACATGGGTTTGGCCCAAGCTGGAATCCAAAAGAAACTGCAAATTCAAGAGCTTGAGGAGGTTCAATTGTCTTCATATGAGAACTCAAGGCTCTATAAGAAAAAATCAAAAGTATCTCATGGTAGAATGATCCAACAAAAGGAGTTTCATATTGGATAGAAATTCCTTCTCTACAGTTCACGACTGAAGCTGATGCCTAGTAAGTTGCATTCCAGATGGTTAGGTCCTTATGTTGTGACTAATGTTTTTCCTTATGGTGTAGTAGAGATCACACAAAAGGACACATGAAATAGATTTATAGTCAATGGGTAATGTTTGAATAGATACATTGAGGTACTTCCTTCTGATGCAGTGTATTTTATCACACTGCATTACCCCATCATCACTTGAGCACATCAGGCTGTTCCTAACCCTTTAACTTTGTTATTATTTGTCCTATTTAAAATTATACATTTCATGTGCATATATCTTTTAATGGGTTCACATTGAAGAAAATGCAATATTTTAATTGTGGGGGAGGTAACCTTTTAGTTTAGTAATTTCAATTGTTTTCATGATTAAAAAAACAAAAAAAATGTGTGTTTTTCAAATTTTTTGTGTTTATTTTTCAATTTTCTGTGTGTTTCTAAAACTTTTGAGCTGAAATGATTCTCATCACCATTTTTAAATCCAAATCAATAAGTGAAACAATTTATCCCTTGAAACTAATCTTAAATGAATGCTGGAATGACTTTGTTTCAAGTTCAAATATTTAGTAATTTCATGAAAAGTACACTGAATTTTGAATCCCATGCCACATCTCATTGTCTTTATATTTGAAATCACTTTCCTATGAGGCTTCTGAATCATTATTTTCATAATCTTTACATTCACCTCACTTCTTGAGAGAACCTAACCATGCTTGATTTAACCAAAATTTGATTTATTCCTTTCAAAACTTGAGGGTTTTAGGTACTTATGTTTAAATAATTTAGGCATTTGTTTAGTATTAAAGACCCTATTTCAATGAATACCTTTTTATAATGGACTACCTTGAATATTTAAGCCTTTTATCCCATAGAATACATGCATATCCTGTTAGGTTAGCTACATTACAAGACAATTTTCCCTATCCAACCATCTCTTGAAGTGAAATTGCGTAATATAGTTGAGCTTTAGTGTGGGGGAAGCTGTCTTGTGTTGTGCTACCAAATTTTGTGATACTGTTGACGCTCCTTTTTCGTCACATTGTCTAAAGTAATGGAAAGGGAATTGACTTCAGCCAAAGTGAACCATCCTTTGAAGAAAACATCAAAAATCAATAAAATAATGAAAAAGGAGTCAAAGGACTTATGGTCATGAAATTTACATTACTGTCATGCAAGTATACTTGCGCATCGCCTAATTGTCACGCAAGTGACTTGTGCGCCCTAAGTAATAACCGCCCAGGGTCTTCAGAATCCTATAAATAGACCCTATGGGACCCCCATTTCGAGAGTAAATTTTCCAGAATTCAGATATAGAGCTCTGAACACCCAAGTCTCTTCTTCAGGTCTTCTGAACACTTCTAAGATAATTATTTACATAGAATGGAAGGTCTAAACAAGAGGAGTAAGGTCTAAGTGTTAGAATTCACTAACACTTTCGTGCTTAAGTGTTTTACCCTTAAGGTAAATGTACACACTTGCACGCCTCCCTACTTCTTCACCATACCTTGCGCGCCATCTTCTGGAAAGCCTCTTGGGATAATTCTAAAGGCTTTGCTCAAGGATCACCCAAATATTACTCTAAGGGCTGAAAATCACGCAAGTACCCATGTGTCGCGTAGATATACCTACGCGGCCACAACTTGCGCGCCCACGCAGTACCTGCGTACCTTCTAGGACTTGCGCGTCCCTATCTTTTTGGTTGCCTTTCCTACCCATTTAACCCCTCTTATGCCATTCAACCTATACTATTCATGATTCAGTCTTCAAGACACTCTTTAAAGCCATTTATGGCATGATTTCTTGATTTGGATTCCTTATCTGAAAGGAAATCCATGGAATATATCTCAAAACCTAGTGATTTACACATCTTAATGTCACTAAAGATTGAGATTTCATTCATTCAACCTCATCCTTTAAGATGAGAGAATCCTTAACCTGGGCCTCCTTTTTAGGAGTAATCCCCAGGCCAGATCCTCATTAATATGGGCATCCTCCTTAGGAGTAAGACCCAACCAAAATTCTATTAACATGGGCTTCCTTTTCAGGAGTAATCCCCAGTCTCAAATATGGGCCTCCTCCTCAAGAGTAATCCCCAAGTCCCTTTAATTTTCAAATCCCTTTAACTTGGGCCTCCTTTTTAGGAGTAAGCCCCAGTCTTAATTTCTTTTTGATCTGGGATTTCTTCTTAGAAGTAAAGCCCAATCATAAGTCCCCTCGTAATTTGGGCATCTTCCTTAGGATTAAGCCCCAAGATTAGAGTATCCAAATCTCTATAAAGCACATATACCTTTATGGACCCTGTTCCTGGATTTCTTCCCTGAAGTAAATCTTAATTCTTATCTATTTGGGCAGTCATACACACATAAACCCCATATCATTGCATCTTTCGTGGAACAATTGTATGGTTTCACCAATACCTCTTGTTTCTCACACCGAGCATGACTCACGTGAGCTTAGAGTGTAAAATTAATCATGAAATCATTCTTTCAGCCATAAATCATGCATTAACATCATACTCCCTTACTCAAACTACGTGGATTCAGATTCGTTTTCTAAAACAAAGGATACGTAGGTAGCCCATAAGTGGGTACAATCCTAACTCTGAAATAATCCATGTCTTCATGAATGACAACAAACTTCAAGTGCCCCACTGAGTGGCTTTAAAACCAGTATGGTCATCATAATGACCAAGATACTTTTATGTATTTTAAGGATACCATCAACTAATAATCTCTAACAAATACAGATGATTCTTCATCGATGAAGAACCTCAAATACATATAAAAGATTCTCTGAATTTTCTACATATCAATCATTGATTGTCAGACTAAAGGAAATCTCATTTTATACTTGGTAATGTAATAAGGATTCACGAACATAACTTAAATCTATGAAGAGAGTCCTAGAGTAGACAATAATTCCCCTAAAAAAGGTTTGATGAGTCCGACCTCCCATCCTCTCGACCAATGAAAATTCCTAAGCCTCATCAGTCCACAACTAATGAGTGCCTACCTTTGGAAAGTAGGTCCAAATGGATATGGAATCATTGGATGTTTCCGGTTCTATGAACAAACCCGTTAGAAACTGATTGGAATGTTTGAACCTTCAATAAACGAGGTCATCCCCAATTCCAGAGGAAACAAAAAATGGTGAACCCGATGTGAATCCTTAACCAAGTTAAAATGATGTTTTACTTATATGTTAGGCCCGTATTTAAAACTCAATGAGAGGGCCAACAAAAACAATCATTGAAATATGTGCTCACCCAAAAGATGTAGTGGCTAAATTTATCTTGATTACGTCTGTTATATCAAATAGGCACTCTTTTCCAAGATCTTCTGCATTTCCAGAATGGCTTCTCTTAAGTTCACATCTGTGAATACCTTTGCTGTGAATACTACTGCTACGAATTCCACTAATGCTACTCCTACTGGATCATCGTCCGATCTGAGGACGACATCACCTACTTAGCATCTTCAATGCTGGGTATCAAATATGCTGGTTAAGGAGTACCGTCAACACGGTACCATTCCAACTATGTAGGTTTCTCGACAAGCCCTCTAAGTGAAGAATTCACCCTGGTCGTCCAGATAGCGACGACCAGTGATCAAGAAGCAGGCGGTGCTAACTACCGTCTCCAACCGTTTCGGGTCGTTATCCCCAGAACGCAATCACCATTCACTCCCATATTCTGGGGAGGTGAATGAGCAGGTCCCTTAGGGCCTTAATTCAAGGAAGCAGGAGTCCTTCCTGAGGGCTCCCATCAACCATCTCCACCAGAATCGTGCGGCAGTGCGCCCCCAACATGATGAGGGTGTCGACTCCAGGCATTCGGCTCAGGTTCCTCGAACCCGAGCAGGCAAGATGAATCGCCAGAGGCGAAATCTGGTTAACAGTGAGTAGGTTCTCATCTCTTCCATTTTCAGAGAAGTCCACCAACCTAACTTGGTGGCAAGAAACGAGCAGGCACACACACCTGCATGTTTTAATTCTGTTTTCTAGAAGACTCGTCTGGAAGCATCACGCCAATCCCACCATGCAATTCCAGTGGAGTACTATAGGCAGGAACATATACTTGTTTATACATCATCAGCTAGTCAGCAGGCTTGTCTGACTATATATGATGGAGCTCATCAACCACGTTCGGCGAAGTGCAATCATCAGGCACATATACCTGCTAGTATTTATCAAGCCTACCAACATTCTCGCTTGGTAGCACATGGAGAAGTCAGTCGGAATGCTCTGGAAACAAACAGAAGGCAGACTTAACTTTCTGCCCCTACACTTGAGTACTGTTAGAATTCACTGATAGGAAAAGGAGAACAGGAGTAGGCACATACACCAACTCCAAGCACGGAATGGATGTATATCCCCATTCCTGTAGCTGAAGTCACCAAGAATAATCTATCAATGGTGAAAGAGTAGTAGAAAATCCTTTCTCATATTCTGGATGCTTTCTAGGATATTATAACAGCTTCAGCAACATCTCAAGGAAAGACACATAAATCTATCCCTACCAGTGGAGTGACACATCAATAGTTCTCTCCAGAACAGACACACACATTTGTTCTAGTCAAAGAGGGTTGTGGGGCATACTCCCACATATAATACGGACAACCAAGTCAGGCACATACACATGATTTGAGTACAGATCGTCAGCCTAACCTACCCATCTCTCCTGATAGGGCACATAAACCTTCTCAGAGCAGCTACTTTCATCAAAAAGTGGTTTCCAAGGAGAGTAATAATGCTTCTAAGAAGAAGATCCGCCCAGCATAGTCAAGAGATCAAGAGCCAATCTGTAACAAGTACTTGCTTGATTCTGGAGTTCATGAAGCCCTCAGACAGTTATCTATTGGAATTCAAGATTCTACTCCCTCATTTCCCAATAGTGGGAACATTAATTCAGAAGGTCTTCAACAGACACTTCCTCATGAAGGCTTACTTCATGATAGTTCGATCGATCTTGAAGTTTCATCTTCAGATGAGAGCTACAATAACCCTCTGTGTGGCCAAAAGACCAAGGAGCAAGAGATATCATCTTTTTCTGTAACCCACCATGGTGGTCCTCCCCAAGATGATGAATTTTGCTGTGAAATTCCTCTCTGTAGTAGTGATTCACATTGCCCGGAAAATGCTCTAGTGGACAATGTAGTGCCGAGAAAGCCCTCTTATCTTGAGGCACATGAAAATGTGAAACCAGTCATTTATGATGCTTCATCGCTAGCAGGTGAAATACTTTCTCAATCGAAAGATAGCCCATGGTGTAGGCCATTCTCCGAATCACCCCTATGTCATGCATCTTCTAGTTTGATTAGTTATTTCTCTACGAATCTTGTTGAATCCTATGAAGCAACAAGGAAGAAACAGCTCTGGTCAAATCAGGTAGAAGAATCTTCATTGAATGATAAAGAGGAAATGCTAAACAGCGAAAGGTGAAGTGCCAGTCATGTTTTGGCCTCTGGATGACTCTCAGTACGACATTCTAGAGATGTTGACATAAGATGGAATTCATGATATTCGTCTCAACATATAGAAAACTCTTTGTCAGTTGAAGATGAATATATTATCTTATGATGAATATGAAAATCATGTTAAGATAGTAGAAGGGTTACAACGTCAGATTGATTTGGCATCTCTATCAGTCTCTTGATATCCGAAGGCTGAAAAGAAGCAGAGAGACCTTCAACATTCATGCCTTGGTGCACTAAGAAGATTACGCCAGTTAATTGCCAATTCCCTATCTGGTATTCATGTCAGAGGATGGGGTGTTCATGGAGCACTACATTTCACTGTTCTCTCAAGTCAGCAAAGCCCGCCAAAAATGGTCTCATGCAATGTTATTGCCCGTGGCCGGGCACAATCAACTGGCTTTGTTTGTAATCAAAGGCTTGACCAAGAACATGCTTCAACTAGTTCCTCTCAAAATCAAGAATACAGAGAACAAGTTGTGGAATTACTCCTGCATCAAGCAAACAAGAATATTGAACAGGCCTCTCGTATGGATCAAGCACATCATCAAGTGACAGAAGTGTCAGAAATCATCCAACGGTCTTTTGAACCGGGTGATAAAAGTGGATATTGATTGATGCATCCAGCTAATTTCTGGACCAAGGTCCAGAAGATCAGGAGAGATTTTAAGAAAGTCTCAGACATAGAATGTCAAGAGCCGCCCAATCTTGCCAGACTAGGGACTCTTTTAAACCAACCCTCATAATCAATAAATAGGATTCGAGGAGTTGAGTGGGAACAATAGGAACAACCCCAGTCCACCGGATTGGGGAATTTTTCAAATCGTCAATCCCTACCTCAAAGAAAGTAGGTCTTCTCTCGGTTAGGGAAGAAGCCCAAGAAGAACGAAGAGCCAAATTATCAGGAGACTCTCTCCAAATTACGGTTCGCCAAGAAGTTCCTGAGGGATCGAATCAATGAAAGGCAATGTCTCATCAGAGACATGGAAGAATACAATATCACAGAAATGATGATAGAAGGGATGAAATTCATTATGTATCAATTAATGTCATCAATTCTGTTGTTTCTGATCCACTTGATGAGGATCACTCAGGGGACTCAGATGAAGAGGTTCCTACACAGGAATTTGTATGCACAGACACAAATGAAGAAGGTGTGCGTACACGAAATCAAAGGTTTACCCAAAATCTGGGTGTTCCTTCAAATAACCCACTTCCCCCTCTCCGAAAGGGATCAAAAAAGGGGAAGGGAAAGAATCAGGTTACATATCCTTCCTATGGAGAAGGCCAATCACTCTCACTAGAGCAAAGATTTGCGCAAAAAGAGGAAGAAATGAAAGAATTGAGGTTTTTGAACGGAGAACTACTTCAAGGTAGTCTTCCTCCTAAGCGTGCTGGAGTCAGTAAGCCAAGGGAGTTTGTTGCAGCTACTGAGATGGATCAAGAATATCCTCCTTTATCAGTACACCCTCACAGGTCTAATCCTACGGGTCAAGTGCAACAACAATTTGCAGTGCTGTCATCAGTTGCAGTACCAACTACCATACCTATCCAAAATCCAGTCCTTGCACCTACCCAAGTCCAAGTTCAACCGGATGTTTCTCAAAAGTTAATAACTACCATTGAGTCATTAATAGATCTGTTAGAGACTATGTAAGGGAAGCGTGCGTAGGTTCAACTAGAAAAGAAAGCTTACCCTGAATGGGTAGATTCAATCTCTCCCCATCAAGTTTTGGGAACCCTATATTCCCTATTTTCAATGGATTAGGAGACCCTGAACAACATTTAATGCATTACGTGTCTTGTTAAGATCCTTTGATGGGAACTCCGGAGAAGCAAGATGTAGTGAAACTCAGATTCTTCGTGCGAACCTTGCAAGGACCAGCTTTTTTTAGTACAAAATCTTGCAATCCTGGTCAATTACCAGATGGGAGGATCTTCGCCGAAGATTCCTTCTCTAATTCAGCTCAACGTTGCCAAGGACAACAGTTTTTGATCTTAGAAATTGTAAGAAAAGGGATAATGAAAGGGTCACAGATTTCGTTGCTCGCTGGATGGGATTAACATATTCCCTAAGCCTAGCACTCCCTCAAGAGGAACTGTTGCGAATATGTGTGGAAAATCTGCGTAACGAATTACACACACCATTGATCCCTGTGAAATACACAGGAGGGTTTCTAGACCTTACTTAAATCACTCAAAATATTGAAGATTCTCTTATACAGACTAAGGAAAAATTTCATGTAATTCCATCAGCTCCAGGAAGGAGAATGGGTAAAGCAGAGACTGCTACAGTTATGCTTAAACAAGCACATGTACCTGCTTCTACTTCAAAAAATTCATCTTCTCGAAGGGTTCCACCTCCTGAGCACCAACAACAAATGACGTTTCGTCAAGATGATCAAAGAGATAAAAGACGAAAACAATTTGGGGATTTGAAGAGCAAAACATACTCTTTCTGAAATGAACAAGTTCCTATTTACTTCATTTCGGCTCTAGAAAATAATTTGGTTCAGTTGACAAGGCCCAAAAGGCCAAACAAGGAAGGAGATGAAGACCGTTCCAATTATTTCCTCATTCATCAAATGTTGGGGAATCCCATCCAGGAGTGTTTTGTCTTCAAAGACCTCCTACAAAAGATGGTCGACTCGGGACAAGTCAAACTAAAAGGCTCTTTAGCCCTGGTAGCATGTGTTTCTGCTACTGTTCCAGAGGAGGGAGGCGAGTGGTAAGAAGTTAAGAACAAAAATGAACAAAAATATGATGATTGGATGGTCAGAAATATGATCAACCAAACTCATGATATTTTGCGAAGACAATTGAAGAAACCAATTATGCCTTCTTCCATGAATGCCGCAGCAAAACCCTCTTCACCAGAGGGAAAATCCTCAAATAAAAGGCATGATTCACAGAAAGAAAAAGAATCAGAAAGAGATGAGTATGTGTCAAAGCCTATGTTGTCTTTGACTCTGGAAGACTTCATGCCATCTACTTCGAAGCAACGGGCACTGCCCCACCAAACGGCACAGCCTAAACAGGTTAATCAGGTAGAGTCTTCATCGGATGAAGAGTTGATTTTCGGTTCTGTTAATATGATTCAATTAACAGATCCATATGCCAGTCACAGTTTCGATTTTGATGAGCCCGAATTCCCAATATCAAATAGAGGAATCAAAGGAAATTCCAGAGGATCAGGATACAGGGGAAGACATGGATCTTTCAGAGTCCATTATTCCAATTCTACCCCTGCTATTACTGTGTATGCAGTAGAAACTCTTGGTAGAGCCCTTCAACGAGCTCAACAAGAAAAAAAAGTTCTTCCACACAAGGTAGACTCAGCCCTAGCACAATTATTCTAGAAGATCGGTTGAAGTTTCATCTTCTTCCTCTCAGCAAGTAAATAGACCTAATTGGTCTAATATTACAAAGCCAGGAGTATTACCAACTCCTATCCTGGTACAATATGCATCAAATTCCAAAGCATCAACTTCTAAGACACCTGCTAAACCACATGTTCCTGTTGGGAAACACATGCCTTTGGATCAAAAGTATGATATATTGAAACACTTGGCCCAAGTACCGGCCAAGTTATCAATTCCGGATGCCTTGAATTAATCAAAGGATCTAAGGGAAGCACTCGTTGAGGCTTTGTCAGTTCCTCAGGAGTTTGAAACTGAAATTTCTACAGCTGAAGTCTACCATGTAGAGAATAGTCCTACAGAATTCCATGTAGTAATATATTTTACTGATGATGATGAAGATGATGTCGTGCATGGAAATATTAGACCTTTGTACTTATCTGGAAAGGTCAATGGTATAGACATCCAAAGAGTTTTAATTGATAATAGTTCAAGAGTCAACCTCATGCCCATTCATACACATCGTCGATTGGGCCTCACAGAATCTGATTTATCTCCTTCTACCATGATGTTACAAGGATATGATAAAAATGAACAAGAACCACTGGGCGAGATTACACTCAGAAATCAGTTTGGAGATCTTGTGTCCAATTCAGATTTCATGGTTGTTGATCAAGACTCAGCCTTCAACATCTTTTTTGGAAGACCCTGGCTACATCAACAAGCAGTTATCTCTTCATCATACCATCAATGTCTCAAATATTGTTTCGATGGTCAAGTTGGGACATTTTATGGTGATAAGGCCCCGTTCAGGACATGTGAATCTCAATACATTGAGGCGGAATTCTATCACATGAATGGAAAGGAGGAATCCACAACAAAGGAGATTACCAAAGTTAATGCTCCGTATGGTTTGGAGAAGATTCCAGTAAATCCATTTACACATGTGAGTACAGATTATGTGTTTCCTATCAGTAAAATTGGAAAGATAGACCCAAATCAAAATACTCTTATGGAAAGATCCATAATGTCAATTACGGTAATCGAGCCAGGGAATGTGGGAGAAATTGGTAACCCACAAAGTAGTGATGAAAGCACAAATGGTGATGTATTCATTTCATATGCTGAAATCCAACAGGTCTATACTTCTCCAATCAGGCCAGAAAAATTTATAGCAACATCGGAGGTGAACAATGATGTCGATTCTCAATCCATCATCTCCTCTTTATTACCCAAAGAATACCATTCATCATCAATCAGGTCGGAAGTTGAAGCTTCTTCTTCAAGATGTGCAAATTTTGACATCTCTTCTGATCATGAAAATTCTGCTTCATCATTTACTATGCAAGTAGAAATGGAAGAAATAACACATTTTGAAGAAGTAGAGGGAGATCTCAGAGATGCTCCTCCAGCATTTGAAGAGGGTATCTCTACCACCATGGATGAACTCAAAGAAATAAATCTAGGTACAAAAGAAGATCCACTCCCCACTTTAATCTGTGCGTCCATGACTCTTGAAGAACAAGATATGTATATTTCATTTTTAAAGAAAAATCTAGAAATATTTGCATGGAACTATACAGAGATGCCCGGGCTTGATCCTGATGTTTCTACTCATCATTTGGGTTTACTAGAATAACATCAAGGATTTAAGCAATCCGCGAGAAGAACGCACCCAGCTTATGCTTCCAAAATTGAAGCTGAAGTGGATAAGCTTATCAAATCTAACTTTTTCAGAGAAGTTCAATATCCCAAGTGGTTGGATAATATTGTCCCTGTAAAGAAGAAGAACAGACAAATTAGAGTTTGCATCGATTTCATAGATCTTAATCAGCATTGTCCTAAGGATGATTTCCCAGTTCCGATTATAGAACTTTTAATTGATGCAACAACTGGCTATGAAGAACTTTCCTTCATGGATGGATATTCTGGATATAATAAAATCTGAATGGCCCCATAATACAAGGAATCCATAGCCTTCAAATCCCCTCAGGGTGTGTTTTGCTACCGGGTAATTCCCTTTGGCTTAAAGAATGCAGGTGCAACATATCAGCGTGCCATGCATCGTATCTTCAAACCCTTTTTAGGGAAGTTTGTTGAATTCTATATAGAATATTTGGTGGTTAAATCCAAACAACGTTCTAATCACTTGGCTGATTTGGAAGTCATATTCCACAGGCTTCAACAACATAATTTGAATAAGAACCCCTTAAAATGTGCTTTTGGCGTAACCTCAGGAAAATTTCTAGGCTTTGTTGTATGCCATCGTGGTATTGAAGTCGATCCTGAGAAGACAAAGTAAATCCTTGGTATGTCACCTCCTCTAAATTTGAAAGAATTAAGAGGAATTCAAGGACACTTAGCCTATATTCGGCGTTTCATCGCCAATTTGGTAGGAAAAAGTTTACCCTTCACCAAATTTATGAAGAAGGGAGTCACTTACCAGTGGAATGAATAATGTCAAGAAGCATTCGATATTATCAAGAAATACCTCTTGAGTCCACCGATACTCATGCCACCTGTTGAAGGAAGACCACTTATCCTCTACGTGACAGCTCTAGAGCGATCATTGCGTGCCTTTCCTGCTCAGAAGAATGGTGCCGGGAATGAAAACAACCTCTATTACCTCAGTCGGACTATGCTTGAATCAGAAACCTGGTATTCAAGTATTGAGAAGTGCTTCCTGGCATTAATCTTTGCAGTTTAGAAGTTGAGACACTACCTGCAACATCACGAGGTCCAATTGGTATCTCACAATAATCTGCTCAAATTCATCCTTATTTGTCCAATGATTATAGGAAGTCTGGTAAGGTGGGCAGTTATTTTGCAGCAATTCGACATTCATTATGTGTCTCAAAAGGCAATAAAGGGCCAAGATCTGGCTGAACACCCTTCAGTGGAAGACACATCTTCAGATATTGAACTCCCTGATGAGGAAGTCTTCTCTATTCAAGAAAGTCCTCAGGCATGGGAAATTTATTTTTATGGTGCTTCCAGAAGTCCCACAGGGAGGAAAATGGAAAATCCTAAATATAACAAAGTTGGCTTAGGAATTGTGCTCATTTCTCCAGAAAATGCAGTGTTACCTTATTACTTCTTATTGTGGGAAGGTGGTACAAATAATGAAGTGGAATACCAATCTCTCATTGCAGGATTGGAGTTGGCACTTCAAGCACAAGTGAATCACTTAAAGGTGAAAGGTGATTCAGACCTGGTAATCAAACAAGTCAATGGGGATTATTCCATCAGAAAAGAAGAACAAATCCCTTTGTATGATTACGTCAGAGAGTTAATGGCGGAATTCCCTTCAGAACTGACATTTTATTATGTCCCAAGATCACAAAATGCTCAAGATGACGCACTGGCTAATATAGCCACAACTCTGGAAGATCCAAATCAGGATGAGACAACCATCAGTATTTCCCACCTTCATGCAATTTCACCTTATGTTCGAAGCAGAAAAGAGGAAATTAATGAAATTTATCCCATTCCTGAACCCTATGGTCATACTACAGGATGGATTTTAACTATCAGCGAATACCTTCAAAATGGAACACTTCCACCTGATAAAGTCAGAAAATAACAAATTTGATGACGTGTGGTTAACATTACTCTTTATGATGGACCAGATCACCTAGAGAAAATTCTCTACAGGTGTGGTTTTGATAGAGTTCTCTTCAGATGCATTGATGGTGAAGAGACAATGGCTGTCATGAAAGAAGTGCATGTAGGAATCTATGGTGCCCACCAGTCTGGACATAGACTATCTGATTAGATTCGAAGGCTTGGATACTTTTGGCCTTCAATGATACAAGATTGTGTTGATTTCACAAAGAAGTGTCATTAATGACAAGTACATGCCAACTTTATTCATCAACCTCCAGAGTTGCTTCATACAGCTAAATACTCATGGTCATTTTACACATGGGGAATGGATGTGGTGGGACCTTACCGTTCAGCTACGGCCAAGAAGTTTAAGTATATTCTTACTGCTACTGATTTCTTTTCTAAATGGGCAGAGGCAATACCTCTTAAGGAAGTCAGTTCTAAATGCATTGTTAACTTCATCAAGTCTAACATCATTACCAGATTTGGTGTCCCTCATACTATATTGACAGACAATGGCACCAACTTCTGTTCATCAGAGGTGAAGAAGTTGTATCAAGAATACAACATCAAATCCAATCATTCATCTCGGTATCATGCAGCAGCCAATGGCCAGATAGAAGCTTTCAACAAGACTCTGTCAAATATACTGCAAAAGGTGGTGGATAAAGATAAGAAATCATGGCCTGATAAAATCTTTCATGCTTTATGGGCTTATCAGACTACCACCCGCACTACAACTCGGTCAACTCCATATTCACTGGTATATGGAACGGAATTAATCTTGCCCATTGAAGTTCAATTGCCTTCGCTCAGAGTATCCATTTGTGATTAGTCATCTACAGATGAACAATCTCAAAAGTGATTGGATGAATTGGAACGGTTTGATGAGAAAAGATTGTGCACTCGGCACCACTTGTAAGTATATCAGAATCGAATAGCACGAGCTTTCAACAAAAAGGTTCATCTTCGTTCATTCATTCAGGGAGAATTGGTATTAGTTCTCAGAACTCCAATGATACTAAGAAAGAAACCTCCCAAGCTTGATCCAAAATGGTAAGGACCTTACTCAATACACAAGGTCTACTCCAATGGAGATTATTCTTTAATCTCAATGGATGGAGAACTCATCACCACTCCAACTAATGCTTGATTTCTGAAGAAATATTTTGTATAAACACAAAATACATCAACGGTCCATGCATACGACCTTAAACTATTTGCACGTCCCTTACATCCAGCATGACGTTAAACTGCATAACCAACGGTCCATGCATACGACCTTAAACTATTTGCACGTCCCTTACATCTAGCATGACGTTAAACTGCATAACCAACGGTCCATGCATACGACCTTAAACTATTTGCACGTCCCTTACATCCAACATGAAATTAAACTGCATCATCCACGGTCCATACATATGACCTTAAACTATTTGTATTACTTTCATCCCACACAACGTTAAACTATGAAAAAGTTCCCTAATTCATCCAACATGAAGTTAAACTATGTCCCCCTTCATCATCCTTGCTATATGACGTTAAACTATATAGAAGTCCCTTACGTCCAACAAGACATTAAACTACATAACCAACGGTCCATACATACAACCTTAAACTATTGGTACTTACGTGCAACATGACGCTAAACTGTATCGTCCCTTTTTCATCCAACATGGCATTAAACTATGAAAAATTCCCTAATAAGTCCAACATAACGTTAAATGGTGTACTCTTTTGTCCTTACTTCATGACATTAAGCTGCACAGTCCTCTTTTTGTCCAACATTACATTAAACCGTATTGTCCGCATCGTCCTAACTACATGACGCTAAACTGTCTAAAAAGTCCTTTGATACGTCCTACATGACATTAAACTGTACTTTTCCCCTACTACATGACACTAAACTGTGCAGCACCAATAGTCCTAACTACAAGACTTTAAACTTCATAGTCCCTTTATATGTCCTGCATGACATTAAACTATGCATCGTTAAGGTTGTTGTTACCTCTTGTTTCTCACACCGAGTATGACTCACGTGAGATTAGAGCAAATTTCAACCATAACACCCTCTTTGGGCCGCTAACCACGCATAAGTCCCAACATCATTTTTTAGGTCATTGTCCCAAAGAACAACTTGATCATTAATTCATTCTTTAATTGAACTACGCGGACTTTGATCCTTGCCTTCCAGGATGGGTATGTAGGCAACCTACCAAGGTTTAATCCCAAAACCAATCTCTTCACATCGGTTCACCTCCATCTCATACGATGTTGATTCATGAAACCATCCGCAGAATCAATATCTTTACATTGGTTCAAATTTGTCCTTGCTATATGATGTTAAACTGCACAACACTTTTTGTCCTATACGACAATAAACTACAATATTCTTTGATACACTCACCTGAGAGGGAACCATTATTTACATTGATTTTTCAATCATGTTTCATTACAAAGAGTACATGCATAAATGGAAATTCCCAAACCTTTTATCTTGGGTTAAACCATCATTGCACTAAAGTCCCCTTTCAACCTTCACATGTACGAACCAAATTTGTATAGAGGGTATTTCTAGATCTACGTGGGCTTGATTCCCATCCTTATGGGATACGTAGGAACATTCGAGTGTACCTTGAATCCATCCCCAAGTCTTTTGGGCCTAACCCCAAATTTCACTTTCAGTCCCTTGGCTGAAAAGTCCCCACGAAAACACACACTGTGTATTTCTTATAATGGTCCAAGCTCTATGACCCTAAACTAAGATCTCCAATCCTTTTGTCCCACACGATGTTAAACTGTAGTTCAAGAACTACGTATGGCTTGATTCCCATCCTTATAGGATATGTAGTGAAGTCTAACATTTCCATTCAAGACCCAACCACAATATGATTATGGTTATCATTGATCCGTGTATCTCTTCATACATTGGACAATACCTATCTTTATGTGTCATAATACTAATATTTAATACTTCTAGATCCTCATAACCCTTTTCTTGACTTCTAATCACAAAAGGCATGAAATTCTAAGAGTTCTTTTGTCTGACCATGCAGCGCGTGCCCTTATGCGGCCTTGTATAAACAGTATACATAATGGACCTATCAGCCAAAAGATGCTATCATTTGACTATGCAGTCAATGCCCTTAGGTGTCCCTACATAATTAAACACCTAACGGGTTTCTTAAATACTGCTAACTTCATTCTTGGGAAGAAAGCTTCTTTTTTCCTTATTTGTCTTAATGACAATATATAGGGATCCGCAAAAATAGCCACCCTTAACATACTTGTCCCATATCCTTTCTCATAATCTGAAAGTATTCAATCATATGGTTTATATTCTCCTTCCCTATGATTGGGTCAGACCTTCGTAGGAGTGATATTCATCCAGTTCTTTGATAATCTTGTTTGGAAATATCTTCTCCATATTCAAGTAACTATTTCCATACAGCAAACTCTATACTTTGGAAAATTTGAATCTTCATAAACTTTCACTGGATTTTTAGCACTAGGAAAGTAAATTTCTGAGAGTTCTTTTGCCTGGCTATGAAGCACGTGCCCTTAGGCGGCCTTGCATAAACAGTCTACATAACAGACTTGTTAGCCAAAAGATTCTATTTATTTGACTATGCAGCCAATGACCTTAGGTGGCCCTACATAATTCAACCACCTAACGGGTTTGTTAAATAATGGTAACTTCATTCTTGGAAACTACTTCTTCTAATTCCTTTTAGCTCTTTTTCATATCATTCCATAGATTAGTTATTCTTAAGACATAGATTACATATTTTACCTCATACTTGAGTGTGGTAATGTCTTTTCAGATAAAGTTTCAAGGAATTGGGTCAATTCTAATTCATTCGGTCAAAGATATTTCGACCTTAAACATTAGCCTTTGTATGTACGACGTGCATGACTTTAAACTGCCCACAAAAGACAAAGGAACTATGAATAAAAGTCAAGTTCTAGCTCACTAAACATACATATTGTATGATTTAGGTAATATTGAGCAATTAATAGATTCAATGTTTGTAGGGTTATTTACATTAATACTAGTAAAAATCAAACTATGCTTACTAGGCCTATTGGCTTAGGTAAAATTTAAAGCAGGTAGTAGGAAAATAGGTGCACAAATGATTTAAGATGAAAAAGTTCTTCATTTGATGCACAAGAATTAGAAGGACATCCACAGATTGGAGCCTCTTCACTTTTCCAGGAAATTAAAAAAGGATGTTGACATAAGTCTTCAATTGATGAACCACATCCCGAGCTTCATCAACAGCTACTTGAAGCTCATGCACTCGACCAACTTCACTATTTTAATCCTAATGGAGTGCTTTCTTGGAATCCACAATGGCTTTCATACTATTATTTTGAACTATCATGCTTCTAGAGTTGGCCAGAATGTGCCAGGAGCACCCCTCATCTCAGGTTTTGTGCAGGTAGTAGGACGGGTGGGCCTCTTATCCTTGGATTTATTTTTCTTGGATCCTTTTTCATTTGACTCCTTCTCCTTTGGATCATTCTATTTCTTCTCAATAAAAAATATATTCATCCACTCCTTCAGATGAATATCCTTTCTAGAATGAGTTAAGGAGGTCTCTGAACTCTTGAGACCTGTAGAAGATTTTAAATAATTCCTGAGCTGAAGCAGGAGTCTTCTCTAAATCATTCCAAGTCACCTTGGGAGGAATGAATTCATCATACATATCACCCAAAATTGGATCCCCTGAGATCCTGTGTAAATCCCACAGAATGATGCATACTTCTCCATGAGTCAGATGGAAAGAATTGGTTTCTGGGCTCCAATGGCTGAGTATATCCGGCACGAAGTTATCATGTCTATAAACATATGTTTGCCCAACCGAGATAGCTTCGTATATCGCAACTCCTTTCAGATCTTTGACAAAATCTGCACAGGTTTGTCGTACCCAGTATGCCCACATCCAAGCTGGCTTCACACCTCCCCTAGGACGGAAGTCCCAACTTTTCTTCCATCCTTTGGATTGATCCATCTGAGCATTTCTGAAGATTGAAGGATGACATTGTGGTTTCAACTCAGGCTTATAAGGTTTCAGATCTAGCATACAAGGGCTATGATGCATCATGTGGGCCTTCTCCATGGTTCCAGCATTTATAAATCCTCGTCCACATGAGATATTTTCTGAATCAAAGTTGGAATAACTCTAAAACCACAAAAATGGGAGATAGTTCTTTTCTTCTGGAATAGTGACTTCTCATAGATGACCATAACCGTACAAAGGCAGATAAGTGATTTGTGGGAAATCAAAGTGATATTTCTTCAAATACTTAGCCAAATCTGGGAGAGTGCTACCACAGACAGTATAATAATCATGGCCAATGATATCAATCATTTCATCAATTCTTTTTCTTGCAAGTTCATCAGCTGTTCCAATTCTTGGAACCATTGAATCTGTACAAAATCTAAATAAATTAACTTTTAAATGGGTTTTGTTTTTCATAAAATTTGTGAAGGAATTCTGAAAAATGGCAAAGGCATTAAGGCGTGCAAGTCTAAAACTTGGCGCGCTGGTATGGATGTGTCACGCAAGTGTTAATGTGTCGTGCAAGTTTTTGGCACGCAAGTATAACTGCGTAAGTCTAAATACCTTGATAGTAGCGCGACAACGAAGAAATAGTGGAAAAACAAGCAACTTGCATGGAGAATGGTCGCATATTTATAGGCCAGGCTACCCACCTGCACGCCTACAGCCAGTGTGCTCCAGCCAGTGCGCTCCAGCCTTACACGCCTCGCACCTGCGCGATGATAGTTGCGCAGTGATCACCTGCACGGCCCTTTCCCTTTGGTATTCTTCCTTTCCTCAGAGTCACATCCTTATTCTTCCGGATCCAACTCTAAGGGGGACATTTTTTGACGCTCCTTTTTCGTCACATTGTCTAAAGGAATGGAAAGGGAAATGACTTCACCCAAAGTGATTCATCCTTTGAAGAAAACATCAAAAATTGATAAAAGAATGAAAAATGAGTCAAAGGACTTATGGTCGCACAAGTTCCATTACTGTCATGCAAGTATACTTGCGCGTCGCCTAATTGTTGCGCAAGTGACTTACACGCCCTAAGTGATAACCGCCTAGGGTCTTCAGAAGCCTATAAATAGACCTTGTGGGCCCCCCATTTCGAGAGGAATTTCTCCAGAATTCAGATACAGAGCTCAAAACTCCCAAGTCTCTTATTCATGTCTTCCTAACACTTCTAAGTTAATTCTTTACCTAGAATGGAAGGTCTAAACAAGAGGAGTAGGGTCTATGTGTTAGAATTCACTAACACTTGCGCGCCTAAGTGTTTTACCCTTAAGGGAAATGTACACAATTGTGCACCGCCCTACTTCTTCACCACAACTTGCGCGCCATCTTTTGGCAAGCCTCTTGGTATAATTCTAAAGGCTTCGATCAAGGATCTCCCAAATATTACTCTAAGGGCTGAAAATTGCGCAAGTACCCAAGTGTTGTGCAATTATACCTACGTGACCAGGACTTGCGCACCCATGCAGTACCTGCGCGCCGGCTAGGACTTGCACGCCCCTATCTTTTTGGTTTCCTTTCCTGTCCATTTCACCCCTCTTATTCCATTCCACATATCCTATTCAAGATTCAGTCTTGAAGAAACTCTTCAAAGCCATTGATGGAAGGATTTCATGATTTGGATTCCTTATCTAAAAGGAACTCCGTGGAACATATCTCAAAACCAAGTGATTTACACATCTTTATGTCACAAATGATTGATATTTCATTCATTCAAACTCATCCTTTAAGATGAGAAAATCCTTAACCTAGGCCTCCTTTTTAGGAGTAAGCCTCAGGACAAATCCTTATTAATATGGGCATCCTCCTTAGGAGTAAGCCGCAACCATAATTCTCTTAACATGGGATTCCTTTTCAGGAGTAAGCCCCAGTCTCAAATATGGGCCTCCTCCTCAGGAGTAAGCCCCAAGTCCCTTTAATTTTCAAATCCTTTTAACCTGGTCCTCCTTTTTAGGAGTAAGCCCTAGTCTTAATTTCCTTTTAATCTGGGCTTCCTTCTCCAGAGTAAAACCCAATCATAAGTCCCCTCCTAATTTGGGAATCTTCCTTAGGAGTAAGCCCCAAGATTAGATTATCCAAATCTCCATGAATCACATATACCTTTATAGACCCTGTTCCTGGATTTCTTCCCTGAAGTAAATCTTAATTCTTATCTGTTTGGGCAGTCATACACACATAAGGCCCATATCATTACATCTTTCATGGCACAATTGTTTGGATTCACCAATACCTCTTGTTTCTCACACCGATCATGACTCACGTGAGCTTAGAGTGTAAAAGAAATCATGAAATATTTCTTTGATCCATCAATCATGCATAAACATCATACTCCCTTACTCGAACTACGTGGGTTCTAATTCCTTTTCTAAAACAAAGGATACGTAGGTAGCCCATCAGCGGGTATGATCCTAACTTTGAAATAATCCATGTCCTCCTGAATGAAAATAAACGTCAAGTGCCCCACTAAGTGGCTTTAAAACCAGTATAGTCATCATAATGACCAAGATACTTTTATGTATTTGAAGGATACCATCAACTAAGAATATCTAACAAATACAGATGATTCTTCATCGATGAAGAACCTCAAATACATATAAAATATTCTCTAAATTTCCTACATATCGATCATTGATTGTCAGACTAAAGGAAATCTCATTTTATACTTGGTAATGTAATAAGGATTCACGAACATAACTTAAATCTATAAATAGATTCCGAGAGTAGACAATAATTCCCCTAAAAAAGGTGTGATGAGTCCGACATCCCATCCTCTTGACCAATACAAATTCCTAAGCCTCATCAGTCCACAACTAATGAGCTCCTACCTTTGGAAAGTAGGTCCAAATGGATCTGGAATCATTGGATGTTTCTGGTTCTATGAACAAACCCGTTAGAAACCAATTGGATTGTTTGAACCTTTAATCAACAAGGTCATCCCCAATTCCAGAGGAAACAGATACTTCAGATGAAAAATTAAATTATGAAGAGATGTGTTTGCTGCTGAAGAAAAAAATTATATTGAAAGTTGTGCCATTCTGGAGATTTCATGATAAAAGAAGTTGTGCCTTTCTGGAGCTTCTAATCAAGGGGGAAAGTTGTGCCTATCTAGAGCTTTTAAGAAAATCATGTTCGAGAAGATTGACATTTTTAATGCAGAAATGTTGAATGGTGTGAAAATTACTTTATTTTTCATAATGATGGAGCTGAATTGATACTATGGGGATTTAGGAGAATACCATATTTAAGTTAAAATTAGATTAATGCAATTTTTCTTCAAAAAGAGTCAAGCCCTCCTCATTCAACCTCAGAATTTTTCACATCTAAATCCTACAAACCGAAAGCCACATAACAACCCTGAAAAGTCCTCATGATAAACATATGTCCTTGACTCACATTGGGTATCAATTTAGGAATTTACCATTCCTATAGTGACCCTTTTATGAGTTTGTATGAGAAAGACATTGCAATAAAATTGACATTTGTGTGATAAGAGAAAATTCAAGTGAGGTAAGTGTTTTGGGAATGGGAGGATAAATATAGTGGAAGTATATTGAATGATATAAATTAAGAACTTGAAATAATGGTTTTTTATTAGGAATTATATCTTTTGTTTTTTGGTGTATAATTGTTTGATCTGAAGGATATGTGTTTTAAAATTGGTTTTGATTTGATATTGATTTTTACTTAACATGAGGGTTTTCCCCGGAGTGCAAAAGGGTAAGTGTGGGGGAGTTGATAAAAAACAATTTTGTGGAATATTTAATTGATAAAAAATGATATAATTTCCTCACATTGTGCTAAATATATTCATTTAGGAAAAATTTGGTATTAGATCATTCATTTGAAAATTGTATGAAAATTCCAGTTTCACCCTTTTAAAATGTACTGTAGTATTTTGAAGATAACTATATTAATATTTATTATTTGAACTAAATATTTTTCAATAGAGTTACTAACTTAATTTTATAAAACTTTTATTTAGGACACTAGAGCTAAAGAGTGCATTTGGATAGAGTAAATGGGCCATTAAATCAATGGTGGGATGGACTCGGCAGAATGGACATGGGATCTGTATTTGGGCCATATCTTCTTCATCTGGGCTTCGATTGAGCCCAAATTTTGAGGAACGCTGAGAAATATGATTCAACACAAATCATCCTTATATAAGGCCGAACAATTCATGCATTTTAGAGGTCAACTATGCGGTGAAACTTGGAATAACTATTTGGCCGAGTGTTTCATTTCACACTTAAAATGTTATGTAACCCTATCCCTCACAAACTCTATTTAAAGGGGTTTTTCACTCTTTGAGAGGTCTGATAGAGGATTTGGGAAGGTGTGGCCAAAAGGGTGTCTCTTGGTAGCCCCTCACAACTCTTTTAATAAGTAAGTCTTTGTGCAAACCTCTCTTCCAAAAAGGATCTCCTCTCTCACATCCTCTTTGTATTTCTTTTCTTTCATGTTTGTATCTTGAATTTTTTTTTCTAATAATCATCTATGTTATTAAATTTTATTCTTCTATTAATATTATTAATTGGGTTGGAATCAAGAGTGGATACGAGATTGGGTTTTACCCTTTCAATCCTTTGGTCATGCAAAATGTCTCCACAATGACCACACCGCCCATGGAAGAGTAGTTTTTAGTGATCGATCTATCTTCTACCATGTTAATTTAATTATTTTGAATCATTGAGATAATTAAATTCACTTAATATGATCCATGAATTGTTTTTTTAAATTTTAAGAAAACAAGAAAGAAATTGAACAATTAACACAAAAACACACGAGGTCGAGATTTTGAGTAAATTGTGAGAGCACGATCTTAATCGGTAATACAAGACCACACGAGATAAATTTTTAGAGTTAAAATATAATATATAAACAAAATTCATAATCATTTCCAGAATGGATATGTGCTCTAATTAACCACTTACCATAATCTAACCTTAGAAAAACAATCAAATCAGGGTGCTGCGATTGCGTGTTCCGAAGCTAGCCTAGGGTTTAAGTAATTCCACCTTCGTGGTTAAGTTAACTCTTGTAGGGTTCAAGGGTTAACAAATAAGGGGATCATAATTAAGTGGATATTTAATTAAGTGATAATGATTAATAATTAAATTAATACTTATAGGTAGATCGATTACACCTTTTAATATATTTTCTAAAAAAACAACTTCTTGTTGTGTTTTTTTAATCAAACTTCATTTCAAAATTAAAAACAAAAAAATTAAATCTTCTTCCAGAAAACTTTTCTATATTTATAAACTATAACAACCCCATCCTTTTAAGTAGTGTTTCATTTATATTCTTTTTTTATTCTTAGAATAGCTTTAAGAAGTTGTTTTAATTTACTTCCTCCTTTGAGAAATGACCTTGGTCAGCCACTCTGCTACTTCTAAGTACCCCAAAACCACTAATCATTTGAGGGCTCCCACGACAGTGCTCCTTCATTCCCCTTATAAAGTAGTGGGGTCTCTATCCCTCTCTACAAATGGTCAAGTTCGGGCAACTCTCCTTGAATCATAGGGATGTCCTTCTTAGAAGGTGGGTTATATGGACCCCTATGGAACACAGAATTAAGTTGAGCGTGGATGGGTCGTATATCAATGGTAGTATGAATGGTAGAGGTGTTTTTTGTGACTCGGATGGCCCTATATTTTTTTTCAGATTTTTGTTTGGTTAGGTATATTCTATTCTTACCGAAGCTTCCTCCATACATAAGGGGTTGGACCTGTGTCTCTCTTATTATTTTTCTCTAGAAAGGGTGGAGACGTAATCCTTGATCCTTTATAAACCCCTAAAAGAAAAGGTTCCTTCTGCATGGGCTATTACTTAACTGGTTCGTTGGTGTAAGTATCTCATCTCCAACCACATGGATTTTACCCACAATTGGTGAGAAGGTAATATGGTCATAGAATACATGGCCTCCGAGGCCTCATCTGATAGGACTTTCACTACTTTCACTTTACCAGGATCCCTCTCCCCTAAATGTGTTATCCTTATTATGTATGATTCCCTTGTTCTTTATTAATTTAGATATCCATATTTTTTAGGGATTTGGCCCCCAACTTCTAATAATATTTTTGTAATGTTTGATGGATGAATGGCATTCCATGTTTTGGGATTTTGAGGATTTTTCACTAGGGATTCAATTGATTATGATTTCATTCATATTTGGTGTCAGAATTAGGTCAGTAGGGATCCTTGGTCCGGGTAACCTATAATAATCTTATCAGTTCACCTTCGGAATGGTCATCTATTAAGTGCAATCACAAAACTAGGTGACCAACAACACTATTTAAACATAACTACACTGGATTTTATAATGTTCATATAATAAATAGGGTAATTAATTGAAGAAATAAAATAATACTCCTATATTTATAAAAAATGGGGATGAAAATTTTAAAATAAGAATAATGGAATTGATAATTGGAGTTGTAGCAATACAAAACATGAATAATAAATAGAAATAATTTCTAAAATCAAATCCCCCTATAATACACCACCTTGAAAAAATAAAACTACTCGCTCATGAAAGTAATGATAATAATGAGAAGTATGGATACCAGAAAAGGAATGGTGGTGAAGAATAGCGGTGAATTAGGGCTCTGGATCATCTCACTCAGCTTCAGAAGTTGTCCCTCGCTCCCCTCAGTTGTAGATGTCTACCAACGGTGCGGTTATAAGTATATTTTTAAAGACCTCCCATGAGAAACCTAAAATCTTCGTATCTCACATATCTTAATTTTTTTTATGTTTCTTGATATGTTCATGACGTGTAATTTTACATGACAGGTAATCTTCATCTGCGATGAATTTATAGTATATTTTTTTGTCCCGAACTTTCATAGCGTGAAAAGAGTTCATGATGTGTAATGCATTCTCGCAAGGTGTATTCTTTCCCAACATGAAATAGTTGGAAGTGGATTATCCCAATGAACTCATGTCATGTAATTAAATAAATGATATGTAAATGGCTTAATCCATTTCCATAGCACCACTGCACCCACAATTTTATAGTGTCATATTGTGAATAGATATGAAGGGTCTTTTCCTACGAAAATAAACTCTTTATACTCCTTTTCCAAGTATCCATTTTTCCTACTTTAAAAAATTAAAAAAAATAAAACAATAAAAAATAATCAATATTATAAATTAAATTACTGAAATTACTATGTAAAAATACCCTAAAATATATGCATTAAATATATATATCATCTTCTTCCGAAACAAAAATGGTCAGCTTGGATTGGCCATCCACATGGGGGTGAATCATTTTTCTTATATGTATCCAGGTCCTATAATCCTCATATTAACCTCTATAAAACCATGATGTATAATAAAAAATCCTAGTAGGATAAAATCATTATGAGTACTCCATGAATCCAGATGATTAGTTTCATATATAAATTCCCCAAAATCTCAACCAAAATCTACCTTTAGATGGAAAGGAAGTGTATTGACTTAGTATGTTTGTCAAAAATCACCTAGATAGAATCCTGTAATATCACTATACATGGAATCTTAATCAAAAAATATATTTATATTCCATCCCACTACCATTCCAAAAAAAATAAAGAGTTTGAGTCAGACCTACCAGAACCTGATGTTTATCCTTTACCTGATAACATGTGAGGCATCAAGAGAAAAACTTAGAAACACCCCACCTCATGAAATCCAACCAAAACTATCTACAAAGTTCATGGTATATCATTATCACTCTCTAATATACCACCATAGGGTAGGTATAAAACTCCCTTAACACCTCCTCATGAAATGTAAGCAAAACCACCATCTGTCCCTGAAAAAAGTTGTTGTTCTCCACACCATTAGAAATCCCATTTAGTGCATCTTTGAAGGATATTTTTCATGTATAACTTTAGAATTGACATCCACCAACTGATCCCCTCTCATACAATGGAGTCACCACCATCAACTAAAGATAATTTTTACCCCAATACTTTACTAGGGCCAGTTGCAATGAGGCCAACTACTCTATCACCTCCTCCACAAAATGAGAATGATATTTCATAAAAATGGAATATTCCACCAAGATTATCTTTACTAGATTATATACCATCTAAAAGTCATATTTTAATAGGATTTATAACCAATTCCTTTGTCTCAGGTTTATTTCTCCTTTGGTAGATATATACCTGAAACATTGGTGGTCAAAGAAAACAATGAAATAATCACCCAAAAGATAACTCTTCCACATATTCAAGGTGAATAATAGTTATTCCATAACCAAGTTGTGAATTACGTACTTATTCTCAAGGGGTCTCCACTATCTCAACCCATAAGCAATCACTTCCTACCTTTTCATAAATATGCATATGAGCCTTTCTATAGAGGCATCGTAAAATACTACGTACTCAACTCACTCCTCATGATGTCTCAACATAGGGGAACTAGTTATGTTCATCCTTAGCACCTCAAAGGATATAGAACTACTCATGACCAGAAACCAATTTCCTATTTCACATCAAAGTATTCAACGGGGCCAAAATATTGGAAAAATATATCATAAACCTTCATTAATACCCTAAAAATCTATAGAAATTCCATAAGTCTAATATGATCTTGGGTGGATCCCAAGAAAGAACAATGTAGATTGTTTCTTGGTCCAAAATTACACCATGATTATAGATTAAATTCCAAAAATATGAACCTCTAGAATCCTAAACATACACTCTGAGATCATACTATATAATTTCTTCTCCCATAGTATGTCCAGAACTATCCTCAAATTCTCTATGTGGATCACCTTAGATATAGATTTTTATGAGGATTTCATGGATAAAATTATCCATTAACCTATATAAGAAATTATGGATGATCAGGTTTGTAAGATCCATGAAAACAATAGGGTAATTATATGCACTAAAGGACATCACTAGGAACTCATGAGGCCTATAATGACATCATAATTTCATCTTTGATATAAAATCCTTCTGAACTCTCAACTAGTGGTAGTTAGACTTAATATCAAACATTAATAACCATATCATTCCACAAAATAGTTTGGAGAGGTATTCAATCATTGTAAAAGGGTAGTTTTATTTGAATTTTACCTAATTCAGAAAATGTTAAACAATAAAAATTATTAAGCTCTTGTCTTTATTATTCATGAACAATAACGGTGCCTTCTAGGCGAACACACTAGGACTGTTTGAACTCTTATAATAGCATATACCGCTCTAAGGGCTACACTAGAAAACTAATTAGAAGTTTACGATATTATAACACCCTATTATTTTATGATTTTTTTGAAGTAAATTTAAATTCATTGATATCTTTCATTACAATAAACACCGAGTTTTAATGAATAGTGATATACTATTAATATTTTTATTTAAAATTGATCATTATAACATTGAGAATAAGTTTGGTGATATTTATAGGAATAAACACATTTTTAAAATTATATATAATGGTTTTTGTTAAATAAAATATATTTATAAGTATAAAATTAATTTCTTGTAAAGTATTTATATTCTTCAAAAATATTTTTTCAAAAAAATGATTTGCATTCATTTTTTGTTAAAAAATAATAAAATTAATTTTTTTAAATGATTATAAAAGTTAATTTTAAAGAATAAATTCATTTTTGGAATCGATGTTTCAAAATTATCATTGAATAATTTTTTGAGAATTTTCCAAAAATATTATTTTTTGTTGATTTGGGAAAATAGTGTTTTTATTAAAAACTGTTTTTTCATTTAATGATATTTACAAAGTTAAATGTTGTTTAAAAATATTTAAGAATAAAAATTATTTTAATTATGTTATTATTATACTAATTTATGTAATTTTGACCAAATTAAGATTTAATTTTGATATTAAAATATTCTATACTTATGAGAAATTTCTCTTTGGAAAACCGCTTGTTCGTCAAA
This sequence comes from Viscum album, assembly GCA_963277665.1. NCBI lineage: Eukaryota > Viridiplantae > Streptophyta > Magnoliopsida > Santalales > Viscaceae > Viscum > Viscum album. Next base: position 723,044,004 of record OY728130.1, on the reverse strand, counting down.
TCCGTGGGTTTGATTTTAAATTAAAATTATTCACTTATGTAAATGGAATTTAAAAAAATGGATTGAATATTTTTAATCATAAAAATTAATATTAAATAATATGTTCAACTTAATTTTTTTCCAAAATTAATTTCTGAAATAGTAAAAATTAATTACCACGATTAAGGTTAAAACTGGTTTACCTTGAGGGGGGGGGTTAAACTAAAAAGATAAGGGGTATAATAACCTAAAAACCTTTCCAAACTCAATTTCATGGACATATTTATACCTTATAATATATAAGGTTTTATAATGGTCCATTTTGAAGCCTTTTTCTATGTTTTAGATGTGGTACACCTTTTTTAAAATATATTTATGTGTTTCCTCTCCCCCACCTATAAAAGGGTACCCATATCCTATCATATTCAACAATAAAAATCAATTTGGTTAGTATAATAACATTTTAAATAACTTCCTTAAATCTATACTCATATATTATATTCCTTTTTTTTATTATGAAACCATCATAATAAGGATTTAGGTATAAACCTAAAGAGGATCTCCAAAAAAGAGGTAAAATTCTTAAACTTGTGTTTTTTGAATTATTTATTTTTCCACCTCCTTAAAATATTCTTAAAATAAAATGACATTACAAAATAAATTTATACCATATACTAAGATGTTATTATGTTAATGGAATAAACTATATCTATCTCCTATTCTATCAAATGGGAAATAAAACCACTAATCATGTGTATAACATACTACAACCTTGCAAACCTACATATTTTGTTTTCCATCACCTCCTATAATGAATGGATATAATGATGGATTCAAAAAATTTACATGATTTTTATGAGTTAATTATAGTAATAGAATTATTATATCACATATAAGTTCTATCATTACTTGAGAATATGACAATGTCGGTCATGCGTACAACAGACTACCGCCTCTCGAAGTTATGTGATTCGTTTTTGAGTTATGATTTTCATGGATGGTAAAAAGGATAAATTTAATGAAAATATGTGGTATATATGAAATAATAATTAATATTTAAATTTGATTAATTATTTAACTTCCTTACACTCATTTCATTGAGAAAATGGACACAATATTCATGCGCACATACGACATACCATCTCCATGAATGGTGAAATTCATTTTCCTTCATTAAATTTTATGGATTACTCTAAATAAATATGAAATGAATATATATGATAATTATATAATGTTTAAAATTATGGAGATTTATAGAGATAATATTTTCCTCATTTGTTAAATGTATTTCACATATTTAAACCCTCCCAATTTTTCAATTAGAGCTTATATAAATCTATTTTGGATTTTATGGTGTGTTTTGGGAAAAAAATTTAAAATCTATTAATTCTAGAATTTTGACATAATTTTTTCATATGGGTGTTTTTTTCATTACATTTAAAATATAAATCCTATTCGAGTGATTATTTTTTTGGATGATTCCTTTACTTATTGGATTCAACTTTCTCTTCATGAGAAAGTGAGGAATCGAATAATTAGAGGCCCAAAAAAATCATTGAAGTTTGAAAATATTTTGGCCAGATAGTGTGGAATCCACCTCCGTAATAGAAGTATAATTCAGGATACACAACTACAGTTGAAGTTATTTTACATTAATATTAATGAGGACACATATGCACGTTTCTCCAATGAATTTTAGGTAGTTTTTCACTCATTAAATGGGACATTGGATGTTATACATTTAAAGAATAATTGTAGAATTCTCATCCACAAAACGTCCATACAAGTATAGATTTTGTAACTCTTAGTAATGTGGAAAGTTAATCTGAAATTTTTAGGATAAATTCCAAAGATATTGATGAATTTTTTTATGAATGATGAAACATGTGAATCATCCATTTAATGATTCAAAAAAACAACAACATTTAAAGGATAGATTCTGTACTATAAAAGGAGCAGAGCTTCTCATTCTAAAAATATTCCATTCCATTCCATCCCATTCCATCCAAGGCACTGAGGAGTAGATCTCCATCGAGGGAGGCTGGCCAAAAATCTTCCCATTTCTTCTTAATTTATTTGTTTTATTTATTTATGTTTTTTGATTTCAATTGTATTGTATATTTATAATAAATTCATGCATTTTTTTTATTTTTATGTCCACCCATCAGCCCTCTTTTATTATCTAACTTTTATCATTATTTTTTTCTTTTTTTCTTATCATCCTACCACCATTACCTCTTACCATAAAGAATTATAGGCTAAATAGAGGCTTGTCAGGGGGGAGGTAAGTGAAAATTCTGTTCATTCAATGCTTAATTTCATCAGTTTTATTAAGTTTGTGATGGGTAAGAGTAACTATGCATGGGTGTGGAAATAATACACCTAATAAGTAAATATAAACTCATTTATATTATTTTATTTAATCTTTTTTGCTCCCTTCTACTAGATACAATCCCTCCATAGGATGGATTTGTGCCAATTAGTGGTTCAAATAGCATACGATGAAGCCAGGTCTTGGGAGACACCACACTCTCAATCGAGGTGTTCTATCAACCTTGATTATAGGAGGAGGTGAAGTTAAGATTGATAAATTAATTCAAGAATTCACACCATTAAATAAATTAAAAGTAATTCTTACTTGAGATCTATGAATTGAATTATCAAACATAATTTAAACACCAACAAGGAGAATGATGGAACCGACAAAACAAACCATAAAATCCAAGTTCTTTCTTCATTAATTATAGTCTGTAATTTGACATTAGTTTTATATTTTATTTCATTAAAATTGGATTACTTTAATATATTAAATAAAAATAACAAAACGAAGTAGTTTATGTGAGCCGGAATAAGTAGATGGAAGGCCGAGAAAGATCCTCTAGTGAGACGACCCTGGATAGTCTCTATGCTAAATTAGGAAATTAAATTGACTTGTCCAAATACTATAATAGGATTTCATCATAGATGATAGAAACATGATCAAATCAAATGGACCAAAAATACCAAATCAAAAAATATATGAAAAACAAAGCAGTTATTACCCAAAATATGATTTTAAAAAGGAATTGTTTATAAACAGGTAATAAAGTGCCATAAGTAAATAATATAAGGTATGATATACATAATTATGGTTCTAAAAAATATTTATAATAAACCTATATTTATTATAAAAGAGGTTTTAAATTTCATGAAGGAAGTCAATATTTAAGGTAAAGGACTTTCTACACACTTTTATTTGTGTGGGCCACATGCCTTATAGACCACTTGTTTATTTTTTGCAGTGTATATACTTCCCAAGAATGTATTTTATGATTATTATCATGAAAATTATGGGATATAAACATTAATCTAAATTTATTTTTGTCACAGGGATTATTATTCAAAAGATACCAAACTAGTAATGGCTTTATGTTACAATCATTTTGTTTATCGAGACGGTTTATGACTATGCTTCAAAAAAATGAGATCTTAGGATCTACCTCTCAATAAAAAAATTAATTTTATTACCTTATAGTTTTTTCATGAAAATAAATTATTTCATTTTATTTTATTATCTTTATGTATTCAATATTCCAAAATAATATTTTTAATGAAAACACACTTTATTCCTATCTTTGGTTAAAAATCATTTTATTCCTTGTATATATTTTCCAAAAAATGTTTTAATGATATAAAATTATTGATTAGATAAATATTTTAATTTTTATAAAATGTCTTAAAACAAATCTTATCATTTTCCAACTGAGGTACTTTTTGACTTTTTACCAAAACTTTCAGAGGAATATTTTTTTTAACATGCACGACATGAATAGTATTTTCCACCATCATGACCACGCAATGTTTTAAATACTCTTTTATACATTTAAAATATTATTTTCAAATAAAATTACTTTCACAATATTTTATGAACTCTTTTTTTAAAAAATGTTATATCTAATGTAAAATTAGAATTTTCCCCGGGAAATGTTCCAAGTGATCATTCAAAATAATTTTCCACATAAGATGATATCCTTTGATGCTACTTAAAGTTTACTAGTGATATGATCCAATTATACCATACTTATTCTTTTATTGTATGATTTATTATTATGATGAAGAGTTTTTTATAAAGCCCATTCCACTTCTATGGGTTATGTTATGGTGAATTGGTGAGGTCATTGTGAAACCCATTTCATTTGTATGTGTTATGTTTAGATAAAATGATTATGAGATTCATTTAATTCATATAGGTTATGATATGAAAAAGGTTTTATGATATTGGGGCACAAAAATCTATTTATTATGTGATGCGTGGTACCTATATATCCCTCTAATAAATTGGGTAAAGATTGATATATAATGAGATAAAGAAGACTAGAATGGGGAGTAAATCTAGTTCTGTAAGGGAATTTGTCCATTATGATAGTATTTTGAGTGAACCATGACAAATTTGATGGGTTTGTGAGTGATACCATTAATATATTATTGTTTTGGAAACGATCCTTGACTACAAAGGAAATAGTCTTCTATTCATATGTGTATTCCAAAAATATATGTCTTATGACAATGTTTTGCTATCATGAATCATGTAATTTGATTCCATTATTATTCATGTCTTATTAACTACTATGATTTATGACATGAATCATGTTTATGATATATTATATGTAGGGTATGGTTTTCAAATGTTATTATCTTGTTCTCATACCCTTATGCTCATGTTATATTGATATCTTCCATATTTGAGCTCACCCTTTTCTCATGTTTCTTTTCCTTAGGTTTTGAAGAAATGTATTATGTATGATATTTCTAAGAAGGGATATAGTTATGAATAAATTCGGTGTAGATGATATTGTTCACCTATTAACCAATTTTTATGTATCCACATTTCTAAAGGCAATAGAAGTATATTATTCTGGAATGGTTTGTTATTTAATGTAATGAATATTAACCTATTAAGATATAATATATATGTATTAAAAGTGTGTGTTTTTAAGGTTATTATAATAGGAATGTTTAGTTATTCCTTTATAAACTAGGATGAGAAATGATTTTAGTGAAACATAACGATATGTTTAAGTATATGAAAATATCATGGAATTTTGGTGAATTATAGATTGAGTGGTTTCCAAAAAATTATATTCTTATCAGGATACTAGAAGTGGATGTGACTCTAGAACTATTTTACCTTGGGTAAATAACTCTAAAAATTATACATTGATATGGGCTCAATTGTTAACTGGTTCCCAAAAATGGGCCTTTCTACACACCTGATTTGACAATCCTGAGTCATATAATTTGGAAATTCACAAAATACTTATGAACCATTATGAAGGATTTCAATAATGGCCATGAGTGACATAGGTTAAGACTAAGGTGTCATAGATTAAAAAGATGGTGTCATGATTTATACATCCTATAAGTGATTTTTCATGATAATGTGGTTCTACACTATGATCATTGTTTCTCACACGATTCATTTTCATTTTAGTCAACGGATGGAACCTGAAGGAACCATGTTAATGCCACGTGTGATGGAAATTGAAATTATTTTCTTCCTAAAAAACCAAATTTTATGGGATTAGGAATGAAAAATCTTATTTCTATGCTCAGACAATATTCTCAAGATTTTAATCATAGTAGACTTCCAAATAATCAAAGGAGTATACAATGTTCTGTTGATTCCTCCATAAATAAATGACACTACAGGTTTAAACAAGTCCATTCATGATATTTACCAAATTTTTTGGATTTTATCCTATACTTAAATCTATCCCTAGGTATTTAATAATAGTTTATTAACCCTAATCTCTAAATATTTACAAAACCCTTACCTGATACCAACTATAGACACCCTAGATTTTCATACATAAATATTACATTAACTTAGATGAATACTAAATAAATAAAAATATGATCCAAACCTGAACTATAAAGGTTTAGATTTATTTGTGGATAAATATAAAATATTATAATTTTATGAATTATGTTTAATATCTCCCATAAAGATCTTCCCTTATAGTAATCTTTATAGTCATACCCTACTAAAAACTTTCTTCATAACCTGGGGAAAGGAAACATAATAAAAGGGCGATCTTAGATGATTAGTGAACGTAAACATGGGTGATATCAATAAATAATCACATGAAAGCATAATATAATCCTAAAGGTATGATATTATGACCATATGTTTAAAAATTCATACCCAACCTAACAAAGATCATAAAAATGAGTTATGATATAAAACATCATCATTTTAGAAATATATGAATCATAATAATGAGAACTCGTAATAACTAAATCATGAACCAAAATTTCATGTCATAAATGAATGTGAAACCATTATATGTATAGAAACCATTTCATATGTAAAGGATGAATTCCAATACAATCAGATTAGTCACCAAGAACAGGTTCCCATTGTGGATCCAGCACATCGACTTGTTTCCCATAATGGATCAAGCACTTTTAATTGCTTCTCACAACTATCTCATGATAAATTATACTTTACCCAATTCATTGGGGGGATATATAGTTCCCACCTATATATTAATGAAGAAAATACATATGAGTTCCACAAGATCATAAAATATTTATCATATTAGAGCCTATTAAAAGAAATGGGTTTCATAAACACTTCATCAAAACATAACCCATGAAAATGGGTTTCATTAACATTTTTCATCTTAATTATAATCCATACATGGTGTAACACCCCAGGTAAATAAAGAATATGAAATTTTCATATTTACCCCTATTTGTGAATAAAATATTAATATGACTTTAAAGGGGACGCTATGCTCGATGGCGTACCCAACACGCAACAACGAGTTTCTTGGGAATCTTACGTTGCACTTTAATAATAAAATAATATTATTTTAAATGGTAGTTAACATGTAGCCGTTATAATGGCGGGAATGGATATAAATAACTAAAATATGATTATATATGTTTTTTAATGTTTTTACATTTATCCAATAAAGGATAGAGGCTTAAAATACGGAAATAATTCAATTTTAGGCATATATGCCCTAGTTTTCACTAAAGGTTCACTTATCGCCTTTTGATGGCGAACCATCATTAAATATAGTTTTTTTCACTCTTATACATTCTTTTTGACCAAATAAAACTCTTCTTAAGAATCGGGACATCAAAATTTACTTTGTGTAAATTTTTGGTATCTTTCCGATAATGTTCATTTTTTTTAATGAATAGTGTCAAATGTTGTATTTTAATTCAAAACCACTTTTTAATCTAATTTATTTATATGATTAGATTATATTTTGAATTGGTTTTAAAGTGAAATTAGAAAATATTTTTACCATTAAATCCAATAGTGGTCGTTGGAATTAATTTCACTTTGAAATCAGACTTAAACTAGTGTCAATCTTTTGATACTTTTTGTTTCACAAAAACACGCTATTTGTCATGACAACGGGAATTAATTATTAAATTAATTAATGTGACTAATATGTTTTGAATTTTGTAAAACGGACTTCATTTTTTAATTCAGAATATCAAATATATCTTAGGGTGAATTTTTGGGATTTTTCTGAAAAACATCAATTTTTGATGAATAGTGAAACCACTAAGTGGTACTTATAAAAACTGATTTTCCGTTTAAATGAAATTTTGCCATCATTGTGTTTTGATTTTCAAAAATCCGACATACATGGTTGTCATTAAGAAGTAAAATTTGGTTCAATGAGATTAAAATAATTTTTTGGTGAATAGTAACTTATTAAGTTTTTAATCGCGATTACTGGTAATTAGTGTAGTTTAAGGTAAAAATAATGCTTTAATAAAATGAGATGAGCTTGACACATGTATTACCCTCATTGGTTGTATCATGGCCGACCAATACAATCCATGGGTCAACTTGGGGACCCCATGGATCCACTTTGGTTGGGAAATGGCATAAATAACATTTTATTTAATGTAAAAGTAAAATTGACACAAACATGATATGTTTTACTAAAACAATTTTTAAGTGGGGTTAAACAAGTCATATTTTTGATTATAAATATTAATTGGAAAGATAAAAAGATTTCCTAAATCATAGTATTTTTTTTATAATTTTTAGACATTAAATAAATAAAATTATTTATGACATAATAATGATGCAGCGATGACATCATTATTTGACGATTTAAATAAAACGGAAAGATAATGTAAAATATATGAACTAAACATGTCCAAAACTTATTGGATGAGTGGATTTCTAAGACTTATCACCTTATCCACGAATTATATCAATGTGGGACCTTTTGAAACCGAAACACATTTTCAAATAAAGTAATATTTCTTTACTTTCCAAAAGTGCCCCTCCTCTCCTCTTATAAAAGGCCCCCACCTCTACCTCATTTATCACACTCCTCAAGCCTTTGGCTCGGCCAAACCCTGCCCATTTACTCTCTCCAAATCCCTCTCCTCATCCTAGAGGACTCCCTTTGGGCATAATCCTTTCAAAGGAAGCCTTTAGGCTTAAATCAAAAGGAGTTACACTTTTAAAGGTAATTCATTCTCTCATGTTCATTTGTTTTATTTTGATTCTCCAACCCCCTAAACTCTTTTTATTTACTTATTTTGTAACAACACCAGTATCTTAAATATTCTAGGATGTTGTTATAAGATTTATTCGAGCTACACTCTCACACAACTACATCAAATGGTTAAAGAACATACGGTTTCCGTGGATGGGGAAATTCTGCCTCCCGAAACGATGATTGTTCAATACTCATTTAACACCTTCAAGGGTGGCCATTATGATGTAACTATTTTTATATATGATATATAATATGTTTATGCTTTATTTATGATTCTGTATTCTTCATTTTTGTCTTACCTTTATGGCTTCCATTATGGGTATACGCGATATCTTCATTTAAGGAAGTGCGGACTACCGCCCCCTCAAAGTGATTTGATTCGTTAAATACCATATGTGGGATGTATAAAGGATGTAAATATGATATTATATATGATATTATACTGTAATTATAATATACTTTTATATCATTATTATTCCATTCTATAAAATACGAAATATAAATGAAAGTAGCGTTCATGCGTACGTACGGCTTACCGTCTCCATGAACGGTGCATTTCATTTCTTACCTCTAAATGATTATGTAATGTTATAAACGCATGCATGTACTGGATATATATGACATATATGATATCTACATAATGAATACAATTTTGGATATAATAAACATTTGGCCACATGAACAACATGTAATTGTAAGAAGACCACTTTCGACTTAAGAACCAAACATCGGCAAAACAAATATTATTAACTTAAATGATTACATAATGTTTATGACATGGTAATAAGTGATATAAAATGAATAATGAACTTGAAAAAGGTTCTTAAGGAAGTAGAAATTAACTCAAGTTTATTATTCAGGAAATTAAAGAACGATCGAGTCATGTCGGACCCGAGGTAAGGGATCCTACAACTCTCTTTCTTTTTAAGTACACTCTTTTATGTAATTTATTTTAAGCTCATCTTTATTATGATTGGGATGTTATTTTATATTACTCCTACTGTAATTTTTATGTTCATGTGATGAGAGACCCTATTCTCTCTCATCAATCCTTTTGTAAGTTTTATGTGGCGTCGTTAGGCTGCCGAGTTTTCGTAAGGGATTTTTCATCTCACTTTTATCCCCGTGAGATTTATGCTACATTTGCCACAATTTCCTTTGATTGGTGTATGTACTGACCATTATTATACTCTTTGTGTAATATAATTTCGTTTATGAGTATTTACATCAATGATTTATTGCCCTTCTTTCATGGGGTGTATGTTTTGAAAGATACCCAAGTTGGTAAGGGAACCTTTCACCCTCCTCTTTTTAAAAGACTTCTTTTATTGGGTCTTTTAATTTACATATTGTTATGTTGGTATATGTTCTAATATATCCTTAATGATGTAAATTTTGTGTAAAAGTGATGATATACTCTTTTTATCTCTCATCAACTCATTTTGATGTGACGCCGTTAGGCTGTCAAGGGAACTTCTTAACCCAATTCCGATTTCTTTGGGTTCAACATGTAGTTATTGAATATGTCATCCTTTGAATATGTGTGAATGACCTTTTATTGTTTTACACTTAATATCCAATTATATTGGGTGTATTTATATTTTTCACACATAATTTTGATATTGATTTATCCTTAATTTAAGGATACCTTCTTTATAAGGGATTTCATCACATTTTACATCCTTATTGAGACTTCATTGTTGTTATGCACCAATTCACTCTTATATGGTGTATATAATATCCTTTGGAATATTATATCATGAATGAATTTATTCTCATGATATTATAAAGTTCTTATTAAATGTTATTCCTCAATTATTGTATTCAAGTGTCTCTAATTTTGGTAAAAACCCTTTTGACCAAAATATCGCTTCAAATGTTTTAATGATTTGTTCTTATTAATATCCATGTTTTAAAAATGGTTTTAAGGATTTATTTATATGGATATTAATGGTTTAAAATGTTAAAAGCTTCAAGGTGTTATGGGACACTTTGATTCAAAATTCTCCTTATTAAATGTTTTAAATGGTTTTGAAAATGGTTTTTAATGGATTCATTATTTCAATATCCTAAAATGTTATATTATGATTGAAATGTGGAAATGTTATGTTTCCTTTATTCATGTTTTATGTGATACGATTATGTTATGGTTCTTGGGCATTGTTATGAATAACGGTTGGTTCCGTGATAAACTAAGGGCGGGTGAGCCCGATATAGCTCTCCAATGCATTGGGTAACGTGAAGGAGTGAAAAGTTAAGGTTTCTCCGAAGAGATTTAGGGAATATACTGTGATGGGTATTCTAAACGTAACCAAGAGGGTTACTCCCTACGTAAGAATGTTATGAATGCCTCAAGTTACCTTTATGTATTATGATTTCTATGATTTATTCATGGTTTGATGTGGTATGTTAAAGTGCCTTTGTTTTATGGGTAAAGTATGATTTCTTTCTTATGTATATATGAACTCATGTTTCCTTTCCATATTTTTATAACTCTTACTGAGCTTTTTATGCTCATCCCAAGTTTTTGAAATGTTTTTCACAGGTCAAGGGAAAGGTACATGATGTGATGATAGTGTCAAGGATGTGTCAAGAAAGAATCCGTGTTATATTTTAAATATGTTCCCGTTGATGGGAAGAATGAATACTGTCTTTTATGTAACCACTTTGTTTAAATGTGGAATGTAATGCAAGTTTCATGATCTAATTCTCTAAAACTCTAAACCTGAAAAGATCCTCAATGTGTAATCTTGTAATAACTCAAGATTAAGTAAGGTTTAAGGCTGAGGCCTTATACATGGAATGAATAAAGACGGTATAATTGGATAATAACCAATTTAAAGAATATGTAGAATCAAGGGCTCTTGTTATTGATTAAAATAGATACTGCTAAAATATCATTAAAACTTTCTTGAGGAAAATACCATTGTAAATTTAAAAATAAAATCATAAAATCATAAAAAAATTTAAAAGTAAAGATAAAATTTTAATTGAAAAAACATGAAAACTTTTAAATTAAGATTAAAATAATTGAATCATAATGATTTTTAGAATTTCTGTTAATTATTTATAAGTTTCAAAAACATTCCTTCCATACTTTATCAGAAAACTCACAAAATAACTCTTTTAGAAAATAACAAAATTATTCATTTCCAACAAATTTTTGGAAGATTACATGTAGATAAAAATGAATTTTAAAAAATATTAGTAGGATATTAAATTTTTTAAAAACATTTTTATGAAAACTTTTTATGGATGAAAAATATTCCCTAGGGGAGACTTAAACATAAGCAATCTCAAATTTTGATGAGATTGTGAAATAAAACCCATACCACTGTGATAACTTTTGAATCATAGTACCAATGAATGAAAAAAAATATTATATGGTTGTGTATATATTATAATGTTAATGGTAATAATCATAAAATACATTCATGGTTCATATATACACCACACAAAAGAAAAAACTGGAGAATAAGGCATGTTTCCCACTAAAATAAAAGTGAGATAAAAATCCCTTACCTCAAGTCTCACATTGTAATGGCCCGAAATTTTGAATAAATCTTGTTTCCTAATTTCACGTGTAATTTTATTTTATACTCAACAAAAATGTTTTATTTGATAAACATGATTATAATTAAAATGAGACTAGTGGGATTTGAGTGTTATATGACCATCGGTCAATATGACCGCTGTGAACAAAATGTTTTGATTATTGTCTCTAAATATAAGTAATCTTGGTTAACTATTATAGAAAGAAGATTTTATGGCCTCACCTAGTAGTCTTGGACCGATCGAAGCCCATCTAACAGAGCTTGGGAAGGAGGTAGCACCATTGGGCTTTGCTCTGGACCAAACCCAAGCCGAACTTCATCATGTGAAGCTAGAACGGAATCGCCTTCGCAAGGAGTTCAAACTGATAAAAATTACTACTCAGGAAATGTTGACCGAGCCGCCCCAAGATTCTATCACCCTAGCACACCTTACTCTTAGGTCCTATGCTGGTATTATAAGGGGCTATGTAACGAGACTGTAACTGCCTTGTGTAATCCTCGTTTTAAATAAAAATTGGGATTTCTTCTTATGATGAAGTTTATGAATTTTCAAATGACCGGATAAAAATAGTATGCATATTTTTGATGAATTTTCAAAAGGATATTTAAAAAAAAAGTTTATGTAAACCTTAAATAATTTAAAATGTGTAATGATTTTCAAAAAATGGTCTTCTACAATTATGTCCAGTAAGAAATTTAGAGTCTAATAAGATCAACATGATTTTTGATGAATAGTAAATTGTGAATAGTGATTTTATGGTTAGGATTAGTAATGTGACCAAATGAATTAGTAATCTCACTTAAAGAAAGTTTTAAAATAATATAGGCACCTTGATTAAGTAATGTGATTCAATAAAATGGTTAAATAACGGTTTCATAAATTATTATTCAAGTATTAATTTTTTCGGGTGGATAGTGTTTTTTAATTAAAAATTAAATTAAAATTATTTAGAAAATTATTTTTATAAAATGGACTTTATTTTTGAACTCAGAGCATCGATATTATGTTAAGGTAATTTTTGGGGTTTTTCGGAAAAAATGAATTTTCAGTGAATAGTGTATTTATTTAAAAATAAAATTAAAAATATTTAGAAAAATATTTTTATAAAATGGAGTTCATTTTTGAAATCATAGCATTGATATTTGGTTAATGTGAAATTTTGGGATTTTTCTGAGAAAGTTGAATTTTCAGTGAATAGTAAAAATACAGTTTCAGGGTTTTGGTATGTTTAATGACATCATAATAGTGTCATGATGATTTCATGAGATATTTTAAGGGTTGGCCGGCCAAGGGTGATGAAGTATTGTTTTGGGGGGCCCATTTGGCCTAACTCCATGGTAAATGCCAAGGGAGAGCACATGGGTTTGAGAAAAGCACATGTGAGGTGTCCCTTGGCCATTAATGCCTTGTCCCCTCACTTTCCCTATAAATACCAAGCCCTCCTCTCATCCATTCGACTCCCCACTCTTCCCCAACGAAGTTATGATCTCATTACCTCCCAAGGAGTCCTCCTAAGGTGCCTCCAAGCCCTCAAGGTCCCAACAATTGAGGTTTAAGAGTTACATTTTAAGGTAAGGGATCCGACCCCTCTCTTTCTTTTCAAGTGATCTCTTTTATGTCATTCCTTTTATGCTCCATGTTCTTATGTTGAAGGATGTTCTTTTATACTCCTCTTACTTCCTTTTTTATGTTCATATAATGATAAATCCCCTCTTACTCTCATTATTTCGTTTTATGAAGTTTTATGTGGCGCCGTTAGGCTGCCGAAATTCTTGTAACGGATTCTTCCTCCCCTCTCAATTTTCAAGATCTATTTTCATGTAAAGCATTCCAAGTTCCTTTTTGTTATGTTGGGGTATGATCTCTATATCTATCATACTGGACTCTTATATTCATATTATGAGAGACCCCATTTGATCTCTTCAATTCAGTATTTTGATGTTTTAAGTGGCGCCTTTAGGCTGTCGAATTTTTAAGTGGTTCTTCACCATTCTCATTTTGAAGTTCTACTTTCATGTCAATTATTTAAAGTTCCTTTTCATTATTTTGGGGTATGATCTGTATATCTATCATACTGATCTCTTATGATCATATGATGAGAGACCCTATTTGATCTTGTCTAATCTTTTTATTAAAGTTTAAGTGACGCCGTTAGGCTGCCGAATTTTTAAGGGATTCTTTCACCCTTCTCTTTTTTTTAAGTTCTATTTTCTTGTCAAGTCTTTCAAGTTCCTTTTTATTATATTGGGGTATGATCTCTATATCTATAATACGGATATATTATGATCATATGATGAGAGACCCTATTTGATCTTGTCAAATCTTTTTTTTATTGAAGTTAAGTGACGCCATTAGGCTGCCGAATTTTCATAAGAGAAATCTTATTTTTGTCTCACTTCCATGTTTTTCATTACATATGGTATATCTTTCAAATTTCATTACCATGTTCTTAAATCCCTTATATTCAGTCCCCTACTGTTTTATGGATCATTTATGAGTGGGTGAACCATGTCCCCTCTCTTTTCAATGTTTTCTAAAACCCCGAAGCATAACCGTTATGCTGCAGAATTTTCGTCTCAAAATGCCGCTCTCTTTTCTCAAAATTATTTTAAGTTATAATGTGAATACTCAAAGCTCTTATTTCTACAGGGGTATTCACATATATATCAAAATTTTCTATTTTAAATTCTGGGATTTACATACATGAGACCCGCTTTCCCTTTCCGTGGGTTTAAAGTGACATAAAGATCATGTCTTTAAAGTAGTTTTTAAAACATTATGATTATGAAATGAAACCCATTTATTTTATGCTATATGGGTTATTTATGAAATTTTTGATGATGATATATGTGGCTCACATGATAATAAAGGAAAATTTAAGGGTGCTCCCTGATAGCGCCCCATTGCATTGGATAATGATGTAACCACAAGAGATCACAGTTTAAGGGTGCGCCCAGATAATGCTCTAATGCATTGGGTAAAGACTTAATCTCTAGAGATGAATTTTTAGACTGATACCTTGGTGAATAACCTTGGTAATTTTTAATGACACCTTGGGGATGGACCTTGGTGAAACAAAATGATTTTCAATATTAAATGTTGCAGCCACATCTTCAAGTTATGAAAAATGTTATTTTTATTATGATATGCCTCATGATTTATTTCTCATGCCTTAATGTTCTTTCCATGACCTTATTGAAGTATCACAAGTTAACATGTAAAATGTTTCTCTTGTTTCCCTTACTGGGCTTTCTGCTCACCCTTTCTTTTGATGTATGTCCCCAGGTTATGAGATGCTGTAATGAACCTAGGATGAACTTAAGAAGAATCCTTTCAAGTGTTTAAGAAGAGTGTTTTTTGTTCTTCTCATGTATTATGTTCCTTGTTTCCAAGACACTAAAACTTAAAGATCCTCAGTTCCGTGTAATTAAATGAAAGTTATGTTATAAAAAAACGGGATGCTATAGTTGGTATCAAAGGATGGTTTAGTTATTTGTGAAAATTAGGATATGAAAACTTTAGGAAGAACCCGATAGAAAAGTTTAAATATAGGAAATCTTCCTGGTATTTTGGTGAGTATTGAGTATGGGGTTTCCAAGAAAATACATCCTTTTCTAGGTACGAGCAGGTAGAGGTGGCTCTGGCATAGATGTACATAGGGGTAAAACCTGAAAACACCGCTTTGAGCTAGACTCGAACGGGAACTGGTAAACCACAACGGGCCTTGCTGTACTCTTGGTTACGACAGTCCTGGGGGATATTCTTGTTAAATTCATAAGCTTAGTATGAACCATTGTTAAAGGAACAAATATTCAAATAAGAATATATGATCATGGATAACCTAGATTGTAACCTAGGGGATCACAAGTTAGGGTATAATTTTCTTTTACAAGTTATCCTTATATACTTTAAGCTCATTTTCATGATTATTGGTTAAATATTTAAGCCTCTAATTATAATTTCTCTTCTTATTTAATGGTGGGAGATGGAAGAACATGCCCCAATAACCAATGTGATAGGAAATGAAATGATTTCAATATTAATATGAAAGAGATGATTAGGGGATTAAAAGATGATTATTATTTTGGAAGACGTTCATTATTTTAGGGAACCATATTTGATCGAGGTAAATAGATTACTACGGTATTTTCATTGAGGAGTAAGGTTGACTTATATTTTGAAGAATCGATGAATTTAAGGTGGACTTATAGTAATTTAGGTTACTTACGAGAATGATTAACCTATCTTGGGTAAAATATGTTTAGGTTAGCTACTTTTGTTATAGGATGTTAGGAGTGGTTGATGTTGTTTGGAGATGAACAATGAAGTTTATTTTGGATGACTATGTTATCAAATCTTTCTTGTATTTGGGTTTCAATCTTAGTTTGGTTTATTTTGAGGAATCTTAAGGACCATTATTTACGGAATGGTCTATGATGAACTTTGGGTAGTACCATGAAACTTTGAATATTTAAAAGTAATTTCCATTCCTATGGGATTCTCTTTGAAGAGTTGTTTTACCTTACCCTTTCTTTTTTTGGGATAATGTTTAAAGATAGAAGAAATAGATAGTTGATCTTTTGTGGATTATGTGATTCTCTAGAAGATGATTCTTGTGTTTTTATGAGACCAAGTAGTTTTGAATGCTCATCGTTTTGAGAAAAGATTAGTTTTGGTAGAAACTTATTAAAGTATGAAACTCTACATGAAGATAGATATATTTCCTTATGTTTTTTTTTCTATGTTGTAAATGAATTCCTCAAAGTTATGAAAAGGAACGTAAAACAAAAAACGTTGTTGGTTTACGTTTCCTACTGGGTAATCAAAGACCGCTTACACACATCATAATTTTGGGATTTTCTGGTGGTTAACTTCTTCCTAATCATGTTTTCTATGACTCTCCTTTAGAACGGGACCCTTTGTTTTCTCCTCCATGTCCATGTTTCCTACATGGAATCCTAGTATGAGTAAACTCGGGTGGCCTTTATATTTCCTTTTCTTTCTTTTAAAGTAATGGTGTTACTGACACTTTTTCCGATGTGGGACTTTCAATGAAATTTCAAAACCCAATTTTTAAAATTGCGAGGACGCAATTTCTTAAGGGGGGAAGATTGTAACGACCCGAAATTTTGAATAAATCTTGTTTCCTAATTTCATGTGTTATTTTATTTTATACTCAACAAAAATGTTTTATTTGATAAACATGATTATAATTAAAATGAGACCAGTGGGTTTTGACTGTTATATGACCATCAGTCAATATGACCGCTGTGAACAAAATGTTTTGATTATTGTCTCTAAATATAAGTAATCTTGGTTAACTATTATGGAAAGAAGATTCGATGGCCTCACCTAGTAGTCTTGGACCAATCGAAGCTCATCTAACAGAGCTTGGGAAGGAGGTAGCACCATTTGGCTTTGATCTGGACCAAACCCAAGCCAAACTTCATCATGTGAAGCTAGAACGGAATCGCCTTCGCGAGAAGTTCAAACTGATAGAAATTACTACTCGGGAAATGTTGACCGAGCCTCCCCAAGATTCTATCACCCTTGCACACCTTACTCTTAGGTCCTATGCTGGTATTATAAGGGGCTATGTAATGAGACCATAACTGCCTTGTGTAATCCTTGTTTTAAATAAAAATTGGGATTTCTTCTTATGATGAAGTTTATGAATTTTCAAATGACCGGATAAAAATAGTATGCATATTTTTGATGAATTTTCAAAAAGATATTAAAAAAAAGTTTATGTAAACCTTAAATAATTTAAAATGTGTAATGATTTTCAAAAAATGGTCTTCTACAATTATGTCCAGTACGAAATTTAGAGTCTAATAAGATCAACATTATTTTTGATGAATAGTAAATTGTGAATAGTGATTTTACGCTTAGGATTAGTAATGTGACCAAATGAATTAGTAATCTCACTTAAAGAAAGTTTTAAAATAATCTAGGCACCTTGATTAAGTAATGTGATTCAATAAAATGGTTAAATAACGGTTTCATAAATTATTATTCAAGTATTAATTTTTTGGGGTGAATAGTGTTTTTTAATTAAAAATTAAATTAAAAATATTTAGAAAATTATTTTTATAAAATGGACTTTATTTTTGAACTCAGAGCATCGATATTATGTTAAGGTAATTTTTGGGGTTTTTTCTGAAAAAATGAATTTTCGGTGAATAGTGTATTTATTTAAAAATAAAAAAAAATATTTAGAAAAATATTTTTATAATATGGAGTTCATTTTTGAAATCATAGCATTGATATTTGGTTAATGTGAAATTTTGTGATTTTTCTGAGAAAGTTGAATTTTCAGTGAATAGTAAAAATACAGTTTTAGGGTTTCGGTATGTTTAATGACATCATAACTGTGTCATGATGATTTCATGAGATATTTTAAGGGTTTTCCGGCCAAGGATGATGAATTATTGTTTTGGGGGCCCCATGTGGCCTAACTCCATGGTAAATGCCAAGGGAGAGCACATGGGTTTGAGAAAAGCACATGTGAGGTGTCCCTTGGCCATTAATGTCTTGTCCCCTCACTTTCCCTATAAATACCAAGCCCTCCTCTCATCCATTCGACTCCCCAATATTCCTCAATGAAGTTATGATCTCATTACCTCCCAAGGAGTCCTCCCAAGGTTCCCCCAAGCCCTCAAGGTCCCAACCATTGAGGTTTAAGAGTTACATTTTAAGGTAAGGGATCCGACCCCTCTCTTTCTTTTCAAGTGATCTCTTTTATGTCATTCGTTTTATGCTCCATGTTCTTATGTTAGAGGATGTTCTTTTATACTCCTCTTAATTCCCTTTTTATGTTCATATAATGAGAGATCCCCTCTTACTCTCATTATTTCGTTTTATGAAGTTTTATGTGGCGCCGTTAGGCTGCCGAAATTCTTGTAACGGATTCTTTCTCCCCTCTCATTTTTCAAGATCTATTTTCATGTAAAGTATTCCAAGTTCCTTTTTGTTATGTTGGGGTATGATCTCTATATCTATCATACTGGACTCTTATGTTCATATTATGAGAGACCCCATTTGATCTCTTCAATTCAGTATTTTGAACTTTTAAGTTGCGCCGTTAGGCCGCCGAATTTTTAAGTGGTTCTTCACCATTCTCATTTTGAAGTTCTACTTTCATGTCAATTCTTTCAAGTTCCTTTTTATTATGTTGGGGTGTGATCTCTATATATATCATACTGATCTCTTATGATCATATAATGAGATACCCTATTTGATCTTGTCTAATCTTTTTATTAAAGTTTAAGTGACGCCGTTAGGCTGCTGAAGTTTTAAGGGATTCTTTCACCCTTCTCTTTTTTTAAGTTCTATTTTCATGTCAAGTCTTTCAATTTACTTTTTATTATGTTGAGGTATGATCTCTATATCTATCATACTGATCCCTTATGATAATATGATCAGAGACCCTATTTGATCTTGTCAAATCATTTTTTTATTGAAGTTAAGTGACGCCGTTAGGCTGCCGAATTTTCATAAGAGAAATCTTATTTTTGTCTCACTTCCATGTTTTTCATTTCATATGGTATATCTTTCAAATTTCATTACCATGTTCTTAAATACCTTATATTCTGTCCCCCTACTGTTTTATGGATCATTTATGAGTGGGTGACCCATGTCCCCTCTCTTTTCAATGTTTTCTAAAACCACGAAGCATAGCCGTTATGCTGCAGAATTTTCGTCTCAAAATGCCTCTCTCTTTTCTCAAAATTATTTTAAGTTATAAAGTGAATACTCAAAGATCATATTTCTACAGGGGTATTCACATATATATCAAAATGTTCTATTTTAAATTCTGGGATTTACATACATGAGACCCTCTTTCCCTTTCCTTGGGTTTAAAGTGACATAAAGATCATGTTTTTAAAGAAGTTTTTATAACATTATGATTATGAAATGAAACCCATTTATTTTATGCTATAAGGGTTATTTATGAAATTTTTGATGATGATATATGTGGCTCACATGATAATAAAGGAAAATTTAAGGGTGCTCCCTGATAGTGCCCCATTGCATTGGATAATGATGTAACCACAAGAGATTACAGTTTAAGGGTGCGCCCAGATAGCGCTCTAATGCATTGGGTAAAGACTTTATCTCTAGAGATGAATTTTTAGACTGATACCTTGGTGAATAACCTTGGTAATTTTTAATGACACCTTGGGGATGGACCTTGGTGAAATGAAATGATTTTCATTATTAAATGTTGCAGCCACATCTTCAAGTTATGAAAAATGTTATTTTTATTATGATATGCCTCATGATTTCTTTCTAATGCCTTAATTTTCTTTTAATGACCTTATTGAAGTATCACAAGTTCACATGTAAAATGTGTCTCTTATTTCCCTTACTGGGCTTTCTGCTCACCCTTTCTTTTGATGTATGTCCCCAGGTTATGAGATGCAGTAATGAACCTAGGATGAACTTAAGGAGAAGCCTTTCAAGTGTTTAAGAAGAGTGTTTTTTGTTCTTCTCATGTATTATGTTCCTTGTTTCCAAGACACTAAACCTTAAAGATCCTCAGTTCCGTGTAATGAAATGAAAGTTATGTTATAAAAATACGGGATGCTATAGTTGGTATCAAAGGATGGTTTAGTTATTTGTGGAAATTAGGATATGGAAACTTTAGGAAGAACCCTATAGAAAATTTTAAATATAGGAAATCTTCCTGGTATTTTGGTGAGTATTGAGTATGGGGTTTCCAAGCAATTACATCCCTGTCTTGGTATGAGCAGGTAGAGGTGGCTCTGGAACAGATGTACATAGGGGTAAAACCTGAAAACACCGCTTTGAGCTAGACTCGAACGAGAACTGGTACACGACAACGGGCCTTGCTGCACTCTTGGTTACGACACTCCCGATGGATATGCTTTGGTAAATTCATAAGCTTAGTATGAACCATTGTTAAAGGAACAAAGATTCACATAATAATATATGATCATGGATAACCTAGATTGGAACCTAGGGGATCACAAGTTAGGGTATACTTTTCTTCTACAAGTTATCCTTATATGCTTTAAGCTCCTTTTCATGATTATTGGTTAAGTATTTAAGCCTCTAATTATAATTTCTCTTCTTAGTTAATGGTGGGAGATGGAAGAACATGCCACAATAACCAATGTGATCGGAAATGCAATTATTTCCATATTAATATGAAAGAGATGATTAGGGGATTAAAAGATGATTATTATTTTGGAAGATGTTCATTATTTTAGGGAACCATATTTGATCGAGGTAAATAGATTACTACGGTATTTTCATTGAGGAGTAAGGTTGACTTATATTTTAAAGAATCGATGAATTTAAGGTGGACTTATAGTAATTTAGGTTACTTACAGGAATGATTAACCTATCTTGGGTAAAATATGTTTAGGTTAGCTACTTTTGTTATAGGATGTTAGGAGTGGTTGATGTTTTTTGGAGATGAACAGTGAAGTTTATTTTGGAAGACTATGTTATCAAATCTTTCTTGTATTTGGGTTTCAATCTTAGTTTGGTTTATTTTGAGGAATCTTAAGGACCATTATTTATGGAATGGTCTATGATGAACTTTGGGTAGTACCATGGAACTTTGAATATTTAAAAGTAATTTCCATTCCTATGGGATTCTTTTTGAAGAGTTGTTTTACCTTAACCTTTCTTTTTTTGGGATAATGTTTAAAGATAGAAGAAATAGATAGTTGATCTTTTGTGGATTATGTGATTCTCTAGAAGATGATTCTTGTGTTTTGATGAGACCAAGTAGTTTTGAATGCTCATTGTTTGGAGAAAAATTAGTTCTGGTAGAAACTTATTAAAGTATGAAACTCTACATGAAGATAGATATATTTCCTTATGTTTTTGTTCTATGTTGTAAATGAATTCCTCAAAGTTATGAAAAGGAACGTAAAAAAAAACGTTGTTCGTTTAAGTTTCCTACTGGGTAATCAAAGACCGCTTACACACATCATAATTTTGGGATTTTCTGGTGGTTAACTTCTTCCTAATCATGTTTTCTATGACTCTCCTTTAGAACGTGACCCTTTGTTTTCTCCTCCATGTCCATGTTTCCTACATGGAATCCTAGTATGAGTAAACTAGGGTGGCCTTTATACTTCCTTTTCTTTCTTTTAAAGTAATGGTGTTACTGACACTTTTTCCGATGTGGGACTTTCAATGAAATTTCAAAACCCAATTTTAAAAATTGCGAGGACGCAATTTCTTAAGGGGGGAAGATTGTAACGGCCCGAAATTTTGAATAAATCTTGTTTCCTAATTTCATGTGTTATTTTATTTTATACTCAACAAAAATGTTTTATTTGATAAACATGATTATAATTAAAATGAGACCAGTGGGTTTTGACTGTTATATGACCATCGGTCAATATGACCGCTGTGAACAAAATGTTTTGATTATTGTCTCTAAATATAAGTAATCTTGGTTAACTATTATGGAAAGAAGATTCGATGGCCTCACCTAGTAGTCTTGGACTGATCGAAGCCCATCTAACAGAGCTTGGGAAGGAGGTAGCACCATTGGGGTTTGCTCTGGACCAAACCCAAGCCAAACTTCATCATGTGAAGCTAGAACAGAATCACCTTCGCGAGAAGTTCAAACTTATAGAAATTACTACTCGGGCAATGTTGACCGAGCCGCTCCAAGATTCTATCACCCTAGCACACCTTACTCTTAGGTCCTATGCTGGTATTATAAGGGGCTATGTAATGAGACCGTAACTGCCTTGTGTAATCCTTGTTTTAAATAAAAATTGGGATTTCTTCTTATGATGATGTTTATGAATTTTCAAATGACCGGATAAAAATAGTATGCATATTTTTGATGAATTTTCAAAAAGATATTAAAAAAAAGTTTATGTAAACCTCAAATAATTTAAATGTGTAATGATTTTCAAAAAATGGTCTTCTACAATTATGTCCAGTACGAAATTTAGAGTCTAATAAGATCAACTTGATTTTTGATGAATAGTAAATTGTGAATAGTGATTTTACGCTTAGGATTAGTAATGTGACCAAATGAATTACTAATCTCACTTAAAGAAAGTTTTAAAATAATCTAGGCACCTTGATTAAGTAATGTGATTCAATAAAATGGATAAATAATGGTTTCCTAAATTATTATTCAAGTATTAATTTTTTCGGGTGAATAGTGTTTATTAATTAAAAATTAAATTAAAAATATTTAGAAAATTATTTTTATAAAATGGACTTTATTTTTGAACTCGGAGCATCGATATTATGTTAAGGTAATTTTTGGGTTTTTTTCTGAAAAAATGAATTTTCGGTGAATAGTTTATTTATTTAACAATAAAATTAAAAATATTTAGAAAATTATTTTTATAAAATGCAGTTCATTTTTGAAATCATAGCATTGATATTTGGTTAATGTGAAATTTTGGGATTTTTCTGAGAAAGTTGAATTTTCAGTGAATAATAAAAATACACTTTTAGGGTTTCAGTATGTTTAATGACATCATAACTGTGTCATGATGATTTCATGAGATATTTTATGGGTTGGGCAGCCAAGGGTGACGAATTATTGTTTTGGGGGCCCCATGTGGCCTAACTCCATGGTAAATGCCAAGGGAGAGCACATGGGTTTGAGAAAAGCACATGTGAGGTGTCCCTTGGCCATTAATGCCTTGTCCCATCACTTTCCCTGTAAATACCAAGCCCTTCTCTCATCCATTCGACTCCCCACTCTTCCCCAAAGAAGTTCTTGTATAATTACCTCCCAAGGAGTCCTCCCAAGGTGCCCCAAGCCCTCAAGGTCCCAACCATTGAGGTTTAAGAGTTACATTTTAAGGTAAGGGATCCGACCCCTCTCTTTCTTTTCAAGTGATCTCTTTTATGTCATTCCTTTTATGCTCCATGTTCTTATGTTGGAGGATGTTCTTTTATACTCCTCTTACTGCCATTTTTATGTTCATATAATGAGAGATCCCCTCTTACTCTCATTATTTCGTTTTATGAAGTTTTATGTGGCACCGTTAGGCTGCCGAAATTCTTGTAACAGATTCTTTCTCCCCTCTCATTTTTCAAGATCTATTTTCATGTAAAGTATTCCAAGTTCCTTTTTGTTATGTTGGGGTATGATATATATATCTATCATACTGGACTCTTATGTTCATATTATGAGAGACCCCATTTTATCTCTTTAATTCAGTATTTTGAAGTTTTAAGTGGCACCGTTAGGCTGCCGAATTTTTAAGTGGTTCTTCACCATTCTCATTTTGAAGTTCTACTTTCATGTCAATTATTTAAAGTTCCTTTTTATTATGTTGGGGTATGATCTATATATCTATCATAATTATCTCTTATGATCATATGATTAGAGACCCTATTTGATCTTGTCTAATCTTTTTATTAAAGTTTAAGTGACGTCGTTAGGCTGCCGAATTTTTAAGGGATTCTTTCACCCTTCTCTTTTTTTTAAGTTCTATTTTCATGTCAAGTCTTTCAAGTTCCTTTTTATTATGTTGGGGTATGATCTATATATCTATCATACTGATCTCTTATGATCATATGATGAGAGACCCTATTTGATCTTGTCAAATCATTTTTTTATTGAAGTTAAGTGACGACGTTAGGCTGCCGAATTTTCATAAGAGAAATCTTATTTTTGTCTCACTTCCATGTTTTTTATTTCATATGGTATATCTTTCAAATTTCATTACCATGTTCTTAAATCCCTTATATTCTTTCCCCCTACTGTTTTATGGATCATTTATGAGTGGGTGACCCATGTCCCCTCTCTTTTCAATGTTTTCTAAAACCCCAAAGCATAGCCGTTATGCTGTAGAATTTTCGCCTCAAAATGCCTCTCTCTTTTCTCAAAATTATTTTAAGTTATAAAGTGAATACTCAAAGCTCTTATTTCTACAGGGGTATTCAAATATATATCAAAATGTTCTATTTTAAATTCTGGGATTTACATACATGAGACCCGCTTTCCCTTTCCGTGGGTTTAAAGTGACATAAAGATCATGTCTTTAAAGCAGTTTTTAAAACATTATGATTATGAAATGAAACCCATTTATTTTATGCTAAATGGGTTATTTATGAAATGTTTGATGATGATATATGTGGCTCACATGATAATAAAGGAAAATTTAAGGGTGCGCCCTGATATCGCCCCATTGCATTGGATAATGATGTAACCACAAGAGATTACAGTTTAAGGGTGCGCCCAGATAGCGCTCTAATGCATTGGGTAAAGACTAAATCTCTAGAGATGAATTTTTAGACTGATACCTTGGTGAATAACCTTGGTAATTTTTAATGACACCTTGGTTATGGACCTTGTTGAAACGAAATGATTTTCAATATTAAATGTTGCAGCCACATCTTCAAGTTATGAAAAATGTTATTTTTATTATGATATGCCTCATGATTTCTTTCTCATCCCTTAATGTTCTTTTCATGACCTTATTGAAGTATCACAAGTTCACATGTAAAATGTTTCTCTTGTTTCCCTTACTAGGATTTCTGCTCACCCTTTCTTTTGATGTATGTCCCCAGGTTATGAGATGCAGTAATGAACCTAGGATGAACTTAAGGAGAAGCCTTTCAAGTGTTTAAGAAGAGAGTTTTTGGTTCTTTTCATGTATTATGTTCCTTGTTTCCAAAACACTAAACCTTAAAGATCCCCAGTTCCATGTAATGAAATGAAAGTTATGTTATAAAAATACGGGATGCTATAGTTGGTATCAAAGGATGTTTTAGTTATTTGTGGAAATTAGGATATGGAAACTTTAGGAAGAACCCTATAGAAAAGTTTAAATATAGGAAATCTTCCTGGTATTTTGGTGAGTATTGAGTAAGGGGTTTCCAAGAAAATACATCCCTGTCTGGGTACAAGTAGGTAGAGGTGGCTCTGGCACAGATGTATATAGGGGTAAAACCTGAAAACACCGCTTTGAGCTAGACTCGAACGGGAACTGGTACACGACAACGGGCCTTGATGCACTCTTGGTTATGACACTCCCGGGGGATATGATTTGGTAAATTCATAAGCTTAGTATGAACCATTGTTAAAGGAACAAAGATTCACATAAGAATATATGATCATGGATAACCTAGATTGGAACCTAGGGGATCACAAGTTAGGGTATACTTTTCTTCTACAAGTTATCCTTATATGCTTTAAGCTCCTTTTCAGGATTATTGGTTAAGTATTTAAGCCTCTAATTATAATTTCTCTTCTTAGTTAATGGTGGGAGATGGAAGAACATGCCCCAATAACCAATGTGGTTGGAAATGCAAAGATTTCCATATTAATATGAAAGAGATGATTAGGGGATTAAAAGATGATTATTATTTTGGAATACATTCATTATTTTAGGGAACCATATTTGATCGAGGTAAATAGATTACTACGGTATTTTCATTGAGGAGTAAGGTTGACTTATATTTTGAAGAATCGATGAATTTAAGGTGGACTTATAGTAATTTAGGTTACTTATGAGAATGATTAACCTATCTTGGGTAAAATATGTTTAAGTTAGATACTTTTGTTATAGGATGTTAGGAGTGGTTGATGTTGTTTGGAGATGAACACTGAAGTTTATTTTGGAAGACTATGTTATCAAATCTTTCTTGTATTTTGGTTTCAATCGTAGTTTGGATTATTTTGAGGAATCTTAAGGACCATTATTTACGGAATGGTCTATGATGATCTTTGGGTAGTACCATGGAACTTTGAAGATTTAAAATTAATTTCCATTCCTATGGGATTCTTTTTGAAGAGTTGTTTTACCTTACCCTTTCTTTTTTTGGGATAATGTTTAAAGATAGAAGAAATAGATAGTTGATCTTTTGTGGATTATGTGATTCTCTAGAAGATGATTCTTGTGTTTTGATGAGACCAAGTAGTTTTGAATGCTCATCATTTGGAGAAAAGATTAGTTTTGGTAGAAACTTATTACAGTATGAAACTCTACATGAAGATAGATATATTTCCTTATGTTTTTCTTCTATGTTGTAAATGAATTCCTCAAAGTTATGAAAAGGAACGTAAAACAAAAAACGTTGTTGGTTTATGTTTCCTACTGGGTAATCAAAGACCGCTTACACACATCATAATTTTGGGATTTTCTGGTGGTTAACTTCTTCCTAATCATGTTTTCTATGAATCTCCTTTATAATGTGACCCTTTGTTTTCTCCTCCATGTCCATGTTTCCTACATGGAATCCTAGAATGATTAAACTCGGGTGGCCTTTATACTTCCTTTTCATTCTTTTAAAGTAATGGTGTAACTGACACTTTTTCCGATGTGGGACTTTCAATGAAATTTCAAAACCCAATTTTAAAAATTGCGAGGACACAATTTCTTAAGGGGGGAAGATTGTGACGGCCTGAAATTTTGAATAAATCTTGTTTCCTAATTTCATGTGTTATTTTATTTTATACTCAACAAAAATGTTTTATTTGATAAACATGATTATAATTAAAATGAGAATAGTGGGTTTTGACTGTTATATGACCATCGGTCAATATGACCGCTGTGAACAAAATGTTTTGATTATTGTCTCTAAATATAAGTAATCTTGGTTAACTATTACGGAAAGAAGATTCGATGGCCTCACCTAGTAGTCTTGGACCGATCGAAGCCCATCTAACAGAGCTTGGGAAGGAGGTAGCACCATTGGGCTTTGCTCTGGACCAAACCCAAGCCAAACTTTATCATGTGAAGCTAGAACGGAATCGCCTTCGCGAGAAGTTCAAATTGATAGAAATTACTACTCGGGCAATGTTGACCGAGCCGCCCCAAGATTTTATCACCCTAGCACACCTTACTCTTAGGTCCTATGCTGGTATTATAAGGGGCTATGTAACGATACCGTAACTGCCTTGTGTAATCCTTGTTTTAAATAAAAATTGGGATTTCTTCTTATGATGAAGTTTATGAATTTTCAAATGACCGGATAAAAATAGTATGCATATTTTTGATGAATTTTCAAAAAGATATTAAAAAAAAGTTTATGTAAACCTTAAATAATTTAAAATGTGTAATGATTTTCAAAAAATGGTCTTCTACAATTATGTCCAGTACAAAATTTAGAGTCTAATAAGATCAACTTGATTTTTGATGAATAGTAAATTGTGAATAGTGATTTTACGCTTAGGCTTAGTAATGTGACCAAATGAATTATTAATCTCACTTAAAGAAAGTTTTAAAATAATCTAGGCACCTTGATTAAGTAATGTGGTTCAATAAAATGGTTAAATAATGGTTTCATAAATTATTATTCAAGTATTAATTTTTTCGGGTGAATAGTGTTTTTTAATTAAAAATTAAATTAAAAATATTTAGAAAATTATTTTTATAAAATGGACTTTATTTTTGAACTCAGAGCATCGATATTATGTTAAGGTAATTTTTGGGGTTTTTTCTGAAAAAATGAATTTTCAGTGAATAGTGTATTTATTTAAAAATAAAATTAAAAATATTTAGAGAATTATTTTTATAAAATGGAGTTCATTTTTGAAATCATAGCATTGATATTTGGTTAATGTGAAATTTTGGGATTTTTCTGAGAAAGTTGAATTTTCAGTGAATAGTAAAAATACAGTTTTAGGGTTTCGGTATGTTTAATGACATCATAACTGTTTCATGATGATTTCATGAGATATTTTAAGGGTTGGCCAGCAAAGGGTGACGAATTATTGTTTTGGGGGCCCCATGTGGCCCAACTCCATGGTAAATGCCAAGGGAGAGCACATGGGTTTGAGAAAAGCACATGTGAGGTGTCCCTTGGCCATTAATGCTTTGTCCCCTCACTTTCACTATAAATACCAAGCCCTCCTCTCATCCATTCAACTCCCCACTCTTCCCCAATGAAGTTATGATCTCATTACCTCCCAAGGAGTCCTCCCAAGGTGCCCCCAAGCCGTCAAGGTCCCAACCATTGAGGTCTATGAGTTACATTTTAAGGTAAGGGATCCGACCCCTCTCTTTCTTTTCAAGTGATCTCTTTTATGTCATTCCTTTTATGCTCCATGTTCTTATGTTGGAGGATGTTCTTTTATACTCCTCTTATTTCTCTTTTTATGTTCATATAATTAGAGATCCCCTCTTACTCTCATTATTTCGTTTTATGAAGTTTTATGTGGCGCCGTTAGGCTGCCGAAATTCTTGTAACAGATTCTTTCTCCCCTCTCATTTTTCAAGATCTATTTTCATGTAAAGTATTCCAAGTTACTTTTTGTTATGTTGTGGTATGATCTCTATATCTATCATACTGGACTCTTATGTTCATATTATGAGAGCCCCCATTTGATCTCTTCAATTCAGTATTTTGAAGTTTTAAGTGGCGCCGTTAGGCTGCCGAATTTTTAAGTGGTTCTTCACCATTCTCATTTTGAAGTTCTACTTTCATGTCAATTATTTCAAGTTCATTTTTATTATGTTGGGGTATGATCTATATTTCTATCATAATGATCTCTTGTGATCATATGATGAGAGACCCTATTTGATCTTGTCTAATCTTTTTATTAAATTTTTAGTGACGCCGTTAGGCTGCCGAATTTTTAAGGGATTCTTTCACCCTTCTCTTTTTTTAAAGTTCTATTTTCATGTAAAGTCTTTCAAGTTCCTTTTTATTATGTTGGGATATGATCTCTATATCTATAATACTGATCTCATATGATCATATGATGAGAGACCCTATTTTATCTTGTCAAATCATTTTTTATTGAAGTTAAGTGACGCCGTTAGGCTTCCGAATTTTCATAAGAGAAATCTTATTTTTGTCTCACTTCCATGTTTTTCATTTCATATGGTTTATCTCTCAAATTTCATTACCATGTTCTTAAATCCCTTATATTCTGTCCCCCTACTGTTTTATGGATCATTTATGAGTGGTTTACCCATGTCCCCTCTCTTTTCAGTGTTTTCTAAAACCCCGAAGCATAGCTGTTATGCTGCAGAATTTTCGTCTCAAAATGCATCTCTCTTTTCTCAAAATTATTTTAAGTTATAAAGTGAATACTCAAAGCTCTTATTTATACAGGAGTATTCACATATATATCAAAATGTTCTATTTTAAATTATGGGATTTACATACATGAGACCCTCTTTCCCTTTCCGTGGGTTTAAAGTGACATAAAGATCATGTATTTAAAGCAGTTTTTAAAACATTATGATTATAAAATGAAACCCATTTATTTTATGCTATATGGGTTATTTATGAAATTTTTGATGATTATATATGTGGATCACATGATAATAAAGGAAAATTTAAGGGTGCTCCCTGATAGCGCCCCATTGCATTGGATAATGATGTAACCACAAGAGATTAAAGTTTAAGGGTGCGCCCAGATAGCGCTCTAATGCATTGGGTAAAGACTTAATCTCTAGAGATGAATTTTTAGACTGATACCTTGGTGAATAACCTTGGTAATTTTTAATGACACCTTGCGGATGGACCTTGGTGAAACGAAATGATTTTCAATATTAAATGTTGCAGCCACATCTTCAAGTTATGAAAAATGTTATTTTTATTATGATATGCCTCATGATTTCTTTCTCATGCCTTAATGTTCTTTTCATGACCTTATTTAAGTATCACAAGTTCACATATAAAATGTTTCTCTTGTTTCCCTTACTGGGCTTTCTGCTCACCCTTTCTTTTGATGTATGTCCCCAGGTTATGAGATGCAGTAATGAACCTAGGATGAACTTAAGGAGAAGCCTTTCAAGTGTTTAAGAAGAGTGTTTTTTGTTCTTTTCATGTATTATGTTCCTTGTTTCCAAGACACTAAACCTTAAAGATTCTCAGTTCCGTGTAATTAAATGAACATTATGTTATAAAAAGACAGGATGTTATACACATTTACTCGTTCACTTTCAAACATCCTATATAATAAATATGGAATTATTATAAATTAATTATATAACTATATTCATATCTATAAAACAATTTATTATTTATTTATGTCATATTATCACCATTTTATTAATAATTTTTTATTAACATCACTATTTTGGGTGATAACTACTTTGTTTTCCTAACATGTCTCATTTTGGTGGTCCCAATACTTATAATTTTACCATTATACCATAATTTATATAATTATAATAATTTTATAAAAATCATATATATTCATTAAATACATATTTATACTCATTCATAAAATGTAGATATATAAAAATGAATTGCACCGTTCATGGAGACTGTAGGCCGTATGTACACGTGAAAGCTGTTTTAAAATTTCCAAGAATGGAAATAAAGAAAGGTAAATAAAAATTAAACTTTAAAGAAAAATTATTTTGGAATATATATAATATATATTCATAAAATTTATCCAAATTACCATCCAAGTGTAATATAAATAAAAAACCAATGACATCGCTTTGTGGATGTGGCTGTCCACACGTATATTTGAATGACATTATCGTTTCCCAAAGTATCGGATAGTAAGAAGGTAGATGTTATATTAAAATTATAGAAGTAAAATTATTTCATAAGTATCATATATAAAATTATTCCCATCATAATACCAATATATAAAATATGGGAATAAAAAATGAATTACATCACTATGTGGAGATGATAAGTTGCATGTACGTATGATGGATACATTAAATTTTTATTTGATGGGGAATATTGTATATAATGGTGTTTTAACAATAAAAAAAATAGAATATTTTTTATAGATAATTAATTATTTTATTAAAAATAAAAAATATTTATAGGAGGTAAGGAAGAGTAGAAAAAAAAGTGTCTGGTTATGGTGATTACCTCTTCTTTAAAATTAATCATTTTGATCTTCTATAAAGGGAACTAGGGTTGGTATTTTGGGATGAAAAAAACCTATAGTATATGTATTGGTAAATTTATAATCTAAATTTATAGAGTTTAGCAGGTTTAGAAGGCTCAAATTAGTGTAAAGAAGAGAAGAAGGATGATCCCTATTATAATTGAGGTGAGGGGCCCTTTTAGAATTTCTCAAAGTATTGAACTATAATAAATTAATTCTCAATAAAAATGCCTCAAAATGGTCATTTATTTAACAGTATGGTAGTGTAGGGTTTTATTACCAAAAAAACAATTTAGACAAATTTTGATGCAATTTTAGACCTTATCCTTTTGATTAACCCTTAGTTAACCAATTTTATTTTTAACTACGATAATAACTTCTTCAATATTAAAGGGTTAAAATAATTACATATCAGGTAAAAATTGGACCATAAATGAAACATTTATTAAGATTTTACCATATCATAACCAACTTGTCTTATTTAATATTTTTTTATGATTTTTGAATTATTTAATAAAATATTATTTTGATAAAATATCATTATTGTCAATTTTGACACTATTCATTTTATTTAACATTAAATACATCAATACAAATGGGGAATAAGAATATAATTATTTCAAACCGACCTAATATTTCATATAGATTTATAAAATTCATGGGTCACATTAAATCATTCAAATAAAGTCAATTTCAATATTTTTAAAATCATTTATTATATTCTTTTTATTATTTGGAGACATAATGCATTGGTGTTGCATAAGAAATTATGGTCATTATATAATTAATAACTGTTTAAAATAAATTTATAACACGAAAATAATTTTATTAAGATCAAATTTGATACTTATATTCATTCATAACAAACGTTTTTCCCTATGTGGACACATAAGAGATATTAAAAACAAAGAGTGACAATTTTTTTAACTTTCTTTGATTTAAATAGTATATAAGTAATTTTCATAGAATTATCCATTAAATAGCCCAATCATTAACTTAATGTGTTAAGGGTAGAATTAAATTCATAAAATAATAAATAGGATGAATAATTATGGCCTTAAAACTTATTATTAACCTATATTAATCTGAATTATACTTTTATGAGCTGATAAATTTTACCATGGTTGTTATTCATATTGACCAAATATAAAAGGGGACTAATGAATTTTTTTTAACCTCATGATTATAAATATGTAATTAATTTTATCTAATTAAATATATTTAAATAGAATAAATTAATTTTATATTAAATGTAAAAAATTCAATAAAAAAATTTTTAGAAAAAAAACACATTTTACTTATAAAACTGGATTTATTGTTATTTTTGTGTAAAAAATATTTTATTGAATGTTTAAAAAAAATAATCAGGTAAATTCTTTAAAAAGTTCATTAAAATCATTCAACAATAGTGATTAATTTAATTTAAAAAGATAAAATACATCACAATATTTAAAACATTTTTTTTCAGAATTTAGATCACTATTATTTTTAAATATTTTTGTTTTAATTATAATCATTTGAAAACTGAAAAATTGATTTTATAAATATGTAGACCATATATTTTTCATAATTTATTTATTAGTATTCATAAACACCATTCCAATGGCTAAACGATAACTGATACATAATATTTTAATAATGTTATGCGGTTCATCTAACTCATCATTTAATGTAATGAAAGCCATTGAATAAATAAAATTATATAAAGAGAAATATTTCCTAAAATCTCATGGTTTTACAATAGAGGAGGGTCTAGTATTAGAAATTTAAATAAATTAAATAAATAAATTATTTAATTTATTTAACTCACCCACCAATTATGGGATTCCATGGAAGATATGATACTGAAAAACCTTATATCAATCCTATGTAAATCTCAAATTCTAGAAACAACCATAGTATCAGATTTTCCATTTTAGGTCCCAATCAATGAGAAAACCATTTATTATGAAAATATTCATACATGTGATTTAATATATTTAATATTTATAAATATAATAATTATGGGGTCTCTCAACACCCAAAATAGTGCACCAACTATGAGAAAACATCTTGAGATACATAAATAAATATTCGATTAATCAAATTACCAAAACTAGAGTTTTTATAGGAACCGTAAATATGACCATTACATAATAGGAAACTATATATGTGACTATTACATACGGGTATCCTAGTTTAGTTATAGATCATGATTAATGTATGATTAGGTAAACAAGGTTGAGTACCCTTACATGTGTAGTATACTCATATATAAGGGTGATTCCATATAGTTAGTGCATGAATAACTCGGGGGTAATTGTATAACTAACTCTTAAATAGGGATATATTACTTTGGTGACTTACAAAATGTTTTTATAATAGTGTGGGATAAACATATGAGGTTTTTCAGCTCGTTTATAGTGGAGACAACATGATTAGTGTACAGTGTGGTAAACCATGTGTATAAACCATGAAAGATTACCATAATTGGAATTTATAAATTTACATGTTTTTCCTTACTTGAATTTATAACCCACTATAATCCTCTATTCCTATTTTTTCGTGAATTAATAAGAGGGAGCTCAATAGATCCTTTCTCTCTATCTCTCTCTCTTCATTGTTTCCAAGACCTTATTCCCTGGATTTCAAGTGGATTTAAAATGCTAAGTACTCTATTCTTTTTTCCCTCCATTTCTTCCTTCCAATTCTTCTTGGATTAATATTTTCCCATTAAACCTAATGAAAATTGTGGTCAAAAATAGTGTCTTGGTTGATCTAATATTTGGGATTTGATTTTTATGGCTTTTAGACGCTATCTTATTCCTTATGGTAGTTTACACCATAGAAGGTTAGTTGTTTTTGATGATTTAAGGTATGCATTTTTGTGAAATTCCATTTATTTGATATATCATATGACTCTTGAATTTTAAAAATTCATTTTATACCATGTTATACTTATATAAGACAAGTATTATGGGTTTTTAAAATGTTTTCATGGTTTTATACACTTTGAATAAGAGGTATTTTTACAGGTTTTTAGTTCATGGTTTCTAAAAACATTGTTTATACATGAGAAGTGTTTATATAAATTCCAAATAATATCTTTAAAATGAATTTGATTATAAATAGGTGTTTGAAACCATATTTTTTTTAAAATAGACAAATAATGGGTTGAAGGGGTTGTTTTCAATCAAATAGGTGTTTTAATTTCAATTAGTACTCTAAGGAAGGAAACTCTTTTTTTAAAGAGATATTTTCTATTTAATTTTTTTTAGTTCTTTTGAAATCCTTTATCGATTATGTCAAATAATAGAGCTGTTTTTAAATGTTTACAAATTGGTTGATACTTGTATGGTTTTTAATGGATGGTTACTAACATTATTTTCCAATTTTGGTTACAAGAGATGGTTATAACCTTTAAAGAAAGGTTTTCTTGATGAATATGAAACCGTTATTTTAATCCCACCAATATCTTATTTCATAAAAAAAAATTCCTATATAGGATGGAATGAGTTATTTTTTTTAAAATTTTATTAATTTTAAAAGGGTTGTTTCTTGAGAGGGTGTTGGAGGTTAAGTGAGAGATTATTTTGATGTTTTATTATTTATAAATATTGATGAAACCAAGGGATATATTAGTGAAGGTTTTATTTATTTTCTACCATGATAAAGAAGAATTGTAAGGTGATTAATAATGTTTTGGTGTGATTAAAAATGCGTGAATATTATTGGAGTAAGTTATGATTTCATTTTAAGAACCCTCTAATTATGATGCTGAGAGTAAAGAATTTGGAAAAGGGATGATTTAAAAAGAGTAATTTGAAGAATCAGTCAGGGTCATTTAATAACTGTGTAAGGTTCATAAAGGACCTGTTATAGGGGTTATCAAGACCATTATTTAAGTGTTAAATCTATTCTATATGGGTAATTGTTGATTATATATGGTCCATTGATGATTCCAAAAGGGTTATTGATGACTGTGTAAGGGTTGTTCTGGGTAAAGACACTGAAAATTTTGAAAAGGAATAGACCCAATGAGAAACAAAAGGGATATCTACAATTTCCACAAGGGAAATCAAGTGAATTTGTAAGGGTGATTAAGATATTTCCTTAAATATCATTAGTTAGTAAAAACGACAAAGGAAAAATAACATCCCAAGTTTTATACGGATCATTTTATAAAATCGTAAGGGTAAATCCCTAATTCTATAAGGGTCACTAGTTAGAAATATTTCTAGTGACATCCATGACTACTGATACCGTGTTGTTAAAAAATTCAAAATATCACTAAAATGTGATTTCTGTGTGATTCAAGATGAATTTTTAATTAAAACTAAATGAAAATATCATTGAATGATTTTTGGGGGAAATTCATATGGGATATTGGAAATTAATTAACATAATTAAAGGTAAGGATTTATTTGAGATATTAATAAATAGTTTCAATGTAAAGAATCACGAGAATATCACACAACTAAAATTAAAAGGTTGTTTCTATATTAAAATATATAAATTATTTATATAGGATTTATAATAGAAAATCAATATTTAGAAAAGACAATACCTATAAAGCATGAAGAAGTTGATACTAAGTTTGGTTTTTTAAAAATGCAGTATCGATGAAAGAGGAATAAGGAGAGGTAAAATAGTGATACACTAATTTTGATCAATTGTTGTAAAGAAATTCATTATATTATTTTTAATTTTTAGGTTTATATTTTACAAGGAAGAATAATGAAGTGTTCTTTTATGACCTCATGAATATATCAAGTATTTTGAAAACATGAGAAGGAAGGTCAACTTGCTTGTTTCATTGTTAAAATTTTAATGGTAGTCAAATACCTAAATTAGGGATTGGGATTTTATTCTAATATTTAGAGACATTATAGAATTCACTAGATATATTTTTCACACTGAAGAATATAAGATATTGTTTAAAGGTCATTGGTTCGAGTATAAACAACACCCCATATAATTGTTATTAATATATAAATTTTAAGGGATGTATTATACCATTATATTTTACTAGAATATAAAATATCATAATATTAATGTATGAAATCTACCTATATCTTCTAATAAACTTGAAAATTATAGTGAAAATTTAGGTCTTGGAACTCAATGGGAACCTATAAAGGAGTAGGTACCTGCATTTGGACTATACCTTGTAAAAATTACCATGTTATTTTCATTACATATCTCAGTTTTATACAGGAGAGGGAGGATTTAAAAAATATAATAATATTATGCTAAAAATTCCTAGAGTTGAATTTATGAAGAAGAAATTATAAAAACTATATCACTTATTCAACCCCCCACCCAGTGGTACTTCTACCAACATTTTCACTTAAAGTGGTATAATAGAAAAATAACTTTCCTCTAAGATCCCATTCTATTGAAGTTTTCTAATAAAGAATCTGAATTTTTTCAATAATAGGGGTTTTCCAATTTTTAATGGAAATAACTTTCAAGGATGGAATAATAAGGTGATCTGTTATCTTCTATCACATAGAATAAATATAGGTTATGCTTTTATTGTTTTATTTACACTTATTAGGAGGTATTATCCCTTGAAAATTATAAATATGGGACATCTATAAGTAGATGGTAAATACAAAAATGAAATTATGATATAATTTTTTGATATAGTGTATCCTAAATTTATGGGACTTGTGATACGCAAGTAAATTTGGTGTAAGATTGAGAATATGTGTGAATAAAATTTTAATATTAATGAATATAAACTATATACATAGGGAGATAAGTTTGATGATATCTGAATGGAATATGATAAGAAAATTGATTAATAATTACCTAGAGTGAATGATATAGTCAATCACATTAGGGGTTTCAGAGATACTTTTGAAGATTTAACCATTTTAAAAAACTTGATGAGAAAATTTCCTAATAGGTTGTATCCAATGATATATTATCTAGAAGAAAGGTAATACTCATCTCTTGATGAGTTTTATAGAACACTACTCAATTATGCAATGAGGAAGACTCTTGTGTTCAAGAAGAAATCCAAAGAAGAAATGGAATTAAAATACACGAACAAAATCAAGATCAAGGAGGAGAAATTTGAGTCTTATATGGAATAAAAATATGATAAGGAGGTTAATGGCCCTTATTTCTAAAAGCATGAAAAATTTAAGGGGTCAGTATGAAAGAAAAATCCTACTTATGTGATTTAAGAGTGCGGAAATTAAAAAATTCATATATGATTGTCCAATAATGTAAAGTTTGGAGTAGAAATATTAATAGGATGGTAAAATTCCTTGGATAAATAAATTGGGATAGAGTTCTATAGAAGTTAACAAATCTGATGAGAATAAATAAAAGTTATAAATAAGGAAAATAAGAAGCATGCTGAGTAGGGAAGGATATATCTAATCCAATTCGATTAGTAAATCTA
The DNA here is from genome assembly GCA_963277665.1 of Viscum album. Classification (NCBI taxonomy): domain Eukaryota; kingdom Viridiplantae; phylum Streptophyta; class Magnoliopsida; order Santalales; family Viscaceae; genus Viscum; species Viscum album. Next base: position 723,005,765 of record OY728130.1, on the reverse strand, counting down.
ACAAAGGGAAAAAATATAAGTATAATAAATTTATGGATCATATCAAATAAAATTAAGAAATTTCAATAATTGAGGAAGAAAAAGAATAAACCTATATAAAGCTTATACTAAAATCTAAAATTGATGTGTGTCTTAAAAGAAAAACTTAACAAAAAAGTTAAATCAAACCCCTAAAAAGATTTTGGGAAAATAATTAAAAAAAATATGCATTCCACAACAAAGAAAATTATTATAATGAAGAAATTATACATTATATTTTGAATGTTGTTGAGAAAAATTGAATGTTAAAAGTTTCTGAGATGAAATTTATTTCAAAAGAAGAAGTATTGAACTTAAACCAGTAACGGTTTCTAGAAAATAATAAAGTACATGAAACAATTATATATGATTATGATAAATATATAGAAATAAAGTAGAAACCATTACAAGTTACCAATAAATTCAGTACACAATCTTAGTTAAATACCGCACTATAGACACACCTATTTTGTCTAGTAGGGTAGATTCCAAGAGAATATATGAGAAATATTAGGTTAAAGAAAACTCTTCTAAGGTTACTCAGACTTTAATGGGAGTAAAAAAACATGATATATAATGTTTTCAAAAACCAATTCAAAATTAAGGAAAATATATACCAAGACAAAAATATTGAATTTATATATATATTGAATAGTTTCATCATAGAATTGGGTTTTATGGCTACTATTGGTGATATTTATTTTTTGGGAATGATGATTATGTTTGATAGTAAAATATTTATCTACCATGGAGTCATAACAGTCATGAATTCAAGTGGAGATAACTAGTGAATAGAAGGAGCCTGTGTGAGAAGAAGTATATAATGGATTAAAATTTCTCTTATTTACCTATTCAAACCAGATTTAATTGTTTTCAAGAGATAGGTGGAATGATGACATGAGATTTCACTATGTTGAGGAATGTATGACCATTCTTCTAGTACAATATTAAAATTGTATCAAATGTGATAAGTCTCAGAGTGTCAATAAAAACTCATTTTTGTGTGGAAGTGGCTATTAAATATTTCAAGAGGAGCAAGTTACAGTTTCTAGAAAATTGATTCTCATCACACATGTCTAGAGAAACCAAGATCTTAAAGAATAATCAATAACATAATGTAAATGATGTTACCTTTGGGAATTAAATCTCAATAAATAGAAACATAATTGGAATAAATGAGATTGAATCCCAAAATTTAAAGTCAAAACATGTCCCACTTGTTGATGGACTCAAACATAACTTGCTAAGTGTGACTCAAATTTGTAATGAAGAAAGTGAGGTTATTTTCAAAAGAAACATGTTCCTCCTAAAGAGAATAAAATATGTAATATTTATCACTAGAGGTGAAATAATTAGTGGTAACCTTTTTGAAATTGGAGACTTAAATAATTCTTTATATTTTCACTCAAAAGATGAATAAAAGTTGTGGCATAGAATATTGGAATACCTTTTTCAAAGAATACTATGAAATATTTACAAGGTATATGTGGTAAGATAGTTTCTTTATCTATATAGAGAAATATAATACATCTATTAAACCATCCAAATGACAAAAATGAAATAATGATGTTACAAATCTGTGGAAATTCTTACCACTAAGTCACATCAACTGATACATTCATATTTGTGTGGACCAAAGAAGCACAAATCCACTCGGATTGATTTATAATTCATCACATTCAATAATTATTAAACAATAATTTCTAATGTTATGTTCATAAATCATAATTTAGATTTTGTTTAAATGTTTAAAATTTTAAAGATAAAAGTTGATAAAGATATGGTGATGTCTATCAAGAATATTATATATGATAATGGTAGAGAGTTCATAAGAAAATCATTTGAATTTTACCTTGAAAATTAGGGAATTAAATATCAGTATAATACTTCTTATACACCACATAAAAATGATTAAAATAAATAAATAATGTAATATTGGTTGATATGGGTAGAATCATGCTAGTAGAGTATAACATCTCCATGTTTTACTGGATAGAGTTTCCATGCATAACAATTCATATTTTTAAGAGGTTATTATTGAGACCATATTCTAATATTACATATTATGAGATTTAGTATAAGAATAATCCTATAATGGTCTACTTTAGGGTGTTTGGTAGTCCATTCCTGATGAATATAATGAAAAAAAATCTATGAAGTTTGATGTTAATGCTAAGGAAGGTACCTTTCATAGATACTTATCTAATAGAAAATTCAATTAGTGATAGAACATGAAGCTTCGTAAAAGGGTATAATGTTATGAATTAAGAATAATTGAGAATAAAACTATAATTCATGTTCCAAATGAAGTATATTTTTAACCCATTAATGAATATATTGAGTGTATTCTAGAGAACAACAATGAATAACTAGACGAAAAGGAAACCTATGTTGTTGAAATTGACTCTAATCAAACTAGTTATGAAGAAGGGGATGAAAAGGTTGAGAACTTGAAATATAAAAAGATAAAAAACTACATGAAAGTTGAAAATATATTTTGAAACTATATTATACCAATTTATTAAATAATGATACCAATTTTATACAATAAATCTTCTATTATCTCTCAAATTTATCCACATCTAGATATTGAGGTTGTTAAGCACAAAGAGTAGGTTGATGCTATGAGCAATTAATTTATATCATATTGAGAATAATTACACATGGGATCTTCTCCATTGACCAATAAAATGAAAAATGTTATTTTTTCCAAAAGGGTGTTCAAAAAGAATTTGAATGATGAAGGTGAAGTTCCAAGGAATAAAAAAATTCCTATGTTTAATGGCTATTCACAAGTGAAAGTTGTTGATTGTAAAGAAACATTTTCTCTAGTTGCAAGACTAGATTCTATAAATATTTTAATAGTAGTTTCAGGTTACATGAAGTAGAACATATATCCATTCATTTTAATGTACGCTTTCTTGATTAGAGAGTTTTAATAATAAGTAAAAATTGATCAGCATGATGGATTTGTTCTAGGATGTGATGGAACAAGGGTTTTCAGGATGAAAATGGATATCAATGGTCTAAAAAAACCCCTTAATCTTGGTAGTAAAACATGGAGGGATTCTTGAGAGAATTTATGTTTACTAATAGAAAATTATACAACAACATATACATAAATTAAATTGAGATATGTACTCATTGTAATTGTTTATATTGGTGATATTATTTTTCAAGAAGACAAAGAGTGTTCTTGTAAATAATTTTCTAGATATATGAAGAATCTTTTTCAGATGTCAATGTTTGGATAAATGTGGTACTTTATAATATTTCAAATTATATAAAATGATGAATTTATTTTTTATTTCCCAGGAAAAGTATGCAAGAGAATTATAAAATAAGTTCATTATGGAAGACTCAAAACTAGTGACCACACTCATACTGGATGGGATGAAATTGGGGAAGGATGTTAAAGGATAAAGTGTGAAACAAAGGAGTTTTGATTTTTTTTCAAATCCGCTCCATCTCATTGCATAATGACCTGATATTATCTATATAGTGACCCTGTGTTAAAGGTACCAAAGTGATCATAAATATTCACATCTAATGTGTTGCAAGAGAGTGATGAAATATATCAAAGGGACCATGAAATCTGGGAGTATTTATAAGATAACTGATAAATTAAATCTATCTAGATTAAATAATAGTGAATTCGCATGCGGTTGTGGTTATATCAGTTCAACTTCATGAAAAAATTTCATAATGAAGAATATTCATGAGTTATCACTATAAAATATAGAATTTAGGTATATTGATCACCAAGAGAGAGAGTATGTTGCCTCTAAAAGTGCTCGTACCCAAATAATTTGGATTAATGAATAATTAGATGACCTAAGGATGAATATTTATAACCTAATTAGAAAAAAATTGATAATCAATGTGAAATTGATCTCTATAATATTCTCAAACAATACTCTGGATCTAAGAACATTGAAATTTGATTTTTTTTATTAAGGAGAAAGTTTCCAATGGGGATATAAGTTTGGAATTTATTCCTACCAAATATCATGTGACTAATATCATCACCAAGGAAACACCCAATGATAAATTTAATACTTTGATGTTGAACATAAAGGTTCAAACCTTCCCTTTCACTCAAGGGAATTTGTGGAATACCCTCACTATGATTTAATTCTTTTATAAAAGGGGGATAAAAATTACTTAACTTAACATTTCTTGTTTTGTGAATTCAGAGTTGTTTTTTATGAAAGGGGGATAAAAAATTAAATGAATATTTGTATTAAGGGGAGATAATCAAAGTCAATTAACCAAAATTTATTATGACTGAGAGATGGAATTATCTCAAAAATATTAATTTATATAATTATATGGTTTAATGATGGTTATATTTGATAAATCCTCAGATTATATGTTTATTTGAGAGTGTTTTTGAGGTTTATTATAAATCCAAATGCAGAGATTGAAGAAACCAATGAAATTTTTGAAGAAGGCTATTGCTAATCATTTACAAGAACCATTGTAAAGTTATAAAGAATGTTTTTGGGTTATTAAAAATGTTGTGAGAATAGTGGAGTAAGTTATGAGTTCATTTGGAATATCTATAATTATGAAGCTCAAAGTGAATAATTTGGAAATTAGATTATTTTATTTGGTTCATCTAAAGAATCTGTACTTGAAATTTTTTTAACTGTGTGCAGTTCATCGAGGAAAAACCATAATGGTTATTGAGACTATTCTATATGGGATAAATCTATTCTAAAATGGTAATTTTTTCTTCCAAAAGGTCCATTGATGATTTTTAAGGGTCTTTTATGATTTCATAAAGACCATTTAGAGTAGAGAGACCAAATATTTGAAAAAGGAGGATACCCACTGAAAAATGTAAGGGTTTTCTGCTATTTCGATAAGGGTCATATTAAGACAATATATAGGTGATCAAAACATTTTTTAGGGGTCATTGGTTAGTGAAAAATGAAACATGACAAAATAATAACCATGATTTCATATGGATCAATTGCTGAAATCACAAGGGTCTTCCCTGATTCCATAAGGGTCTGTAGTTAGAAACATTTCCAGTGAAATCCAAGACTGATAATGTTGTTCTACTTTGAAACTCAAAAAATTACGAACCTTTGATTAAAACATAATTAATGTAGAATTTTTAATCAATATTTAATTAGAATATCATGGGATGATATTTTTGGGAATTTCATGTGGGATATTTCAAAATAATTATTATAATCAAAGATGGATATTTATTTAGTAAGATGTTGACTAATTTCAAAATGGAGAATCATTAAAAGATCACATGTTTATAATTCAAGGGAGGTAACTATATTCAAATATATGATATAATTATATTTAATTTAGAATAGAAAATATAAATTCATAAAGGATACTATTTATAAATGATGAATAAGTCAATATTGTGAAAAGTTTTTTAGAACTGTTGTATCAAAGAAAGGTGAATAGAGAAAGATTGATTAGTGATTCACTTACTTTGATCAAATTTATATAGGGAATAAATTTTGTTACTGATTATTGGGAGTCTTGTGATTGAGAATGATGAAGACAAGATCTTTATTGCAAGCTCTTATACAAATGTTGAATATTCTAAAATCCTGATAAATAAGGTTGAATTTCTTGATCCAATCTTGATATTTTTATAGTATTTGAAGACTAATACTAAGGAATAATATCTTATTCTTAGATATGGAGACATTCTAAAATGACTTTAATCTATTTTTCATATTAAAGAGTAAGATTTATTTTTGAAATACAAGTGGTTTTAGTATAAAGAAAACCACTATAATTATTATAAACCTATAATTATTTAAGGATGTATTCTTATGTTATCTTGTACAATCATAGAAATCCTTATAATATTTAATTAATAATGATTCCATTCTATTAAAATCACTTAAAAATTATAGTGGTAATTTATGATACCTCTAAGGGGTATGGTGAGGGTTTCCCTCAAGATCTATTGTGAGCGAGATCGAGAGCAAAACACTCCGAATTTCAAAGGAGGTGAAATAATTGGAATTAGTAGATTCCAAGAAATGTTCTAAGGTTGAATTTTTTTTAGGATAATTATCTATGTGACACCAATAAGATTGATGAAATTTATTTTGTATTGGTGAAAGATGTTTCTATTCAAAATATCAATAATAAAGGCAATAACAAACATGTTTCCACGAATTACGATGCTATTGTTAAAAGAAATTATTATTTCAAGTAATCTATAATTTCATGGGTTTTCATACCAAGGGTAATAAATCCTTAGTTTCTTGATTATTTATTATGGAGAATCTCTTCAGTGTAGTAGTGTAAGATTTTTTTTTATTGAACCATCTATGTTGTTTGTGTCTTTTGGGAGTCTTGTGATGGTTTTGGGTTCAATTTTTCTCTTTTCTATAATGTCTGCTGGAACAGGGAAGGCCAAGTGATGTTGGAATTGTGTTGATTCCGGTTCTCCCTCGATATTAGATTAGATAATAATTAGTGTTTGGTGTTGTTATAATGTTTGTGATGGTTCATAGGGATGTTTTATTTGATAGTTTGAGTTATCTGATTCTGGATGGATGTTTTCCGATTGTGGAATCTGTGATGTGGAATCCATCAGCATTGGGGGGCCATATGGATGAGCTTCATTGATGGAATTGGTTTCACATTCCTCTTCTATTTATTTATAACTCCTCCACTCTCTCTGAGGTGGACCTGAGTGGTTGTATTCATGGTGCTTTGGGATGTGTGGGCGAGAGACCGCATATGTCTTGTAGTGGTTCCATCTCTATTGTCTCTCGAATGTTGATGACATCAAGGATGTTCAATATCGTTTGATTCTAGTTTGTGGAATCACCTAGACACTATATGGAATGGATTTAGATGAGGAGTCAGAAAAGGAATTATTCACCAGACCATGGTTATTAAGGTTTGGAAGAATGAGAGGGTATGGATTTTACCTTCAGTAATAGGCCCATACATCCCTGTATGGGGTAGTTATCTGAGAGGTCATGCGAAGGTGGATACTTTACATAAAGTTATAGTTACCGGGGAGGAACAGTTCCTATCGTTTCTATCTGGGTTTAGTTTCCTTTTAATGTTATTATTTGGTTGAAGTTGTTAAGGTTCACACTTACCCTTTAAAAGTGTCTTTTTAAAATAAAAAAAATGGATTCTAGGCTATAAGATCGATCTTCCATCCCCTTTAAATATAGTAAATCCCTTTCCTTGGGATCAGTTAATTTTTTTGGAATTAGTTGGCTTACAGACATCTTGTGATTCTAAGGGATGTTGCCTCATCCATTTGTATCTAAATAAAAATAGATAAGGAGAATGAAAATTTTAAATTCAAGAATTATACTAGGATTTTAAGACGTGTTCATTTATCATCACCCTTGATTAATCAAGTTGTTCTATTTAATAATTATGATAAACATAAATTATAATCAAATTATGATAAAATGACTTATATTTGTGGTATTTTCAAAAATGTTTGGAATTAAGATAATTATTATCAAATAAATAAAGTTTTAATATGTTATTTTATCAATTTTGTGGCCATAAATAATTTAAATGTAGGAATAAATTATATATTCAATGAAAGGAAGGAAAATATGTTATTGAAACTAATGTCTCAACTAAAAATTTTTTGATCTTGGATGGAAAAAGGGATGATGTGTGACCTGATGCTGGACCATCCAATGGTTCATATTCATAGCTTTAAATTTCCTCATATTTTCATGTTTAATACTTTTTTCTGGTGTCTATTTCTTATATGGGAAGCTCAAGAACTCCATTGGAGGCTAAAAATAAAGATAAATCTAGTTTGAATTAAGGGGAAATTTTAAGATACCATTTGGAAATTATATATGCTATTATTGAGGATAATAATGGTTACATAAATCAAAATATGGTACCCAATTAGAGTATACAATCGAATTTTATGGAAATTGTGATGAGTCATTGAAAGGGAATCAGTTTGATTATAATGATAATGAAGATAAATTATTTCACTATAGTTCCACCATGGGTAAGAATAAAATCCTAGATGTGGGAGTTTCTTACACAATGAAAAAATAAGTCAAACTATGACAATACTTTTCAAATTTGAAAAAAATGATTATGAGGTCCTCTAAATAAATATCTAGTATTTTTCTAAAGATATATAATGAAGATAATGTTGAAAAATTGAATGGATCCTAATTCCTTCAAGAGGATATCAGTGATTATTTTGAAAAATAGATTAATGAACAATATAAAACACTCAAGTAAAATGAGATTGGTTTTATTAATTTTTTAACATATCTTGATATCTAGAACTAGATTTTATTGAAGATTGATAATGATTTAAAAAATAATCCAAATTTGTATATAAGACCTTTTTTGGGTTTGACTTCCATTTTGTTTTTTCTAGATACATTTTGTGTAGCTTGGTTTTATGGATGATATTTTCAGTCACCTATTTTTTTATTTCAGAAGATTTTATGCTTCTTTCCTATTTTATCGATATGGGAATAATCCATTACTCTAAGTAGGTGTTAGGTCTAATGGAGGTTATCAGATTAATGTGTTATGTGATGATTTTTTATTTTAGTAATCAAACTTTTGGATCTGTGAATGTCTTGATAATGACTTGTCTTCTATATATTTCATGATGGATCAAATTTTCTATAATCATCTTGTGACAATCCATTTTTATTTTTAGAAATTGGGGCATACAAGGTCATTGACTACAGACTATATGGTATTATTCTAATGATTTTACTCACATATTGTAGGGGGAGTCAATGCACAATGTGATTATTTTTTGGTTTCACTATTTCTAATCCTGGTTCGAGGTATAACAGATACATTATGGATGGTTTTAAATCAATATTCTTGTTCTACATCATACTATAATGGGCTGTCAACTTAGGTGAAACCTACTCTAGGTAATGTTGGCAGTTGAAGCTTTTCTCTTTATTGTGTTAATATATTTGGATGTTTTCCAAGTAATCTTTAACATTATACGTATCTATGTATTTTAGTATTTTTTGGGATCGAGGATTTGGTTTTCCAAAACCTTGGTTCACACTTTCTAGGATTTTGACCAAAACCTTAAAAAGAGTAGGAACCTACATTGGGTCTTGACCCAATAAAAATTATTATATGATTTTCACATTAATATCTTAATTATAAAATAGTAAGGGGGAGTTTAAATAATATATGATGAGGATTATAAAATTCATAGAGTTGAATTTCTAAATAATAATTTATAAAAATTGTACCATTGATTTAGCTAGAACTTCCCAGTGGTACTTCAATTGACCTAGGAACTACAAATATATTGACTATATTACTTCATTATTCCTCACCACCATTAGTTAAGCACTTATTTTGTTTATATTTATTTTATACTATACTATGATATCCTTTTTTTCAACTCTATTTCTTGATATCATTTTTATCTCCACTATGGTACCTTTTCTATGCCTATTTAATGTTAATGTCATTATTTGTATTTATTAATTAAATTTTTCTTTTGTTTAGTTATATTTTAATTTTATTAAAAAAATTGTTCTTATAAATCATTTTAAATTAATAAATATTGTGTTTTCTTCATAAACTAGGAAATATAACTTTCAAGATTTTCAAATATATTCCTTTATAAGTGTTGGATCCAATTTAAATTTACGTGAAAAGTGGGTTGAAAGAAGGTTTCAAAAGAATAAAGTGTTACTAGTTTTTATTATATTTTCTCATATAAAAACCCATTTTAAAAATATGGTTAAAAATAACATTTGTGAAATCGACTATAAAATTAATTGTACAAAATATTTGGTAAAATCCTACTGAGAACATTTCTCTCACACCTTATATACATAAGTTGTTGTGTACGTAGCTTTTATGATTTGATGTAGATTCCCAAGTTATATTCTCTTATTGGATGATGATCTTTTTGGTACATTGATGAATTCTTAGGATCAGGTGGTGACCTCAAGTTCTATAATGGTTATTTTGGTGTAAGTTCAGGCATATGGTTTGACCATTAGATATTTTTCATCAGGTATTTCTTCTAAATGTATTGGTAATTTGGTCTATCTTTTATTTATGGTACTTATTATGTATTGTTGTTGATGTTGTATATTTAAAAGTGAGTTTCATTATTTATAATGATTCTAATCAACTTTGTTGGTTGAATTGATTATAATTTTTTATTCAAATGAATGGAAACACAATTCAATATTATAGATTATATTTCACTACATATATATTGATATTTTTATGTGAAATAGTTCCCACATGGTTATATTTTGATTCCTTAGTGATTGTTGCTAGCTCACTGTGATCAAGAATGATCTTTAGGCCCTTTAGATAATTGGTGTATGTGACATGGTAGGTTGACATTGAATGGTTTATTATAAAATGGTATTAGAGAAAGGTTTCTATTTTGGAAATATGATAGATGAATATATGATTGTTAGAACCTAAGTAGTAGGTCGTGAGTAGGTTCTATTTCACAACCTTTCATGAAGAAACTTATGTTACCATGGGTAGTTGAGATTTAAGTTTCATTATTTATTTTTAATGAATTTGTGTATGAATTGATAGTGTTTTGATCCATATTAGAGTTCTATAAGTTATTTTGGAGTTTCATTGAGTTTGGGGGTTAAAATAAAAGAGAAACCAAAGTCGTAGGGTTTGAAAAGCTGTGTGGATGGGCCTGGACACTATCTAGAGAAAGTTACATGGTCAACACATGGTCTACCAAATCATGTGTCCAAATTTATCATAGTCTTGATAACCCCTAACTTTTGGTATTTTACACCTTTTTATTATCAAATTATACCAAATAGGAACCTTTCCAATTTGAGAATAATGAATGGATTTTTATAATGTTGTGTGTAATTTGGTTTGGATTATTATATTTTATTTATTTGTATATAAAGATTGATTTTTTTTTAGTTTCATGTAAAAATTGAATTTCATGAAATAATTTCAGTTTAAAATAATTTTATGGGGTTTTAAAAAATATTTTGACACTGAGGAAGTTTTTTTAAAGTTTTTGATTTTGTAATAAAATTTGGGAAGTGTTTAATAATGAATATGTATTTACTGTAAAATTTTAAAATTATCAAGTAGGTAATTTCATATTTTAACTTGTCATGGGTCTATAGAATGATTTTTTCTTAAGTTTTATAAATAAAGTGAAATGTGTTCAAAGTTTTCGTGATTTTATAAAATATTGGTTTGGAGTTGATAATTTGTTTTATATTGGGGCTGTCTAATTTAAATTATGAAGTGTGTATTGTTTGGGTTCATATTTCATTTTATTTTGAGTATGCATCTCAAAAATTTCTTGATTAAATATATAAATTTTATGTCAAGGGATATTCCTTAGGATGATTTCTCTTGTCACTTAAGAGTAGTATTTCTAATTTTTATCTCTAACTAGGATCAAAATGTAGTGTTGGAGTAGAAATATTTTCTTCTCTTATACCCTATCCAAGGCCTTTTAAATTTTTTAATTTCTAATTTCCTTGATAATAAATATTTTCTTGGGTATGAGTGGTTTGGTAGTATTGAAGGAATATTTAAATATTTGAAAACTTCTGATACATCAAGGGTAAAAGCTGTCGTATGGTTTTTAAAGGACTAATCCAATTATATTGGGAAACTGCCTTCCTATCTCAACTACATGAGGGAATGTCTTGAAAATTCTAAAAGATCAAGTTTATTTAGTGTAATTAACCCAATGGTGTGATGGTGGAGAAATACATTGAAACCATGAGTCTTTATGAGGGTGAGAAAATACTTAATGAGTATGATGATTATTTCTTTGAGCTGGTTCTCTTCTTCTCTGAGATGGTCACAATGACATAATAATATCTATTTATTTGAATTTTTCCTTTACACAAACCATAAATCTATTTTATTTAATTTTATCATAAATTCATATAAGGAATTTGATGAAAGGTTTATATATTATTAAAATAAAATATATCAAGTAAACATGTGATAGATGGTGTATTCATTTAACATAGCCTGATAAAGGGTATCCAATCTTGTGAGATGAAGATGAAAGATGATTTTAAGTTGGAAAGGAATATTAAAGAGGGTCAATTTTCTCATCCACTTATTTATTCTCACAAGAGGAGAAGATATATATGGTGTTTCTAGAGAGAATAAGTCATGATGACGAAACACACTGTAAAACTCAAGTACACATCATGAGTCTATTGTACATGATGTGATCTGAGTCAACAAGTCAAACTAGCATACGAGATTCATGAGACATGGAGGAGAAAATGGATCTAGGGTACACGACGTGAACACCAAGTACACGTCGTGACCTGGTCAATGTGAAACAACAAAATAGGCAACACGGGTTTCAAGTTTTGATGGGGTTTACTAATAAAAATCCCCCCTTAGCCTCCATTTTGGAGTAGTTTAGAAGGTAAATAGAGCAGTGCACACCACCGAACTCCCGACAACCAATCTAGAGCCTTCTTTCACCATGGTGGAGATCAAGATCATGATATAGATGGTTTCCATTGACATCAGAATGGAGATGATGATGACTACCCAATAGATGCATGGCTAAGCACCAAGTGGTTTCAGATGGTGACACCTGACATACACTCTTTTTTTGATCTTTAATCCTAATGTGTAATTTATATTTTAATTTCTTTAGAACTCATTTTTCTTGAATGAATGTGGTTAATTTATTTCATTAAATATATGTTCAATGAATTTTTATATATAGTCATTTTGCTTATGAAGTTGCATTATTAACTTCAATATTTAAACTTCAACAGCAAGGTATTTCTATTGATCATAGTGGTTCCAATAAGGATTGATTTCTTGAAGGTCTCCTAGTAACAAAACCACTTCTATAGGTGGAACAATAATCATGTTAATGGGTTTGATATTATTTCTGAACAAATTTGAGTGTACTCCTTGGGTTCCATGGGGGTGAATTTAGGAATTCAAATGGAGTAATATTTTTATATAAGGAATAGGGGGTTGTCCAAGAGGGTGAAATGTTTCCGCAACTACTATTTTTAATCTGATTTTCAAAATCCATTATATTTTATCAATATTTTCTTCGTTCTCCAATTATCATGAATCGTATCATTTAATTCAAATTATTTTTTCAGGATGTTAATCAAACCCCCAATTTCAACTTTTTTCAAAAAAAAACTCAAACAATAGTAAAAGTATTGAAACTCACATTATAACCTCATCAAGAAATAACCCCGCGGTCACCAATGTGTTGCATTCAAAAGTGAATAATATTGGTTGAGGTTAATGCGACTGAAAGCCTCAATATCATTTGTAGTTAGGGGAAATCATGAACAATACCATTATATGTAAATTTTACACTTATATAAAGGGTGATAACACACAGTTAGTGTAGACCAGAGCATGACTAGGAGTAACCATGAAATTGACCTATACATTGGTGAGATTCCCTTGTGCAAGATTTATTCATTATTTACAGAACTATGGGGGATAATTGTGCAAGGTGTTGTAGCTCCATTTAAGTGGAGGTTTCACGGTTGGCATACAGTTTGGTAAACAATGTGATTATCTTATAATTAGAATTTTTAAAATTACCCATTTTCACTTACTTGAATTTATACCATATTATCCTCCTCTCTCCCTTTCACATGACAAAATGATAGAGGTCCCAATGGTTTTTCTATTCTTTTTTTTCCTTTCATATAATCCCTCCATATAATAATTTCAACTAGATTTGTACGTTCAAGTCCTATATTATTATTATCTTCTCATTTGTCCTTAAATTTTTTCTTATATTTTTCTTCTCCCATGAATCATAATGGATATTGTGGATAAACCTAGTTTTTTTGTTGGTCTAATTTTAGGGCTTTAGTTATCCAGGTCATTTTGATGTTGTCTTCTTCATTAGTGTGGCTTTACTATTAAAAGGGATTTTCTCTAGTGATTTTATGTATGTGTTTTTGAAATTACTTTTATTTGAAATATCATGTGGTGGTTGGGTTTTCAAGATTTATTTTATGTTAAGTTATACATGTATGTGATACTGTTGATGGGGTTTTAAATTTTTTTCAAGGTTTTATATAGTTAGAATAAATGTAATTTTATAGTTTCCTAGTTCTTTTGTTCTAAAACCATTTTTATGATTGTCAAGGGTTTGCATAAATTCATGAGATGCTCTTTCAAATAAATTTTATGAAAAATGTATTTTACACCATTATGGTCTTCAAAAGAGGAAAATTATGGTTCAAAGTTGTTGTTTCCAATCAAAGAAGTTTTTTATTTTAAAATGATTTATAGGGAAGAAAAGTCATGTTTTAAAAGTTATATTTTCAATTTATAAAGGGTATTGTGTTTTTTTAATTATTTTTGAATTATGTGGGATATTTGAGATGTTTTTAAAAGTTTATACATTTTTTTATCCTTGTATATTTTTAAAGGATATTTTCAAAATTGTTTTTCTATTTTTGGTTTAAATACATTGGTGGAACCTTTTGAGAAATCATTTATTAATGATTATGGTACCATTTCTTTGAGACCCTCTGTGTTATGTTTTGTATAAAATGTTTCCCCATGTTGGATGGATTGGGTTATTATTTGATGCTTGTATTACTTGTAAAGGGAGTGCTTCTTGATAGGGTGTTGGAGGTGAGTTTATTGATTTTTTTTATGTTCTATAATTGATAAATGTGCTGATCATATGACTTTACTATTTCTCACCTCTATTTTAATTAATCATATAAACCGTACATATTAAGTGGGAGATCATTATTCATTCTAAAGTAGATAATATTACTACACTGGATAGTGTCCCCTTGTTTAGACCATGCCATTACTAGGGTAGTTCTCATTATGAGACTAGTGAGAGACATTTAAGAGGTTATTTATTTTAGGAATGTAACATAGGCCCATATTTTCTACGAGTTTAGTATTTATAGGATCATCTCATGGTAGGAACTAATGTGTTTCTCATGATACTATTACTTTACTTGAGAACTTATTATATTGATCCTTATTTTATCTTATATTGTGATTTTTTTTTTCATCTTGATTACTTGATATATTTTTTTATCTTCATTATGGTACCTTTTCATTGATTTTTTGAAGTTATGATTATGATCTATATTTATCATTTCACTTTTCATTTATTTAAATTTTATATTTATTAGATTTTATAAAAAGGGGCTTGAGATTTGTTTTGAAATGAAGAATTTTTTTCTTCACAAACTATGAAATTTAACTTTCAAAAATTTAAATATTTTTATTTATAGGTGGTATTTCCACCTTTTATCTAAGTGAAAGGTGGGTTTTAAGAAGGATTGAAATAGAGAATATTGTTACTTGATTTATTTAGAGTCTCTAATATGAAAACCCATTTTTTATATGGTTCAAGATAGAATTTAAAATATTTAAAATAAATGTATTTCATAGATTATTCAGTGAAATCATACTTGGAATTTTTAATTCACATCCTTAATACACACAATTTTTTGTTTGTATTTGTTTTTTATTAAGGTTATTGGTTTATGGTCTCTAATTGGATGATGTTATTATTGGTATGATAATGGGTAGATATGGTGGTGACCTTGGGTCATATAGATATGATTTTGGGGTTAGTTTGGGCTTATGGTTTGACCCTAGGGTATTCTGTATCAATCAATTCAGATAGATATTTTTTTATTTTTTTCTCCTTTTTTCTTGGTATTGGTTATGCATTATTGATGTTAGTGTATATTTTCAATTGAGTTTGGTTGTTTATGATGATTATGCCCTTTTTGGTTGGTTTTATTATTTGAAATTATTTATTAAAATACATGTAAGTATAATGAATGGACACAACATGCTATATTCTTAGTGATATTATGCTACTTATTTATTATTATTAAAGGTAAAACCATTCTAAATTGTTTATATTTAGATGCCTTGGTGCTTGTTGCCATCCCATGGTAATTTATATGTACTTCCAGCGTTGTGGAAAATTATTTCAGGTGATGTGGCTAGTTGATCATGGTTAGTTCATTACATATAAATATATCAACATAAATAAAGACTTATTTTAAATACGATCAACTTGTGAAATTAAGAAAAAAAATTAATTTGATTAAAAATACATAAATAGATAAAAATGTATTATGAGTAAATAAGAAAAATCTCAAGGAATAAAATGATTAACATAAGTTCGGTAAAGAAGTAAGAGAAAATAATCTACAGAAACTACAATTTTTTTTCATTGTTTAATTAACTTATGTGAATGGGGTAAGGAAATTTGGGTTTCATTTTTCTGATAGAAACAATAATTCAAAATAGAATAAAGTGGTAGATAAAGGACCAAAAAAACTATCCAAGATCGAGGTTCATATCAATGAAAGAGTTTACATTTAATCCAATATTGAAAAAGGAAACACATGCATATAATCTAGGTGAACTCACCCATACACATGATATTGAATGATATTTATAGGATATTTATAAAGGAATCAAAAAAGATAAATAGTAAATATGGTTATAGTTTTGAGTTTAACTCCTAAAGTACTTGGATTAAACCTACATGAATTGATCTATGAATAATATTTAAAAATTTGACCAAAAATATAAGTGTGTGATGATGATCCTTCGGGTCTCAAGATATGATTAAATTTTATTCACTATAGTTTCATCAAATAGTCTGTAGAGCTTCGTTACAAGAATCAGTGATATAACCAACAAGGTAACCATTACCTTATATTATCCTAACTTCTAAGACTCCCTTGAATCTCTCATGGTTAAACTAGACCACAAAATGTACCTTTCAAATTTCACTAATTGGGACTAAAAATATATTATTTCAATAAAAAAAGTATCTTCACCCTTAGACAACAAAAATACCCTATCAAAATGAATAAATGATCCTTGAAAAATTAAGTGACAATCAACATGGTTGGTGTAACTGATCCATCTGGTATAACAACCATCTGGGTGGCATAAAAAAAGACACATGTGGATGGATATAATGAAGTTGAAGGATCATGAATCACTTGGAGGTGATTTTTGATTTGGATAAGGGGTAGATAAAGGAATGGCTTTAAGGGAATCCATGGACCATAGGATCTATCTCAAATAAGAAACAGACTCAACAAACACATTAAGGGACAAGAACGACCGATAGATCAAAGTATTCAATGAATAATGATATAACCTATGAAATTATGTGGATGAATTGGTAAACTTAGTGAAAAATAATATTGGCTAAAAAATGATAGATAAATTTCCTAATTAAAAGACCAACATTGGTGGAAATCATAAAAAAGATTATCCTAATAATAAGAAACCAAATCCAAAAATACATCAATATATTAAATAAATTAATTTAATTTAAAATATAATAATAACAATATTATATATTTAAATTCATAATAACAAATAATTTAATTTTACAATATTATGAAATAATATTTTACATAAATATAAAAAATATTTTAGTGAATATTACTCTATCATGTATCAAAATGAATATCTATTTAAGAAGTTTGGTATTACAGATACAGATATAAATATGATTTATATGCCCTATAATAATTTTCATGTATTTATGAATTTTTTTAGTAATAATATATTTTGGTGTATATAAAAAAATTTGATCTCAAATCTTCATTAATCCTGTCAAAAAACAAAAAAAATATTAAAAATGAAAAGTCTCATACGGCTATCTCAACTATGAATTTCTTAAACACAGTGTTAATGTATATTAAAATAATCATATAAAAAGAATAAAAAGGATTTATTTATCATGTTAGACATGGTTGAAGGTGTTACCATGGATGTGGCTATAGCCAGGGGTGTGGAGAAATTGATTTTAAAAAAAATATAAACTAAAGAACTCCATGGAATCATATTGTTTTTTCAATAAATATGGTTCTGAGGGAAATTGATCATAAGCTTATTGAACTATATAAAATCTATGAAAAATATATTCACCAATGCTTTAAGTGAAAAAATGTAATAAATTTACATAAAAAAATAATAAATCTAAGAAGAAGAAGGTAAATTTCACCAAAACGTATGAACCCTCAAAAACTAATTTCACATTTTTAAAGGTAAATGATTTAGCATATAATTTCAATGAAATAATTTATGAATATTATTTATAATTTTTTTCATTATTGTGTTTTTGTTTTATAATTTTTTTTTTCAAATGTAATAAAATTAATGTTTATGGTTTTTAATTTTCTAATATTTAAATTTTGATAGTGTGGTTAGTTTTTATAATTAAAGTTTTTGTTTTACTTTGAAAACACTAAAATGTGTTGTAAAAATGAAAATCGTGTCAAATATATTTTCGTACTAGTCAACGACATGAAACACATAATCATTAAAATATAAAATATTTTTATGATATAAAATCAGTAAAATCAATTGTTATTACTTTTTCAAGTCCTATAAATCTGATAGAAGTATGAAAAATGCATGTTTTATTTTACCCAATAAGATAAAATTATTTATAAAGGATGATTGATTTTCCCCGAATACTAAGATAGAATTATTAATATTAAATGATATACATTATCATGATTATGATACTCCTTCCATGACTGATTGAAATGAAAAATATATATGCCTTATTATTAATAAAATTGGTAAGATTCTTGTATTAGAAAAACTTCCAAAGTTATAATTTTTTTTATTTCATTATACTTACAATAATGTAATCAAACTATATATGTTAGTAATGAATAAACCAAAAAAATGTAATTTTTAGCATGATAAATTATATTATCATTGTAAAATAATGCTGCCAATAATAATTGAAAATATTTATAAAAACTCAGTAAAGGGTTAGAAGATCGGTAAACTAAGAAAAATTAAATTAAATGCTCATTCTCTTAGAAATATGATCATAAAACCATCACCAATTATGTTTAAGGTTGAAATGTATTATGTTTTTTTAAACTATCATGGGGATATATATGGAATAATTCATCAACTATTTGGAAAATTAAAATATTTTATGGTATTGATAGACTACTATAGTAGATGATCACCTGTATGTTTTCTCTCAATGCATAATATAGAATTTATGAAATTTATTTCCCAAATAACTAAATTGAGAGGATAATTATCTAATTATGTCATCTTAGAAGAAATAAATTATAATAATTATGAATGTATTGTTGGATTTATGGACTAAATCAGAAACCATGATGTGGTGAGATTTACCACATCATGGTTTGTGTTAAGTCAGGGTTTTTGATATTATATGCTGATGTTCATTGTGAATAATATGTGATAACATTCATCCAACCCTCCTTTAATATTTATTATATTGTTTCAACTTATGACACATCATGCGATTATATATAGATGTTTTATTAATTTATCAAGGTGTTTAAAAATCACATTAAATAGTAAGGTACTCTGATAAATGTTATAAAGGTAAAAAGGAAATGGTTGGTAAATTTATAATAATTGAAAATTTTGAACACTAACATGATTCATAATTTAAAGAAGAAGCTTTATATAATTGAGTTTATATAAATCATTTTAGAATAGTGGAGATAACTCTATAATGTCAAATATCTCTCAGTATAACATCCATAACCTAAATACCCAATTTAAACCCATATCTCATTGTCACAACACCTCATTCACACTTCCTGGTCATGAGATTTTGACATAAATTTTGGAAAATGAATAACATACATTTAGGAAATTATTTCCCATTTAAAATATCAAAATATAACCTGATTATATCGAACCATAATCCCTACATAGTCCCTTGGGCATCAAATAAGGCAACCCAAAAACTGAAATACACTACCAGAGTACCCAATATATATGTTATGAGGATTATTTCTAAAAGAATAAATTTGTACACATGAATCTATATCAATAATAAATCATAATAAACCATAAAGTATAAAAATGAAAAAACTAGAAAAAAACTTATGAAAATATATGTGTTAGAACAAACATGGTTTATGGTGTAAAATAAAGGGTTCTATGTGAGGGAGCACCCACAAAAGACAATTAGGAAAGACCCAATATACCTCCAAAATGAAAAATACTCACAAGATCAGAGAGAATTCATTGTGTGTGTGTGGGGGGGGGGGTGAATCAATTAATTCACTTACATTTTTAAGTTTCTTTAAAAACAACCTTGTACAACCATTATAATCAATAGGTATACTAGTATCACATTTACCAAATCAAGGAAATATTATAAAACATATATTTTTACATGTTTCACTACTCAAAATGAGTAGCTACATCCTTGGTATGATTATGTTGAACTCGTAATCACATGATCCACTAGAATAATATTTTTAGATACAATGGGAAGGTTTTATCCTTGAATAAGTGATTCATAAAAATGTATCCCAACCTATTCATAGTATTCACACACCAACAATAATAAATAATCTAATTTTCAATTAAAAATAGAGCCTTCAACTATGTTATACTTCCATCAAGTTTTCATTGAACTATTACTTCTTCTTATTTCCCTTATTCCTCTTCCTCTTTCAATTGCAAAACATAAATAATCTTATCAACCTCTCCTTATGTTATATATATTATTATTTTCAATACATAAATATAATTTTTTGTATAATTAGTGAAAAAAATTCCCCAACATAATTAATGATCTTACTTCTTCAAATTTGAATTTCAATTTTAAAATTCACAAAAGTAATAACCTCTAATTTTTTCTCAATTTTTTCTCATTAAAATTTGAGTTGTTGATTTATCTCAAAATTTTTAATAACCTTTTATTTATTCAAGGTTCGTTTTGGAGGAGATTCTATCCTCTCATAGTTATCCATACCATAAATGGATAGTTTCTAAGAAGATATTTTTTCAACTATTTTTCTTGTCCATCAAACCCAAATATTGGAAAAGTATAGATCCCTAACATTTGGAGTAAACTGTTTGTATCTGAGTAACCCTTATTTAATATAGTATGTTAGGGTAAACCTTACATATCATAATATATTGGATCACCCCTTACATACTATGAGGATCAATCATTACTTAGTTTCTTTTCCTCGGATAAACTCTTACGTACTATGTAGATCATCCTTTATGTATTTCCTCTTACTTGTATTAACCCTTATATACCATGTGATTAAAACTCTACATATTAAATTTTCCTCATATCAACCCTCACATACCATGTAGATAAAACTTTATATATTTTCTTTAACTCATATTAACTCTTATGTTTCATTTAATTCCAATTTTGATAACCCTTTAGGATCCAAAAAGAAAACCTTAAATATTAATCAAAGTAACCATTATTTATTGAAGAAATTAACCCTTAAATATTGAAAAAATTAACCATTACATATATAGGACTCTTCTAATTTCCCATAACTAGTCTTGGTGACACCAAATATTTCAATACTTCATCCAAACACCTTTATAATTCTTTCGAACACCTCCAAACTTAAAAAAATATTTATCTCAAATGAAAAAATTATCTTATGTTAGTTTGAACATGATTTATGAATTTAAATCAATAAAAATAAATATATACACTTCATTATCTTCACATATTTTCAAACCTTTGACAAAAAACCGCAATAACATGGATTCATCTTCAACTTATAGTCTCAGTATACTCCGGCTGGATCTCATCAATCTTTACAAGGTTACAAAAACTCTATATCTCAACATCTCCCAAAATAGAACTTAGTATCAACAAACCAAAGATCCTCTAAAACTGAATATTCATATCTATACAGACTCTACACTAGATGTGAATTAAACTTCCATGCTCTTGGGATTTACACTTTCATGCTTTGTGGATAAAAGGATGGACACAAATCCTATAGGGGAACATATATGGAGAGAGTATGGTATACCCAGTAGTTCATCACCACCCCATGCCTACTTAATTTTCATAAATTCAAGTGTATAAAACAATAATATAATGATATATTCTGATAAAAATAGAGAAAACAATAGTTATAATGTTTTCTTTGAGAGAAAAACATGTATAACTAGAACAAGTAATTCCCTATTCTAGGATTGTACATACCTATACTCACCCGCATCAGGTCTTTCCAAGGAACATTATCATGAATGAATGTAGGAATATATTTTATCTTATTCCATCTAGATGAATGCATGTATATGAGTTAGGGAATAATACCATCCCCTAGGAAAGGGGAAATGGGTTTAAAATAGTTGAGGCTTTATGAAACCATCCCATCCATCTTGAGATAAATCATAGTAGAACCTATTTAAAAAATTATTTCACACTTATATACTCATTATATGATACAAACCAATCCTCAAATAAAATTTAATTATTTTAATCATCTAAAAATATATTTCGAAGAATACATACTTTTAATTACTCTAATTAAACACATATATGATATTGGATTCACCTATTTTAATTACTAATGACAAAATTAAATCATCATAATTTAATAAAAAATGTGTATTGAAAATGTATAATAATAACTATACAAATCATAGTAATTTATCATGATCAAAGAAAACACAAAGATCACCTAAATAATTATAGAAACCAAATAATAATTAAGAAAAAAGAAAACTAGCCTTTACAGTGTTGAAAGAAAAAATTATGGGTTAAATTTCTTTTGAAAATTTATATTTAGTTTAATTCCACTTGGTCATATATCATTGATTTCCCAACCATTAAATATTATTGGAGAATATAGGTGTTTCTAGCGAGTCGTTTCAACTAAGGTATATTATTAGTGTCCCAAATTATTTTTACACTAACAAGTATAACACTAGTAAGGGGTCGATCCACAGGGAAAAAGAAGTTATTTTTATCTTGTTTAACATAGTTTGTATTTCTGTTTTAATGAATTTTTCTGAATTTAAAGTCTATTTTTGATGTGGTGGATAAAAATAATAATTGGTTTTGAGTTTCTTAAGTAAATCACTTAATGAATAGACGAAAATACAAGAAAATTGGTTTTGATGCAAATCAAGAGAAATGCATTGTGGTTATTGATTAATGAGAAGTTGATTATTAAATCAAATTTATTATGAGGTTGAGTTGTTCATAATAACCCAACACTCTGGGTTTCAATTGGTAATAAAAGTTTCTTGGTCTGATAAAGTTGTATTTAGAGCTAAATAAACTAACTCCTTGGTTCGGTAGTCAGTGTTTCATAGTTATTTATTTATATTAGACCATTTTGAGTCGATGAATACTTCCAATGTTCATGAAATTATTTGTTGTTATTCTCCTTTTAAATTCTTTAAAATTCTACCCTTGGTCTAGTTTAGAATTTTCAGTGATAATAAAAAGTGATTTAAGAAGAATAAGAAGAGGATAAAAGGAACAAAAACAATCATAACAACTAATTTAAATTACAAATAATCATCTTACACATCCCTAAAACACTAGGTATTTAGTTACACATATAAAAAATAATAAACACAAAGCTCTTGATACCTAATGTGATCATTCTTGGAACTTCATAGAGGGAATGATTCTTTGGTAGACGGCAGAATGGCGGTATTGCGGTGGAAAATCTTCTATCCTTCAGACCTTCAACCTTTTCGCCACACATTTTGTCTACACACCACACCCTTAAATTGGAAGACAAGACCTCCTTTTATAGAAAATATATCTACAGGATATGTGGAAAAATTACACGACATGTACTTTTTTCAACACACTTTTGCCTTTGTTTTCTCCGCCGGTAGGCATCCTAACACACCGTCTTTGAAATAGAACCCAATTCCTCCTGGTAGGTAGCTATACATGACACGTAGTTCCACTATACATGGAATGTATTCTCATTTTTTGACCACCAACCGCTTCTAGAAAGGTCTAAACGATGTGTATAATATAAACACTGTGTGTTCCCTTCAGCCGACCATATGGGCATGTAGATTTCTTCTCATCCCCCAACTACTTCTAGAAGGGATTACATGGATTGTAAAGTGTAAACACGGAATGTTCCAGATTCTAATTACTTCAGCATGTACATGTCCTAGTCAATCCGTGTCTGAGTCGGGATGTACACGACATGTAGATAAGTACACACCATGTAGTTTGTAAATTTTTCTCAGTTCTCCCCTGTTTTGTGTATTTGGCCATAAATCTCATGAAAATGAACAAGATCACCAAAATCAATGTATTTTTTTCCTAATCATTAGGTAATTAATGAAAACTTGTTCTTATTTTCAATAAAGTATGTGAAAATGTATACACAAATCAGGTACATCAAACCCCCCATACTTAGTCATTTGCTTTCCCTTAAGAAAATATCAACATCTAATTAAAAGATTATATATTTTGAAATGAATAAATTCAATAAATCATAAATATAAATAATAAGTCACAGGATAAAATTCTAACATGTTACAAAACAGTTTCAATTCAAGAGATAGTCTAATCATGCCTCATATATAATTCAATTAACGTTTTTCATCCTCTTTTAAACACATTTTTCAACCTTTCAAGAATAAACAATCCACTTGATGATCTACCTCACCAATAATATACTCAACACTCAAGAAATTTTAAATAATAGTTTTGTTCAATCAATGATATATACACTCTATCCATAGGCTTGTAAGAAATATAGTTCTCTACTTTAAAAAATTTATTTACAGAAATCATGAGTGCTTTTCAATAAGGATCAGATGTTTCTGTGGCTAAAGGTTGGTAGGTAAAGAAGTGAAAAATAACCCTCAACCTAGAAAAATGGGCTAAATTCTTTAAATAACAGTGCATGATATTCAAATTTAATCTCAATGTAAAATCATCCTCAATAAGCTTTATCAAATAATCTCATCACCACCATCTTCTTTAGTCGGGTAGGTAGGGTTCACAAACAAAAAAGCGAGTATAAGGTCCCTTTGTCTGTATCATTTTTTTAAAAAACAAAGGTAACCTTTCATAATTTCCAAAAATAGTGGTTTGGAACCCTTTTTTCCTGAATGATCAAGAGGCTCTCCCCCTACTTAATTTCATGACAATTCACAAAAGTATACCATGTGTTTCTAATCCCTTCTTTTGAGCTCAAATGAATAATTATGCAACATCATAAAATAATTAGGGTATGAAGGGAAATAGGCTTGTAGTATGGCTTCCTATAAAGGCTATTCATGATTTCTAGGGGCTTTACAAATATAACATGTAGGGTAGGTATCAAGATAATTAGGTTTAGAAAATATAATGCCTCAATAATTTTAATTTAATTCAAAAATTCCTCATGTTTCTAAAAGAAAACATTCAAATTCTGGTAGTTATGTATATCCTAAGAATCTCTCAAAAAAGAGGGTATTAAGAAGAATATGACAAAGGGTTTAGAATACTTCTCATAAGTGGGAAAACAAATAAAGAGACAATCAAGTCATGACTTTAAAATAATTTCTTAGTCTTAGTTGATGTAATTAGACAAGGATTAGAAGTTTCAATTTAAACTATATCAACAATCATTTCTAAAATACTTAAGAACCAAAATAAGCATGCTTTTTTTAAAACATTTTCACACTTTTAGATTTATTATTTAAATATATGGTTAACCAAAATGTCTTCACATTTTCAAATATATCTTCTAATAATGATGTCTCCTAGAATGATGATAAGGGTAAAGACTAAGGTGGTCAAGAGACGCTCCCCCATACTTAATACCGCACTTGGTCCACCAAGTTCCTAGAAAGATGAACAAGGGAATGTGGGGACACAATAGTGGACTAGAACGAGGGGAAGTAAGGAATGAAGGAAAGCAAGAAAAAAAATAATGGAAGAAAAGTGGAAAACAATACTTCCCTCATATCTTGGCGATGAAAAATCAGGAGGGATAGGGAAGGATAGTCCATAGCATGC
The DNA here is from genome assembly GCA_963277665.1 of Viscum album. NCBI lineage: Eukaryota > Viridiplantae > Streptophyta > Magnoliopsida > Santalales > Viscaceae > Viscum > Viscum album. The sequence goes on along the minus strand of OY728130.1, from coordinate 722,979,973 downwards.
TAGAGTACCTATGATGGTCGGGGAGAGAGAACACTACAAGCATACAAAACACACATACACACACAAGATATCACAAAAATATATATAATGAAAAACATGTGTCAAAAAACTAGTCAGGGGGTTGCCTCAGAAGAGACATCATCGGGTACAGAATCACCTGATAGAGAAGGCTCATGATCCATGAAAACTAGAGGCTTGGAATCCGCACTCAGAAGAGAAGCCCTAGAAGTATGAGGTGTAGGAGATGGTCTCAAAAAAGGAAGCTCGACAACACTCCCTGGACTGGCAGTAGTGGGGCTAGCTGTGGTAGCAACAGCTGGTCCAATAGTGGGTAGGAGAAATGAATCTGTGGCCAGTGCAGTAAAGGGCGGTGGAGCTGCGGAGGAATAGCTAGGAGTCGAGGTAGAGGTAGGTAGCAGAGGTAGTTGAATACCATGATGATGAAGAATAATCCCCAACATCTCCTCCAGTCTCTCCTGAAACCGATCGAGACAGACCAACTGTTTCTCCATTGTAGCAAGGTGTAGGGAATAGGTGACATTGACTGAGGGTGATGAGGTGGGTGGGGTAGTAGAGGGAATAAAAGAAGGTGGGCTAGAAGAATGGGGGTTATAATAAGGGGGTGGGTTGGAGAAGCTGTAAGGGGAGGGGAAGGAAGAGAAGGTGCATCAGCGGGGGCAGGAGGGTCAGCAAGTGGTCGGGGTGGTGCCTGGGAAAGGATGTAGGCACCCCCTTCTTCCAGACCAATCCCATGCAAATAAGCTTGAGATAGTCCATTTATGGGGGGTGAACCTATCAGGTCATGGGGTAGTGAAGGCTCAAAAACTCCAAGGTGGTGGGAAAGGCGAGTGGTGTAAAACCTACCATTTAGGTTGCCCTCACCGCTGGTAAACATGGCATGGAAATAGGAGGCGGAAAGGTAAGGGAGGTCTGGGCAGTCTTGTCGGATGAAATAGGTAAGTAGATCTATGTCACGACCAGTCATAACCCCCATATCCTCATGGAGGGAAAACACAATGGTGCTGAAGCACCGATTGGTGAAGCAAAGGATATGGTCAACTATAAGGGTACTCTTCTAGGAGGTAGGTGTATAGCGGTGGTCGGGCCCAGCAATGTCCCGCCACATGGAAATGAGGTCAGAGCGCTCGGGTTGGTTCATGGAGGAGACAAGGGGGTGGGGTGACAGGACGAGGCTAGAAATCGTACCCTCGGTCGAACTCGGTCATAGTAAGGGAAAAGTGATGATAGCCTGGCCAGAACTAGACCAATGGTACTGCATCGTCGAGCGTCTCTCGGTACTCGGCCCCGTCGAACTCAAATGAATTAGCAAACACCAAAAATAAATCCCAAAAAATATGAGTATTGACTTAGAAGATCGAGAGTAAGGGAGTGTTCCTGAGAAGATCCTCCAACTCTCCCTAGATACCTAGCTGATGAGGGACACTAGTATCCATATTGATGCTACTCAATAGAATCAGGTAGTGAGAGAAGCGCAGGACTCTATCGCGTGCCAAATCGGTGACCGGGAACACCATGCAAGGGTAGGGAACACCTGCAGGTGCTGGCCTAGGTGGAGGTGCTACAGCAGGAGCAGGCTTTGGGGGTAGTTCGGCTGGTTTAGACGGAGGCTCCCTGGATGGGGTGGTTGACGAGGTACCAGCTATGGATGAGGAGAGCTCAGGTGGAGTGGCAGCTGGTGGGGAAGGAATGATGGTGCTTAGAGGCTCGTTGCGAGATAGTGGAGGTGTAGTCTACTAGTGGCAGCCTTGGTGAAGATAGTGAGTGGGGAAAGGATAGCCAAAAGATGGAGTTAGTACACCAGAGAGTCCGGATCTGGTAGTTTGGCTAGTTGGAGTCGTATGCAATGATAAATGGGCCTCTCTCCCTTAGTGGCGGAGGCGGGCCGCTTCCCACAGGAAGGATCTCTGTCTACCATATCCTGAAAGAGAATAAAAAAACCAAAAAAAGAAAAGAAAAAAAATAAGAGAAAGTGAGAATGGAAAAATAAAAAGTACATGGTGTGTATTTCTAGAGTACACAGCGTGTAATAAAAGCGGGTTAGTTTCTCGTGTTCTCTAGATAGACACAATGAGTGAGCAAGGAATAAACCAAGAAAGGTTATATGGCGTGTAACGAACACACACTCCGTGTGCATGTAAAGTGGTACTAATCATGTATTGGCAAGGACACGACCACAAGTTAAGTAGTTCTAATAATATAGGACATGCCGTTTACAAGTCCAACATGGTGTGTGCAAGAGCAGAAGTAACTTGGCCTTGTGGAGGGTTAGACATGGGCTGGCCAGAAGAAATGGTAAACATAGTGTTTAACGAACACACATGCCATGTACATGAACATGGTGTGTGAGGCCATGTGAAAAAAAATACCCGGTCACGACAAGGAATGGTACACGGTGTGTATCGAACATACACACTGTGTATTTTCAAATTGTGAAGCATTCGGTTTGTGGCTGTGTTCAAATGTACATGGCGTGTGTTCTTCAAAGTGTTCCCGTGTACTGTAGAAGCCGAACGGTTGACCAATCCGCAAATCACCCTAAACGCTTGTAATACCTTCAAATATAGGTTGTAGAAGGGCATACCTAGACCAACGATCACAATGCAGGAGAAATCAGAAGTGAAAATGCCCTAAATTAGTGAATTTGGGAGTGATGAGATTGGATCTCGTACGGGGGAAGAAACAGGGAGATAGGAGGGCGCCACGTGACATGACCTCAATCCAGGTGGTCCGCAGCTTTTATAGCCATGGTACATGTCATGTACAATAGAATACATGCCGAGTGTCCCATTTTTTTAGAAATAAATTTATATAGATATATAATTATTATATTATACTATATAATAATTAATATTAATAATTAAAATAGTATATATATAAATATAGATATGTATATACAAAATTTAAAAATAAAACTATACACGTAATGTATCGGGAAATACATGTCGTGTGTTTTAAAATAGGAAAAAAGATAAGTACAACCTTTGGTCTGGTGCTTGGGGCGAGGTTCGAACCGGCGATCAGCCATTCCGAATGGAAGCCCTCAACCACTGGACTAAAGGTTGTACTACTGATCCTATTTATTATTTATATATATTTAATGTAGAAAACCTATACTATACTGGAACAAAGTAAATGCACGGTGTTTAGTTTATAATTTTAGAAAAAGGGATGAAGCAGGGAGATTAGATGAGTTTTAACCCAGGTCTTTTGGATCTAGGGCCGAGACTCTGCCAATCTGCCAACTTCACCCGCATGAGTTACTTTAAGTGAAAAATATTTTCAATTTTAGAAGGAAACCATGGCGCACACGATGTATATCAAAAGACACACTATGTGGTTTTATTAAAAGGACAAATGATGGAAATGGGGCGGTTGTCAGGATTCGAACCCGGGTCTTTTGGAGTCGGGTTACGATCTTGGCCAGTTGATCCATCCACATCATGGGTTTTTTTATAAGAAAATATATATATATATATATATATATATATGTATATATATCTGTGTGTGTGTGTGTGTGAATATTACTACACACAAATTGTAATAAAATACAAAGAGAAAAAGGAGGAACCCCATGCCAAAGGTAGGTTGAGAGGATTCAAACCAGTGACGTCTCAGATAAACTCCATTGACCTTACGTTCGGCACTGACATCATCCCTATTTATTTCTTAGTTAAACTATATATTTATAATAGTTATAAAATAAAGGAAAAAGAAAAAGTGCACACCGTGTATATAGGTGGTACATGGTGTATATCTGCTTGGTTGCCTCCTAGGAAGTGACTTTGTTTTAGGTCGTTGGCTTGACTTACTTACCTCATTTTACCTGATCTGTATGGTGACAATGTTCCCACCATGTCGTCAATGTGATGGTAAGACTTCAACGACTATCCGTTCACCTTGAATGGTTGACCATCCTCTCTAGAAATTTCCACCACTCCATGATGAAATACGTGTATAACTTGGAATGGTCCTGACCATCGTGACTTTAACTTCCCTGGGAATAATCGAAGATGAGAGTTAAATAGAATTACCTAATCACCGGGTTGTAAAGATTTACGTGAAATAATCCGGTCATGAATTACTCCTGTCCTCTCCTTGTACAGCTTGGCGTGCTTATATGCATCTAATCTGATTTCATCATGTTCCGAAAGTTGGAACTTTTACTTATATTCAGCTACCTTCAAATAAAAATTCAGGGCCTTAACGGCCCAGTAGGCTTTGTGTTCCAACTCTACTAGTAGATGGAATGACATTCCATAGTTGAGGTGGAATGGGGACATTCCTAGTGGTGTTTTGAAAGTAGTCCGATATGCCCATAGAGCATCATCTAACTTCTTGGACCAGTCATTCCTCAATGTGTTCACTGTTTACTCTTGGATCTTCCTGAGCTCATGGTTGGAGAGCTCCACTTGTCGAATGGATTGGGGATGATATGGTGTCCACATATGATGCTTTACTCCATACTTCGACAATATTCCTCTCATCAGTGTGATGTTGAAGTGGGTCCCTCTATCACTGATCAGTACTTGGGGAACTCCAAACCTACTAAAAATATGTTTCTTTAAAAAGCTCATGACTACCTTGGTTGTGTCATGTGTTGTAGCAGTGGATTCCACCCACTTTGAAACGTAGTCGAACCAAACCAGGATGTTAGTGGTTCTGAAATATGGGTGAAAGGGACCCATAAAATCTATGCCCCAACTGTTGAAAATCTTGACCTCCAGAATGGGGTTCTAGGGCATATCATCTCTACGTCCGACATTATCGGTCCTCTGGCACCGATCGCAATAGGAAACAAAGTACTGAGCATCTTTATGCATGGTAGGCCAGAAAAACCAAGACTTCATGATCTTTTCTGTCGTACGGTCAGGACCATGATGTCCTCCAACTGGTGAGGTGTGATAGAACTCTAGGATTCCATGAACTTCATTCTCTTGGATGCAATGACAGATCAACCCATCACCACAGGATTAGAATTGTAGAGGATCTTCCTAGAAGTACCTTTTCACATCAGAGAAAAATATCTTCCTTTGCTGAAAGGAGAGATTGGGGTGAAAGACACCTGTAACTAGAAAATTAGAAATATCAGCATAGCATGGTCTAAGTGTTTCATTAACCGAAAAGAGGGGCTCATCAGGAAAATCCTCCCTGATCTCCCGATCTTCCTCCTTCTATAAATGAGGAAGCTCTAGGTGGGAGAGATGTCCAGCAACAACGTTCTCACTACCTTTCTTATCTCGAATCTCCAGATCAAATTCTTGTAAGATGAGTACCCAAAAGATCAATCGGGGCTTCAAATATTTCTTGTTCAGTAGGTACTTTAGTGATACATAGTCAGTATAAACAATAACTTTAGACAACACTAAGTAAGAACGGAACCTGTCAAACACGAAAACCACTAAAAGAATCTCCTTTTATGTGGTGGTGTAATTTACCTATGCCTTGTTGAGCATCCTGATGGCATAATATATAGGTTAGAAAATCCGGTCAAGCTGCTGGCCTAAAACCACTCCTACCGCGTAGTCTCTATCATCACACATAACTTCAAATTGGTATTCCAAGTTGGGAGAAATCATCACTAGAGCTTCCACCAGGAACTATTTCAGGTGTTCAAAAGCTATGGCGCATGTATCATCGAACTCAAATATGGCATTTTTTGTTAGAAGATTGGTGATGGGGTGGGTTATTTTTGAGAAGTCATGGACAAACCACTTTTAAAAACCTGCATGCCCCAAGAAGATGCAGATGGCTCAGAAGGAAGTCAGAATAGGTAGTCATGAAATGACTTATATCATTTCCAGATCCACCTCTATCACCTTTTCTATGATTCTGTGGCCAAGGATGATGCTGCTTTGCACCATGAAATGACACTTTTAACAGTTCAAAACTAGGTTAGTGTTCTGACATTTTTCCAAAACTAGTTATAAGTGCCACAAACAAGTGGTGAATGATTTTCCGTAAATGGAAAAATCATCCATGAATACCTCTAGGATCTATTCCACCATGTTTTGGAAGATAGCCAACATATAGTGCTGGAAGGTGGAGGGGGCATTTCACATGCCAAAAGACACCCTTCATTAAGCAAACATACTATAGGGGCAAGTGAATGTGCTCTTTTCCTAATCCTATAGGGAAATATAAATTTGGTTGTAGCTGGAATAGCCATCAAGGAAGCAATAGAAGTTGTGCCTCATTAGTCTCTCTAGCATTTGATCCATGAATGGTAGGGGAAATGATCTTTCATCGTGGGATCATTTAGCTTCCTGTAATCGACACAGACTCACCATCATGTGACAGTGCGAGTGGGGATAAGCTCATTCTTATCATTTGATACAATTCTAATACCCCCTTTTTGGGTACCACTAGTAAGGGACTCACCCATGGACTATCCGAGATGGGATAGATGATGCCTGCATCCAACAATTTAATCATCATTTTTTTACATCTTCTTTCATGGGGGGATTCAGACGCCAGTGTGGTTTTAGAGATTTCTTGGTAACTTCTTGAAGTATCAATTTGTGGGTGAAAATAGTGGGGCTAATGCCCTTAAAATTATCGAATGTCCACCCAATAGCATGATTCCACTATTTCAGAACGTGCCGAAGTGCACCTTCCTGCTCCTGGGATAGTTCTGTGTTAAGTATGACATGCAATGTTTGATGGTCTCCCAAATACTTGTAATTTAGAGAATATGGAAGAGGCTTCAGTTCTAGTCAAGTGCCTTTAAAATCGAAGGCACAAGTGGTTGCACATTGTCCCATTCCAGACTATCAAGAACAAATGCACGTTGACAATAGTGGAAACCTTGGCCTTCTAGTAATTTCAAGTCCTCTGGAACTTCTTCAATTGAAATTTTAGGAATAATAAAGTTTTCTGAAGTAAAAGAGCATACCATGTTATCCTCTTTTTCACTCAAATGATAATCCAATGTGGTTATCGCATAAAAATCCTCATCCTCTGACAAGGATGCATGCTTGACATCCTTGTGGACATTGTAAGAGACTCTTTCATCTCCTACTGAGAAAATTAGCTCCCCCTGGTGTATGTCGATTAGTACATTCCTAGTGGCCAGGAAAGGTCTTCCTAGTATGAGAGGCACCTCCTGTTCATCCTCTATGTGAAGGATGATGAAATCTGTGGGGAGGATCGGCCTACCCACCGTGACCAATACATCCTCCAGTAGTCCCTTCGAATGTTTACTAGATCGGTCAGCAAGTTGAAGAGCTAGTTGGGTAAGTTTCAAATCATTATTCCATAGAATATTGAAAAATCTAAGGGGCATGAGGTTCACAATGGCCCCTAAGTCACAGAGGGCCTTCCCAAACTCGCATGGTCCAATAGTACATAGAATAATGAAGCTACCTGGATCCTGGAGTTTGGGAGGAATCGAATGCTGGACGACTGCAGAACACTCCTTAGTTAGGGAAATGATGCCCAGATCCTTCATATTTCTTTTTTTGGAGATTATTTCCTTCATGAATTTTGGCATAAGTGGGCATTTGCATCAGTGCTTCTGTAAAAGGCATATTTATGTGAAACATTTTAAACCCTTCTATGAATTTTTTGAACTGGTGGTCTAACATTATGTACATCAATATTTCTGGGAAAGGTAAGGCACGATCAAAGGGATTGATAACCTCATTTCCTTTATTTTTTGAAGCCTCCTTATGTGGTATTTTGGATGAGGAGGGATCTATATCTATACCTTCTTTATCAACAGGGGGTGTGGGTGCACCTGGCAATGCTGGTTGCTGCTGTGGTAGCTCCCTTCCACTTCTTAGCATGATGTCATGGGCTTCCTCCCTTGGGTTTTTCTCAGTGTTACCTAGTAGTGTACCAGATTTCATTCCCGAGAGTTGGTTTTCCAACTGGCCAATTTTGTTTTCCTGGACCTGAATTAAATCCTCTTAATTTTTTAACCTGGTCTCAGTAGTAGATATAAATTTGGTCATGATATCCTCTAACCTTGAGGTGTTCTCCTGCTAAGGTGGATGTTGAGCGGCTGGAGGTAGCAGCTGCTGCGGATGCTGTGGGCAAGGGTTTGAATACCCTTGATGCCGTTAAGAGCCCTATTGGGGCTGTTACTACCTCTGGTACTGGTTCTGATATGGAGGCTAGTTGTAGCCGGGTAGTTGTTGCGGTAGATGATTCTGTTGTTGTTGGCCCCAGCCTGTGTTCTGTTGATCATGCCATGCCGTGTTCTATTAATTCTTGTACTGGTTTGGCCCTTGGTTTTGGGAAATATAACTATCCTTTCTCATTGAAGGGCCTCCAGTAGAACCCGAGCATTCTCCCACGATTTGGTTATACCAACATTTGCTACACACAGGATGGTTTGTTGCATGTACTTGAGACATGCCCTTCAGATTGAGTGCATCGATTTTTTGGATACGACATCTAATTGGGAAGTAAGAATAGTAGTAGAATCAATGTTATGAATAACTCATTTTTTTGTTCCCCACTCAGAATGCCACTGTAAGATATTGGTAGACATGTCTTCCTGTAGTTCGAAAAGATCTTTGGGGGATTTCTTCATTACTGTACCTCTGACAGCAGTGTCCACCACGAACTTTGTATTCGTTGTCAACCCTCCGTAGAAGGTTGGGACATGCATCCAAAGTGGGAGTCCGTGGTGTGGTAATTTGCACAACATATTCTTGAAGCGCTCCCATGATTCGTATAATGACTCTGATTCATGCTACTAGATGTTGTGGATTTCATTTCACAGCATCACCGTCTTTGAGGGTGGGAAGTATTTAGATAGGAACGCCTAGGAGAGCTCCTCCTAGGTGAGGATAAATTGTTGAATTAATCATTTGATCCAGTCATTAGCCTTATCCCTTAAGAGAATGGGAAGATTCAAAGACATATGGTGTCTTTGGACACTCCGTGGTAGCTGAACGTGTTGCTGGCCTCCAGAAAATTGGAGAGATTGGCATTGGGATCCTTGCTTGGCAGACTACAGAACTGAACGATGTTCTGGATCAGCTTCATGATAGTAGGCATGATCTCAAAGTGTTGGGCTTGCACCAGTGGATGAACAATGCTTGTGTCAGCTCTGTGGATAGATGGAAGCCGTAATCCATGAGGGGAAGGTGTAGAGGTGGCTGCTGAGGGAGTAGAGGCAGCATGTACCATTGTTCATGAGGGGTGAAGTACGACCCCAGACCTTGGTTAAAAAATGGCATCCGCTCTAGTTGGAATTGTTGAAGCTGTTGTGGGACATACCTTGGAGCAAGTGGAACTTGTTGGTTCCGGTTTTCATATGGACCTAACTTCTATCCATCTCCTTGGACAACAGCTAGATTCCCTTCCCGATTTTTACGCCATTGGATTGTTTTGGTTATGCCCGACCATAAGTGATCATTGGAGCCTCAAGAGTGTCTGTTTGATCTCTGGGTCAATTGCGAAAAAACCTGACGACTCAGCATTCTTGGAACATTTGAGGTAGCTACTCATACACCTAAAGACCAACATGATATGAAACACACCAAGTTTTAATAATGAAAAAAGAAGGATAAATAGAAATAAGATTAGAAAAGTGATTTTTGGGAATTTATGATTTTTATTTTCACTAAAATTTGATACAACCTAAATTAAAACATGAACAAAATTAACTTTTTTTTTGTTCCCTGGCAACGATGCCAAAATTTGGCGAGTCGTTTCATCGAAGTTATATTATCAGTGTCCCAAATTATTTTTACCCTAACAAGTATATCACCAGTAAGGGGTCGATCCATAGGGGAAAAGATGTTATTTTTATCTTGTTTAACTTAGATTTTATTTTTGTTTTAATGAAGTTTAATGAATTTAATATTGATTTTTAATGTGGTGGATATAAAGAATAATTGGTTTTGAGTTTCTTAAATAAATTAATTAATGAATATAAGAAAATACAGGAAAATTGGTTTTGATGAAAATCAAGAGAAATGCATTGGGGTTATGGATTAATGAGAAGTTGATTATTAAATCAAATTACTTATGAAGTTTTGTTGTTCATAATAACCCAACACTCTACATTTCAATTCATAATAAAATTTCCTGGGTATGGTAAAATTGTATTTAGAGTTGGAGAAACTAACTCCTTGGTCTGGTAGTCAGTGTTTCATAGTTATTTATTTGGCTTAGACCATTTTGAGTCGATGAATACTTCCAATGGTCATGAAATTATTCGTCATTATTCTATTTTAAATTTATTTAAAAATTTTCCCTTGGTCTGGTTTGAAATTTTATGTCATAATAAATAGTGATTTAAGAAGAATAAGAAGAGGTTAAAAGGAACAAACACATTCATAACAACTCTTTTAAATTACAAATCATCATCTTTCACAACTCCAACACACTGGGTATTTAGTTACACATATAGAAAATGATAAAAATAAGGCTCTTGATACCTGATGTGATCATACTTGGAACTGTGAAGAGGGAATGATTCTTTGGTAGATGGGAGAATTGCAGTAGTATGGTGGCTGGGATTCTCTCCTTAGAACCTTGAACCACTTCTCCACACTTTCTCTCCACACACCACACCCTTAAACTGGAGGTCATGGACTCGTTTTATAGAAAATATAACTACATGGCATGTGGAAAAAGTACACGGTGTGTAATTTTTTCAATGAACTTTTTCCATTGTTTTCTCTATCGGTAGGCGGCCTAACATGCCATATTTGACTTGGAACATGGCGCTACCTGGTAGGTTGCTATACACGGTGTGTAGCGCCACCATACACGATGTGTAGTCTCATTTTTCGGCCACCAACCACTTCTAGAAAGGTCTAAACGACATTTATAAGCTAAACATGATGTGTTCTCTTCAGCCGACCACATGGGTGTGTTGACTTCTTCTTATCCTACAACTACTTCTAGAAGGTTGTACACAGCATGTAAAGTGTGAACACAGTTGGTCATGTACATGTCCTGGTCAATCCATCTCTGAGTATAGATCTACATGGCATGTAGATAAGTACATGCCACGTAGTTTGTAAATTTTGCACAGTTCTCCCCTGCTTTGTGTATTTGGCCATAAATCTCCTGAAAATGAAAAAAATCACCAAAATTAAAGTATTTTTTTCCCTAAGTAGTAGGTAATTAATGAAAACTTGTTCTTAATTTCAATAAAGTACGTGAAAATGTATACACAAATCAGGTGCATCCATTCCCCTACTAAATATAAATATATAAACCTCATTGGTATCTAAGGAAAGAGAAAATTACACCCAATGATTACTTTAGAAACATAAAATAGGGACTTTGGGATATCACTATTTTTATAAAAGAAGATGGATTTTGGTAAATGGAATATGTAATTACCATTTATTTCCTCAGGAAAAAGAACTATATAAGTGAAATAGAAGGAAGTCTAAGGGATTTGAGGGGACTCATATGGCCTAATTTGGAAGTAAAGGAATTCATACCCACTACAATGTGAAAAAAACGAAAAAACGAGGAGATTAGTTGAGGTTCCTATCCTTTCCTAGTTTTTTATTTTCAATAATGACCAATCATATTCACTTGGACTAATGATAATGGGTGAAATTATTTAGATAAGATGATAGGAGAAAGAAATATCCCATGGGGTGATACGAAGAAAAAAATGAGGTAAAATACTGAGAATAGGTCATTTAAAGGGATATATTATGAGGAGAATTAAACAAAATTTCCTAATAATTAAAAAATAAATTATATCATCATAAAATAATCAATATAATCCATAGGGTAAATTGTTGTACAGTGAAGCTGTAACCACTGTAGTTTCAATGGAAACTCGATACTATCAACACCTTAGTACCATGCTCTTTTTCTCCAACATTATCTCACCAATCTCCTCCAAAAATATTCTACTCCTTTAAGTGTTTTGGCGATTAAAATGGCCAAAGGATACGTTTCTTATGTATTAGTACATTTATTATTGTTGAGGGATCTTAATAAAACACACCATTGTGATATAATGGCATGGTAAGTGAGGTATACATTTTTTATTGATTTATCTATCAATATATCTTTTATATGGTTTTTTGGTTTCTTTTGTGTAACAAGTGTAAATATATTCCCCATAAAAACCTTTATAGGAATCATGTAAATTGATAATAAATAATTTATAAGATAAATGTTGGAAAATTAAAACTAGTTTGGTGTTTTTCTAGAACCATGATATAACCAACCCATGGGTTATGAATTTTTTCCAAAAAGAAACATGGTATTTGATAATTTTCATGGATTTATTATAAAAAATAGAAAATTGTAATATTTTCATTTTTTACAAAATATGTTTTACCCAAACACTCAGGGTTTATGGAAGTTATATTTCCGTAAGGAAGAACCATGATGTGGAAACATTAGCAATCCATAATTCAAGGTATGAAATATTAATAAAAATCGTTTGTGAATGAAAATAAATCATGGTTCAACGAAGGTGATTACATAAATTATCTATTTTAACTCAATTTTACATATAAACCAATTCATAGTTATTGATCAAATTTTTGTATTTGATTTCTCAAAAAAATTCTAAAAAATTTTCACTTTTGGGGCCGCATGAAATTCACATTACTTTAAATATTTTCAAAATAAATTTATATTGAATCTATAAATATATAATGAGATTATATCTCATGATAAATATTTTAATTCTTCCATTATTTATGAAATATAAATTTAATATTAATGAATATAAATATTTTTATTATCAATTTTGGAGTTCTTCAGTTTATATTTTTTAAAATTCTGGTAATTTCCTTGTATTTCATATAAGGGTAACTTTCTAAGTACGATATAAATATTTATTTTCGTTCAAACACGACTATGATTTGTTATTTTTTTCTTAAAAGTTTGATTATGATTTATATATAATATTTACGAAATTTATATTATAATTTATGCCTTTCTTGAATATTGATATATGGGTATTGGGACATTGAGATATTTTTATCACTAGCTTCAGAGATTATTCTATATATATATATAAGTGGGGGTCAGATACATTTCTCATCAGACCTTCTCTTATATAGATTTTGGTTTTGTACAATTCAATAATTTTACATGAAAGGGCTTCATTTATGTTATTCATGAGATTAAGTTGGATATATATAGGTATAATTGTTGTTTTTCTAGCTAATTAACAAAAATTAGGCATTGTATTAGGTATTTTACATTAATATATATCAAAATATATTTTTGATTGAAGAAATATGATTCAAAACTAAATTTATAGAATAAGGAAAACATATAAGGATTGAATGAGATGTAAAGACTACATAATTTTCAATAGTTACATATGATATTCATAAGATAACATGGAAGTGGTTTGACTATCAAAACCCCAAAAAAAGTGTTATATTCCATCCAATGTGAACAAATTTCAAGGCCTCAATAATCTAACTAAGAAGGTTTATTCTAAAATTGGGTGCCCATGGATTATATTGTGTAAGTTATAAAGGATATGGAAAACCGTTAGAGATAAATAATCATGTCCCATTATGATTATAAGGTTAAATGTAGTTTATGAACTCTAATAGTTAAGATATTATATTAATAGAGTTTATTTTATATATATAATTTATTTGGTAAAAGGGGTTTTCCACTAAACTATCTAAAAATCATATGTGAAATGATTATCATAATGACATACCTAAATACATAATTTTTAAGAGGAACCCTAAAGTGGATTCAAATTTTATTTTAATATTTTTTTTGGGACACTAATCTATATTTTGTATGTGAATATAATTTTTTTGGAAGTTAGTTAACTAAAATTCATTATTGGAATGATATAAGACATTATAATCACCCAAATATATGTTTTACTATATATTATGGATTTTATTTTGAGATTTATTATAGGTTGTACGAATAGTTTAATTGGTTTTTATTTAGAGGTTTAATGTATTCTAATGGTGAACTATAATGGGGATTTTAATGTAAACAGTATAGAAATAAATTTCTCTAATATTAACTCATGAGTGTTGGATATTAGGTGTGTATAACACATTTATTCTAATAAACATTAACTCGGAAATATGAGACAATTGATGAAAGTAAAAGTATATTTACATGTCGTCAATGGGGAAAGAGCTTTAACATTGGAAGTATGCACATGTAATCTAATTCTACATACTCATTTAATTTTATAAATGTAAAATTATTACTATATTCCATCCATAAATAATATTTTTATTTCTATATATTGTATGGATAACAAGGAATTTTGGTTCATGATTATGGACATGATTTATTCCACAAACATTAATAATATGTTTTATGGCATTATAAATGTGGGGATTTTTATACATTCTATATACATATAATCTATTCTATAATATTCAAGATAATAAGGTCAAGGTAATTTATTTTAACAAAAATTATATTTTGTACCTCTACCTGGAAAATATAAAAGAGAAAAACATTAATAGAATACAAAAATATGGATTACTGAAATCATTTGAATATGAATTGTTAAAAAAGGATAATATTTTTTGTTAGAAAAAACGACTAAAGAAAATTTTAGATGGAAATGTGAGGGGTACAATGAGATATTTTATTTACTATTTAGTGTTATATATAATAAAATTAGTACATAAGAAAGTGGTGGGTATAATGACTTTGTATATTTTATTGACGACATCTGTTGGTATAACAATCTGATTCTTATGAGGAAAATGTTTGAAATCATTGAATTGTTTAAAGAATTTAAAAATTAAGTAAAAATTTTACCAGGAAATCGTGTTATGATTCTTTGATCAAAATTGGTGTGGTGAATATATGAGTTACGATTTATTGATCCCCTAAGAAATTGGGGAATTATTTCACAACTCACTCATCCTGAAACACCATTATGGAATGATGTATTTGATAGGAGTAATATCTTACTATCAAATATGGTTTTATTGATGATAAGTTTGAGTGACATTCCTATCTCATTCTAGTGATATGATACAGAAGAAACTAATTTTCTACTCAACCATGTAACATCTTACAATAATAAAAATACCATATGCTATATACACTGAGAGGTGTTATAATCTTCCTTTTATGAGTATTTTGGGCTATGAATTATGCAAATGATTTTTTGATTCTAAAAAACTTGTCCCAAAATTAGATAAATTCATATTTATTTGATATCCCAAAAAATTATGAGTTATTATTTTTATAATCCATTATAAAACAAAGTGATTGAGACTCAAGAAAATTTCTTCCATGAGTAGGATCACATGAATTACATAGTTAGTGTGATGAAAATTGAGCTTATAAAATTTTAAAACCAATATATAGGATTGGTTTCTATATTTTAAGAGAGAAATTTCCAAAATATGTTATAAAAACAGAATTTAATTAAGTTACACAAGAACCAAAAAGGTTTAGTTGGATTTTTATGGATCTTGAGAGACACCATTTTATTATAGAAAATGATGAGTAAGTAATGTTCATGGATAATGAGAAAAATATATTTCAATAGTAAATTGAGTGTTATGATTCCAAAAAAGGTTATAGGAAATGTGATTTTAGATGAAGTTCATATACTCTAACCATGTTTTGAACATGGTGGATGCATTTAGATGGGTTAGACCTGTAGGTTTCATGTGGAATTTAGGTAATAAAATAAAAATGGATGGTAGAGTGTCTACCTATAAATATCAATTGGGGGAAAAAGTATAAAAATACATTATATTAACTATAAATATACCTTATTAGCAGTAGTAATGGTAAATTCCATTGGGATATTTATTACAATAAAAAATCATTATGATTATTATATATAACAAATGGATATTAAATCTACTTTCGTTATTTGGAATTTATTTTAGGACATGTAAGAGATAAAACCTTAAGTGTTTGGGGTCCTAAATGACACTTCTAAGGTATTTAAGTAGAAATGGTCCATTTTTATATTGAAATATTATTCTTATATTTGGAACATTACGGTTGATAACGTAATAAAAGAGTTCAATTTCATAAATAATGCTTTTGAATTTTGTTTATACAAGTGGTTTAGTGGGATTTTTGTTAATTTTTAGTATTGTATATAGATGACAGGAAACTGATCATAAATAATGCCCCAACATTATATTTTGTTACTATATAGTTGAGAAAATGATTCTCAATAAATGACTTAAGTTAAGAATCCATGATACTGGGTATAAATATCTATAAAAATAGATCTAAAATTATTCTTTAACCGATTCAGAACACTTATATTAGTAAGGTTCTAAATAGTTTTAACATGTGTAACTCCATAAATTAGTATTTTCCAATATTTCATGTAATAAAAATTATAAAAACTCAGTATCCATTAAATTTTTTGAAAGATAAATATGAATAATATTCCTTAATAATTTTTCATTGGATCTATCATATATCTTGTTAGGTCCACTAGGCTAGATACCTTGAGGGGGGGGAGGTGAATCAGGGTATGAAAAATTAAAACAACTACCCCTTTTGATCTTGTTTGGTTGTTTGAAAAAAATCACTTCTCTCTCTCCTTCATATTGCAGAGTATGAATGAATATTAAATCTTACAAAAGACACAAAAATTTTATATGGTTCACCCTCACTGGGCTATGTCCAAGGAGAATACACTAAAGATGTTCCTATGTACCAAATCCCCTATAAGTGCACTGCTCTTTACAATTTTGAAGCATACTCACTGTCCCTCTTGGTTTATAACCATTCAAAATTTTAGACATCACTACTTGCTTAATTTAAGTGAGATCACTGCTTCTTTAGAAGATCCATTCACAGTTTATAGACCTGTAGGTCTCATCATTGTCACTAATGAATATATCCTAAATTTTAGATAGATTCTCTTTTGATGTTCAAATTTCATCCACTGATGAATACCCCTTTTCCACTGATCACAAGGAAGAAAAATTTGGAAATACCATCAAAAAGCTCCGTACTTCTAAAAGATCCCAATTTTTCAAATCTCAAACAAGCATTCGTGAATTACTTGATTTTTCACAAAGCACACACCTTTGTAGAGTTGAGGCCATTCTATAGATCAACCTGTCGCAAATCAACTTCCTTCGCGAAGCTCAATGAGCTATCATGGAACACACTTATTTGACAGAGATAGATTAGACGCCACGATTCTCTTACCTTTATCGAAGGACACTGCCTCTGTGTACCTCCTTTGTGATTAGAGAGTTACAATTTTTTTCTTAAAAAACTATCTACACTTCTCAAGGGGGTCATGGAATATTTATAGGTGATTCCACTGACTCTAGAACCTTCCACACAATGTCAGCACCACATCATCTCAAATTGAAAATATCCTAAATTACCACCAAAGTTATATCTATACCATGAAGTACCACGACAATTTTTGGATCGCAGAGCTTATTGTAAGGGTAGAGCATTCCTTCAATTCCTTCGCGCCGCTACCGCAGTGCTCCATCGTAATTATCTTCACCTCTTTCAATCGTGAAACTCGTCTTAATCACAAAGCTCACCGTAAAAATTCTTCATGTCTTTGTGAAATACAATTCATGTAGCCTAACTTCACGAGACTCATGAAGATTCAAATTGAAAACCGGATTTGTCAATAAACACAACCAACCTAAAATGATGTAATGTTACCTTGAGGGATGTTTTCCCAACAATCTCCCCCATTGGGTTTTTTGACAAATCATCTCAAAATGAATCTCTGAAATTAGATACCTTATGAAAGCTCCTTCCATCATATACCACCCTTCACCTCTTTCGATTTAGATAGCAAACAAAGATTCACTCACCACATACTATAATCCCACATGAGCAATGCTCGTCATGAGAAATAAGATTAGTATAAATTTTTTTATCAATTAATCCCTTCATTTTTGACACAAATGTTTGATACAAAACTGATAACAATAAACTTATTTCATCACGAACCTCAACTATCGCGATATTCAATCTTTGATCAATCACTTCAAGAATCGTTAGATTTAAAAAAATCTCCCCTATCTCATTTCTCCCCCAATCTCATTGCTCCACCTTTCAACTTCACTCCATGTCTAAATTAAGACATTTCGTCCCCCTCAAACAACGACACTTTCTCCCCCTTTTTCAATGAACAAAAAGGTCACTCCTTTGTGGTCTGAAATATTATAAAGAACACAGATTTTCACATTAGGGAAAAACACACCATACCTCAGGGAGAGAGTGGGGGGTCCCACAGAAAATGTTTTTCAAGTGTGGGGAGTTGAATGGACTCCCAAATCTAGTCGATGTCTCTCAAAGTCTTATTTGGGTAAGTCCTTTGTCAGAATTTTTGCAACCTATAAATTTGTAGGCACGTACTCCTACTTTACTAGCCCTTGATCCACCTTCTCCTTGATAAAATGATATTTGATCTCAATGTACTTTGTGCTTTAGCGATGGAATGGATTTTTTGTATGATTGATAGAACTCGAATTATCACACTAGATTCTGATCATAGACTTCACTTTAACTCCAAATCATCAAGATACTACTTCATCCACAATAATTGTGTGTATGCTTGTTGATTTTCTACTTGAATCTACTTTGATTCTACCTTGGCACATTCCTCTACATGTTTTATGTACAATATCTATCCTTTTGACCAAATTCTCAGTACTGAAAACAATTTCCTTCAAAAGATGTTCTATAATATTGAGATCTGTTTGGATGCCACTTTTGTTCTTGTGCCATTTAGTATCTCTTTTCTATGGAACACACATACTATGAATGTCTCATATTTACACTACAATAACACCTGATATAGGGTTCATTACATTACGTCACTTCTGCACCATTGGGTCTCCATTAGGTTATCTTAATCTTTGAATTATCCTTTATACCAAAATCCACCTTCATTCTTGGAACGAGTGATTATGGTCTGAATTCAATTTTCACATATTTTTTTTCATTCAACCCCCACATCAATCTTTGTATCTGAACATAACTGATGCTTATTTTCTATATAACCACTATGATCCACTCTCATTTTCTTGTTTTTCTAAGTGATATGTTTTCCTGATGTTATAGTGGGAGTCAAGATATTTTTTTATCCTTATCTTTTTCCCACAAACCAATAACTTCTCCCCCAAGTTCATTGATATGCTTGATTTGATCTTTCGTTGTGTTATTAGATCCATCAATATACCTTTTCTATTCTTCAACCTTGATTTTATACTCACTAATTGATTTTGAGTCTTCTGGTGTTGATGACTTGAGTTTCTCAATTTCTTCTATCAACTCAAACTTCTCTTCCTCTTGTTGCTGCATATAGAGTTTGTGTCATGAACTACTTTGTTGGATTTCATTGTTTTGGATCTCTAAACATCTGTCACTTCTAGATAATCCTCTAACTCAACTATCATATCAAATCTTACTTCAACCGCATCTTCTTCATTAATTTCAATTTCTTCCTTTTTCTGAGTACTATCGATAACTACCACCATAGAATTTTATCCACGATCTTTGTAGTTATCTATTTCTTCAACCTCCTCAACCTCAAACTCATCTAAACATTCACATTCCTATGAATTAAGATTCTTCTTCTTAAAAAAATTTCTCTTGAACTATTTCTTTCCTTTCACAAAGGCTGAAGACTTCTTCTTGTGGATTTCAGCTTCATTGACAACATTATATTCTTGGAATTGTTTGGGGACCTAGCTGTAAGATGTTAAACCCTTTCACATCTAAAGCTGCAAAGTGGAAGTTTCCCTTTAAACATTCCTTTTCCTCTTTGAAGATTTAAGGAATGGGATGAAATCACCTCATTGTTCTCTTCTTCTTCCTATGAATCTTCAATAGTGATCTTCTTGATGGCTTTGAATGCCACCTTTTTGGATTTCCCCTTTTTCACAACATCATTATCTTAATTTTTCATTTCATATGAAACAAGGGTATTATAAAAATTATTCAATGTCATCTCATTCAGATCCTTATCTTCCAATACTGATACCTTTGGATTGAAGTGAGGTGTAGGTTTCCTCAAGATTCATTTTAGAATCTTTATGTCTTTGATGACTTGAGCAAGACCTCACATGTCTTCCACTAAAAAATTTACCCTATCAAATAATGCATCAACAGACTCATTCAGTTTCATTCTATGATCTTCGTACTTGTTCCACAACACATGCATGTTTTCTTATCTGAACTTTGAATCTCCTTCATATATGTTCAAATGTTTTTCCCACATAGCATGTGATGTTTTTAATGACATCACCTTTGTATATATAGCATTGGATAAGGCTCCCACTAAAGTATTTATTCCCTTTCCATCAACATCCAATTATCTTTACTCAGCTTTGGATAATGAACCACTATTAATATCTGCTGTTATACTATGAATTGCTGCTGTAAACACATCCATTCCCAAATATTAGATGTAGTTTTGCATCTGATTCTTCGATATCTGAATATTGTTCCAATAAAAGATTAGAATCCCATTATGATTGGTAACCTCCATTTTAGAGAGAAACACTGATATCAATCTTTCCCTATGATACAAATATTTAGTTCCACTAGAATAGATACCCGAAGAGGGGGGGGAACCAGGGTATGAAAAAATAAAATAATTCCCATTTTTATCTTGTTTTGTTGTAAGACAAAATTATCTTCTCTGTATCCTTATTGTTTCAGAGTATGAATGAATCTTAAAGCATGCACAAGACATAAAAAATTTTATTTGGTTCACCCTATCTGTGAAACATCCAAGTAGCATACACCTGCGATGTTCTAATGTACCAAATCCACTATAAACGCACTACTATTTATAGGTTCTAAGTGGAATCATGGACCCTCCTAGTTTACAACAATTCACAATTTGAGAAATCAATGATCACTCAAAAAAAGTGATCTCACAACTTCTTCAGAAGATCCAATGACAGTCTATAGACCTGTAGGCCTCTTCATTATCACCAATGAATACATCCTCAGTTATAGATATACAATTGTTAAACATAAAATTTCATCCATTGATGAATACCCATTTTCCACTAATCATTGGGAAAAAATATTTGGAAATACCTTCGTAAAGCTCCCTACTTTGTGAAGGTCCCAATTTCAAAAATCCTAAAGAAGACTTTGAAAAGTCCATACTTCTCTGCAAAGCACACAACTTTTCCACTCTTAGGTCATCGAAGAGATCAAGATATTGCAAAGATACATCATTAGCGAAGCTCAGTAAGCCATTGTGGAACACACATTTTCATGGAGCTAGATTTGCTGCGACGAAGCTCCAACCTTTCTAAAATAACAACGCCTCCACGAAGCTCCTTTTCGATTCAAGAGCTACAAATTTTTATTGAAAAAATATCTACACTTATCAAGGGGGTAGAGGCCTATTTATAGGAAATCCCTCCGACTCATGAACCTTCTGTGAAAAGGCAGTGCCATGTCATCTCAAATAAAAAAGCTTTGAAATTCCAGTCGAAATTATATCTATATCAGAAATCACCACAAAAATTTTTGAATCACAGAGTTCGTCGTAATCGCAGATCATTCCATCAATTCCTTTACACCACTGCCATAATGCTCCCTCGTAATGCTCTTCACCACTGTTCATCACAAAGCTAATTGTAATCGCAGAGCTCACCATCAACATTCTTCATGTATTGGCGAAATAAAATTCAATAACCACGTCTTCTCAAAACTCATGTCGTTTCCATATTTTGATGAGATCTTCAAGGAAATACACTTTTCGTGATGCTCACCAAACTCCAAATTTTGGACCCCAAAAATTTGGCAAACACTAGAAAACGGTGGCATCTAGTATCTATTATTTTGTCCCACCTCTAGATCATCCATTCATTTTTCATGTTTATCTTTTAACATGGATTGTGAACAACATCTCTAGAACTTGACAATTTACCATGAAAACATTCTTTTTCAATAAACACAAACAACCAAAAAATACTGCAATGTTACCAAGAGGGATTTTTTACCAACATATCTCATGTTCTATATTATGCCTAGTGTTGATTCTACTTTGAGAATAACAACTATATACATATAAAATCAAAGTTAGACTCAATATATTTATTTTAACAACACCCTTGAGCACTTAGATAGAACCAAGTACTTATTATTAATCTTAGGAAGTAAATAATAACTTATTATAAGGGGTTACACTGATGATAGCTTCCAAACTAAAAAAGATGATATATGATCCCAGTAGTGTTCCCTATTTTACCTCAATGATGGATGTAATAGTTGTAATAATTCTAAATAAACCATTAAGGTATAATTGACAATACACGTAGAGTAAAATAATATATCAGATACTATGGACAATATTTAGATTATTAAGTTCATCACTATGATAGAGGTAGTCCAAATTATTTTGGTTGTAATTAATATTTACTATGATAATAATAAAGAGATTACTCTGGCTTAGGAACCCTAGTCTCACTAGTTGAATAGACAATTCCCTTTAAAATACCATATCATTCAAGAAATCATTATTTAGGGTGATGTAAATTGTTTTTGGGAATATATGGAGGAGAATGCGGTGGATCCATCAAAAAATCAATCATTATATATGAAGCATGGTAATAATGCAATTTTGTTGAGTATTAGATATTTGAGAGACATGATGTAATTGTTCTTTTTAATATAAATGATTCATGGTTTTAAAATAAATAAAAACTCTATTTATCCTTCATTAATGGGTGATGTTTTAATAAATGAATAGTGGATTGAAAAAAAACTCAAAGAATGAATTTTAGTTGTCCTTAATCAACTATTATCATGGAGAATTAGAGTTTGTTAAGATATATTATGACTAGAGTGAGTATAATCTTGTATATGATAGAGAGTATACTCATAAAATAATATGTATAGAGTTATTATATGGAATACCCCCTACAGTATATCTCATATAATGTCATAAAGTCTTTTATATACTTTGAGGTGAATGAATTTTATGATTTTTATTACCTAAAATTGAAAACATAACAAAAATGTGAACCTGTATACTTTGATAACTTTCTTACACAAGTCATGTGATTGAGCTAATCAAGGATTGGTTGAGTATGTTTCTCACTATGGTGTCGATTGATTTTAAACAAGATGCAATTTTCCTTCCTATGTAATATGTTTGAAGTCATAAATATCTATTGAATTATGCTAAGTAAATTCATTACCATTATTAGTTGAGTGAAACGTGATATGGTCAATTATTAAGATGAATAACATGTGATATATCTATTCAATCTGATTAGTCTATTTTTGTGAATCGGTATGTGTGAGTTGACCTATACAAGATTGACATGTTCCATGTCTAGTGATTAAATTATTATCTTATAAAAATATATTATAAAAGAATACATATGTTTTATATAGATTCATATTTTTTTTATAAAAATATCTATAGATACTCTAGTGTGTTTGATTGAGATCACGCTACACTTTTTTTTAGCTTGAGTAGCAATAATCATTTCTAAATTTCTCTATTTTATTACAATTAGGGATTGGAGAAATTATCATTATTTTCAATGTTACAAAATCTCATATGGTTATTTATATGGATATAAAACAATGATTAATTTTTTGTTTAAATATTTCATAAAAAAATTAGAGAGATTATATGAAATTTTATTACAAAGGTGTTCAGATTGATTCCCAGTGATTTTTGAAGTTTTTAATAAAGTCTAAGAGGCTATAGTGGATGTTGGGGATTATTAGATTTATGCCATAAATTATAAACCACTAAATAGTGATAATTAGTATGTCATGGTTTATATGAATAAATGGTTCATGAAACTATGGTGTGGGGTTCATTGTAAATGATATAGAAATAATTTGTAAAAACATTCTATAATGTTATCATATTGTTTTAGCATATGAAACATTAGATGATGATATGTAGATTTCTCATTTATTATTATAGGAGTTTACAAATCATATTAATAAATGAAAGACCATTTTAAATGTTACAGAGGTGAAAATTCCAATTTTTTCGATTTTATAATGTATGAAATATTTGGAATCTTACAAGACCCTTCACTTAATAATAGATTTCTTATAATGGATTGACTGGACTTCAATTGAATACAGTGGATATGATTCTATAAATTTAAGGTTTTATCACACTATTCTATTCATTTTACATTGTATAAGAGGTAATATCACACATTTGAAGGATAAGGGGCATTATATATGAATTTAGTGATTCTAGTGGTTGGTGGATAAATTTATATGTTTTATTATATTGAATACTGATGAGGAATATCAATAAAACTCACTATTATAGTGTAATAATCATGGAAAATGAGGTATGATTTAATTAATTATTTTATATTTAATTTTATTAATTATTCTATTGGTAGATCCTATATTTTTTTTCTGTTTTCATACACTATATTTGGAAAAAGAAATGTCCCAAAAAACTATTCATTTAAATATCAATATTTCAATGATTATTATATATAAATGTGAATTATAGTATACCATCTATTGTATTATTACATAATTAGAATTTTTTAGAGGAATCATTGATAAAATATCACTAAGTTTATTTTATAACACTAATAATGAGAACAATGTTATCATGTGAAACAAACCAAATTGTTTTGGGTGATATGAAGGGATTGTTATTTTTTAGGAGTTACAAGCATTGTATGTTTGAAATGTTTGACATGGATTGAATTCTAGATTGTTGTATGTGATAATGATGATATTTTTGGTTGTGTTCACAAGTTCAGAGTGTTCATTTGGAAATTAGGTAGGTTGTTAAGGAGAGTGGTGTTTTTTCTAAGGGGAAAACACTACTAGGTACATAGTAATGTTGATCTAAGTAACTTTTGGAAACTTGGTGGTTCTAACCTACTATTAGCTACCAATGAGTACATAGTAGTTAACAACTAGGTACTCAGTAGACCCAAAACTATTTACAATGTATTGATTACCTTGTATACCCAAAACCACGTTTTTAGAAAAAATGTGAATGGACATTATTCATGGTCAATGCCCTCAATATTTGACAACCAAGTGCCGATGGGGAGGGCCATTTTGCTTGATCAACCCCATATTTTTCATCCCATGATTATACGTAGATGGTAGTGTTATGGGACATAATCACTGAGGTTTTACTAAGTTATCTCATGCATTTATCTTCTCCTCCTCGCCTCTAATATCGTTTCCTGATTTGGGGTTTCTTTCTCAATGGATTTGTGTTTAATTCCAACAGATCATGGTGGAGTCACCTTATAGTTGGAGTGTTCCATATATATATAAGATGTAGTATGTCTAAATAGGATTGTTTCATACTGTTTCTTACCATTTCAATAAAGGTAAATTACCTAGTGAGTTTTATATGGATGTAATAAAAAAAATTAAATTAATGACTAGTCAGGAATTGTATGATGATTATTTTGTTCATAGGAGTACCCATCGTACTTTGTAATCTATTCGCATGCTATTGGTGTGGTTTGAATTATTTAAAGATTCCCATCGAGTTCGTTTTATATTTTTTTATTATGATTGATTATAGTTGGACAAAATAAATTAATTAGAGGTATTATAATTAATTAGCTGAGGTTGGGGTTGGAAATAATGGTGTATGGAATGACCAGTGATTGGAACAGACTTAGATGAGGATGAATGAAGATTTATTGAGGAGTTAACAATATAATTTAGGTCGGTGGTCCATTATATATTAAACAACATATTTCATTCTAATGTTGGATATTGTGTGTGTGTTTAAAAGATTGGGTTCAAAGAAACCATAATAGGGATTGGGTGAGTTTTTCATTTGCGAGTATGACTATATAGGGGATATATGATTGGAAAATGTGCTCCAATATAGGTTTGGAGATATTATGATCACCAGAAAACATCATTACCAAGGTGTATAGGTACTAATTATATGTGATAAATCTGAATTGGTCTATGAGGTTTAGATAAATTAATAAAACTTAATATGGATTTCTATAGACTAGTAGAAGTGTATTAGTGGGTTGAAATCCATAAATAAATATATCAAGTAACCAATTGTCTTGTGAGGGATTATGAATTTCTCCATCTAATGGCAAAATGGAATATTAGGTATGATTTTGTGTAGGACAAGCCTCTAAAGTCATAGTATTTTCCACGGAATAAGTTACTTAGAGTCTATTTTTGATGAGTACTTCATGGGGTAATTGGAATCAATTAAATATGATACAAGTTAATGGATGTACACACATTTTTTATTTTATTTTTTGGAATACCTGATTTACCAAGGAAACAAGTCATGAGGGAATTACGTGCGAGACTTTAGAGTGTGCATTAGTTGGGAGATTGGGAGGTTAGGATCATTCTCATTTTAATAGGGATATATTGCCTACTCTTAGACTCTATTATATAATCATTTCATATTCATTAATCCTTACAAAATCCTAGTGTGATATTGGTATCCCCTATTCTATTGATTGGTTATTAGCATGCATCGATGTGAATATTTGTTATGTGTTAGGGACCTTTCATCAATGTGGAAATTTGTATCTATTTGAGGTTCTCCATCAATGAAACCATCTGTATATTTTTGAATTTCTCTATATTTCTCTTATTATGTTTATTATACTTCTATTTAAATCCAATGATGTGAAATATGGAGTTACTCTCCAACCATGAAAGTGGTAAGTGTTTGTGGTTTCAGGATTGGGCCCTTGAGAAGGTTTTCTAATGTATCCCTGTAAATAGAATCTCACCCAACATAGTTTATTACTACTTAACAGGACATTTCATACCTTTTAAGGTTATGTGATGAGGATTTTAATGGTACCTTTTAAGGTCGTGTAACCATGAATTATACAAAATAGTTTAAAGTTACATGGAATTTACTTATAGGGGAAAGGATCCATATAATGGTTGGTGTGGGGATAAAACATTAGTAGCCATTTATGGTGGGACTCAAAGAGGATAAGGCCTATGAGGATTGGTTGGTTTCATTGGAAATATGGACCTATGGTATGTCTGGTTTGAAAAGTGTTGTTATGTTCCACTAATCAGGGTATATCCTTAATAAGGGTATATCGTAATGAGGAAGTTTTCATCGAGAATATGGCCCTAGTGAAGGTAAATGAGGGATCTCAGAGAGAATACAACCCAATGAGCATAGATTTTTGTGATCATGGAGAATATAAACCAATGAGGGTTGAACTATATGGTTATGATGTTTCTTTTGAACTTTGAAGAGGTGTCCTACATCTCTCAGTTAATAAAATCAAATCCCACATAGTATAGGGGCACAATTTAAGGTTGTGTGGGAGGACTGTAACGACCAAAACATTATCAACAGAATTTATCCCTTCTTATCAGAATTTCACATATTATAAATCACGTAAAATCACAAGATACCATAATAAAAAAATTTATAAATGAATAATTATGGAAATAAGAAGTATTTCTAGAATTTAAAGAACCTATACTAATGAAATAGTAACTTGACCTTAGCAATTGTAATATGACCGTTATGAATAGTAAACCAGGCAATTGAATAGTAAACACACCCATGAAAGTATAAATAAAATTAAAGAATATTATAAATAATATTGTGGTATAATTATATCATTATTTAATTAAATGAATGCTTCAAAAATTTAAAATTAAGTGTTGGAATTTTTTATAAGTAATATATATTTAATTATAAATTTATGATTAAATTAATAATTTAAATGAAAATATAATTTCATAATATGTATTCATAAATTAATATTTTTATGCATTATGATTTTAATATTATTTTATGAGACCTTATATAATTTTTCAAAGTGTTATAAAATTAGTTATTAATTTAAAATTTGTATTTTCCTAGTAAATTATGGTTCTAATTAAAAATTAAATTAATCATATTTAGAAAATTATTGTCATAAAATGGAGTTAATATTTTAATTATACATGTTGGAAAATTTTAAGGTGAATTTATAGGACTTTTCTAAATTACTTGAATTTTTGGTGAATACTAAAATACGATAATTTATGATAAATGCTAAAAACCTGAATTTTTGAGTCATGCTTGAGTCATGAATGTTGTAAGTGATAATTGGTTCAAACTCACATGAACTAATTACTATATATAGTTACATGAATCATTACTATTTCTTTTATTTATCAAAATAATATACTAATGATTAAAATAACAAGAAAACACCCCTCTCCTCCACTATAAATACCACTTCTTACACCCTCTTCTCCTCACATCTCTCAAGCTTTGAGACATTCCCAAATTCTAGAAATAAATGTTTCCTAGAACCACTGCCTCATCTAGGATATTTTTGTCTAATCAAAATACCTAGCCTAGGTTCCTTTAGGTGGATCTCAAGAGGATAATTCAAGAGTTAAATCATCTCTCATTTTCTTTTAAATTCCTTTCAATTTCATTTATTTTCTTATTCTATCATCAACTCCACTCATCCAAAGGGAATGATAAATACCTAAAAATACATATACATGAATTATATCATGTTAATAGAATTACCATCATTAAACTCCTCCCTCTCACTTTTTTATTATAAAAATGAAATCATCACCCGTGATGTGTCAATTTGACAACATCGTGGGTGATGCACATTAATTTTCCATAAAAATATTAAAGGATGTTAATAAAACCATTAAATGGTTTAAAAAATATTTTAATATTTATTATAAAACCCTCTTTATGTTCTGGAACTAACATTTATACATAATACTAAATGATAAAATAAAACAAGTTCGTTGTGATTGAAAAACCACCAAAATAAGCCTAAAACGATAATCATTAACTTTTATCTAATGATTCATCCTCATTTTGTATATAAAATTCATTAAAAGATAATTTAAACTTATGTAATATCATTAGTAACATATAATAAAGATTCAGGATATTAATCATCGTTTTACATGAACTTCTATTCATGAATACAAGTGAACCAATCGTGAAAACTAAGAAAACAAATGCTCCCAAATGATGAAATTATTTTCTAGAAATCATCAAAAGGCAATAAATGATCTTAATAAAACTATAATGAATCATAAACATGTATAAAAGGTCTTGAAATTTTTAATTAGTGAATATAGTGTTATTATACATGACATTAAAGTGAAGGAATCATTCAGACACAAGGTAAGGAGAATTCTAAAACCCAACTCTCTTTCTATGGGTTTTCCCACTTTCACCCAATTTTCAGTATGGAAATTCCTTAAATATAATTTATTCTTCATTATCATACCATTTATGGGATATATATATTTTCTACTTGAGTTTATTACAAACACAATGTTTTTCAAAAATAACTCTTATTTCAAAATAACACACCTTTTACTTCTTGAGATTGTTTCTTCTTCACTTATGGTTAATGATTCTTATATCATGTATTTTATTAATTATTTAATTTGGGAACACAAATTTTATGAATTTATCTTTCATTAAATTAAACACATTATTTCCATTGGTAATTTTGTGTTAATGATTGATATATGTTCTATGTGGCATGCATGATAATGTAAATGTTTTGATGTGATGGGTGTTCCTAGAATTATATAGAGCTCCAATGAATTTTGTAATGTGATGTATTTAATGAGAAAAGTGAAATATGCTTGAACATGATTCCAACTTTATTCTCAAGTATGTGTGGTATTTGACCACTATGACATGATGTTTCATTTTTATGCATTTCCAAATTCCAAGTCTTGTCTTAATGATTTATCTCATTATTATGAACATATGACTATGTTATGATGATAATGATTATTCTAACACCATGTTATATTGTTTCATATTTTTATCTATACTATTACTAAGATTTTAGATCACCCATTTTTGATGTATATCCTTAGGTGACTACTTATACTAAGGATAATTCAATGTCCAATAAGAATCTAGAGAAGAAGGAATTAATTTTTTTTGTTTTATTTTGTAAATGTTTTTTATGGTCCTAATTTTCCCATGGGATTAAAAACTTTTATCCTCTTCTTTAATTATTTTATGTTGTTTTTCTTTTAAAATTATGTAATAGTAATGTAAGAAAACCAGGGTGTATATAGTAGGAATGAAAGGACGATTTAGTTAATTTGGGAATTGGGATTGGAGAACCGTAGTGAAAACCCCTAGTATAAGACTAAGAATAATTAAACACCCAAGAATATTTGATTTAGAAAAGGATAAATATAGGGATCCCAAAAGATATGACTTTTTTCTTCATTTTAAAAAGGAATCACTTATTTATTGATGACTTTTTGACTTATGTTTTATTCTAACCTTTTCATTTTTAGAAAACCGTTGGAACAAGGAGAAACTAGGCCAACAACCCATGCGAGGTGCAATGCATCGATTTCCCAAATTTCACCCCCAATGCTTTGGGAGGTGGAGTTCAAAATTTCACGGCAATTCTTACCAATCTATCTAAAGTTATAAAAAAATAACCTGAATAATGTGGAATTACCTCCTTCACAAAAGTGGGAGCAACTAGCTATCAAGTGTTTTATACATTAACGACCACCGACATTTAGTGGATCTTCCGATCCACTAGTTATAGAACAGTGTTACAACTCTTGGGAGAATATATTTTCTGTTCTTCACTATTCTAAGATGGGGAAGGTTAACCTTGTAGTTTATCTTCTAGATAAAGAGGTCAATCAACGGTGAGATTTTATTATGAACTCCAAGATGAGGGATGAAATTGATGAGATGGAGTGGGAAGACTATAGGATAATGTTTCTTATCAAGTATTTCCATAAAAATATTCATACAGAGCTGGAGTGAGAATCCATAGAGCTGAAGAAAAAGTAAGGTAAGTCTGTTATGACCTTTGAATAATATTTCAGGGGTCATTCAAGGTACGTTTTAGGTTTTGTTATCAACAATGATAGAAACATTGATAGATTAGTTAGTGGTTTAAAAATACACCTTCAAAAGGATCTTTCAATTAGAATATTTAGGAATTATGAAGAAGCTGATAGATGTGATCTCAAAGTGGAGATGAAGTTTGGATAATAATCCCATGGATATGTTGAAAAGAAATTAAAGATGTAGTTTTAAGTAGGATGATATCATAGGAAATGTGGAAAGAAAACTCAACCAACCACATGTCAAAAATGTGGGAAGAAGAATCATAGGAAATTCCTCAAAGGGATAGGTAAATGCTTCAAGTGTGGGAGATAATTCCACCAATATCATTAATTTCAAAAAGATATGTGGAAGTAGGATAATGTGGTGGAGTAAAGGAGAGTACCACCCATAGTCCAATATTACAACTATAGGGATAAATGGAACTATGCTAGCCAGTGCACTAAACTTCGAGTTCTCAAGGGTACCCATCATTATCATCCACCCAAGACAAAGTAGAAGTGGAAGGCTTATTCTATCACTATTGTGGAAGTGGATAAAGGAAATGAAGTTTTATAAGGTATACTTCTGATTCACTCAAGAATAGAAATTGTATTATTTCATTTTGGTTCTACACATTCCTTTATATATTTCAAGTTTTCTAAAACTATTGAATTGAAGACCTAAAACCTTGAAGTAGAGATATATGTAAAAACACCAAGTGGTGAAATCATTCCAACACAAGTGTTGGAGCCATCTACTATTGGAATATGTGGGAAGATTCTTCTAATGAATCTCATAATACTTACCTTGGTGGAATTTGACACAATGTTGGGAATTTATTGAATCTTGTTATATAGAGAACATTTCAATTGTTAGGAAAAGGAAATATATTTTCATATTTGAAAATATCACATGATCTTCTATAAATTCCAAGAATATCATGAATCTCCTTTTGAAAATCATTTAATGGTGTTGTTGATGATTCCCTCTGAAGATGCATAACATTCTTAAATGGTTGAGTCAAAGAAAGTTATCAACCTATGGGAAATTCCCATCGTGAGGGAATACAGTGATGTATTTCTTATAGAGTTACTCAGACTCCCCAAATTATGAGCACTACTAAAAAATAAGTTTTCCAAAGCACCACCCTTTATCATCACTAATAAAAATGTTGATAAAGGCACCCCTTTATCATCTTGTTTTCTTAGTTCTGTTAAACGGGCCCCCTTTATTAGCACTTTTTTTAGTAGTGCTAATAGGGGGGGGGGGATTTCAGCACTTTTTCATAGCATTGATAAAGACTAAATTTAAAAAAAAAAAATTGTCATGAAAAATAATATATTGATATATAATTTTATTTATATTGATATAAATATAATATATATATTTTAAATATGTTCTAGATAAGTATAAATAAAATATTACATTTAATATATAATAAATTTAGTGAAAATTTTTAAAACCACAAGCTTCCACAGTACGTTTCACTTTGAATAATGTAATAGTTTGTGTTGTTCGCAACTTTAAGATTCTAACACACTGTGACCAATAAAACTATCTGTTATGAATAGTAATACCAAATTTTTGAAATTTTTCAAATTTTATATTTCAAAACGGACTTCATTTTTGGATTCGTAATATCAAAATTATCTTAGGGTGAATTTTTGGTATTTTTTAGAAAACATTCAAATTTTGATGAATAGTGAAAAACATTGTGTTATAGTTTTAAACCGAATTTTTATTTAAATAATTTTTTATTTTATTTAAAAAAATTTAGGTCAAAAGCGATACATAATATCAATATAAGTTCAATTTAATTCATTGTAGTCAGTTTATAATAATTTTAGATACATAAATATTTTATAGAACTTTTTAACCGTCTTTTACCCACCTCCTAGGACCATTTAAAAATTTGAATAAAAATTAATTTTACCACTTCTGTGAATTGAATTTCAAAAATCCGAGAGACACAGTTTATATCAGTAAGTAAAATGTTGTTTAATAAGAAACAAATAATTTTTGGTGAATAGTAACTTTTGACTATTATTTACCACAGTTAAAAGTAAATAGGGTAATTGAGGGTAAAAATGATATTATTATTACCTTAAAACATGTCGAAATTCTATTAGATAAGTTTAATTCTACCAAAAAAACCTTAGTAATAAAATATGATCCTTTAGGTCCACTTGGATTAGATTAGGACATTTATTATTATTTAATTCAAAGAAGAGTTAAAAGTGTTAAATTCAAAGCTTAATAACTACACACTTTTTAATATAGGGTTACACATAAGATAAATTCGATTATAAAAATTCATTAGAAATATAAAAATATTTCCTACATAATGGTATTTTATTTATATTTTTTAGAAATTAAATAATTTAATTTATTCATGACACAATGTTGATGCAATAATTACCTAATTAATGAAATATTAAAATATTTGATGTTATAAATATCCAAATAAAGGTAATTTGAGACTTTTTATGAATTAAACTAATTTTATAGGTTAATATGAAATATTAGGGTTGGTTAGATGAATTCTTTTCGAAGTAATAATGTTGTTATGAATTTAGCAAAAACAAAATACCAAATAGTGTCAAAATTGACATAAAAGAGTTTTCAAAACAAATATTATATTATTAATTGATATTCTATTTATAAAAATCTAAGGCTCATCCAAATGACTTATATAATTATATTTGTATCATTAATGAACCACTTGGAGTTCTCTTGGAAGTATATAGTAAGTTTATTGACCAAATAATATAAAAATACAAAGAGACATGGTAAATGTGAAACTATTTAACTAAGAGTTAAATCTAAAAGATAAGGTTAATATAGTGACCCAAACCTATCGAAAACCTATTGGATGAGTGGTTTCCGACCCATACAGACCTTATCCTTTAAATAATTCATTTTGGAGCCATTATAAACCGAAAATGATTTTATTATAAAATAATATTTCTAGCTTTTCCTAAGGTGCCCCTCACCCCTCTTATAAAAGGTCAGCCCCTTCTCTCTAATTCGCACCTTCAAAGCCATTTGGCTTGGACACACCCTACCCAAATACCCTATCGACTATCCTACCTTCATCCTATAGTTTTTTAGTCATAAAGCCAACATAAAAATCCATTTTGATCAAATCAAAAGGAAGAACCCAAATAAGAGGTAAATATTTCATCACCTCTTTCAAGTTCCTTTCTTCTTCCACTTCCTTTTTATTTTTTTTTTCCATTCTAAAATAATAACTATATTATCTTATATATACTTTGATGTTTTTATAAATATGTTACAACCATATTACTTATTATATCCATCCTTTTAATGACATTTCACCATACATGTGTACGTACGGCTTACTGTCTCCAAGTTGTGGTGCAATTGTTATTCAATATATTATTTTTTGGATGGGTACAATAATGATGTGTAATTGATGTAAAAAAATAAATATAACATGATAATTATTCTGTATATATGATATACCATTCAATTATATATTATTTTAATATCAAAAGAATGAAATTTTCGCTCGTGCGTATGCACAGATTACCATCTCCACGAACGCGATGAGATTCATTCCCCATCGTATCCATTCAAGAATAATTTTCATTATATGATTAAAAATAATGGTTAGAGACTTAAGATCATTCTTAATATGAATAAGATACATCATATAGATAACAAAAATTACTTATATAGCAAAGAATATAAAGGTAGACGAATCAGTTAACACCTGAAACAACGATAATACTAAGATATTATTAACAAAGAAATACTGAAAGATCATATATGATATCATATTAATGTATATGATTATTTTATAATTTAACAAAAATTATTTCACCATTATATATGTAGTTAACCTACCCTCAACCAATGAAAAGTACAATGTAAGGGGTTTCTTATCTCACTTTTAATTCCGTGAGATTTCCATTATTCACCACTTATTTATTAAATGTGTTGTATTGTGTACTATCATTTGATATATATATTATAATGATTATTTTTATATTCTTGGTATTCTATGATTAATTTGGTTGTTATTAACTTTTTTCCATATGAGTTTATTGATTACAACGAAGTAAGGGTTTTCATCTCACTACCTATTTCTATGAGATTCATGCCATACTTCCACTATTTCCTTTTGTGTGGTGTATGTACTGCCCAATGATTGTATTCTTCATTTAATGTACTTTAATTTATGAGTAATTACATATTCATTTTATGATCCATCTTTCATGGGATGTATGTTTCATAAGTTACCAAATTGGTAAGGAAATTTTAAATTTCAATTTCTACTCATTCAGCTTTATGCATACTTCATTGATTATTTTACTCCATGATTTTGTGTGGAATCACTATTTATTATTTTTTTAGTAATTTACACTCCACTTTTTGTGGATATAAATTTGATACACATAATCACTCCATTGATAAATTCTCAAGTCATCAATATGAACTAAATAAGAGTAATTTTAACTCAATCTCAATTTATTGAGTTAAACATCCAATTCATTGGTGTTGTTTTTACAAGAATATGGGTGAATCTCCCATGATTGATTTGCACTAAATATCTAATAATATTGAGTGTATTTATATTTTTCACACATAATTATGTCATTGATTTATCATTAACCTATGGATATAGTCTTTATAAGATATTTCATCTCAATTTACATTCCATTGAGACTTATTTGTTGTTATATGCCAATTCACTTTTCTATGGTGTATATAATGTAATTTGACATAGTATATCATGAATCCATTTATTCCCATGATATTATAAAGGTTTTATTACCTCAATTATTTGTATTCAAGTGTCTCTCTTTTGGTTAGGAACTCTAACTAAAATATCATTTCAAAATGTTTTAAAGATTTATTATTCTAAATCTTTCTCAATAATATCCATGTTTTAAAAATGGATTTAAGGATTTATTTATATGAACATTAAAGTTTTAAAATTAAAATTCATTTTAAAAGTTTCAATGTGTTATGGGAAAAATTTATTCAAAAATCATTTTAGACAGATTCTTGATAAATAGTGTGACTTTTAAATGCTTTCAAGAAAAATAGGGATATTTCTCTCAAATAGTTTTTGATGATTATTTTCATCCATGTAAATATTATTTATTATTCTCGCTTGAAGTTAATCTGTTACAATACAATCTTCCATATTTCATTGAATATTGATGTGCTATTTTTATACCATTCATGGTTTGTGGATAAAGTATTGACATTTCGTATGCTAGTTTTAATACAAATGTTTATGTTATGTTTCCAACAACTCATATGAGGAATGCATTGGACTTAGTAAGTGACAGTTGGATCCTACTATATCTCCCCAATATATCAGTAGGTCTCATGAGACAAACTAGTGTCTTGGAACAAGGCCTTGAAAAAATCTTATTTGTAGTCTTGGAACAATGCCTTAACTATGTGGTTATAAAAGTCTGGAATTACACATTCCATAATTATGAGATTAGATATTGATATTTCATGTGGTTATTAGACTAGTAGAATACCCATGACTATGTTTTATTATGTAATTATTTACTCAACTCATATTCTTTCCATAAATTGATCATGTTTATTATTCGATAAGGCATGTGTTTTCAATTATTCACTCTGCCTAATGTTTATGTTATCTTCCACTGTATTTCTTACTCTTACTGAGCATCTGAGCCCACCCCTTTTCATGTATCATTTCCCCTGTATATCAAGAAGTTAGTTATGAGTGACTTTCAGGAATAATCATGGAAGCTTGGATGTTTCTAATCTAATAAATTAATGTTGTTTTTCTTTTCATGTTGTAAGGTTGAAATTAAGTATGTATCTTGTTCCAAGAATACTAAACTGATCAGTCCTTCAAGACATGATTCCTTATAATCATGCCAATGTTATGTAATAATGTACCAGCTCATGGATTCTGGGGTCAGGGCGTTACAGTTGATATCATAGAAAGTTTAGTACAAACTTTGGAAACTAGATTTAGATAAACTCTGATTAGAGAACATTATCCAAAGATAGACATTGAGAATTAGTATAGAATAACTTCCAAGAATTTTGGTAATTTAGTGATTTTGTGAGTTTTCCAAGAAATAAATCCTTGTCCAGATACGAGATGGTAGAGGCGGATCTGGCACAAATGTACCTAGTGGTAAAACCCGAAAACACCACTTTGAGCTAGACTCGAACGGGAACTGGTTCACGAAAACGGGGCTTGATGTACTCTTTGTTACGACACTCCCGGGGGATATGCTTAGGATAATTTACATTCTCTTTACAAACTGATTTGAAGGATTTTAATATAATATGAGAATAAATGACCTTGGTTAATCCTAAGGTGTTTTAAATTGAAAATAAGGTTTCATGATATTCCTTAAATGATTTTATGACTATTATTACTCACACAATGCTTTCTGGTTTTAGTCAATGGATGGATTCCAAGTCACAGTAACTTTGATCATGATGTACAAGGTAGGAACAGTGGTGGAAATGAGAAAAAAAGTGGAATGTTGATAGGTGTAAAAGATATCATGTTCATGCCGAATCGGTTTTCAAAAAATATGATCAACAACATATATATTAACCAACTCCCAGACTCAAAAAGGTTGAGAAAAGTGGTGAATGATAATAAGAGCTCCAGTAGTGAAGACCATGGAGAAAATAAAGCTCATTTTAAATCATGCAAGAAATGTGGAAGGTGACACCTATTAAGGTGTCTTAATGGATCAAATAAATGATTTATGTCTGGGAAAGAAGGGCATAAATTAAAGAATTTTTGAGGAAAAATGAAGAGTACTATGGAAGAAAATAAAAATGGTCCTAAGAATCCAATTACGGTCATTAGTCATAAATGTAAGGGACCTTGGACTCAACCAAGTCAATGACCTATTCTATAAGATAACCTCCTGGTCAAGGAAGAACCTGTACGGAAATAAAGGGATGGAAAAATGATTAAAGGTATTAGTGCTATTTGTTGATGAGATTACTTTGGAATACTTTTCTCTTGTATGTGTAACCCTGTAGTTGGTAACGTGAAAATTATATTCAATGAATAGTTATCTTTTCTTCTGTGTATATAGATATAAATAACAATTTGGGTTTATATGACTCTTGAATTTGAGGCAGTTACATGTTATTAATTTTGGGATGAAAATGGGAGGTACAAGATAAAATTGGTGGTTATATCATGTTATGATTATTTTGATGAATCTATCTCATGTAGGGAATGTTATAAAATATAGTTTTTGAAAATGGACAACACACAGACCGTGTGACAACCCGTCGCATTGGAAAAAGCTGTGGGAATCGAACCCACAATCGGAGTGAGATTGGGATTTATCACCTACCACCGGATTACGTGAAGTCCCTGGTTAGTGTGACTAATTATTCTTAGTTAAATTATTTTATTGATCAATAATAAATTTATTTGGGATCTTATGTCTTATCAAATTAATACCCTTAGTATAGGAAAATGATTTTGTGATTAAGTGATCAATGTTATTTTGGAAGATGTTTGCTCTGTTGGGAACACTATATGCCTAAGAAAAATATAATACAATGAGATTTCATTTGAGGAGTAATGGTGGATTTTTATCTATGTTTTTATTGTGTATTCATGTTGATTTGGGTTAGTTATGTAAATGATTAACCTATAATAGAGAATATGTGATTAGGTTAGTTACTTTTAATTATGTGACTTTAAGAGTAGTCGATGTCATTTGGAGATACAATTTAACGTGGAAGACTATTCTTCTAAGTTTTGGGTTTCAATATTATTTTTGATTATATTAAAGGACTTTAAGGACAATTTTTAATTGAATGGTATTTATTTATCTTTGGGGTATTTTTGGTTTAATTTTAGAAATTAAGATTAGTGTTTCTTTCTCTAATGGAATATCCTTTAGGGGGATTATCTAATCTTGTAATAACCGTTTTGGTTGTGATTAATCTCTAAATACAAGGTAAATATATATTTTATCCTTTTTGGATCATGAGATTCTCTAGAATTTGATTCTAGCTCTTCTGGTGTGACCAAGCCGACTTGAATACTCATCGTTTGAAAAAAAAATGAGGTACTGGAAGAAATTTATTAAAGAATGAAACTCTACTTAAAAAATTAAGTATATCTCTTTATATTCATAGTCAATCTCATTAATAAATTCCTTATCTTTATGAAATGTAACTTAAAACAAAAAAATGTTGTCCATTTACTTTTCCTACAGGGAAACTAATGACCATTTGTCCCATCACAATTTTGTGGTTTTGTCATTGTTAAATTTCTCTTGATCATGTTTTTTATCCCTCTCCATGAGAACTTAACACTTAGTTAATCTTTCATATCCATGTTTTCCTACATGGAATCCTGGTATGGGATATCTCGCATGACCTTTGTAGTTCTCTTTCTTTCTTTTAAAGTGATAGTTTTATTGACTCTTTTTCCGATATGGGACTTTCAATTATGTTCCCAAGACCAATTTTAAAAATTGAGAGGATGAAATTCCAAAACGGGGGTAATAATGTATCACCCAGAGCTTCCACATTACGTTTCCCTTTGAATAATGTAATAGATTGCATTGTACACAACTTCAAGATTTTAACACACCGTGACCAATCAATCTAACCATTATGAATATTAATACCCACTTTTTAAAATTTTATAAATTTTATCTTTCAAAATGGACTTAATTTTTGGATTCGGAATATCGAAATTAGCTTAGGGTGAATTTTTGGTATTTTTCTGAATACTTACAAATTTTGATGAATAGTGAAAAACACTGAGTTATAGTTTAAAACCGAATTTTTATTTAAATAATTATTTATTTTATTTAAATTTATTTTAGTTCAAAATAGATACATAATACCTATTTAAGTTAAATGTAATTCATTGGAGTCAGTTTATAATAATTTTAGATATATTAAATTTTATTGAACATTTTAACAGTCTTTTACCCACCTCCTAAGAGCATTTGCAAATTTGAATAAAACATAATTTTACCACTTATATAAATTGAATTTCAAAAATCTATGAGACACAGTTGATATCAGTAAGTAAAATGTGGTTTAATAAGATAAAAATAATTTTTGGTGAATAGTAACTTTTGTCTTATTTACCACGATTAAAAGTAAATAGGGAAATTAAGTGTAAAAATGATATTATTATTACCCTAAAACATGTAATAATTCTATTGGATAAGTTTAATTCTACCAAAAACAACCTTATGAAAAAAATATGATTCTTTTGGTCCACATGGATTAGATTAGGACATTTATTATTATTTAATTCAAAGAAGAGTTAAAAGTTTTAAATTCAAAGCTTAATAACTAAACCATTTTTAATATAAGGTTATACATAAGATAAATTCGATTATAAATATTCAGAGAAATCTAAAAATATTTCATACATAAACGTATTTTATTTATATTTTTAGACATTAAATAATTTAATTTATTTATGACACAATGATGATGCAGTAATTACCTAATTAAGGAAACATTAAAATATTTAATGTTATAAATATCCAAATAAATGTAATTTGAGACTTTTTATGAATTAAACTAATTTTATAGGTTAATATGACATAATAGGGTTGGTTAGATTAAATTTTTTTCAAAGTAATAATGATGTTATGAATTTTGAAAAAACAAAATACCAAATAGGGTCAAATTGACATAAAAGAGTTTTTAAAACAAATATTATATTATTAATTGATATTATATTTATAAAAATATAAGGCTCGGCCAAAATACTTATATAATTATATTTGTATCATTAGTGAATCACTTGGAGTTCGCTTGGAAGTATATAGTAAGTTTATTGACCAAATAATATAAAAATACAAAGAGAAAGGGTGAATGTCCAACTATTTAACTAAGAGTTAAATCTAAAAGATAAGGATTATATAGTGGCCCAAACCTGTCTAAAACCTATTGGATGAGTGGTTTTAGACCCATCCCCACCTTATCGTTTAAATAATTTATTTTGGAGTCATTAGAAACCGAATATGATTTTATTATAAAATAATATTTCTAGTTTTTCCTGAGGTACCCCTCACCCCTCTTATAAAAGGGCACTCCCCATTCTTTATAATTCACCCATTCAAAGCCATTTGGATGGGAAAAAACCTGACCAAATACCCTCTAGACTATCCTACCTTCATCATAGAGGCCTTCCTTTAGTCAGAAAGCCAACAGAAGAAGCCTTTTTGATCAAATCAAAAGGAAGAACCTAGAGAAGAGGTAAATATTTCATCACCTCTTTCAAGTTCCTTTATTCTTCCACTTCCTTTTTCTTTGTTGATTACATTATAAAATAATAACTCTATTATATTATATATACTGTTATTTTTTTATAAATATGTTACAACCATATTCATTATTATATCCATCCTTTGAATGACATGTCACCATACATGCATACGTATGACTTACCGTCTCCAAGTCGTGGTGTAATTGTTATTCACTATATTATTTTTTGGATGGGTACAATAATGATGTCTAATTGATGTGAATAATAAATATAACATGATAATGATTCTTTATATATGATATACCATTCAATTATATGATATTTTAATATCAAAAGAATGATATTTTCGCTCGTGCGTACGTACGGATTACCGTCTCCACGAACGCGATGAGATTCATTCTCCATCGTATCCATTAAAGAATAATTTTCATTATATGATTAAAAATAATGTTTAAATACTTATTATCATTCTGAATATGAATAATATACATCATATCTATAACAAAAATTACTTATTTAGCAAAGAATATAAAGGAAAACGAATCAGTTAACACCCGAAACGACGATAATTCTAAGATATTGTTAACAAAGAAATGATGAATGATCATATATGATATCATATTTGTGTATATTATTCTTTTATAATTTAATAAAAATTATTTCACCATTATATATGTGGTTAACCTACCCTCAACAAAGGAAAATTATAATGTAAGGGGTTTCTTATCTCACTTTTAATTCTGTGAGATTTCCATTGTTCGCCACTTATTTATTAAATGTGGTGTATTGTGTACTGTCATTTGATATATATACTATCATGATTATTTTTATATTCATGGTATTTTGTGATTAATTTGGTTGTTATTAACTTTTTTTGAAACGAGTTGATTGATTACAACGAAGTAAGGGTTTTCATCTCACTTCCTATTTCTGTGAGATTCATGTCATACTGCCATTATTTACTTTTGTGTGGTGTATGTACTGCCCAATGATTATATTATTTGTGTAATTTAATTTAATTTATAAGTAATTACTTCTTAATTTTATGATCCATATTTCATGAAATGTATGTTTCGTAAGTTACCAAATTGGTAGGGGAATTTTAAATTTCAATTTCCACTCATTCGGCTTTACACATACTTTATTGATTATTTTACTCCATGATTATGTGTGGAATCACTATTTATTATTTTTGTAGTAATTTCCACCCCCTTTATGTGGATATAAATTTGATACACATAATCACTCCATTGATAAATTCTCAATTCATCGATATGAACTAAATAAGATTAATTTTAACTCAATCTCCATTCATTGAGTTAAACATCCAATTCATTGGTGTTGTTTTTACAAGAATATGTGTGAATGTACTCTGATTGATTTGCACTGAATATCCAATAATATTGAGTGTATTTATATTTGTCACACATAATTATGTCTTTGATTTATCCTTAACCTATGGATACAGTCTTTATAAGATATTTCATCTCATATTTACATTCCATTGAGACTTCTTTGTTGTTATACGCCAATTCACTTTTATATGGTGTATTTAATGTACATTGACATAGTATATCATGAATCACTTTATTCCCATGATATTATAAAGTTTTTATTACCTCAATTATTTTTATTCAAGTGTCTCTCTTTTTCTTATTAACTCTAACTAAAATATCATTTTAAAATGTTTTAAAGATTTATTATTCTAAATATTTCTCAATAATATCCATGTTTTAAAAATGGATTTAAGGATTTATTTATATGAACATTAAAGTTTTAAAATTAAAATTCAATTTAAAAGTTTCAAAGTGGTATGGGAAAAATTTATTCAAAAACCATTTTTAGATGGATTCTTAGCAAATTATGTGACTTTTAAATGTTTTCAAGAAAAAGGGGAATATTTCTCTAAAATAGTTTTTGATGATTATTTTCATATATGTCTATATTCTTTATTATTCTTGATAGAGGTTAATCTATTACAATAAAATCTTCAATATTTTATTGAATATGTATGTCCTATTTTTATATCATTCTTGGTTTGTGGATAAAGTATTGACATTTCGTATGCTAGTTTTAATATGAATGTTTATGTTATGTTTCAAACATTTAATATGAGGAATGCATTGAACTTAGTAAGTGACGGGTGGAGCCCGGTATAGCTCCTCGATGCATCGGTAGGTCTCATGAGACAAACTAGTGTCTTAGTATAAGGCCTTGACAAAATATTATTTTTAGTCTTGGCACAAGGCTTTGACTATGTGGTTATGAAATTCTAGCATTATGAATTGCATCATTATGAGATTAGCTATTGATATTTCATGTGGTTATTCAACTAGTAGAATACCCATGACTATGCTTTGTTATGGTATTATTTACTCAACTCATATTCCTTCCATAAAGTTCTCATGTTTATTATTTGATAAGGCATGTGTTTTCAATTATTCACCATGCCTAATGTTTATGTTATCTTCCACTGTATTTTTTACTCTTATGAAACATCTGAGCTAACCCTTTTTCATGTTTCATTTTCCCAGGATATGAAGAAGTTAGTTATGAGTGACTTGTAGGAATAATCATGGAAGCTTGGATGTTTCTAACGGAATAAATTAATGTCGTTTTTCTTTTCAAGTTGTAATGTTGAACTTAAGTATGTATCTTGTTTCCAAGACTACTAAACTGATCGGTCCTTCGGACTTGATTACTTATAATCATTCCAATGTTATGTAATAATGCACTGGGTCCTGGATTCTGGGGTCAGGGCATTACAAAATTCCTTTAAAATATTTTAAAAAATATTATCAATTAATAATTTTCTAACTACCATCGACTAATATTCATTTAATAAGAATATTAAGACCCAAAAAATCCAAAAAATAAAAAATAAAATAAAAGATCTAAAATATGTTGAAAATGTAACTCAAACTTCAAAGGACCATATCTTTTGATCAGGGTGTCCGTTTGAGCTCTACAGCATATCAAATCGATGCCTGTGATGGGATCTATGCACTATTGATAAAAGTGACCCTTATGTCACATTTTTCAATGCCAAAAAAGGCCCAAAAGGACTCTACAACTGAGTTTTCATTCAGGATACCCCGATTTTTTAACATTCGATGGAATTTCAGCCTCATTTAAGAGGGTATTTTTGTACTTTTTCAGTGGGGAATGAATTTATTACAATGGATTAAATTTATATTCATATTATGGATTTGAAAATTTTATCATTTTTCAACATGTACTATTATTTATAATCAAATATATAACAATATATATATATATATTATATATTCACACATAAAAATTTAATTTTATAAATAAATAATTAAACATATTTACATATAAAATATATTTCCCTACATATAATCCTTATATAAATAAGAAACTAATATCCATTTTATTTGAAATACAAATATATGAATATTTATATACCTATATAATGTGTGTGTGTGTTTATATTTGTGTGTGTCTGTATTAACAAACTAATATATATTACC
Source organism: Viscum album (assembly GCA_963277665.1). NCBI lineage: Eukaryota > Viridiplantae > Streptophyta > Magnoliopsida > Santalales > Viscaceae > Viscum > Viscum album. The sequence goes on along the minus strand of OY728130.1, from coordinate 722,935,473 downwards.
TATATATTCTAAACATATGTATATACATATTAATATATAATATTTTTAAATATATATAAATAAGTATAATTATACTAACTGATAAACATATAACATATATATATTTATGCATGTGTGTGTGTGTGTGCATGTTGTATATATGTATTTATTTATTTATTTATACACAAAAAGAACATATTTTATAAATGTATTTAAAGACAATCTTATTAATATATATTAATATAAGAATATAAGAATAAATATATTAATATATAGATATATAGATATAAATATATACCAATATACAAATAAATTTATAAATATATAAATATTATTATATATATATGTGTATGTATATATATATTAATATAACTATATATATTAATATACGAATAACTACAAATTTATATATATAAATAGATATATATATCAATAAATGATGAGAAATGAGAATTAGAGGAGTGGAAAAGTGTAAGGTTCACATGTGAGGGGTCCCGAGTTCAAATATTAGGGGAGATAGGGGTGGTGCGCGGGTGGCTAATAAGTCCTAGCGTCGTTAAAAGGGGTAGGGGCGCTGTTAAAGGACTGGGGTGTGGCTGGGGTGTGCGGGCTTCGATGTTGGGGGTGGGATGCTATTAAACCCCCTCCCAGAAATGAAGAAATATTTTTTAATATTTTTTAACTTTTATCAGTGCTAAAAAAAGCGCTGATAAAAGGGCCCTTTATCAGTGTTTTTTAGCACTGATAAAAGTGGGATTTATAAGTGCTTTTCTGAGCATTGATAAAAGAGACCCCCTTTAAATTTTCCTCGATTAACAATGCTTTTTTCAGCACTATTAATGCCCTTTTCTAGAACTGATAAGGGCCATATTTTTAGTATTGGAGGTATATTTCTGAATAAAAATGATACCTAGATCTATTCCTATCTCAAAGAGTCCCTATAAGATGGACCCTATAAAACCAGAGGAGCTAAAGAAGAAGTTGTAAGATCATTCTGATAAAGGGTTTGTATGCCCTAGTTTATAACCTTGGGGTGTGCCAATGCTCTTTTTCAAGAAGGGTGGATTTATATGGATATGTATTGATTATCAAGAACTCAACAAGATCACCATAAAGAACAACTATCCTCTTCCAAGGATTGATGACTTGTTCAGTCAGTAATGAGTATCTCAGTACATCTCAAAGGTGCATCTCTATTCTGCATATCATCAGCTAATGGTGAAGTAGGAAATTATCCAGAAGACTACCTTTCATACAAGGTATGAGCATTATGAGTTTTTGGAGATTCCCATTGGAATTACTAATGACCCTTTAATATTTATGGGTTTAATGAATAGAGTATTTAGACATTACCTCGAAAAATATGTGGTAGTGTTTATCGATGATGTTATTATCTACTATAAGAGTAGGGAGGAAAGTGAACAGTATCTAATACTTGTGTTGGTGACATTAAGGAAGGAGAAGTTATATGCCAACATCAGAAAGTATGACTTTTGGATGCAGAAAGTCACATTCTTAGGACATGTGATCACAAGTGAGGGAATTTATGCAGATCCCTAAAAATAAAAGGTAATTGAGGAATGGCCTAGACCCACTAGTTTAATAGAAATATGCAGTTTTCTTTGCTTAGTAGGGTAATATCGATGTTTTTTGATTAATTTCTCATGATTCTCAAGCATGATAACTAAATTAAAAATGAAATCGGAAAAGCATGTCTGGATGAAAGAATGTGAGGAAATATTCAGGGATCTAAAGAGATGGATTATCACTACACCTATACTCACATTACTAAAAGGTGGAGAAAGTTTTGTGATATACAGTTATTCTTCCATGAAATTCTTTGGTTTTTTACTCATGAAAATTGATAATGTGACAACCTATACCTCAAATAAGTTGAAGATTCATGAGTAGAAATACTTGACACATGATCTGGAGCTAGAAGCTGTGATTCTTTCTTTGAAAAGCAAGAGACATGACCTCTATGGTGAGAAGTATGACATATATACCACTCACAAGATCCTAAATTATATATTCACACAAAAGGAGCTGAACATGCATAAATGGAGATGGTTAGATCTAATAAAAGACTACGATTTATCTATTCACTATCATCATAGAAAGGCGAACAAGATAGTCGATGCTCTTAGTAGAAAAAACATATTACTCTATCCATGATACAGATTGAGATAGACCCTATCTTCATTGATATACAAAGAATGGATTTGGAAATCAAAGTAGCAGGTAATATATCCTACCTTTCCAAAATGATTTCCTAACCATCTATCTAAGATAATATTAACAAGGCACAAAGGAATGACCCAGAGTTACAAAATAAGGCGACTGTTGTAAAGGAAGGGAAGTTGAAAGAGTTCTATATTGACGATGATGATGCGATTCAGTTTGGAACAAGAATCTGTGTTCCTTCATCAACTAGGATAAATAAGGATCTATTATAAAATACATATAGCTCAACTTTCTCTATCCATCATGGGAGTAATAATATGTACTGTGATCTCTGAGAAAACTTCAAGTGTGACAACATGAATAAGAAGATTATAGAGTATATCTCAAGATTCTTGATATGTCAGCAAGTTAAATCTGAGTGAAAGATGTCCAAAGGGATGATGTAACCCTTTCCTATAACTATGTTTAAATGGGATAATGTCACTATGGACTTTATCATGGGTCTCATAAAGACATCTAAAGAAAATAATGCGATATGGGTTGTGGTGGACCAACTCACCAAGGATTCCCACTTTATCACTATTTGGGAACATCTCACACTTGAAAAACTTACTAAGATATATGTGAATAAAGTAGTGAGACTTCATGGTTTTCCACTCTCAATTTTCTATGATCTTGATCCTAGGTTCACATCTAAGTTCTGGAGGAGTCTAAAAAATTATTTGAGTACCGAATTAAATTTTATCACGGCATATCACCACCAAAATAATTGCCAATCTTTAAGGACCTCCCAAAAACTAAAAGATATGATAAGAGAATAACCTTCAGAATTCAAAGGTGGATGGTATCAGAATATCCCATTGGTTTAGTTTCATATAAAAATAACTTCCACTCGAGTATTCAGATGGTTCCATATGAATACCTGCATGAAAAGTGATGTAGAACTCTAACCTGTTGGGATGATGTTGGAAAACTAAATCAACACAGACATGATTTTTTGAAAGAGATGATAGAGAAGGTTCAATCCATCCAGAAACATATCAAAGCTTCTCAGAGCCGGAAAAAGAGTTGTGCTGACAACCATAAAAGGGACTTGCATTTCGATGTTAGAGATAAAGTCTTCCTTCAAATATCATCATAGAAGAGAGTCATGCAGTTTGGAAAGAAAGGGAATATAAGGCCAAGGTACATTGGACCCTTGAGATCCTTGATTGCATAGTAATGGTGGCTTATAGGTATTCATTTCCACCAAATATGTCTCAAGTTTAGGATGTGTTCCATGTATCACTCCTAGGGAAGTACATACCAGATCCCTCACATGTATTGAACTTAGAGGTGGTACAAATAGAATATGATATATCTTATGAGGAGCAGTCAGTAAATATTATAGACCATAGAGAAAAGGCTCTAAAAAACAAGGCAACACACCTTGTCAAAGTGTTATCGGGGAACCATAATTATGAAGAAGCAACTTGGGAATTGGAGGAGGCAATGAAGGAAAAGTACCATCACCAGTTTATGTAAAACAAAATTTCAAGGGTGAAATATCCAAAGGGGGGAAGAATGAAACGATCCAAAATTTTATCAAAGGAATTTATACCTTCTTATAGTAATTTCACATTGTATAAATCACAGAAAATCACTTAGATACCATAATAAAAACTTTATAAATGAAGAATTAGTCAAATAAAAAGTATTTCTAGAAGTTAAGGAACCAATATTCTTGAAAAAGTAACTTGACCTTTGGAATAGTAATATGACCCTTATGAATTGTAAACCAACTAAATGAATAGTAACCAAACACATGAAATTATAAATAAAATTTATGGATATTATCAATAAAATTAATGTATAATTATATCATTGTCTAAGTAAAAAATGGTTTAAAGATTATTAATTAAGTGTTGGTATTTTTTATAAGTAAAAAATATTTCATTACTATTTTATGATTAATTTAATTTTTTAAAACAAAATTTCAATTCATAAAATTTATTCATAAATTAATATTTTTATGTCTTTTGATTTTGACATAATTTATGAGACCTTATGTAATATTTCATAGTGTTATAAAAGGAGTGATAAGTTTAAATTCTGTATTTTCCATGTAAATGTTGATTTTAATTAAAAATTAAATTACTCATATTTATGAAATTATTCTCATAAAATGGAGTTCTTATTTGAACTATACACATCAAAAAATGTTTAGGGTGAATTTTTTGATTTTTTTTCATTTACTTGAATTTTTTGTTAATATTAAAATACAGTAATTTACTGTAAAGGATAAAAACGTTAATTTTTTAGTCATACATGAGTCATGGATGATGTAAGTGACCATTGTTTCAAACATAGATACAATAATTACTACATTTATTCACAATAATCCTCAATATTTATTTCTTTGAGAAAAATAATAAACTGATGATTAAAATAATAAGAAAACACCCCTCTCCTCCATTATAAATACCACCACTGACACCCTCTTCCTCTCACACCTCTCAATCTTTCAGACATACCCAAATTATATTAAAAACTCATCTCTATCCCCTCCCACATGGCCAAGGGATATTTCTATCATCAAAATACCAAGCCTAGGTGCCTTTAGGAGGATCTCAAGATAATAATTCAATATGTAAATCCTCTCCCTTTTTCTTTTAAATTCTTTTCAATTATGTTTAATTTATTATTCTACCCTCACAAGCCTTCATAAAAATGGAATTATAACTTTGGTAACTTAAATATACTAGAATTAAAATATGTTAATGAAATATCCATGATAAAAATACTCCCTCTTACTCTTTTATTATAAAAAGGAAATCATCGTTCGTGATGTGTCAATTTACCGACATCGTGGGAGATGCACTTTTCTTTTACTTAAATTACTTAAATTCTATTAATAAAACTATTAAATTGATTACAAATTATTTTAATATATATTATATAAACCTATTTATGTTTTGGATCTAACATTTATACATTATTCAAAATGATAAAACAAAACGAGTTCATTGTGATCGTAAAACTGCCAAAATAAGCATAAACCAATCATCATTAACTTTTATCAAATAATTAAACCACATGGTGTATAAAAAAACTCTTTATAAGATAATTTAAAAAAATTAATATCATTAATAACATATAATAAAAATTCTGGATATTTATTCTCATTTTATAAGAACTTCCATTCATGAATACAAGTGAACTGATCGTGAAAACTAAGAAACCAAATTCTCCTGAATAATGAAATTATACTCTATAACTCATATAAAGGACCATAAATGATATTAATAAACTCAAAATGAATTATATTTATACATAAAAGGATCTATAATTATTAATTAATAAATATCATGTGATTATATGGGATATTAATGTGAAGGAAGAATTCCGACACAGGGTATGGGGAATTCTCAAACCCTATTCTCTTTATTTGGATTTTCCCCCTTTAAACCCATTAACAGTATGAATATTCCTTAAATATAATTTATTCATTATTATCATACCTTTTAGGAGGTATAAATTTTTTCTACTTGAGTTTATTATAAACAAAATGTTTTCGAAAAGAACTGTTCTTTCAAAAGAACACAAATTTTACTTATCCAGAGTGTTTCTTCTTCACTCAAGGTTGAAGAATCTTATATCATGTATTTTATTCCATATTTAATTTGGGAACCCAATTTTATGACTTTATGATTTATTAAATTAAACCCATTTCTCTCCATGGGTTATTTTATATTCAAGATTGGTATATGTTCTATGTTGCATGCATGATAATGTAAATGTTATGATGTGATGGGTGTTCCCATAATTATATAGAGATCCAATGCATTTCGTAATGTGATGTATCTCTTGATTAAAATGAAAAATAAATGAACATGATTCTATACTTGGTAACAACTATTTGTGGTAGTTTACCACTAAGACATGATATTTCATTTTTATGAAATGCAACTTTCCAAGTCTTTTATTAATGATTCCTCTCTTGATTATGATCATATGCATATGTTATGATGATAATTATTATCCTCACCATCTATCTAATAGAAAATGGCTCTCTCGACAGTTGGGAGCGTAGGGGACAAGGGCCCGATGGTTTCTGGGGTATCTGGGGGATCTTCAGGCGGGCTCCCTTCATCCTCTGGTGGTCCTTCTACTGCGGAGGGGGGCGGGTCGGAGGGGAACCTTAAAGTAAAATTCTTAAAGGAGGAACTTTGTTGGGAGGTAGTCTTTGGGGGTTCTTTGGAGGAGGATAATGAGTTGGGTTGTATTCCTCCGAGTCTGCTGGATCATCGTTGGGAGGAGGTCCAGGATGGGTCTCCGATGGTGGTGATCTCTAGTCAGGAATTGGATTGTGTGGAAGAATTTCATCAGCAAACCCTGGTAGCGAGGTTTGGTCCAGCGAAGCCGTCTCTAGTTATGTTCAAGGAGTTTTTGGAGTCTTTGGGACTCCTTCAAAGAGTGGAGGTTTCCAAGTTATCATGGTTCGTGTTTAGTATCCATCTCTATTCTAGTAAGGACTTTTTGTGTGCCTAGTTGAGGGAAGGGAGGTGTTGTGGATCTCATCATTTTTCTCTTTCATGGTGGGCTTGGGAGTGTCACTATGATAAAGACTCATACATGGGTGCGGTGTCGATAAAAAATCTGGGGCTCCCACTTCCACTTCATAATCTGTCAATTCTGAAGGCATTGGGGAATGCATTGGGAAGTTTTCGATGTGTGGATGTGAAGATGGAGAGGTTTCTAGATATGATCAATCTAAGGATCTGTGTTGAGATGAATCTTGATGTGAAATTTTATCCTCGTATTCTGATACATTCTTTGGAGGGCTTTGCGTGGTATCAACGGTTGGCGTTCAAATAACCTCCAAAGTTTTTTTAAACTTGTGGTTTTTAGGGTAATGTGGTGGAGTTCTGTAGGAAAGGGATGAGGAACCATCGAGCCCACGGGGCCTCCCAGGGGTTTCATCTGTCATAGCCTCTTCCTTATACTGTGGGTATCTCAGGTTATCTGCAAGGGTTTCAAATACTCTAGGAGGTGGCGAAGGGGTCGAAGTTTGACCCTCCTCCATCTTCATCATAGGGGGTCTAGGACATTGGCTCGGCAAGCGTGGTAGAGTTTTCAAATTTTTTTAGATCCGAGTCTGGTAGAGGTTTGATTTTTCTTAGAAAGGGAAGGGGGTCAGAACGTTGTTAGCGGTCGTCGTGACACATGTCTTGTTATTGTTGGGCCCTTGAGAGGTGGCATCCACAGAAGAGATTCGAGGTTTGATTAAGGTGGTCACTTTGGTGGTTTCTTTCTTATATAATGGGAAGGAAAAGGTGAGCGAAGGGTTTCTGCTAAGGTTTTCTCGAAGGTTGTCTCTTCCCATGGCCGAGTTTTGAGTATCTTAGGTGGTTTCTTCAGACTCATTAAAGAGTTCGATGTTGGTGATGTTAAATAGTTCCATGTTATTTCCTTCAACCACGTCGAAGAAATTCTTTCCTATGGGGGTAGAGAAATAATTATTCTAGGCACACAATGCTCTACTAAGATAATTCCTAGTTTCCTTACTTCAAGAGGAGTTGTCACCCTCGACTCCACCCATAAGACCAGGGAACCCATTTTCATTGTTAGAAGATGAGGTTAGTCATATGAGGAAGAAGGTCCTAATTCCAAATAGGGGATCCTCTTCTGAGGGGTTGTCCCATCCGGTGACCAGATCAGTGTCTAAGGAGGTTGGGTTCATGGAACTGTTCATTCCACATTCAGGTATCAGTGGACAAAGGGTGGGTAACTACTTTATTTAATGGATTTAGTGATTATCTGGAACTATCGGGTTCTAGGGGAAAAAGAGAAACATAATTTCATTTCATCATTAGTGTGAAGATTTTGATCTTCGATGGCAGTTGTTCTGGAGCACAAACAGGATCCCAGTATGTTAAATAGAAATTCGAAGCACTCAGGGTTTGGGTTCCATTTTCATGGTCATCCGATTAACAGGCATATATGGGTGTTTTGGAAGAAGCATCTTCAAGTAGATATTGTGTAGGTGACTGAGCAATGAATTACTGTTAAAATCGGTTTCAGAGGTTTGGAAGTGATGTTCTCTTATGTTTATTCTAGTGGAGATAGTATAGAAAGGTTATATTTATGGGAATTACTTAGATCCTTCGAGGAGGATGGATTTACATGGTTTTTAGCTGGGGACTTCAATGTTATGGTTGAAATTTTGAAAAAGAAGGGGGGATCAATGGTTGCTACTCAGGGTATGTTGGAATTCAGTAATTTCATTACAGGTAATGGGATCCTAGATCTAAGGTTATATGGGAGTAAATATACATGGTGTAACAACCGAAGGGGTGATAGACGGATATGGTGTAGGTTGGATAGATGCCTAGGAAATATTCAAGGCCTTGAATCCTTTCCCAGTTCCTCAGTCTTGAACCTTTCTTAGGCTCTTTTAGATCACTCTCCTCTTCTTGTTGAACTAAAGACGGATAGTGTGAGCAGTAAGGTGTTCATGTACATGTTTTATTGGTATAGTAGGGAGGGGTTCATGAAAATGGGGAATGATTCATAGGAGCAAGAGATTGAGGGAAGATCCTGGGTGGGTCATTCTGGATGTCTGAAGTGGCTCAAAGAAGATATCATTAGTTGGTCCAGGAATATAAACTCATTCAGTGGAGATGCTTTAGGAATAGATAGATTAGCTGGAAGGGGTGATACAAAAAAACTGGGATGACTCTGTCTTCTTACATTTAAGAGAAAAATAAGCCTTCCAAGCTCATTGTTTGTTGGAGGTAGAGAGGGGCCTCAGGCAGAGATCCAGAGTGCGGTGGCTCAAGGAAGGTGATAGGAACAGTGGTTTCTTCCATACGTGCTTGAAGGAGCACCTAAACTCGAAGGAAAATATCAGGATGGAAGATGGTTCTTTCACGGTGGATGTAAATATAGCTGATAGGATGGCATTGGAGAACTTTGAAAAGTTACATACAGGTGGCCAGAAAACTACTCCTTGGGAGGATGATTCGATTAGTGAGAAGGAGGCCTTCCTACAGAATATTGACAGTTTAATCGATGGGAGGAATAATGAGAGGTTGAAGTCTCTTCCGACAGGTGAGGCGATGTGGGAGGTGGTTATAATCTTGCCTCCAGAAAGTTCCCCAGGGCCAGAAGGGTTCCTGGGGGATTTCTATGTGGAAACTTGGGAGATTGTGGGTTTTCTAGTTACCGAGGTAGTCCCAGACTTTTTTTGAGGGGGGGGGGGACTCAACAGGGGTACAAGTGCTATCAGGGTGGTGCTGGTGCCAAAGGTGAAATATACAACATCAATCAGCCAGTATAGACCAATGTTTCTATGAAATGTTTCATATAATATTTGTCTAGTCTACTGGTGAAGAGGCAAAATATGGTCACCCTGAGTATTATTTCCCAAGAGAAACATGGGTTCGTTAAAGCTATAGAGATTCAAGGGGCGGTCAGAGTGGCTAAAGATTTGTTAGAGGATGTAAAAAAAGAAGGTGGTGGGGTTAAATATGATGATTCTGGTGGATATGGATAAGTCTTTCAATAAGCTTGAATGGTGTTTTATAATTCGGGTAATGAGGAATCTTGGGTTTCATGAATGGGTTTGCGATTTATGTTTCTTCTACTTCTCTTCAACAAGGATCACAATATATCTATTGGGGAAGGGGTTTGGATTATTCAATAATGTGAGGGGTGTGAGGCGAGGGTATCCTCTTTCCCCCTCCTTGTTTTTCATTTCTTAGGAGTCCCTGACTCAAAAATTACATAGAGGGCTGATAGACTGAAATATTCTGCCCCATGTATCTCATGCATTAGATGCTTCCTACTCTCATTTTATGATTGATTACAAAATCCTTATGTTTTTTAATTGAAGGAGGTCTTCTTTGATCTATTTCAGGAAGATTATGGGGATCTATGGTAGTTTTAGTGGTCAATATATCAATGCAAGGAAGAGAAATGTCTTCATTTCTAATAAATTTTCAAGGAGAAGGGCACAAAGCATCCAATAAAGTTTATGATTTCAGAAGAAAAAACTCCCTATAATGTATCTCTAGGCTCCCATTTATAATGGTTGGGGTGAAAAAAGTCTTCTTTGAGGACCTCATCAATAAAATGGTGGAGATAATTTTCAACTAAAAAATAGGTTTCTTTCATTTAGAGGTCGGGTGACATTGATCAATAGTGTGCTCTCCTCTATCTTGATTCATGTATTGTAAATTATCACTCCTCCTAAGGGAACTATCTATACTGTGGAGATGATTATCAACATATTTATTTGGGATGCAAATGACATGGGAAGGGCTCATTGGGCCTCATGGGCTCATTTAGCAATGCCGATTGAGGAAGGATGTGTTGGCCTCAGGGATTTTACTATACCCATGCACACCATGCAAGCTCGATTAGCTTGGGACTTTCTTGTAGGGAAATCGATGTGGGCCAAAATGATGAGAATAAAATATGTTAAGTATTTGGAGGATTGGAATGAATGGAAATTATCTAGGCTGGGGAAAATAGTGGTATCACATCTTAACAATCTCTAGAACTCATCTTGGTGGATGGTTGGATAAGGAGAAATAAATTTTTGAAGAGATAAGCGGCTCAGAGAGAAGCTATTATTTTTGGGCTGTCCAGGTCTGGAGATATCAGTGAGAGAGGCCCGCCAACATACCAGGTTCTTATATGGAATTATTAACTCAAAAAAGAAGTAAGTCTTCAAAGAAATGGTTTTTGCTGAGGAAGAAGATCACTTACACTTCATTGCGACTAGCTCATGACATTTTAACAGTCATGACTATCATAGTCTTATACACCAGGAGGGGAGTTGGGATGAATGGGGAGATCTTCTATGGTGTAAGGATGTTCCCTTGAAACTTAATTTTCTCATTTTGAGGGTGTTTAATTAGGCCATGTCCCCTAAGGAAAATATCCCAAAAAACTAAATTCAGATGGCGTCCCGGTGTTATTACTGTGCAAACCTGCAGACAGAGTCAATTCTCCAATTGTTCACCAGGGGTGAATGGGAACAATATCTATGGTCTACGATGGATATGTGGGGTATGTACAATGAAACATGAAATTCTTTATAGATGTTTTTTTAGGGAAAGTTATCTGGAGCAGAGCAGAACAGGATGGAAACCAGATTCTCAGCATCATAGTGATCTCGATCTTTTGGTCTTTGTGGGTGGCTCAGAATACTGTTATATGGGAGGACCTATATTCAAACCCTCTTCTTCTATTGAAAAAGAAATTCCTTCTTCATGAACTTGGTTTTTTATTGGGGGTAACTCTAATGCAATCCACATTTTTAACAGACTGGTGGCTCGTCCGTGGTACGAGGGGAGCTGGATGAGTAGGAAACATCCAGTTAACGAGTTGAAAGTCAACGTCGATGGTCCGTACATGAATGGGCTGATACAGGGAGGTGGAATGGTGAGGGACATAAGTCACTCAGTGTTATCTTCCTTCATCACCTTTCACGGTCCGGGAAGCTTGATGGGCGTTGAGGGTCAGGCATTACTCATAGGCATTATGCTATGTAAAAGGTTATTGTGTACAGTCTCAGAAGTGGAATCAGACTTAGAGGTACTGATTTGATAAATTCAAGGTAAAGGTGAGGTGACTTGGTGTTAGAATTACATCATTCGTGTATGTTCCTTGTAATTTGGTAATGATTGTGTGATTCGTCACATTCCGAGGGGGGCCAACTTTGCTGCAGATGCTCTCTCTCAAGGGAATAGTCATAACGATCCCTTATTAGTGTTCTTGAGAGTGGGGACTCTACCCCAAGAATGTATTAGGGTTGTAATTTGGAATTCATTAGTTCTTCATCATTTTGGACTACCTTAAATTATCTTGGGGTCGTGTTTAATTTGAATAAAAAATAAATGTTTGATCGATTTTTCTCACCCAATGTTATATTGTTTCATGTTATTATCTATCCTCTAACTAGGTTTTTATCTCACCCATTTTTGATATATATCCTCAGGTGAATACTTGTACTAAATAGAATTCAAGGTCCAATAAGAAGCTAGAGAGTAAAGAATTAAATAAATTTTTATGTTACCTTTTTAAAATGTTATGTATGAACCCAATTTTAGAAAAAAAATAAACATTTGGATCCTCATTATGTAATTATTTTATGTTGTTTTTATTTAAATTGATACAATAGTAATGTAATAAAAATGGGTTCACTGTAAGTATTGTATCATGTGGTTTAATGTGATGTAATAAGGAAATTGTTATGTACATCAAAATCATATTATTGGGACATCATTATCAATAAAGGTTAAATAATAGATGATTAACTAAGGATTATGAATTATCATTTCCCTTTGGGGACATATATCATTGAGTGGAGCAAGGTGGGTTTCATTGATGATGTTATTATCAGGGATTACACCTAATAATAGGACCATGGTTCTTACTAAGATTAGGAGATCATGATTGGGAATTACACATGAGTTTGAGCTACACATATAGTTGTGTCCCATGATTCTTAATGATTCATGGTGATGAAATCATAAATGGGAACATGATTGATTATTACACCTTGAATAAAACCCAAAATACTTTATATCATTAATTAGAATCGTGAGTCAGGTTGAAAATTTTGGGCTTGGAAATACTACTCCAGTGTACTCATGATAAGGAACCTCATCATCAAAGGTATACATGATTGTGATTACCCTGAAGGTTCTACCTATTTAGGGTGAAAATTCATGAGCCTCCTTTAAATAATGGAATACATATTTTATGAGGTGTACAATGATGTTCATATCCTGATCCTATTCTTTTTTTGGATTTAGAGGAAAACTTGATAATTATATTCCTTGGTAGGATACCTTGGCAAAGGGATTACGTAACATTGAGTCTAGTGTGTTTATAAGACCATGGTGTGAGTGTATAAGATCATGGTACACCCTAGTGTAGGTCTTAAATGAGTCCTTAGCCTAAAAAGGGATAAAAATGTATTTCTAACTTGTGAGGACAAAATAAGAAATGGAAGGAATCTGAATGGTCTTAGCTACACATAACTAGCAATTTCCATACATGCCAACATTTCTTTCAATTTTTACATCAGTTCTCTTAGCTGAATTTTATACCATTTCATTATCTCATATTTTTCCTATCATGGATTCCAATCCATTGATCAAGACAGTCCCCTCCTCATTTCTAATATCACCATGGTATTATTCTATTGGTCATCCACTGGGATTCCACATCTAAGACCTTTTAAGGAGGATCTTTCGAGATTTGGAACCTAATTTTATAAGGGTTTTTCTTCCATATATTCTAGTTATTTTGATCATGTCAGCCATGGTATTGGTATTTGATGGTGCATCGTCACTTTATTTCTCAATGGAGGATCTGGAAGCCATGTTTTTTACCATCAATTAACCCTCATAGCCATGTGTGGTGAAAATTAGCCATCGTTGGCCTTTTTAAAGTACGTTTTCTCTTTTTGGGGCTTATTGTACCCTCTGTCTGTCTTTGTTTTGACTATAGATACATCAAAATTATTCTTCACTTGAACACATACTTCATGAATTTGTGGGATTAGGAAGGTAGATATAGTGGGTCCTAGAGGTTTCTTCTATTCATGTTGTCACTATATTTACATGAAGGGAGGATTATCCTTGAAATGTTTCCTGGATCAATCTCCCTAGGATTCCTCTTCTATTTCTTAATCCATAGAATCTTAAGGTTATCAAAGGATCTCTTGGGGTGGGGGATTCTCTATTCCAATGATTATACCTTGTGGATGAAGAATACAATTTTGGAACATATTTGTGTGGAGATATATATTTTGAATAATCAATCACCTTTTTTGGATCTTTGTACGGGTTCATGACTTTCTTGGCATCAGAAGAACCTGTTTCATTCTAGACTAGGATATTTTATACATTATTTCCTTCAAGTTCACTAGATTTCCAGCTACTGGTGTTGGTATATTAGGTGTAAAGACTTTATTCTAGATGGGGGTTCTCCACCTCCCCCTTCTTATTCGATCACTAGTATCATCTTATAAAAATAGAAGTGTCCAGCTGTTCTATTAGATGGGGCTTCTGATCCTAGTGCCTCTATAGATGGGTACAAGCATGAGGTTTTGGATGCTTTGGTGGCTCTAGTTGGGGGTTTGGTGGTTTGTTTTGTCTTACTATATTTTTCTTCTCTTCTTAGTATTCTCTAGAGTTGGGTGATTAGATTCAAGAGTCTAATTCAGTTGATGCTTCCAATTTGGTTGGTTCTCCGCTTAGGGTTCTTGTCAATTCATCATATGCTTAGGCTTCTGTTATGGTCAAAGTGGGTTGGGAATTTGATCTTATGGACCTAATTTCTACCTATGAGGCTAGTAGTTTTGGAGGTGTGGTTGATTTCATTAGTGGTGAGTGCAGTATGGAGGTCCTTTCTTCTTAGCCAAAAAAGGTAGGTGTTAATGGGTTTCTCTCTTAAAATGACATTCTGGTCATTCCAGTTCAAGGAGAGGATTTCTTGGGTTTTAGATCCTTGTTGGTAGTGGTTTGTGGATTTAAGGATTTGATATATCCTCAAAGTGGAATGGTTACTAGGGCTAATGAATAATCTACTTCTCTTGTCAAATCAGTTACTACTAAGACCCACTCTTATTTTGTATGCTTGGTCCCATCCTATCCTTGTTAATGAACTCCTTTATAGTGTGGTATTCTTAAGTAATCAGAGCCCAAGTGGTGTGTGATTTTATTTTCAACTAGTTTAAATATAAATATTTCTCTTCATTGGCTATTTTAGATCCAAAACATAAGGAGTATTCTATCCAAAAGTTTAGCTGTAATCTTGGTGGTGGCAATATTTCACCTGACAATCCTACTTTCTATCATATTTGAATTATTTTGAATCTATTTATTATTATTGACAAGGTGTAATACTATGAGATGTATATTACCATGAAGGTTAGTTTTGATAATTCTTATATCATTATTTCTTTCTTTTATGAGTAATGAGATACTTCAGAGAAGGAAGTTTTTTGGAAGTGACTCTATAATTTTAACCCATAATGTTTGTCTTGGTTTGTGGTTTGTGATTTTAATTATATATTAGATAACTCTGAAAAAAAGAGGAGGTCGGATCTTCTCTAGGAAAGTTAAACAATACTTTAAAAACACTTCTTCCTTCAACAACATCAAAGATAGGGGCTTTATCATGGATAAATATATGTTCTGAAAAAATATAAGTGGTAACTAATACATTTGGAGTTACTTAAATAAATTCTTTATGAATATGGAAGGAATTTATTTATTTTAATATCCTATTGTTTCTTATATCCAAATAGTTCAATCAGATTACTCTCATATATTAGTGTAGTTAAGTTCTAATGATAGTAGATGTATTCATTTTATTTTTATGATTATTTGGATTCAATAATATAGTTTTTCCATGTAGGTACCATGTCATGTCCTAGAATAATCTAATGGTTGTCATTCATGTGTTATTGTTCACAATAAGCTCCAATTTCTTAATGAGGATCTCATGATTTTGTATTAAGGTACACCCAACATCTAGGTAGGTTTTAATGATTTTAGAAAATAGATAATTCAAATTTATCTTAACCTTCGGTAGTAGTGGGATAATGAATCCTTCCCTATCCTTGCTTCTAAATAGAAATTTCTTTCAAGTAAGTTGTTGGAGGTTTAAAGGGAACAAAGGGATAGAAAACTAGAAATCTATCCAAGGGAGGGAGATAAAAATAATTCATTTTTTCTTACATTAATTAAAGAAAGTGAATTCACTTGGAACTAGAACTCAATGATTATGGATGGTTATATTTTTAATGATTTGGAAGATATTGGAAATCGTGCTCTGACCCATTTTTAGGAACTTATTATACGGTATGTACATGGGAGGAAATTCAATTATCAAAGTGATAGTGAATGATGGGAGTTCATTAGAAATATTCCCAGGATTTTTAGAGATGATATGAATACATATTTTATGAGGATTGTTAGGGAAGATGAAAAAATGAGTCTATATTTCAATTTAATACTATATGTTCTCCCAGTCAATATGGTTTTATAGGGGACTTGTATACTTCTTATTTATCCATCATCAAATATAATCTCATTGAGGCTGTTAATTATTCTTTTACGGGGTTATATTACTAGAATTTCTTATGCTACTACCATTTCTCTCATTCCAAAATTGATGGATCCAATATCTTTAGAGAAGTACCATATTAATTCTTTTTTTTAATTTCCCTACAAGGTCATAAATAACTTAATTAATTGGATAATTTCTCATATGTTACCTAAACTTATTTTTGACGAAACAATTGTGTTAACTAAAAATATAAGTATCTAGGGGCCATTGGGCTTCTAAAAGAGATGGTGGAAGATATATAATTGAACACAATTGTCTCAAATATTATGGTTAAGGTTGAAATGGACAAAATGTATGATAGGGTTAGATATAATTTTATTATTAAAGAATTGATATGATTTGGTTTCTATAAAGAGTTTTGTGATTTAGTATTTTAGTACTATCTGTGTCCTTTTCTTTTTGTTGCTATTAAGGGAAAGAGATTTGGATTCATGAAATATATGTGTGGTTTTAACCAAGGTGATCATATTTCACCCCATATTTTCTTCAAGTATCAAGATGTGTTAAGTACAAACCTCAATACACATCTTGATAAGGGTATGTTTTATCTCTATAGAAGTAATCATGGTTTCAATGGAGTGTATCAACTCTTTTTTTTCAGATTGTTTTATTTTCTTATTGAATGGATCTATGAGATTCATTAAAGGGTTAAACCGTCTAATAAATGAGTATAGAAAATTGAGTGAAAAAAGGATCAAAAAGATAAAAATAAATATATACCTTCTTGATGTCATTTCTTTGGTAAAAGTGTGTGATTGAAACCCATCATTAAGGTGGGTCCAGTTGCACCTAATGGTTGATTGTAGGGGGTTTATTGACTATATAATCATTTACATTGGGTTACCATTTTCTCTCTTACTGAAAAATCCCAACGGTTCTCCCATATATAAGTAGGTGTAGACGTAATTTCAAAAGGATGGTGGTCGCCTAAGTTTTCTAGCCCGATGGAACTTAGTGGCTCATATTGGTTGATAGGATGGGAGGTTAGGATAATCATACCCTTTTTGGGGGAAAATGTTTCAAACTCTATGACTCTCTTATATATTTTTGAAATTTTCATGAATCTCTTTATAATCTCAATATGGGGCCATTTACCATAAAAAATGATTATGGGTTAAGTCTATTTTATGTAAAGAATATGAGAATCTCATATGTGAATCCATCTGTATGTATCTGAGGTTCTTCATCGATTTCATAGTAATGATCAACTACTTATGTGATGAAGTCATATAAGAATACTCTTCGAAATTCATCGCCACTTAGGTAGGTAGTTAATATTTTGAGGAGGATACTGATCCATTATTAGTTCCATACATATCCTAGTTATTGAATAATCAAAAACTACATAGTTTTATAAACTTGTGCAATTTTACTTCATACAGAAAGGACATATTTGAGTGCTTTGAGGCACCAGATATTCAAGCTTGTTTCCTAATGAGACATCCTATGTTTTCTAATAATGATTAGAATCAAAGTTGTTTTTGTTCATTTTGTTTCTTAGTCCACTGATGGATGAGCTAGAATTATCATCCCATCTGAATGATTTTGTCTTGATGGTTGAAATGTAGGAGACACTAGAGGACTTCCACTAAAGTGGTTGCCTAATTGAGATTAGGCCTTAGAAATGCATGTTATGCATATTGTTCATTGCCGGAATAAGAGTTATTATAGTTCAGTCACCCCCTTGGGACTGGACCCAAGGTATATTCTCTCGTATGGGGGAGTTTTATATCATTCCACTTATTGGGGCTTACATACTTGTATTTCCTTGTCTGGTGGAGATTCGCAATTTGAATGATATGACCATTACAACTCTCTAAGCCCATTGGATCTATGCTTAGTGTGAAAAATAAGGGACAACAAGTATTTAGTATAACTCTATACAAATGCATAGATTATGTTCTGAGACACCCCTTGGGATGTTTAATATGGATCTCAGACCATAAGGAGGAATCATACCTAAACTGATTACGATCAGAATCAGAGTCCTCATAGTTCAGTAAATTTCTCAGTCCATTGAGGGATGAGATAGAGTGAGCATACCATATAAAAAATTAGATCCAGATGGTTGAAATGTTACAGACATTGAGGTACCGACACTTAGGTGGATTCCAATCTGATTTCGGGCTCGAGCCTTAGGGAGTCATCCTGCATATCTTGGTTATGGCAAGAATCAGATGTCTTGTAGTTAAATCTATCAGGGCTTATACACCTACATCAACCAAGATTTTTTAGAGTTTTATGGTGAATATTTTATGATTATTGCAACTCCCTAAGACCGCATGATCTATGCTCATTGGGAGAAACAAGTTATGGAAAAGAATCTATGTTATTTCTCATGGATGTGGTAATTATGTTTTGGGACTTCCATTTGGGTTTTTTAGTATATTTGTTGTACTTTGGGGTGTTTTCCTATGTATCCTAGTTATGGAAGGAACCAGAGTCATCATAGTTCCCTTGATTGGGGATTATAAACTATCATTTCTCTTATATTCATGGATTATACACCAAGGATGGACAAGGTCATAAAATCCTTGGATTACCTATTGACATATCCTGCTTTCTTTCCTGAAATGAATTAATTTTCCACTTGATGTGCTTTTATTTCCTACTTGACATGTCAGAGAGTATCTTCCCGACATGTCCTGAAGATAATTGGATGATCCAGTTAACTTTTTCGAAGGTCTTCTCATAATATTTACGGAATGTTTTAAGGATATATCATTATTAAGGATTAATTTTTGGATTATATTGCAAGACTGGGATAGATGGTCCTAGAATACATCACATGACATCGGCAAGCTTGTCTATAATGTTTCACATGATCCAGTTGAATTGCCCTGGTGTCATCACATGAGTTGGATAACACACATGGATGGTTTCATGAGAATGTGTGTGAAATTTCTTATTGGGTGTCACATGTCTTAGATGACATGTTTAGAGGCCATTGCAAGACTTGACTGGTATGCTTGTAGGGTGTTGCGAGAGCCAATTGACATGCTCGGGAGCTACTGTAAGACATAGTTAACATGAACAGGTGCTACCATATGGGTTAAACGACATGTTTGAAGAGCACCATAATGATAGGATAATGAGACTATAGGAATTTTCAATACTAGGGTGGCATGTCTGGGGGCATGTGACTTTCTTTGACATGTCCAGAGGACTTCGTATGATCTGAATAGCATGTTGAAGGAATGTCGCATGATCTAGGAAACATGTCCTCATGTTGTCACATGAACTGGGCGTTTCATGTGAAGCGCATGAGGATCAATCTATATTTTATTTTCTTAATTATCATATCTTTATTACTTTTTATATCCTTTATATTTTGAAGGAATTGGATTTATTCAATGTTAGTTGTTTTAGGTATCTCATGATCTAGAAGGTGTGCAGGGTGTTCTTCATGTGTCCCACCGAAAGTTATTCATGTGATTTATGGGTGATCACATGAAGCTCCTATGAAAATTTCACGATTGATCTAGCTATTAACTGGTATCTTACCTCAAGTGAAACTATTCGGTCATGATATCTTCCGCTTTGAGAAATCCTCTCTAGCAGTGGTGTTTCTGGATACCAAAAAGGCCAACCAATAATCCTAAGAGTAGTGCTATATTTTTCATGTTGTGGAGGGGTATTTATAGGCCTTTCCCCCTAGTTGTTCACCACTTTTCACAGTGCATATCGCGTGAATCTAGGTTGGATTCGGTGAAGAGATTCTATGTCACAAATCTTCATGAATCTCATTGTGGATCACTTCGAAGGTGTCACCTAATTTTTAGTGACCGTGAGTCCCTCCCATAAACACCTCCTTTATTGGATTATTTCCAGTTTTAGGGAACTTGGTTAATATCACAGACATTCAAAGGTACTTTTATTTTTACAACATAACATGTCCTATAGCCTTTGTGATATTAGGATGCATATTGAAATGCTTTCTCATGATATCCGGTGGCTTGTCTGGGACATTCCATGAGACAAGGATGGCCTGTTGGGGGGACTTCATGAGATCATCAATACATGAAGAGGGGTTTTACAAGACCTTACTTTAGACGTCCCTAGCATGTCTCAGTGATCCTTCATGTAATTTTTACGACTATAAGATACCTCTGTATTTTTTCATTTTCCTCATATTTTTGAAGGACTTTGGGATGGATTATCTAGCACCCAGGTGTTGAAAAGTCACGTGACTTGGTGGAGCTAATCTGGATACCACTGCATGATCACCGGTTGTCCGAGTTTCCTTATCAGTTGTAGAAGGACTTGTAGAATATTTATCATGGGATCTTTCATAGGATATTCACTGAAAATGGTTTCTTTACATGACCTTATGATGGCCATGCGATCACATATCTAATGGAGGTTTATGAGATCTATGAGCCTCAACCACCTTATCCTCCCTTTTATTTTATAGGAAAAATAATACCCATATCCTTGTTTTTCATTCTTTTTGAAGTTTCTAATGATCATTTGGAGGGAATAGACAAATTACTCCTTAGGGTAAACATCTGTGGGGGAAAGTTCTTGGTTTTAAGGAAAGTAAATGTACACTCGAATCTTTTTTCTATCACAAATCGGTGTCTTGGGTAATTTTTGGACTGCTAGGAGATGCTTGGTATTCCACAAGATACCCTATTAATAGGCATTAGAGAGAGATTAATTTCATTGGATACTCATTCCACTATAATTATCTCACCTTTATTCCATAACATTCCCTTGTCACAAGACCATTTTTCTAGACCTAATCATAAGACCTCACTGTGAGACCTCTTTTATGATAACCGTTCTACAAGACCACATTTTCATAGGCACCTATACAAACCAACTACAAAATATATTTATATAATTTCATAAACATTTCCCATGAGGATGTGATATCATCTTGAGGGTTCTGTGGGATCCTTTGAATTTGTCATATGATTCATTGACTATCATGTGGCTCACGTGACCATGTATGAGTTATGTGATTTCATGTTTCTGATGGGTTATGCGATTATGAGTTTCACTATAGGTTCATGAGACCTGTGAGAGCTTGGGGTCAGGTGATTCACCAAACCTTTTGAAAATTCATGGATTCATTTTTTGATTCATGTGATGCATATGATGCTTCCAGAACTCTATGTTTTTTCTTTGATAAAATATTATTTTATCAATTAGGCATGTTCCTCTTACTTTTGATCAGATTGATTTTATTTCTAACCAAAGTTCCTCTGATGTGTCCAATCAAAGGGCCATGATTTCAAGAAAATACAATGTTGACCCCCGATATCACATGTATTCTAATAATGATATTATAAAGAGGCTCCTCTCTTTATAGGTTCATGATTATCCTCTATCTCACCAACTTCCTTTTATATGGGTTCAGTTTGATACATGATATTTTCATTCCGAGTTCAAACATGAATATTAAATCTCATTGGGTATCTACTTTATCTAGTTTAATTCAAATGAAAATTGGCGAGAAAGGCTAGCTGACCACATGTCAACCCCATGGTTTGTCATGTATGTTGGAAAACTATCCCCTAGGTTAGAATGGATATGATTTTTCTCATCAGACTACCACTCAGAACTACTTGAGTATATTTTCCTCTTATCTGAACAATTTGGGTAGTGGGTGGAGCTCTAAATGAGATATCCATTTTGGAATTAAATTTTCTGATAAATGGTAATGAACCTTCTTAGACAGTCAAAGTTTCATAGAGTTCTTTTACCAGTTATGTCGGTTCTAACTTTATAAGGCCTTGTGGATTTCCCAATTCATTTTGTACCTACATCCCAATCTTCTTTGAGATATGATCATTCATTGGTGTCCTATAAATAACACATTCTATTTTCCTAAGGTGAAATGGGCATTATTCTATGGGATATCTACCAACATGGTGGGATTCCACCTCTCAGAGAGATCTATGATGAGTTCTTACATACTATAGATGTTTGGTATGGTCTCTATTAGACTCTAGTTTTGGAAAAGGAAATTCTTACCATTATGTAATAGAAATTAAGGATGGATCCAATGATGCACTATGTCATCTCTTTCTGGGACTAGATCAATATTTTAGTTTGTTTCATTGGGGTTATGAAAATTTCCATGCACCCCCACTGGATCCCTTCTCAGCAATCTTGAAACAATGCTATATCATATTAGTCCATCTTGGATGATGAGGACTATACTTCATGGGTGTATTGAGTGAACTTGTATATTTCTATGAGACTTAGGCTGGTAGGATTTATGACCATGTTTTTGAATGGATTGATTATTCCAACTATAGGTGCAGTTTTAGGTATCTATGTCAGCAAATTGGTGATGGTGGTGTGGCTTGCAGATGGAAAGCACCCCAATTTTTTAGTGCAAGTATTTTCATGACTTTACCAACTCCTGGGATACTTTCAGCAAGGTAGAATCCTCTACAGGATCTGTGGTCCTTTCTAGTTTTTATTTTGCTGGATAGGAGAGAATTTCCATTAATATGAATAATACAATTCCACTAGGATCCCATCATCCTTATACCATCCCAAACTTCTAAACATATTTGGGGTAGGATCTATGTGGAAAATCCCTATCAAGGTTAGGGATGTGTTGATCCTATCTGATTTCTTTGATTTTACCCCTTATCATGCACTGACTATGCTGATTATTGTTAAAGATAAAGATTCCCCTAGAGAAAGGTCACATTTGATCTCTTCTCATGGTGGATTTATGTAGCCATGGTCGATGAGCTAGTCATCTACAAGCCTTATACACCTTATCAGTTTCTACATCAGTTTTAATATACCCATAGGGGTTTTCCTCTTCCTTTAACTATTGTATGAGGAGATTGGAACCCTAGGATCATCTACCAGTTTTGGATAATGTTAGCGCATAATGATACTGATACTGATATCATTTTTCTTCCTATCAATGCTCTCTCCTTCCTTAACCAATATTATGCCTAGGATTTAGTAGTATCTCATCAAGATTGTGTTCTAATCTAGCTGGTCCAACATGTGGAAATTCTATTTTCCTCACAAACCCCTATATCCATGGTGATGAGGGAGTTGATCAAAGACCTGAGTGAGATGTTAATGAAGCACCCTTATTCTAGTGATGACTATCCTGATAGTGAGATATAATATTTTTAGGAAATTACTACTCTATAATAGGGAATATATGATATTAATGTTGAGATAAGGGAATATGGTGCTTCTTATCTTGATTCCTTACAAGCTCAATCGGTTATACATCATCTTATCGCACCTGTCCCATCATTCACAGAGGTTCATGGACAATGTAGGTTGATCTGGAAATATACTTCCTCTTTGATTGCAATGATTCCAATAGAATTATTCTGTGACCAAGTAGAACTCCTTCATAAACTATATTATGATTTGGGGGATGGTGGGTTTGATCAAAAACTGCTGTATGAAATAATGAGGAAAATTGTTCTAACTCAAGAAATAATTTTCCACCAATGAGAGGGACTTTCATGATTCATTAGGAAAGTATCCCCTTTCTGGGTAGATAAAGGATATGTTGGAGGCATTGGATTAGGGTCACCCATTGGTATTCAAATTTTAATCCCATATGGATGTTTGGACTGCACAAAAATGAAGGCATGAGGAAATCATATCCATTATGCAGTACAAAAATAAAAACGTCATCCTAAATGAAAAATACTCAAAATAGAGTTGGGGATATGACTACATTAGTCATGAATCACTATACTAGGGTAGAATTAGAAGAGGCATGGTGGGCAGAACTCTAGTATTTGATCAACACTTCCCACCAGACTCTTGTTGACTTGTCCAACTAAAAAAATAAAATCTTATTATAATTCAATCATTTTCTAGTATTCTTATTTTTATGAGATCCTCATGGAGACTCTGAAACGTTGACATTCCTATCCATTTTTCCCATTATTAAGGAAGAATTTTTTGATCTTCCCGTGGTAATGTCCAGATTTCCTTTCATCTATGATATGCATGTCATTTCATTGATTCGATATCATTTGAATTATAGGAATTGAATGTTGAAATTATAATAGATTATTTTTTAGAAATTATCATGAATTATTACCAACATTAGATTATTAATTGATATGTTTGTTCCGGTTATCTTGAGATCACATGATTTGCAGAAGGATTTATTGGGAAGGTTATATGTACTAGAGGGACATCACTCTTTACTTTATCGAAGTCTATAGTCCTGGTGAATGACGATTAATTTTTTCTAAGGCTTTATGGTGGGCCTTATAAGATTTTTAATTCTCATAGACTAGATTTCTATTGCATTTTAGTTATGGGTATTTTAGCTTATACCTTCTATTGATTTAGTTTAGTTTCTTTTTTTATGTAAATTTAATCACTTTAGTTTAGGGTCTTGTAGCCCAGACAATCTATTACTTTATTTTAGGGTATTTTATCTCAGACCTTCCCTCACTTTTGTTTAGGGTATTTTTTCCCATAAATTTTATAACATTAGTTTAGGAAGTTTTATCTCATAACTTCTATCACATTAGTTTTGGGTGTTTTTCCTCAAACCTTCTATTTCTTTAATTTAGTTTCTTTTATCTCAAACATTCCATCTCTTTAGTTTAGTGTATTTTAGCTTAGAAATTCTACAAATTTATTTTAGTGTCTTTTAGCTCATACATTATATCTATTTAGTTTAGGGTATTTTAGATTAAAACCTATCAATGATAATTTAATATGATGTATACATTCTAGGAATGACCAAAAAAACTGAGGTGCTAGTTTCTTACATGGTATTTCCAAGGCTCAAGTGGATCAAAAATCCATTTTTATAGAGTGATTCATTTGGTAGAAAACCAAAGGTGCATATGCAGAATCCAAGAACATACATGCATATCCAAGAAAAGGGTCACTTTAAGTTGGGTAACTTCTCTAGAGGATATGGATGATTTATAGAGGTAATATAGGTTGAGGGTGAAATAATAGTGATGCTAGGTCCACATGGATAGTCGGATCATGTAGGATGTAAGTCATAACCCAAATTTTTGAGTCGATGAATATGAGATGGGGAAGACATGTTGGTAATGACCCGTAACACTATGAGGTGTCAGGTTCCACCACAATGTTTCTAGGGACCACAAGGATTGAATATCATTTCTTGAAAAGAGGGGATGCCTTTAGTTTGTTGGTCAAGGACCTTATGAATTGGTAGAGTGGTCAAGAAAAAGATGATCTCCACTCTTTTATGAGGGCCACGAAATATTTCTAAACGTGAAAATGTCTAGATATGAGGTTGGGTAAGGAAGGAAAGATATCAAAAAAGAATTATAGAACCCTAGGGAAATTTGGATCTTATATTGTGAAGATAAATCCCTACATCTTGTGGTTTTGAATCATGAGGCATGTGACATAATGGTTTAGGATTGAATTGTCACATTCATATTTTCAGAAAGGGTACAAAATAAGGTAACATAACATCAATGATGTCGAATCCACTTGGATATTTCAGTTAGAAGATTATAAATCATGGTCCAAAGTGCTTGAGTCGGGAGGATGATATGGGATAGTCATCCCAGAAATGGCCCTAAACATGGTAGGGATATGTGTACAACCTTAGTGATATTAAGGTTCAAAGGGAATGAAATTACCTTTTTACAGAGTGACATATTTGATTGATGACCAACGGTGCATATGAAAAATCCATAGGGATGCATTCATATTCAATCAAAGGGTCCCTTAAATCTGGGTATCCTTTCCTAGGGACATGCAAGTTTGTGGTGATTCGAGGCATTCAAATCATGAAGTATGACTGTTGGAAAGTGTAACATACAATAAAGGTTTGAGAACCCTAAATGTTTTTTCACTGCCTAGAGAACATATTCTCATAGCAAGGAGATATGAAAAAACATTATTTAACTTTTTCATAAACCAATGATCAAATGGGTATAAATTGGATTTTACTAGGGCTAAAAGGTATTCCGTAGGATATTTATGAAATATTCATTTGTGCCTTAATTTTTTCATAAACTTTTTAAATGAATGGTTTAGGAGGTGAAGACTTGGAATTTTATTAAGCTACCCATTGCAGGTTTTTGACCTGAAAGGTGTTTTCTCTATTTCACTAGCAGTTTAAGGGCTTGCAATTTGGACTATTATAGGCTCGTGTTTAAGGTCGTACAACATTTAACAAAGTGTAGGTGGTTTAAGTTTGTGCTGAAAATGGAACTAATTTGAGGGATGATACAGAAGAGCCTAATTAGGATGCCCAGGGTAAATATTACTGGAATACCCTCCAAAGAATGCGATGAAAATGTTGTAAATCATTGATCAAGACCCCCTGAGACACGACTAAAGATATGGGAAAATAATACCAGGAGTAGTTCAGATCACACTAAGCTACTTAATTCTTCCATGGTGATTTCAAGCCCTACAAGGATCATAAATACCTTTTTGTAGAGAGACACATTTGGTTGATGACCATATGTGCATATTTAGGAGCCACATACATACATGAATATTCAAGAAAAGGGTCACTTGAATCCATGTATCTTTTCCAAGGGGTATGGAAGGTTATTGGAAACTTGGTTTACTCAAGACATAAAGTGTGGCTTATGGATTGAGGTGATCTAAAATATGATTAAGGAACCCCATACTCTAATAAGATAGGGTAAGGCTACTGTGTTCCTTTGATAGGGGATGAAAAATGGGTGATGGCTTGCACAATTTATTATCATGAAGTAGGGATATTTTTTGTTTAGTTTAACATTATGTGGTAAGAAAATTCATCATGAAATTTATTTTCACGTGGAGAGGAGTTTTAATGTCATGTGACCAAGATGTTTGTTGTGCAGTTTAACTTCATGTGGTAAGGATGTGGGTATCGATATGAAATTTTTTTGAATTATATTTTATGTACACAAGAAATCCATATATATATATATCTGGATCATACATACGGAAAATGAGTTTGTGTGACTTAATACCTATGCAATTGGGTTGAATTTTTTATTAGTAATTGTATCTGGGCCCATTATTCAAGGTCTTGATATCACTAAAAATCCTAGTATGATAATAATCAAGCCACACACAGTTCTTGAATCAGAAATTATCAACATAGGTATGACCTATATATAGATGCGGGCATTATTTCCAATGATTGTCATATCTGAGCCTAAAGTTTTAGATCTAGGAATCACTATATATCCTATAGTAATAAAAATCAGTCCCAACATAGTTCTTGAGGAATGAATTCCCTGTGCAAGTCTGTCTTATATGTAGAGAGGCATAATTGTTTTATACTTTTCATGACTAGACCCATGATTGAAGGTTTGAGAATCACTATACATCCTATGATGCCAAGAATCAAGTCACAAATCTTTATTTAATATAGGTGTTATAGGTGACCAACACTAGAAATGGTGGTCCTCAAGGGAGAGGTCTATATAAGTGTACATTTTTATGTTTTGTAATGGAAATAAACTATGAATTTTAACCTCATGTGGTGACGAATCATGAAATTCATTTTATAGTCTTTCATTCAGGATCATGGTGAGCTTGGAACAAGATTATATGCCTTTTTTATGTAGGGAATCCCTTACTGAAATTCCTAATCTCATGTGATATATTCTCAATGTGAGAAACAAGGAATTACAAGGGCTCCTCTCACTATGAAGAGTCAATTAAGAATAGGATAAGGGTATTTTACATCGTGTTATGGCTGGACCAAGATATAGGATTGAGGTGTCCCTACGTATCTCATCAAAAATGAGAATCAAGAAATATGTAATTCTAGAAAACATGTGTTGCTTAATATCATGGATAAAGGACACTAGTCATGAAGTTTAACATCTTGTGATAAGGAAGTGCATCACCCGATGTAAAGGAAAAGAGAGGTGGTGGAAGGGCCCAAAACTAGATCTTCGAGCATCACTACATATATTGTAATAGACTAAATCAATATATATATTTATTGGATGGATAGATTCCCTATGTGGAGATGAAGCTCACGCCAGGATGGGGTAATATCATCTTTCCTTCATGCAAATTTGTATTTTGTGCGGTGAGTCATTAGTGAGATGGGGTTTTCCATGAAGTTTAACATCATTCAGTAAGGACATCTGGCATGAATTTTAACATCATGCAGTAAGTACATGATGTACCACATAGTTTAAAGTCTTTTTATTTTGGATTCTCTATAAAGTTAAATTTTGTGTTGTCCTGGAGTGAGGAATTGTGTAATTTAAGGTCTTTTTTCTAGGACTTGAGGTGACACACAGTTTATCGTCGTTATTCCATGATGATCTTGTTTAGTTTAATGTCATACAAAAAAGATGATTTCATATAGTTTAACATCATGTTATAAGGACTAATCATAGGTTCATCTACTAATTTAGACTGCCATGTGATGAAAACTATGCAAAGTATTTACTGAGAAATCTCACATTGGTGGGGGGTGTGACACGCTCCCCATCCATTGTGGACAATGTGTAATCCCCATTGTGATAGACCTTACATATGATGTAAGGCCCTTCCCATTTGGGTTCCAACTTTAGGGTCTTCTTCCCTTGTATCAATGGGGTTCTAAGAGCCACCACCAGTCCCCCTTTGAGGAATTAATGGAGGAGAATCTTCTTATTAAAGGATCATACCATCTGATTCTGATGGACCACTAGGTTGTGTAGTGTGAAAAACCTTCTCTCATCGAGCCACTCCAATTCATCTAGCCACTTTTGGGATTTATCATCATATGAGTGCTATCCACGAATGGCTATTCTGAGTGAAGGCAGATGGACCTCTATTGGTATCAATGCCTCGGTCTCATATACCAATGAGTAAGGTGTTTCTTGTGCAGTAATACACATTGTGGTATGGTAGGCCCATAAATACTAGTGGATCTTTTCCAAGCATGAATATTTATCCTTGTTCAGTATATTCTAGAGTATATATAACATATTCTTATTAAATGCATCTATATATCCTTTTGCACTACATGATAGTAAGATTACTGATTGGACTCAATAATGAACTCCTGGTATTGTTTATTCAACTTTTGAGAATAAAATTTTGTGCCATTGTCTGTCAATATTGTGTGAGGAACCCCAAACCTGGTTATGATATAACCATTAAAAGTTAAATAATGTTCTCGATATAGACTCCTTTTAGGGGTATTTCCTCATCCCATTTGGATAATAATTTAATATCTTTAAGGATGTATTTGATTTTTTAGCTATGGTAGAGTGATATGACCCCACAACATCCATTCACCAAATAGAAAATGGTTGGGAATATTTAGCTATATACAGTTATAGGGGACGATGGATGAAGTTTTCATGGATATGGAATGCGTAACATTTATTGGTTAATTCCATGTAGTCTTGTAGAATGGTTTTCCAATAATATCCCACCCTCCAAATTTGGCAGGAGAGTCAGGTCAAGATTATTAGGTGTCGCAAGAACCCGCATGGACTTCCTCCATGATAGAAAAAAGCATCTCATTATGATATGCATCTAAGGAGGATTCCATCAAATCCATGCTTGTATAGATTTTTTTTTAAATTTTGTCCATCCTCTAGGGTGAAGTTCACCACACGACGATGAATCTATTCCCTTCCAGCTCATTCTGTTAGCATATTTCTACTTTGGAGATAACCAATTATGGGTTCTATCCACATAGGGGAGGTAATTGGTTCCTCATGCTCTAGGGTGGTGTTAAAATGGTTGATTTCTTCCATATCACATATGATGATTGATGACACCATTATTTGATATGTGATATGGATGATTTCTTACTAATGATCAGGGTCATCTAGGATGGTGGCTGTATTAGAAAATGTGTCAGCACAAGGATTCTGGCATCAGGGAACATGATGCAATGTGAGATAAAAAGGAAACTCTTCCATCATTCCCTTAATGTAGCTACTAATAGGGTCCAATTATTCATTTTTGATGGAATATTCTCCATTTATATTATTTATCACTAGTTCCAAGTCCCATTTGATATTCAGGTAGGCTATGTGTAGCTGTTGGGATAGTTCCAAGACTGAAATGAGGACTAAGTATTCTGTCTCATTGTTTATGCATCCCTCAGATAGTGAGAAAGAGTAATGGAAAACTAATTTCTTATGTGATAAAAATAAAATTTTCAGACTAACCTGATTGTGCATCAAGTTTTCCATCCCTTTTCCAATTGGAATCTAAGAGGCACCATAAAAATTCAACTCCCATTTATAGGGAGAGTCATGGGCATAAAAGACCTCATCATCTGGAAGTTTGGTGTCCACCACTGTATTACCCAGGGTAGGATGTGTTGTGAGAAAATCAGCCAAGGATTTCCCTTTCATTGACTTTTGTGATAACAACTGAATATAGTAATGTTGCAGAATGACCACCCAAGTGGAAAAGTGCCCAATCAATATTGGGTGGCCAAGGATGTACTTGAGAGTATTGATAAGAGAGAATAGATAGAATTTATGGTGATTCAAGTAATGACTTAGCTTCTTCAATATAAATATGAGTGAAAGGAAGTTCTCCTCAATATTAAAGTATCTATTCTCAATACCTAGAATTGTTCTACTAAGGTAGTAGAGACTATTCTCACCCCCACATCATTTTTTTAAGGAGGGTGCCTATTAATCATTCCATGCTATCCACATACAATAATAGTGTCCTCCCATACAATGGAGGAATTGAAAATGATGGGTGTAGAAGGCACTACATGAATCTTTAAAAGGTTTCTTGGTAGTCATCGTCCCATTGAGAGGTGATTACCTTATTCATTAGCCTGGTAAAGGGGAGATCTTTTCTATCCAATTTCGAAATGAATCACCAAATGCAAGCATGGTTACCTTGGATCCCCCTTAGTTCTTTGTGGTTAGTGTGGTTACATTTCTAGAATAACACTATTATTCTCTAGATCGGCCTCAATGCCGCTATGACATAACAAAAATCCCATAAACTTCCTCGTTGTTACCACAAAAGTGAATTTTAGTGGATTCATCTTCAAACTATAATGTCACATTTTTTCTAAAGGCTGATTGAAGGCCAATGAAGTGATCACATCCCTATTATAATTTGACCACCAGGTCATCAACATAACAATTGGATATATTTCCCTAGAATATAGTAAAGATATGATGCATGGTGCATTGATATGTAGTGCCATCATTATTTAACCCAAAAGGAATGACCTGCAAGAAGAAGTTCCCCAGAGGCGCCCTAACGGTAGTGGTTTCCTCATCTTCAGGGGAAATATTTATTTTAACATACCTTAAATAATCATCCCTAAAGGAAAGGTATTGGAAGCTAACCGTTTCATCAATCAAGAGTTATGTGATCAGCAATAGAAAATCGTCCTTTGGTTAGTGTTGATTAAGGTCTATGAAATCAATGAAAACCCTAATATACCAATTTTTTCTTAATAGGGATGATGTTAGCCAGCCATATTGGTTATTGAACTTCTCATACAAAGTTTTATTTGATCAATTCTTCAAATTATGCATCAACATTGGTTGCATGAGAGTGATGGATCCTTCTGGCTACCTGTTTAAAGCCTCAATACTCATCGGGTAGGCTGATATGGTGCATAGACACATATGGTTTCAGTCAAGGAATTTCTATATAGTTCTAAGAGAACAAATATCAGGGATTATTCAGATATGAAATGTATAGATCTTACTATTCAAGGGGTATGTAAGCACTAATCCGAGTAGGCTTCTAGTCTCTTACTTTCATATATTTATTTTCCTGAGCACATCAATGGTGATGGAGAAACCTTCCTCAAATGTGGGATGGGTTTTCCTGAGGCCATCCTAATCTTCTTAAAATTCCAATTTTGTATATAAAATTTCAAATGAACAAGGACATATAGGGGCTTCTCCATCCCTATCAGGGAAAGGGAGGCCATGAGAAGAGACATTATAATCTCCTACTACTCGATTCATTGTAGAGAGATGTCAGAGATGATTTCTTTTTACACTATCATTGGGGACAAGAGGATATTGGATCTCCAAGGCTAGGTTTATCACCTTAAATATATTTATGGGGAGTATATAGTCACAATCGACCATACTCCAAGGGTTTTCAGGGGCTATCCCTAAGACTTTGGGAGCTGCAACATGTGTATGTTCATCCATCATTAGTTGTTTGCCTCCCTTTTGTAGAAACTTTCCTCAAAATATGTGGATTCATAGGTCTCAAAGGGGGAAATATCACCATGTAGTATGTTGGCCATTCCATTGATGGGGTATTTAACACATTTATGGAACATTGAAGGTACCACCATGTGGCTATTGATCTAAGGCCTTCTGATCAGGAAATTGTTTGTGGTGTCCTACTAGATTACCATAAACTCAGCTTCATATGTGAGATCCCCAATCTATGATTTATGTTTTATCTTTCTAAGAGGTCTTTTATCATGTTTATCATATCATTGGATGGTCGGATTCGTGGGATAAAAATACCCTTTTCGATATCATAAATATTGGATGGTTTGAATTAGGATGATATTGATCCCAGAGCCATTGTTAATCATAGAACTTCATATTTTGACATTATAAAGTCTTTCTGAATTATTTAGGGGTATAATGTTCCCCTGAACAACCTCTTCTTGATAGAACTATATGAACGAGACAACAACATGTCATTCAACTGAAATGGTCTCCAATTGATAGAACTTGTTTATAACAACTTCTGTCTCAAATTCTAATGGGATTAGGAGGGATTTAACAGGTGACTATATGAGTAATTTCTAAAGATGAATCACATCAAGGATTGAGATCTTGGCTGGGACAATCACCAGCTATTTTAGAATGTTATTCTTTTGTTCTAGAGGTCGGAGATTCTTGAGGTGGGGTTTTTCCATGACATATGGATAAGGAACTAATGCATTTGGAGTATACATGCTAGGTGCTTGTGCAGAGGTTATGAGATAATCTACTTCCAGTGGTGAAGGTCATTCTAGCCTCCCCTATTTTCTGGACTGATCAGATAATCATACCCCTACTCAGCAGTCATTCATGAAAGTTCGGTGCAGATGACTAATGGAAGGTTATGGGACACCTCCATGGCTTTGGTGGGATTTCTGAAGTTCCTTCCCATGGGGATCAACTATATATATGTATTGTATCAGGATAAAACCACAATATTGGGTCCGACCACACCTATGATGTCCCATGTATCCTCAAATATAGTGCTTATGGCCTCGTGTTCCCTAGTTATGTGCCTGAAACTCATATTCTGATATATATACATCATCAAAGAAGTGGGTTTCCAAGTGTATCACATTGTAAAAACAAAATTTTAGATCTTTCTCCAATGAGGATTATGTTTTGTGTGGAAGTTCCTGTTCTTTGAATGTTTTTGGGAATAAATATACAAGAGTTAGGGCATACTTTGGAGAAAAATATGAATGTTTCTATTTTTTTTGTTCCTACTTCTAGGGGTTGCACACACCCTTCGAAGGTGTGTCTAATGTTATCTCCTTAGGTGGTGGATATATTTCGGATATATGCAGTTATGATATCAGGGTTTGATGTAATCTATCAACTATTTTTTGAGTCATCCATTTGTCAATCATCCACACACACCTAGCCAAGAATTTCTACCAACCATCCTCTTCTTCTATCTTTGAAACAATTAGGTAGTCCTTCTGCTCTAAGAAGTTATCTAACACCAGCTATCCAGAATCAAAAATTCTTTGAAATATGCCTTTGAAGATGAATAATTCCAAGATATTATGACCCAAACTTCCACAGAAATGGATGTATTCAAGACGGTCGGTGAGGTCGACCTCATCGAGCTTCATTTCATGTGGTAGTCTGAGTAGGTTTTTATATATGGCTACCTCAAAATAACCTCGGAATTGTTCTTTTTGAAATGTTTTTTCTTTATTAATATATTCCTCAAATCCCAGCTAACCCTGATTGCACTATTTTTCTGGATGGGGGAGATTTTGTGGTTGTTTCAACTCAGCAGGTGGTGCTGGGAGGTTCATGACCAACCTGGGTGCTTATACGAGCATTTCTATTGGCTTAAGAGTGAAGAATCTAACTTCTTATTTGACTAGAGATTTCCCCTATACTAAGGGAATGAGCTCTGATTTAGATAGTAATTTCTAAATGACTTCTTTTATAAGTTGTTCCATTTTTATGACAAATAGAACCCACCAGGATACTTCATTGCAATCAGAGGTATCTGCAGCTCATTCCTGATAATTTCAGCAAAAAGCTCTATCAATTGTTCCCATGAGAGAGGGATAATGAGTGAATAGTTTAATACCTTCCACTTGGCTATGAACATAGAAACCTTATTATTTACAAGTTGGGTGTTGTTCGTTAGGTTGATAATTTTTATTTTCCTCATAGTGGAGCTGAACTGATAAAGGAATTGATGACAAAGGTATTGTCATCCTACAATGGATCCTACTAGAAAAATATTATACTAAACACTGAATAAACCTTTTAGAGACTTCAAAATACACTTTAGATTTGTCACCTATTGTTGATCTCAAGGGCCCATCATCAACCTACATCGGTATACGAAGTGTGTGAGATGTTGTTCTGGGTCTCCTGCACTATCAAAGATAGTGAAGGCAGTGTTGATGAAATTTGGTATAGGTAATTTTCCATCCAAACAATTGGGATATGGATTCCTATCATGCTTCATTGGTGTGTGTCTTCCTTCCATGGATTCCATTTGAGTAGAAAGAGATTTGATGATGTCATGAAACTCCAGCAGTACTATTGTATGAGATACCTCCCATCTACAGGGAGCCGGTGGGGGTCGATGAGGTGGATCCACTTTTGTCTCCCACTGATTCTCAATTATTCTTAATATATAATGATCAACCAGGAGAGGGAGAGTCGGCTACCACAACAGAGGTAATTTATGATCATTTTTGACTTCCCCATTTATATAAACTGGATTCCTAGATATAGATCAAGTTTTATGGTCAAATAATGATATTTATGGTTGCTTATCTATGGAAGGAATAATATTCATCTATACCTAAAGATGATAAACAACAATAATATTTCACCTTAGTACCTCCTCATTGAGTTGTTGGAGATTTTTTATTTCAACTCGTATTACCATAATTGTTCCTCCTTGGAGATAACCTCAACTCTTCTAGGTGGTTATTGGGATGTATCCATAAATTCCCCTATGTATTTAATATTGTTATACTGAAGAGTTGGAAAATCTTTATTTTGAGGTCCATGTTTTGGAGCCTTCTCTAGTTTCGAGTTCATGAAGCCTCAGTTGGTGCATCCAATTCACCCTCCTCTTAGGGTAAGATTTAAATGTTGTGTCCCTCTTTAGTTGTGTCTTGATCTTCTATTTTTGTCATGTTGATAGTGGTGACATTTATAGAGGCATATCAGAAAATGGTTGTTGTTCCACTACATTCAATGCAACATGATGATTCTATACTACCTTCATTAGGATCATTATTCGAACCCTTTTCCACATAGATCCATTTTTTATTGTGACCCTAGAAGGGTATAATCACCCAATTCATATACTAATCCCTTATTAGTCTATAAAAAATGACCTTGGGGGAGTTTCTAATTGTGGTTACTGAAAGGGGCCCAGC
The DNA here is from genome assembly GCA_963277665.1 of Viscum album. Taxonomy (NCBI): domain Eukaryota; kingdom Viridiplantae; phylum Streptophyta; class Magnoliopsida; order Santalales; family Viscaceae; genus Viscum; species Viscum album. The sequence continues at coordinate 722,899,637 of OY728130.1, read as the reverse complement.
TAAAGATGTTTTCCTACAGTGGGAGGAATGGGTGGGAGGCTGACCATTGATCTTTTCCTTCCATCCAAAAGAAAACCAATTCCTTCTATAATGATGATATGGTGAAAAGGGGTGAAGCCCTATAGGTTGAGGGTTATTCAGGGCCAAAATTGGAATTTATTGGTCTAATTTTTTAGGATCTAATTATTTGAGTTACGGATTTGATGAATCCTGAGATAGAAATTGAGATACAACTTCCCCAAAACTAGTGGGATAGAGGTGATCTGGAGTCACTACAGATTTCCTGAGGACCCTATCATGGGATAATGAAATTGGAGATGGTGATTGAGATATAAATACCCTAGCCCAATGGGTTAGGGTTTTTTTGCATCTACTGAGGATATATCCTAAATCCTCTTAGGAATTTTTGATCTGAGGGGTGTAGTAGGTGTTAGATATTATCCTATCTTGGTGGGTTGGGTCTTCTCTAGGACACCTACTATGGAAGATTCTACTACGACCTATTTGATGTGGTGATACTATTATCACATAATATATGGGTGAGATAGAAGTCCACGATGAGAACCATTCATTAATGGAAGTTTTCTGGGTAATCAAAACTCCGGTATTCGTATCTAAAATTCTTTTTCATTGCTTCAAGAGACCTAGTTCAACGAATTTTTTTCCACAAAATCATTTTTTTCATGATGTTTGGGAATTGTTTAAGTGGTGGAATTCTCCTTCAGGGACTAAATAGCCCATATGTTACCCAACCCCTTGATTTCACTAGAGGCTATAACATTACAAGGCACCGAATCTTAGTGGTTTTGTTATTGCAGGGGTGTGGAAAAGTATAATTCTCCATAATTTACCCATCCTTGATTAGGGATGCATGATGTGGGCTTAGATATTAACTTCCAAAGGGTTATTACGCAATGGAGGAAAGCATGTTGCAAATTTACATTGAGCTTCTCTAATTTTGGATCATGTGCCATGGATATAGTGGCTATGTCTAGTTGAAAACAGAGTATATTGATTTTCTAAAGTGACACTCATGTAATGGATAATATATGTTTTGATCCTTCAGTTACTGATGATTATCCCATACATTTTGGCAAAGATAAGGCATTCAATCCTTTTCTATCTCATATGGGATCTTATTTTCATATGTATTGAGGTTCCAAAACTTGATGGGTAGGTTGTTTCTGGGTAACCACCACCACATGTCAAAGTCAAAATCCTCTTTATCATAGTTACATGCCTCCATCATGTAAGACCATAAAATATTCTTCTAAGGGTCTCCTGTTGAATCGAGTGAATTGCTGTAGGAAGGTAATGGGGAACCATATAGAGTTGCCCCCAAAGTTTTGAGAACCTCTCTATATGAAGGTGTAATCATTTTGAATGCCCCTCTCAACATATGTGTCTGAGAAAGGAGATTATTTCGTTGTTTGTGGGAGATATTACTATGGGAAGGATGACCATGATGGATGTTAGGAGTAGAGTCCCAGCGATCCATCTCTATGCAACCATGATGAGGGATATCACGGTAATGATCATATTCTGCTTTAGTTGAAGAGTTGACAGACCCTTATGGTGTTGAGAATGTGGCTCGAATGAATTCAAGGACACTAGCATTGTGCATATTAAGAAAATAATCCTTTTACTATGTTGTGGCCTAGATATATTGACTATCCTTTTGGAATTGTTCATGGATATGAGCTTGATGTATGATAGTTTCCAGAACTTACTTATAACTATCTAGTTCTATGAGGATATAATTGCACTTTTGAGAAGAATATGGAATATGACAATGAGCTATCTCATTATTGAAAAGAATATGATCCTATACTGAGGCATATTCTATTCTCACTTGGTGATCCATGGTCAGGATGGTAGTATGGGACTAATCCTTAGTCTTTGGGATATGCCATTGGTCTTTCTTAGTAGGGATATGAGCCTTCCTTAAGGCATGTGGCACTCTCACCTGGTGATCCCTTGTTATAATAGGAATACATGTCTCTTCTAAATATGAATTTCCCACTTGAATATGTTAACAAACCTCAGAATGGAAGATAGGATATGAGCCTCCTCCTGTATTTCCATAGAATGATGCTTGTGAAGTCATTCATAAATAGATTTAGGAATATTCTCCAACATTCCATGATCTGCAGGAATATTACAGGAAGATTCACTAATAGGAATATGAGCCTTTCCCAAGGATTGTTCCATTCTCAGTTGGTTATACCTGGATAGAATGGTGATTTATGACCAATCTTGGGACATTGAAGTATATCTATAGACTTCTTCGATAAGAACAATCTTTTCCTGAGGCATGTTACCCTCTCACTTAGAGATCCTTAGCTAGAACAAGGATTTGAGTCTGATCCACGGTGTCTGAAATATTCTTCCAGACGTTTTTGACATGCATGTTCCCCTATCCCGAGGAATGAAACACTATCACTTGGTGAGCCCTGGTTGGAACAAGAATATGAGACCGGCCTATTCCATTTTTCTTTTCCATAATTTGTTGATAATCCTCCTATATGGGAGAAATAATGTGAACATAATTTGTTAAGCCTCTTGTTCATAATTATCTGAGTGTTGAGTTTACCTAGACGTAGGGATAACATTATGCACCTATCCCTTTATCTGAAAAAGTGTTGGAATATGCTGACAGAGTTCATCAGTTATTTCTAAAATATATTAGAATTTTAGAAAAGTGTGTTCCGAGATATAGGCTTACACATTTTTGGTTCCCACTATATACAGACAGATATCTTTAATTGAAGTGGGGATAAGTGGACACTTTTTCCTCCTTGTTCCACCAGAATATTGCGATGGGATTCATGTATGGGGTAGGGATATACACCTCCCCCATGCTTGTTGTAGAGATATTCCAACATAATTTTTCTATGTGAGAAGTTATATAAGCCTTATCACTATTTACTACAATAATATACTGGAAGACATCATTAGTGGGAGTGGGGATATGGGACCACTCATGGATATCCAGTTCCTTCTTCACCTGATGTGTACTACTTTCTACTCATGCATGGGTGTTATAGGTGGATGTGTGTTGGGTATTACCCTCTATAAGAGACTGGTGGGTACTGGTTGGATGACACTGGTGATTGAAGTTGAAGGGTTCCCTCCACGGCAACACCTGAATCAGAAGAGAGATTTATTTGACCCTCTAGTCCACCTTCATCAGAGATTGAAGGTTAAATTTTTCATGCTCTAGGGATATGATCCTAAAGTAGTTTTATGTGGAAATGAAGGCCAATAGATTAGTTACAAATTTCCCTTGGCAATGAAGAATCACTTGTTTCCATACATGAAGAGCCTCACAGGAGGCTTATAGGGTCAGGATTGTACCATGATGGTTTTACTCTTGAACCATTATGTTCACCCCATGATGATGGAGCAGTTGAGAAAGTGATATTATTTTGTGACCCGCATGGGTTGTAGCCATAGGCGGTTTACTAGAGTGATTGCTAGTTGAAGAGTAAATTGTCTCGAATTGGGACACTATTGATGAGAGTAGTATTTGTGGTCTAATAGACAAAAGAAAAAAAGGTCATTTATTAGTAAAATATCATAAGCATGATATGCTCAATTAAATATTCATGGTTAACATAATTGTTCTTTTATTCTTGATCTAAATATCCTGCTGACATGGACAGGTCCATGTGAGGATGGGATTATCAAACGAAAACCCTTGTTACTGAGGATTGGATATAATATTTTTTCAGTCTTACTAGCTTGGTTTGTGTCGGATATGAAAAACAATGTTTCCTCACATATGATTATCCGACCATTCTATCATTTGAGAGTTTCATTTCAGGCATTCCCCAATTTTGTTTGCGTATAGTCTACAAACAATGTTTCTTAATGGATAATAACTAAATAATTTTTTTATTTAAGAGATTCACCTCGGGTTCACCATTTTTGTTTCATCAATAAAGGAGTACAACCATGAATTATTAACAAGATGGGTCCAATTTTGGACTTTTGGTTAATTATGAGGGGTTTATTTCATGGGAAATAATTGACACCAGGTTACTATTGTAGCTCTTATAGAAAAAAAACAAATGATTCCCCCATATGTAACTGGTTATAGAGCTAATTTATAAAGGCATGTGGTCACTCGGGTTTTCAAGCATAATGGAACATAGGGACTCACATTAGTTGAGAGGGTGGGAGGTTTGGCTCATCGTAACCTCTTGGGGGGAAATTGTTTCCTACACTAGGACTCTCTTATAGATTAAAGATATGTTCAAGAATCTCTTCAAATATTGATACGAGACTGATTACCCTAAAAAATGATTATTGTTTATGTATCTTATATGTGTAGATGATGAGGATATAATATTTGAATCCATCTAAATGTATGAGAGGTTTTTCATCCATTTCAGTTTAAATGGATAACTACTTATGTGTTGAAGTTTTACAACCAGACTCTTCAAAATAATCTTCCATACAAGGATAAAATTAACATTTTGAGGATGGGATTGATCCATTATTAAGCATCTTAATCATCTTGGTTGTTGCAGGAATAAAAACCCATGTAGTTTTTTTAACTTGTGGTGTCTCATGTATTATATAAAGGACATATATGAGTGCTTTGAGGAACCGGGTATTCAAACTCGAGTCTCAGGGTGACATCCTATGTATCCTAATTATGATGAGAATTAGAGTTGTTGATGTTCATTTGGTTTATCAATTCACTAACGGATGATGTAGAATGATAATCCCATGGGAATTATTGGGACCCTATGTTTGAGATGTTGGAGACATGAGATGAATTACAATGAAGTGGGTGCCTATTTGATCTTGGTCCTTACAAAGTCATTCTATATATCATGGACATTGCAGGAATCAGATTTATTGTAGTTTAATCACACCCTTAGGAATAGGCCTAAGGTAGATTCCCTTATATGGGGGAGGTTTATCTCATGACACTTATTGGGACATGCATACTAGAATTTCCTTGGCAGGTGGATATTGGAGATGTGAATGATATGACTATTACAACTCCCTAATACCACATGATCTACGCTCAGTGTAAGAAACAAGGGACAATAAGTATTTAGTCTCACTACATATAAATAAAGGGATTCTATTCTAGGACTGTCCTTGGGAAGTTTAATGTAGATCTCGGGTCTTAGGAAGCATTAGAAATATCATGGTTATGGTAGGAATTAGATTCATCATAGTTAATACATTTATCATTCCATTGATAGATAAGGTAGAGAGATCAACTCATGTGAATGATTGGGTCTCGATGGTTGAAATTACATAGACATGGTTGGACCCACACTGAGGTGGATTCCCATTTTAGTTTGGGAGTGGTATTTATGGAGGCTTTCTATGTATCCTAGTCATGGAAAGAATTAGAGTCCTCATAGTTCAATCGATTGTGGATTATACACTTAACCTAGTTTTTTAATGGTTTACGGTGTAGATGATATGATTATTGAAACTCTCAAATACCACGTGAGCTATGAATGTTGTGATAAATAAGGGATGGAAGGATATCAATTTCATTTCTTGAGGATGTTGGACTTATGTGATGGACTCCTCTTTGGCTATTTTAATATAGAGATCGAACCTCAGGGAGGTGTCTTATGTATCTTGGTTATGGAATGAATTAGAGGAATCATAGTTCCCTTTTTTTAGGATTATACACTAGACATGCCATTATATTTGGGGATTATACACTGATGATGGAAAAGGTCATCAAATCCAGGGATTCCCTATTGACCTATCTTGATTCCCTACATGACAGTGTTAATTTTCCACTTGACATGTCTTGATTTCCTGCACGACGTGTTAGAGAGTGTATTCCTGGAATGTAATCAAGAAAATTGTATGATCCAATTGATTTTTCCTAAGGATGTCACATAATCTGGATGGCATTTATGAAGGTTTTCACATTATAAAAGGTGATTTTTTTGAGGATATCACAAGACCTGAACATTTGGTCCTGGATGCCATCAGAAGACATTGACTTGCTAGTTTAGGGGGGGTGTCACATGATCCAACTAAATTTCCCCAGTGTCATCATAAAGGTTGATTTAAACACTTGAATCATGCTTCAATAATTAATGTGATATGACTTGGAGTGTTTTTTGTGTCTTGAAAGACATTTTTGGAGGGCATCCTGAGACTAAACTGGCATTCCCAAAGGGTGTCGTGAGAGCCAGTTCACATGCCTGAGTGCTATTGTGAGACTTATTTGACATGAATGAGCACTTACATATGGGACATATGACATGTATTAAGAGCACCAAAAGTAAATAATGATGAGCATAGAGTAATCATCAAGACCAGAGCAACATTTCTAGGAGGTTCTATGTGACTTACTTTTACATGTCCAGAGGACTTTGCGTGATCCAAATTGTATGCCAAATGATTATTGCCTAAGGTGGGTGACATGACCTGGTGTTGTCTCATGACTAGAGGGTTCATGAAAAGTGCATGATGATTAGTTTATATGCTTTTTTAAGTATACTATCTTTATAATTATTTCTATTTATATTGTGAATGCCTTAGATTTATTCAATGTTATCTGGTTTTAATTATCAAGTGATCTACCAGGTGTGCGGGGTGTTCTTTGTGTGTCCTCTTAGAAGTCCTTCATGTGATCTATGAGTGATCAAACGAAGTTTCTATGTTAATTTCATGATTTATCCAAATGTTCTAAAATATATTACTTGATGGGAATCTTTCTGGTCACAAGATCTACCACTCCGGGAAATCTATTCTAGAACTGGTGCGTCTAGATGCAAAATAGAATAGCATTTCATTCGGAGAGTAGTGCTTCATTTTTCATGATGGAGTGTGGTATTTATAGGCCTAGATACCCTATTAGTTCAACACATTATGAACCATGTATCATGTGAATCTATGATATAGTCAGTGAAGGGATTCTATGTAAAGCGTCAACGTGAGTATTTGTTGTGGATCACTCCAAGGACATCCCATGATTTTCAATGACCATGAGACCATCCCATAAAAATCTCTTTTATTGGATTATTTCCAATTTTATGGGACTATTTTAATATCTCTAAATTCAAAGGGACATTTATTTTGTTAGGTTGACATGTCCAGGTGTGTTCATGAGATTAGGATGCATATTGAATGGATTTATCATGATCTCAGGTGACTTGTCTGGGACTTTCCACGAGACAAGGATGGCCTGTATAGGGGATATCATGAGATCATCCCTACTTGATGAGGGGTATTTTGAGACCATTTTTCAGGTGTCCATAGCATGTAAAAAATTGGTTTACGACTGCTAGAGGCTCTGGCCTCGACTACTTTTTATTTCCTTTGTTTATTTTACAAATTTTAGGAGTCTTGAGGGATTGAATGAGTAGTATAGAAGACAAATAATCATCCTCTTGGTGATATTTTAGGTGATCAATAATGGTTCTTAGGAGATGTGAAATAATTTCATGGACAATTACATCCATTTATACTTAGGGAACCAACAAGGGAGTATGAGGTCGTCTGGACATCCTGAGGATCTTTGCATGATGAGGTGGCATGCCGGTGGGATTTCGCGAGATGAAGAAGACATTAAAAAGGGTCTCACGGTGTACTTTAGATCTCCATGGGTTTTTTTGTAACATTTATGACAAAAAGTGGATAACCCATTCTCCTCCTTTCATTTCATTTGTACTTTTTACAAAGGCTCTGTGTCTTTTGAGTTTTTTTGATTCTTGTCAAGGAAAATCATTGTCTCTATTGTTGATCCATCACTTGAGTTTTAGGACCAAAAGAGGCCTCCAAATTTTGGACATTTCCTCTTATTTTTTAATGATTTTTGGATTTATTTTTAGTCACCCACCAGTTGAAAAGCTTCAAGGCCTAGTGGAGATTATACAACCACTGTCGTGTGATCACTAGTTGTTCGAGGTGCCTTTGCAAAAGAATAACGAGTTGTCAAAGGAGATTCACATGACAATTATAGGATATATGATACAAAAGAATACTTCATGTGACCTTATGATGGTAATGTTATCACATATCTATTGGAGGTTTATATGATTTGTGATCCTCGACCACCTTCTCATTACATTACGTTTTCAGGGAAAATAATACCCATATCTAGGTATTTATTCCCTTTTGAATTTACTGATTCTCCTTTAGAGGGATTCAACAGAGTCCATTAATAATAAGATATTAAATTATTGAAGAGATTTATGTAATGGTTCATAAATTCTTTCCTTTGGAGTACTTGGGGGACCCTATTTCTCTAGGAAGGTCTAAGATCCATCATTTTGTCTATTTGGTTAACCAAATTAAAATCTAAATAGAAAACCTTAAGAGTAGGTTTATAACCTTTAAGTGGAATGATTAAATTTTTTAATAGTTTTATTTGTTCAATTTCCATACATATCATGAAAGTTCTTTGGGGTCCAAAATAAGTTATCAAGTCCATTGAAATAGTCAAGAATAATTTAATATGGTATTCTCATAGGGAAGGGATATATCACTAGGAATGGTGGGAAAGGATAGATAAAATTTTTTATAAGGGGGTATAAACTAGAGTAATTTCAATGTGTATTTATTCATTCTTTGGGACAAGAATTCTTGGGAGAATTTGGAATGGTGATCGCTTTGGGAAAGAGATATGTGGAAAGAATACCAGTACACTAATACACCTAACTTTCAGTAGCATAGGAAGTCATTAGAGCATTGGAAATGCATAAAAGGACACTTATTAATCCTTTTGTACCATATTATATGGATCATTAGAAAGGGTGAGGTTATTTTTTAAATGATATTTTGGTTGGGACCCCTCTATTCTTTCTCGGTTGTCTGATACTAGACCGTTCTCTCGAGGAGGCAAACATTTTCCCATGGTTCATTTAAGCGATTCTTAATAGTGATAAAATATCCATTAATGATAACATTATTTTTTCTAATGAGAAAATTCTTTGTGTTTATTTCCATCCTATATTGGGTTACTTTAATGTGGAATATATATGAATAAGTTTACATGTAGTTTATGATGGGTAATATTATTCCGAGACGATCTGGTGAAAATGTATCCCTATCAAGTATATTTTTCTTTATTTTAAGATCTTTTACCATCCAATACACATTCAATGTGATGTTTAAAATAAATAAATTAAGATGGAATAAAATTATTGTTGGTTGTTGTTCTCCTAAATCTGAATCAATTTCTTATCTCTTTATTGAAAGATAGTGGGCTGTATTGATGTATAATATATTGGGTGGTTTTTTAAGGCTTGATATTTATTTGGATAATCAACATGAGTTATTGAAATAGGGATTAAAATGATAATGGGGAGGTTAGTGAATTATCTTAATGATTTATTCTCTTTATTGTTGGGTGATGGGTGATTTGGGGGGCTCATAAGAGTGCAATGATCAATAAAAAAAGTAATTCTTTTCTTTGTCTAACAATTCGATTCATGACCCTTATTATGGTGTTAGGTGGGATTTTAAAGTGGGGGGGGGGTATATCTCTTATTTTAAATGCCTCATGAAGAAAACTAATCCTATATATTTTTTCTTCAGTGGGGAAAAATAATTAGGTGTACCATAATAGACCTAAAAATGATTGGAAGTTAAATACTGATGGGTCTTGTAAGGTGGGAGTTATGAGGGGAAGTTGTCTGGTTAGGAACTCTTATGGCTCAGTGGGGGTGTCCATTAGTTCCTTTTAGGGTATGTGAAATTCTCTTCTTTTGGAGTATAAGGATCTTCTAATCAACCTTTTTATTTGAATGCTTTTTAAAATTTGTATCCAAGAGGTTAAGGAAGATTCAGATTTGGCACCCAAATCCCTTAAAAGCTAGGTTTCTCCACACCGGTATATTATTTATTATATAAAATTATGAAAATTAGTTTTAATAATCATATTGAAATCAAACCTATATGATGTGAGTGTAATATATTAGTGGATATTCTAGAATCTCAAGGGCCCCAGGAGGACACTCTAACTTTTTGTTTCTATACCGGTCCACTTCATATTGAGTGCATGAGAATTGTAATAGAAGATGCCTTATATATTCACTAGTTTAGGACACCATTATTTAGGTTTTTTATTTTATAAAATTTAGATTTTTTGTGTGTGAGTTTTAAATAAGGCACTTCTCTATAATTATTATAAATTAAATTGGCACCCTAGTGATACGAAGTTGAATTCGAACCTCATTGACATAACTTGGGAATAGTGGAACCCTTATTATGAGTGGGTGAAGTGGATCCATGATGATATAACATGGATGGGGCTTTAATCAAGTGGTTAGGGGGATCTGAATATACCATTATATGAATGTTTCTATACTACATTGTTTGGTATGGGTCCCTATACCTATGGATGTAAATAAGGTGGAAGTGGGTTTTTATGAATTTTTTAACTATATTAAGCATAGTTCAACCAAATTAATATATCTTTTGTTAAATTTCCAAATGGTTTTGAGCTTGACTGAGCTTATTGGTGGGAAATGAATACTTGGGCATGATACTAGGGGGAATTAATCTCTATCCCATATCTTCATCTTCCAAAAGGTACAAATGGGGAGCCCAAGGGTCCTATTTATAAGAAAATGCAAGAACCTAGGAGAATGTGGGTTTGAAACATAAGTAGGGTAGGCATGTTATCTTTAACAATCAACTTGGGCACAAAATTGTTTATTTTAGGTTGACTTGGGTTCTTGGTTTGGGAGAACCTTAATGGTTGTAAGAAATATCACAGTGCATTCCCTAGAAATATTCATTATCATTTCATGGTATTTATACTTTTTTAAAGTATTCATCATTTTATAAAACAATAGAGTGACAAAAAATTGTCCCCTTGGGATTTTGTCTAATAAGAACCAGGATTATTTAATCTTACGTTTTAGGTAAACTAAGTGTGAATATATTTTTTGGAAAGGGAAAATTTTTTCACTTAAGTATGGATTGGGGATAATTAGTGAGGAAAACTATTCATATTGGTATCTCATTCTAGTTTTATCATGAAATCCAATCTCATAGAACCTATAATTTGTAGGATCTTACCTTCTACACCTCTTTCGTGATGTGAGGGAGAAACCAGAGAGCTCTATTCACCCTAGAGACTCACACTTGTTAAGGTAGGCATGATTTTTATATATTCTCTCTTTACTTGGCTTAATGATTCTATGTGTATAGGTTTTTTGATCCATCTGACTTAGGTGAACTAACTTTGGTGAAGGTATTGGGAAGATTTTTTTGCCGATGCAGATAGGCGATGAGGTTGGATGAAAGAATTTCACGGAATACCTAAGTGAATTACTCAGGTGAAGGATCTCAGAAAACTTATTTATACCTAATTAAATTTCAACACGTGGTACTAATATTTACATATAGTTTACTTAGTGTATTTATCTGGAACACATGATTTATCTTACTGATGAACAAATGGTATTTATTATAAGAAAACAATGACATATACTATGATCGTCACCTTAGATGTTGAGGCCACCGCTCAAATTAAGAAAATTATTGAGACCCTTAGAGTGAGATAACATCATCAATGGAATTATTTCATAACATTTAATTCATGAATCCTGAAAAAAAAATCATCAAGATTACCCCTCATTCAAGATCCATCTATTGTATATGCATGTTATTTTAATAGACATCCTCATCCCAATGCCAAGAAAATACATTCCACACTCTCAGTTCATAGAGTACACAATTGTAACTAGGTCCAACTTTTTTTCCAAGGTATCCTATATCAATGAGGGGGATATAGAATCGTATTCCTGATTCATCACACTGTAGCTTCCCCAGATACATAGAATCACTTATCAGAGTCTCAAACATAATTTTTAAGCTCCATATTTCATATTCCAGCCATCGATTAGGTGAAGGGATGGAAAGATAATTGAGATTTATGATAAAAAAGATGTGTGAATCTAATATGGATGTACATATATTGGGTATGAAAGAAATGATTTGATTTCAAGGATGATCATAAATCAGTTTCCATTTATGATACAAACTTAATTTAGCATCCTTTTTTGTACCAAAAATCTAATTTAGTCCTGTAAATGTGGATCCATTGGATCCTGCAGACCAATAAATTATACATGGAACCTAGGGAAGATATTATCATTTTTTGGGATATATTCTATGTCTACTGGGTACTCATCCTTTTCACCATGTATGATGATTCATTCCTCCAAAGGTGACATGGTAGGATTCTATGAATACACTCATACTAAAACATTAACAATTGAAGATAACCCAAAAAATGGGGAATGATCCCCATCCATGAGATGTTGCCAATTCTGAATTATGGATGAATAAATTCTTAGTGACACATAGTAATATACCAATAAACAAGATCCCAACAAGATTCCCTATAATGAAGAAGTGGGGGTCCTAGGAACATATTGGCTAGTACTAAATCAAGTTCAGTTTGATGAGTTGGGTTATGATATTAAATCAATTATTCCTCTATGAATCCATATGGTGGGAAATATATTGATACGGATGAGAAAATATCTAATTACATTTCATAATTCCCATAGTTGCATAAGGATATGTTTTTTCATTATAGTGGCCCAAATATCATAAAGATAGCCTATGGGAATGGCAGTACCGTTATTGGAAAGTATCCACCACTGAATATTTCAGGTTTATTTTGAAATGCCCCATTTCATATTTTGTGTCTATTTCAAGTGATATGGGGATATATGATATTTCACTTTGATATCTGCACACTCCAAAAATAAACAACATCCCAATATTATGATTTCATCCCTTCATCCAAACTCTCTATGGTATCAGGTCCCTATCCCTGATGTATGGATTAACCACAAGGGTTTTGATTCTCCCATTTAAATTTAACTTCTTCCATTATGGTAACACCCATACCATAATAATTGTTGATTATTGACCCAGAATGCATAATGTCCAGTCATATATGTTGGATGTAATGTACTTCACCTTGGAAACATGGGTGGAGGGATAATTTATCTGTGGGGCTTATGTTCCTTACAAGTTTACATGAAAATTTTGATGTCTGCAACAACCAATCATGTCGCTGCTGATAGACATACAAGAAAAGAAGCATCCAATAGTTTTATGGTAACTATGGGTAATGTTGGATCAATAAGGAACTAAAGATATAATATTGTTTCCTCCTAAAGTGTACATGTTTTTTGAATCTCTGATATGATAATTCTTATATCACTTTGCACCCACCAGGAAATATTTTAGGAAGCATTCCTTGGGTTTTAGTTGAAGTGACATTAGGCCAGGGAAGGTGGACCACCAACAGTCCCAACCAAGAAAAATATAATAAGGAGGATCTAGAGTTATTTGTCCACCACAACAGTGAGATTCATGATAAATAAAAGTCAAGGAACTGGTGAGATCTAAGTATAGGTTGATATGGTTGAGACATCACCATCAATAAGAGGTCCTAACTCTAGTTATATAGACATCCGTTGAGGGGGGAAAGCCTGAAAAATAATTAAAATGAAATTCCCTGAGTCTTATTCAAGTCTAATTATAGGTTTGGAAGAATATTTTAATTATTTATGTATTAAGGATGATCAATTATAGATAACTGGGCCCACATCTACTAAAATATGGCATTTTGGGTGTTACTTCAATCTGACATTCATATTCTAAACCTTGAGGTTGTGATGGGGTATCATGAATTAAACTAAAAATACAACCTTATATATGTGGGGAAATGTATTTTTGAGCTAGATATTCTCAGTTATATAATTGAATACCAAATTCCTACAAAAGGTAGATGAAAGAGATGATGGGTCAAGGAATTGCTGAAGTGGTTGTTAACTGATTCCCCCATGAGTTGGATGAATTTATCAATATTAATGATGAAAGTTTCTAAAATCAGTTATATATATATATATATAATTTTATAGAAAACCTACTCAAACATTATTTTTCATTTCTATTCATAGAAGTTAGAGATAATGACAGAACCATTGATGCCTCAAATATATACCACTACTGGAACACTACTAGAAGCTGAGAAATTGAATCCTCCAAAAGAATGGGAATTCTACCTTGGACAATAACAAATGAAATAATAGGTGGGGAAACATTTTTGGATTTCTTCAACTTATACTTATATTCATGAATGAATTATATAAACTACTACAGTTAGAAATGAAACACAAACATAGGGAAAATTCATTGGCGAACCACATCTTCCATCATGAATAGTTTCTGATCAATCTTTTATTTGTTTGGCACTTATATGTGAGTATTTGGATGCTGAAATTTAATTTGATCAACTATATATTAAATCTATACAACCTCACTTAATGTATTTTCTAAAAGTCCCACTTATACTTAAGGTGGTATCCTTAGCGTGTCTTAGACTTTTGATACTGTAAGGACCCAAAGTTTTTCAATGTAAATTACCTTCTTATAAATATGTCATAAAATAAAATTAAAACACAACATAATGAACTAATAAGTGATATGTGATCTTTAAACCTAAGTTTGTCACTTCTGTATTGGGAATTTTGAAAATCTGACATACACGGTTGTGTTCAAGATGATTTTTGGAGTCTAATAAAATAAAAATACTTTTTGATGAATAGTAACCTACCTATATGAATAATAACATAACCTTATGAATAGTGATATACCCTAATGAATAGTTACCTTAACTATGATAGTATAAAAATAATATTCATGTGAAAGTATGATGTACCTATATTTTTGAATAAGTAAATGAATGTTTTAAAACTGGTTTTTTAATAATAAATTATGATTTTAATTCAATATTAAATTAATCATATTTAAAAATTTATTTTTAAAAAATGGACTTCATTTTTATATTCTACACATCAAAAAATGGTTGGGGAAAATTTTTGGGATTTTTCTAAAACTGTGGAATTTTTGGTGAATAGTAAAATACATTAATTTACTGTATAAATACATTATAATTTAAACTCACTATTCCGGACATCAAAAGTGATGTAAGCACCCAAATATCAAACTCACATTCCCTTTTTACTATTATTGGTCATTTAAGACTCACTATTCCTTGTCTTAGGGGAAATTAGTAAACTAATGAATTTTATATTAAGGAAACCCCTCTCCCCTCCACTATAAATACCACCCTTCACACTCTCATTTCCTTGCACCTATAAAGCGTAAAGCCTTGTCTAAAATCTACCCAAACATATTCCCTATCTCCTCACCCAATTCCAAGATCTGTTGGTCTCATCAAAAGGTGAAAATTAGGCCTCTTAATAAGGATCTCAAGAGGAGGATTCAAGAGGTAATTTCCCTTCCTCTTTCCTTTAATTTCCTTTCAATTTCAAGTTCTTTTCTTATTCTCTCCCCAACTATCATTGTCCAAATGGTATTTTACAACTATAACATAAATATACTTTAAGTTTATGATACTAATGGGATATTATATCATCCAACTCCCTTTCTCCTATTCTTTTTATTTTATTAAAGAGAACGTTGTTCGTGAGGTGTTAATTTATCACCTTCAAGAACGACATGTCTTCTTCTTCCATTTCTACAATCATATCTAGTAATGAAACCATTTTTATGGTTGAACCTGAAAATGTTATATTCATTATGTACTATTTAATGTTCTAGAACTAACTTATGTACATATTACTAAGTGATAAATTAAAACAAGTTCTTTGTGATCGAAAAACCGCCCAAATTAACCCAAATAATCATCATTTAATTTTTATCTAATGATTCATCCACATGGTATATAATATAATTCATTATAAGATAATTTTAAATTCTGTAATTTCATTAATAACATGTAATATCATTTCTGTATGTTTAACCATGTTCTACTCGAACTCTCATTTAAGAATACGAGTTAACCACTCAAGAAGACCATAAAAATGAACATTCTCGAACAAAGTTTTTAAACACTATAACTCATAAAAAGGACCATAAAATGACATAATGAAACCAAAATGAACCCTATTAATGTATAAAAGGTTATTTAATTTCTAATTAATGAATATAATGTCATTATATAGAAAATTAAAGAGAAGGAAGCGTTCGGATACAAGGTGAGGGGAAATTCTCGAACCCAAATTTAATCCATCGGTTTCTCCCTCTTTCACTCCATTTTTGATATGGTTACTCCTAAAAAATCATTTTTTTATCATTTTATTTATTTTTATATGTTATAAATGTTTACCACTATTGTTTATGACAAACAAATTTTTTTCCCAAAGAACTCTTCTTTTAAGAACTCACCTTTTACTTCTCATTCAAGGTTGATGGTTCATGTATCAAGTATGTTATTCCCTCTTTGTTTTTTGAATACAAACATTATGAATGTGTTCTTATGAGATGAAAACCATTCATTTCCATGGGTTAGTTATGTTCATTATTGACATATGTTCAATGTGTGATGCATGATAATGATAATATTATGATGTGATGGGTGCACCTGGAATTATATAGCGCAATGTGAATGTTTCAATGTGACGGGTGCACTCGGAATTATACAGTGCTCCAATGCATTGGGTAAAGTTATGAATCTCATGAGTAAATGTGAAATGATGTTGACAAGATTCTAGCTTTGTTCACAATTATGTGTGGTAGTTAACCACTAAGAAATGATGTTTCATTTTTACGCATTTCCACACTTCTAGTATTTTATTTATGCTTCCTCTTGTGTTCATGATATTTTTCCCATGTTATGATTATGATCACCCCATGCTATATTGTTCTTATATACCCTCTTACTGGGCTTTTAGCTCACCCCTTTTGATGTTTATCCTCAGGTGGCTACATGTACTAAGGAGAGGCCATGTTCCGATAAGAAGCTAGAGAAGAAGAAATTAAATAAATGTTTATGCTTGATGATGTAATTGCTATGTATGGTCCAAGTTTTCCCAAGAAACTAAACCTTTGTATCCTCTATTTGTAACAATATTATGTTGTTGTTTTTTTAAAATAATGTACTAGTAATGTATGAAAAGGTTGGGTCTCTATATTTGGTATTAGAGGCAAGGTTTAGTTAATTTAGGAATTAGGATTAGTGAACCCTAAAGAAAACCTCTAGCATGAGACTAAGTACAAATATGCACACAAGAATACATACATAGGGATACCATATGTTATACGTTTAGTATAAATTGTGCAGATTAATAAGTTATTTATTCATGACTTGTTGACTTCTGTTTTTCTCTAACCTTTTCTATTTTAGAAAATGGTGGGAACTAGGAGAAACGAGGCCAACAACTCATGCGAGGGCCAATGCAACAATTTCTCAAACGGAATCCTTGATGATTTGGGAGGTAGAGTTCATAACTTCATGGTGATGCTTACCCAATTATCTCAGGTTATGAACAATACCCATAATAATGGGTGACATCCTCCTTCAACAAAGAGAGAGCAACTGGCTATCAAATGTTTTATGTGGCAACAACCACCGACGTTTAGTGGATATTCTGATCCTCTAGTTGTGGAACAGTGGGTCAACTCCCTGGAGAAGATATTTTCTGTGCTTTAATGTTCTGAGATAGACAAGGTGACTCTATCCATTTATCATCTAGATGGAGAGGTCGATCAATGGTGGGATTTGATTAAGAAAACCAAGCCAAGGGAGGAAATTGAAGAGATGGAATGGGAAGTCTTTAAGATCATGTTTCGTAATATGTATTTCCCACGAACTCTTTGCATAAATATGGAGAGAGAATTCATAGAGATCAATAAAATAGGGGAATCTGTGAGAACCTATGAATTGAATTTCACAATGCTTTCAAGGTACGCTTTGGGTTTTGTTATCAACAATGATAGAAAAATAGATATATTTTTTAGTGGATTAAAACAACACCATCGAAAGGCTCTTACAATTCGAGACTTCGGGAGTTATGAATAAGTTGTTTGGTGTGCTCTCAAAGTGGATATGGAGTTTAGAGAATTTTCCCACATATATGGTGATAATAAAAAAAAGTTGGAGTTTCAAGCCTATGGATCTAATGATAAAGGTGGGAAAAAACTCAATGACCCACATGCCAAAAATGTGGGAAGTTGCACCATAGGAACTACCTTAAAGGAACAATGAAATGGTTCATGTGTGGGAAATAATGACATCATGATCAAGAGTGTCGAAAATATATAAAAAAGAAGGATAATGTAGCGGAAGAAAGGATAGAACCACCCATGGTAAAATGCTACAACTATAGGGAGCTAGGGAATTATGAAAGCCAGTGCACTAAAACCTCGAGTTCTCAAGGGTAATCAGCATCAGCAACCACCAAAGCCAAAGGAACAAGGGAAGGATTATTCCATCACTACTGTGGAAGTGGATCAAGATAATGAAGTCACACAAGGTACACTTCTTATTCACTCAGGAATGGCAAAAGTCTTATTTGATTCTGGTTCTTTGAATTCCTTTATATCTTGTAAGTTTTCTAGAACTATTGAATTGAAACCCCAAACCCTTGAAGTAGAGATGTCTATAAAAACAGCAAGTGGTGAAATCATTACAACCTAAGTGTTTGAATCTTCTCTTATCGGCGTATGTGGGAATATTCTTCTGAAAAATCTCATAATACTTCCCTTGGTGGAATTCGACGCTATCAAGGGAATGGATTGGCTCTCATTATATAGAGAACATATGAACTAGTGGGAAAAGGAAATATCTTTTCATATTCTGAACCATCCCATCCTCCTCTACAAATTCAAGGAAGATCATGAATATCCTTTGAAAAATCCTTCATCTATGTGGATGCTTATTCCCTAAGAAGAATAACACATCTCCCAAATGGTTGAGTCAAAGGACGGTGCCAACCCTGTAGAAATGCCCATTTTGAGGGAATACAATGATGTATTTCCCGAAGAGTTACCCAAAATTCCCATGGATCGTGAGGTATATTTCTCAATTGAACTTATAACCGGAGATACTCCCATCTTAAAGTATCCTTATAGGAAGGCTCCTATCAAACAGGAGGAGTTAAATAAGCAGCTGCAAGAGAATTTGGACAAAAGGTTCATACACCCCAGTGCATCACCATGGGGTATGCCATTGATCTTTGTGAAGAAGAAGGATGAAAAAATATGGTTGTGTATTGATTATCAGAAACTCAACAAGATCACCATAATGAACAAGTATCCTCTTCCAAGGATTGATGAGTTGTTCGATTAGTTAAGAGGAGCTCAATACTTCTCAAAGGTGGATCTTCGTTTCGAATATCATTAGTTAAAGGTGAAAAAGGAAGATATTCAAAATACTTCCTTCCGTACAAGGTATAGGCACTATGAGTTTCTGGTGATGCCCTTCGGACTAACTAATGCCCCTGAAATATTTATGGATTTGATGAATAGATTCTTTAGACATTACCTCAAAAAATTTGTGGTAGTTTTTATGGATTATATTTTCATTTACTCTAAGAGTGAGGAGGAACATGAAGTACATATAAGACTTGTGTTGGAGACATTGAAAAAGGAAAAGTTGTACGCAAAGTTCTGAAAGTGTTCCTTTTGGATGAATCAAGTCACATTCTTGGGACATATGATCACAAGTGAGGGAATTTCTATGGATCCTTCAAAGACAAAGGTGATTGAGAAATTACCCAGGCCCTCTAGTGTCACAAAAATCCACAGTTTTTTTGGATTAGCTGGGTACAACCGACGTTTTGTGAGAAACTTATCATGATTGTCAAGCCTACTAACTATATAAACTAGGAAAGGGGTAAAGTATGTATGGATGCAAGAATGTGAGGGAAGGTTCAAGGAGCTAAAGAGAAGGTCGATCACTGCACCTATACTCACACTACTGAAAAGTGGAGAAAGTTTTGTGATATACAGTGATGCTTCAAAGAAAGGCTTGGGTTGTGTACTCATGCAAAATGATAATGTGATAGCCTATGCCTTATTACAGTTGAATATCCATGAGCCGAACTACCCGGCACATGATCTAGAGTTGGAAGCTGTGATTTTTTCCTTGAAAATCTGACATCACTACCTTTATGGAATCTGGAAGCACTACCATTATGGTGTGAAGGGGGACATATACACCTAACACAAGATCCTAGAGAATATATTCATACAAAAACAGCTCAACATGCGTCAAAGGAGATGTTTATAGCTAATCAAGGATTACAATTGCTCTATTCACTACCATCCTGGAAAGGTGAACAAAGTAGCTGATGTTATAAGAAGAAAAGAACCCAATACTCTATCCATGTTACGGATTGAGAAAGACCCTATCTTCTTAGATATGTAAAGGATGGATTTGGAAATCATAAGGGAAGGTGATACATCCTACCTTGCCCAAATGATTTCGTAACCACCCATCCAAGAGAAGATTAAGGAAGCACAAAGGGATGATGTGGATATATAAAAGATGGTGAATGGAGTAAAGGAAGGGAAGCTGCAAGAGTTCCATATCGACGATGATGGTGTGATTCAGTTTGGAATGCGGCTTTGTGTTCCTTCATCACCCGGGATAAAGAAGGAGCTATTAGACAATGCACATAGCTCAACTTTCTCTATCCATCCTAGGAGTACCAAGATGTATCATGATCTCCGATAACACTTCTGCTAGGATAACATGAAGAAGAAGATTGCGGAATATATATCGAGAATCTTGGTATGTCAGCAAGTTAAAGCAGAGTGACAAAAGTCCAAAGGGATGATGCATCCATTTCCTATACCCATGTGAAAATGGGAAAATGTTATTATGGACTTTGTCAGGGGTCTCCTGAATATGTCGAAGGGAAATAATGCAATATGGGTTGTGGTTGACCGAATCACCAAGAATTACCATTTTATCGCTATTCGGGAAGATCTCTCACCTGAAAAACATGCAAATATATATGTGAATTAAGTGGTGAGACTGCATGGTGTTCCACTCTCAATTTTCTCTGACTGTGATCCAAGGTTCACATCTAAATTATGGAGGAGACTTCAACATTCTTTGAGTACTGAATTAAATTTCAGCACAACCTATCACCCCCAAACTGTTGGCTAGTCTGAAAAGACTATTCAGATGCTTGAATATATACTAAGAGTTTGCTCTCTATAATTCAAAGGTGGATGGGATTAACATCTCCCATTGGTTGACTCCTCATACAACAATAGCTTCCACTTGAGTATTCAGATGGCTCCATATGAAGCTTTTTATAGAAAGCGATGTAGAAATCTAACCTGTCGGGATGAAGTTAGAGAAAGAAAGCTACTTGGACCCGATATTGTGAAAGAGATGACAGAGAAGGTTCAAGTCATCCAAAAACACATCAAAGCTACTCAATGTCGGAAAAATAGCTATGCTGACAACTGTCGAAGGGAAATGGAGTTCAACGTTGGAGATAAAGTCTTCCTTTGAATATCACCATGGAAGAGAGTCATGTGGTTTGGAATGAAAGGGAAGCTAAGCCCAAGGTACATTGGCCACTTTGAGATCCTTGACCACATAAGAGATGTGGCCTATCGGCTTGCACTTCCACCAAATATGGCTCATGTTCCTGATGTGTTTCATGTATCACTCCTGAGGAAATACATACCGGACCCCTCACATGTACTAAACTGATAGGTGGTACAACTGAAAGATGATCTCTCTTATGAGGATCAACCAGTAGTGATTCTGGACTAGAGATATAAGGTTTTATGCAACAATAAAACCCTCCTTTTCAATGTGTTTTGGAGGAACCATAAGTTTTAAGAATCTACTTGGGAACCGGAAGAGGCGATGAAGGAGAAGTACCCTCACCTGTTTGTGTAAATTGAAATTTCGAGGGTGAAATTTCATAAGGGGTGAAGAATGTAACGACCCAAAGTTTTTAAATGGAAATTCCCTTCTTATAAAATTGTCATAAAATCACATGAAAACACACCAAAATGAACTAATAAGTTCTAATTTACCTTTAAACATATGTTTTTCACTTTTGTATTGGGAATTTTGAAAATCTGACAAACATGGTTTTTTTCAAGATGATTTTCGGAGTCTAATAAAACAAAAATAATTTTTGGTGAATAGTAACCTACCCTTATGAATTATAACATACCCTTATTAATATTGATATACCCTAATTAATAGTAACCTTACCTATGATAGTATAAAAATAATATTCAAGTGAAAGTATGATGTACCTATATTTTATAATAAGTAAATAAATGTTTTAAAACCGGGTTTTTAATAATAAATTATGATTTTAATTAAATATTAAATTCATCATATTTAGAATAATATTTTTTAAAAATGGACTTTGTTTTTCGATTATACACCTTGAAAAATGGTTGGGGTAAATTTTTGGGATTTTTCTGAAATACTTGAATTTTTGGTGAATAGTAAAATACATTAATTTAACGTATAAATACATTATAATTTAAACTCACTATTACTGACATCCAAAGTGATTTAAGCACTCAAATATCGAACTCACATGCCCTATTTACTATTATTGGTCATTTAAGACTCATTATTCCTTGTCTTAGGGGAAATTAATAAACTAATGAATTTTATATTAAGGAAACCCCTCTCCCCTCCACTATAAATACTACCCTTCACACCCTCATATCCTCACACCTCTCAAGCTTGAATACTTGTCTACACTTTTCCCAAACATCTTCCCTATCCCATTCCCCACGTCCAAGAGCTTCTGGTCTCATCAAAAGACCATTCTTAGGCCCCTAAAGGAGGATCTCAATAGGAGGATTCAAGAGGCAATTTCCCTTCCACTTTCCTTTAATTTCCTTTCAATTTCAAGTTATTTTCTTATTCTCTTCCCACCTATCTTTGTACAAATGGTATGGTAACTCTAGAAACATACATATACTGGAATTTTATGATAATAATGGGATATTATATCATCCAACCCTCTTTCTCTTCTTCTTTTTATTTTATTAAAGAGAACGTTGTTTGTGAGGTGTTAATTCAACACCTTCAAGAACGACATGTCTTTTTCTTCCATTTCTACCTTCAGATCTGGTCATGAAAATATTTTTATATTTGAAATGGAATATTTTATATGTATTATTACCTATTTAAGTTTATTGAACTAACTTGTGTACATATTACTAAGTGATAAATTAAAACAAGTTCTTTGTGATCGAAAAACCGCCCAAATTAACCCAAACAATCATCATTTAATTTTTATCTAATGATTTATCCACATGGTATATAATATAATTAATTATATGAAAATTTTAAATTCTAGAATTTTATTAATAACATGTAATATCAGTTCTTTATTTTTACCCATGTTCTACCCGAACATTCATTTAAGAAAAAGAGTTAACCACTCAAGAAGACCATAAAAATGAACATTCCCGAAGAATGTTTTTAAACCCTATAACTCACCAAAAGGCCCATAAAATGAAATAATGAATCCAAAATTAATTCTATTAATTTATAAAAGGTTTTTTAATTTCTAATTAATTAATTTAATTTCATTATACATGATATTAAATAGAAGTAAGCGTTCAGATATAAGGTGAGGGGAAATTCTCGAACCCAAATTTCTTCCATCAGGTTCTCCCTATTTCACTCCATTTTTGATATGTTTACTCCAAAAAAATCATTTTTTCATCATTTCCTTTACGTTTTTAGGATATAAATGTTAACCGCTATTTTTTATTTCAGTCAAAAAAATTTCCAAAAGAACTCCTCTTTTAAGAACTCAGATTTTACTTCTCATTCAAGGTTGATGGTTCTTGTATCAAGTATGTTATTCCCTCATTGTTTTTGGAACCCAAAGTTTATGAATGTGTTCTTATGAGATGAAACCCATTCCTTTCCATGGTTAGTTATGTTCATTATTGACCTATGTTCTATGTGGAATTCATGATAATGATAATATTATGATGTGATGGGTGCTCCCGGTATTATATAGTGCAATATGAATGTTTGAATGTGACGGGTGCGTCTGGAATTATACAGCACTCCAATGCCTTGGGTAAAGTGATGAATCTCATGAGTAAATGTGAAATTATGTGGACAAGATTCTATCTTTTTTCACAATTATGTTTGGTAGTTAACCACTAAGACACGATGTTTCATTTTTATGCATTTCCACACTTCTAGTCTTTTATTTATGCTTCCACTTATGTTCATGATCTCTTTACCATGTTATGATTATGCTCACCCCATCCTATATTGTTCTTATCTATCCTAGTACTGGGATTTTAGCTCAACCATTTTGATGTATATCCTCAGGTGGCTACAAGTACTAAGGATAGGTCAAGTTCCAATAAGACGCTAGAGAAGAAGAAATTAAATAAATGTTTATGCTTGATGATGTAATTGCTATGTATGGTCCTAGTTTTCCCAAGACACTAAACCTTTATATCCTTTATTTGTAATACTATTGTGTTGTTTATCTTAAAATAATGTAATAGTAATGTAAGAAAATTTTGGGTCGCTATAAATACTATGACCGCTATATCCTTGGCAGTGGAAGCACCTATTGTGATTGTTCTACCCACTCTTATCAACAAGGTAGGATATAGTTAAGCTATGGAAACTGATTTTATTTGTGATGTTTTGAAAAAATAATGACCACTATTTCTATTAAAAGTGTTTCTTATGTTCTTAGGGGATATGAGGATAACAAGGGATGGTTTTTGAAACATTAACAAACAAAACTCCCTAGGCGATCCCATAAACTTCAAAAAGGAACCGAAAGAACATAAGTTTATTCAATTTTTTTGACAACCCTTATATATGATTTTATAATATTAAATTTATTTACTATGAATATTCATTGGTAGTACGAACACTAGAAATGGAAACCCCACTGGGCCTAGAAAAGGGTGACTATGAATTTCCTTCATTTCACCCAATAATTTCTCCCTAACAGATTAAGGAGGTAGTCATCATAGAGGGTGTATAGGCTTCAATGGTGGATGAAAATGATCTTTTAGAACCTAAAATTGTGATCAAATCAATGGTTGATGTTTTCCTTTCTATTAATGACGATTAACCTATTGTAGATGGAATTGATGTGGATCTACCAATTAGAGTAACACTAGTCACATATACCAATACATCATCCAAGAGGGATGAGAATCCATATTAACTTTCATTAACTTTGGAATAGACTGATTAACATGTACATCTAATATCATTAATAGTACTACAATAAAAAAATCAATTTCTTCCACTATATAATTTCCCCACTCCCATGACTGAGTAGCTAGAGCATACATAGGCTAGGTCCATCTCATCACGAATCAGATTAGAAGGTATTGTCCTATACTTCTCCATGACATACTTGAACCCAAAATATGTCACAATTTTTTGGATTTACTCTATAATAGACCAAGTTTCATTAAACATCCATTGTACTTAGGATCAATATGCTTAGAAGATTACTTGTAATTTATTATTTGAGACTTCCCTAGTTTATATGTGTATAAAGTTCCAGTAAAATCAATAAAAATGACTATTTTGGGAAGTGGTGGTTTTATCTTCCAAGATATCCATGCTACATTAAATGAAATGATTCAGGAACTAGATATTATAGGATAGGATGAGGTGTTCCTCTTAGAGTCTGAATTAACCTCATACACTACCAAACTTCGAGCTACTATACATAAACAACAATCTCATAATGATGCAATGAAATCAGAATAACAATCCCTAGATGATGATGGAGTTTCACCCATAAACCAAATCAAGTAAGAGTTTCATGCTGATAATGAAAAACTAAAAGGATGAAAAAAGTTTCTTTAATATTCTCATATCAAGGAGAAGAAGGTGACCACTGACACAGCGAGTCTCCACCCTATAGAGGAAGCTAAAATTGAAAGGTTAGAGAATCTTCAGAATATTTTTTATCAATCTCAATGATCTATTGGAAGTCTCTGAAACTCTTTTGAAGGAATTTTATAATGTATCACCATCCTGAATAGAGACTCTAACCTATGTAAATCCCCCAGATTTTTGTGTGTGTGAAAATTAATGATTTTTTTCAATTTTTTCCCATCTCTCATATTTTATCTTCTATTTTAAATAACATCATAGTGACCTATGAAGCTCTAGAATGTAAATATCAAGAAAACCTGAATCCACTAAAACATAGAATTTGGCATGAGTTAAATCAATAATGATTCTCAAACATTTGATTCAGGACGAGTTCTTACTAGGTGTGGCTCATGGATGGGTATAGGAATAAAAACCATCATCGTAAAACTAATGTTAGTCTACTAGGTTGTCGAATAATTTCCTCATGGGAATGGATTACATATGGTTAAATACATACACATAATTATTTTAACACTAGAGTTGGTCTATTAATTTGTGGAATGATTTCACCCTGGGAGTCACTAATGGACGTGTATGGGAAGAGACACCATCATCATAACACTAGATTTTTACTATTATAATGTGGATGGATATGAGTCAATGTGATAAAGATCAAAAAGGGGTGATTTTGTATTGATGATTTAAACATTGTAGAGGGTTCAAACACACCTTAGTCACATTTTTTTGATTTTTTTCATGAATATCATAACTAATATTTCATTATACAAGGATTTATCTAATTTTTTCCTAGGACTATGATCCTAGTGGGAATTAATTGAATTTTTCTATGACCATATGGTAAACTTATCAAGGTTTTAATCTACTTCTTTTATCACTATAAAATTTTCATAATATTTATATGGGGGAATATTTGGAAGTAGGAACTTGGATTTTTCCATGTTTGTACTTTAAAATTTTTTATCCTAATAAGTTTTGTACTTATTTATTTTCTTAAAACTCAATTTTTCATAGACCCAAAGAGATTCATGTATAGAGATAAGAGTCTCAAATTTTTACTAGGTCTCTTTTTGTGGGTTTCCAACCTAGTGAGTTTTATGTATCTTTAATTAGATAGTTTAGGTCTTTTTTAGAATATATTAGTTTTTACTTAAGGCCAAACAGTTTAGACTAAAAGTGAGATGGTCTAAACTACAACCTAGGAACAAATCCAATATTAATAGAGGTCCCAACATCTGAAATGTTGATGATCTTGAAGAATTTTTCAGGAATTGTTTGGTCATCAAGCTATGACCTGTGGTTACTGATTTTTTAGGTCACACAACTTTATCCATATATTTTTATAGTCTAAGGTCTCATATATTTGACCAAAGTAGTGAGATTGTCTATATATAAAGATAAATACCGAATTGACTTGAATAGATGATCCATTACTAATATATACAACCTCAATGGTGGGTACATACAGTCTAAGTTAATAATGCTTAGACCATTGTGTAGTGTGGTTTTTAGGTCATGTGATGAGGACCGAATACCTATAAGAAATTTAACAAAATAATAATCTTAACTAAAGTCTTTGGGATTTAAAAAATTAATAATAAAATCATGTAATTTATAACTTTATAAGATATGTTCACTCATATGTGAAAGGTTATAAGAATAATATGTCATAAGATCTCTTTGAAGGATGGTACTATGCATGAATGTTTAACATCATGGGTATTTTGATATAGTTAAATAGTTCAGTTATTGATGGTGTTAATAATAACATAAGAATTAATGAATCAACTGGAAATAAAGATTGATGGGATTAGGTTGAAAATTATTAATAATAGTAACCAATTCCGCACTGTCACTAATTTGATCATGGGGTTAAGAGGAACCTTTCCTTCGGAACCAAAACATCATCAAGGGGTTACTTCATATGATCAAAGTAAATTGTTCTATTCACCATTAAATTATGGGTCTATTTAGAAAAATAAACCCTTCTTACCAATATTTATATAAATAATAGAATAAATAAGAATAACTAATTCAAGGTAATGGGATTCCAAGAGGAGTATCTCAAATCAAGGAATTTAGTTGGGGTTGATTCAAGAATTAAATATATTGAAGTGGATTCATGAATAAAAAAAATATTCAAGGAGGGTTTAAGTACCCAAAAGTTATTCCATAGTGTATTGAACACATTCTCAGGGTGAAGGGATACAACATGAAATTATTTAGTTCACAATCATATAAAGGGATGACCTACTCAATGAGAAGAGGTTTTATTTATATGAATGATAATGTACCAATAACACATCTTAATTTTAGTTAAATGGGGAAAGGAAGATCTTATATAACTTTTTCTTTGACCATTAGAGTCTAGGAAATATAAGTTTACTTTTTCTAGGGCCACATTTGGTCCCTAAAAATTTTATTCCTTTCTCATTTTACACTCCAATTTTTCCTAATTACTATAGGGGAGTGAATTGTTAAGAAAATGTTTAAATTTTAATTAGTCAACCCTTTATAGGTTTTTAGCATGATTTGACTTTGTGCATATTTTTATTTTCAATATAATTTATTTTAATTTATACCATAAATGGATGATGTTTTTGGTAATATAGATTTGACTAAAGGATGAGATAGTCTTTGTAGGAAAAGGGTAAGGTAGATTCAATGTGAATGAGATATCATGACACTACTATAGTCCATCTCAAAAATTGATTCAAACTATTTAAATTCATGATTCATGGATAATAAAATGAGATTTATGTTTGTGGTTGGGCCTATGGTTATAGATCTGGGCATCGGTATGTATATTTTATCAAAATGGGTAAAGACACATGTAGTTATTATAGATATATTTCCTTTATAAATCTAGATCATATATAAGAAAATTTGTATTTTCCTCTTCTGTTGAGAATTCAAACTAGGAGGGGTTCCATAGTTGATCCCAGAATATTGTCCTTGTATAGAGATAGGGTAAGTAACCTGATTGAAATATTGGGAAGCCCTAAATTACTAAGATATATTTTCACTTGTGGGGAACTTAATCATATAACTTTTCTATAGGATACCCCCATGGAAGGTAAAATAACATAGATCATGTTATCATGTCAGAAAATGGGGACATATATAATAGATCATGCTATATAGTTTAAATTCTTATGGGGTAGACCATATGCTATGAATATTAATGTCATGTGAAAATAAATTAATCTATGTAGTCTACTATCTTTTTTTAGGATGAAAATTGTGTTGGTAAATTTTTTCCTTGGTGAAAATTGAGATATGTGTAAAAAATGTGTGGTGATAATTATTACATAGATCTAGATATCATTTAAGAAAAAGTGGGTTAAATGTATAAGAGATTATTGAATGTGTTCAAGATAATAGATTCATGCATCACCATATATATTGTTTAAAAGGGAATCATGTCACACATAGTTATTATATAAAGGATGAAACATGATGTTGATGAGTGAGGGGATCACTACCATTGAATGATTGGTATGAATTTTGTGGCTAGATTCTGGGGGTTGTATATCACTATTAATTATGAAGTAAAATGAATCTATTCATATGTAATTATTTTGATATAGTGGTGAATTTTACCTAAGTGGATGTAGAAACATTAATTTAGAGGACATACACTAATAAATCTTACATTGATGAGGCTCTCATTTAAATAAAACATCCATTAAACATGATGTATATAATATATATCAATTAATATGATCATTACAAACCTCCAATACCACATGATTCATGATTAGTGTGAGAAACAAGAGGCGATTTGAAGATAAATAATGTATCATATAAACATAGGGAGGGGGAAGATGAAATCAACCATCATGGAATCTTATATCACGTGACACTATTATGAGGGATATTTACTTTAATAGAATAATTCCATGATGAGAGTGTTCTTTACATTAAAGTCATGTGATGAGGGACTCAATACCATGCAGTTTATAGTCATAGATCTTGGATGTTGGTGCTATTTAGTTTAAGGTAATGCGGCTCCTACCCTGAATATTTAATTTGATGTCGTATAGTGAGAAACATGTTATGTAGTTTTATTTTTTGAGAATGTGATGAAGTCCATGATGTTTAACATCATGTTTTAGGGAAAGTTTCATGTTTTTTTACATCATGTGACTAGGATACTATCCATGTAGTTCATTTTCATGTTTCAGGGACATTTTTTTGTAGTTCTATTTCATGTGACTTGGATGTTGTCCATACAATTTAACATTGTGTTGTGGGTATATTGTTGTATAGTTTTATGTCAAGCGAATACAATGATGGGTGAAAATTTTAATGGAATCTTATGTGGATACTCTCATGATGTTTTATTCTATGAAAATAGTATGTTGTCTACATAGTTTAATGTCATACTGTGGGGATGTTATGAACTTGATGTGAGGTTATATATATATATTATTTAGGAATATTGAATTGGTTTCAGGCATGATACTCTCTCAATAAATGGTAATTAGGGAGTAATATATATTTTAATAGACAATGTGTATGATGTAAGGTCCCTCCCACTTTGGATTGAGATTTGGATGCTTCTTTCTTGGCATCAGAAAAGTTCTGGGAACCAATTCCATATTACCTAGAGGAATGAGAATAGGTGAAATTTATTATTGAATGCCCATTTAACTCAGTTTTGATGGATCTCAAGGTTGTTTAGTGTGTGAAATCTTTTCCCATGGATCCACTCTAGCACATCCAGTTTCTTCTAAGACTATTCATCTTTTTGAAACTAGTTTTAGAGAGAGATGAATAGAAAGAGAACATGGAATTCAATGGGAAGGAATTACTCAATTATATATATAAGAAATTTTTGGGTTTCTTGTATAACAATACATGTTGTGGTGTAATAATCCCTCAAATCATGTAAGAGTTTTCCAGAACATTTTTTTGTCTTTATCCAATATCTTCTAGAGTTTGTTATATATAGTATTGTTAAAAGACATTATTTATACATTTACCACCGGTAATTTGGTTTTACTTAACAAATTTCATGATACTCTTTGTCCCGACTTCCTTGGGGAACATATCCTTGTCTCATTTAAAGAATTAGTTAGTGTAAGTAACGATGTAGTTAAATTGTCAGTCTGTGGATTAAGGATTTGGGCCCATGACATATATACCCTAAACATAAATGCCCATGAATATTTTTTAGAATGAAATAAATTCAAGGGTTTATTGATGAATAAGAAATTAATCATGAAATAATGGAACTTACTGGTTAACTTCACACATTCTTGTGTAATTGATGAAAAAAAGTATCCAAGCCTTTTTATTTGGTGATAGTGCTTGTTTGATAATTGATAAGAATCATAGAAGACAATATGTCATTCTTATATAGTATTCAAGGTTTACCCTCCTTCAATTCATCTGATGAGGATTATATGAAATCCTAATTTATAGAGGACTTTCTAAGAATTTATGTTATTTTAAAGAATATAGTTTACTACCCAACATCAAATTTACTATTTTTGACTTGGTATGATGGAGGAAATTGGAAATAAATAATTTATTATTGGAGATACTAATAAAATTATAGTATAATTTGGTGAGGATATCAACTCACCTTACTTAGGGGTGGTATTTATCTCATTTACATCCTCTGTGGTATTATTGATGAAAAGAGATACCACCCTATGATATATGATGATTTTAACATTCTCATCATGGTTATGATCTTCTAGGGGTTTGGATGTGTCATCCAGTGCATTAGTACAGGATTTTTGTGAATTTATAATATAAGAAAATGGTGGATTGATGGGTAATTCTGTCATAAATCATCATACATAATCAAATAAGTAAATCATTTCATCCGCTTAATGAAATATTAACTATTAGACTTTTTAATAACCAACTTTAAATCACGATTGAATATAATTTGGGCAAACAATATTTGAAGAGATAATTCCAAGACTCAATTGAGTGATTAGTATTATATTTCATTTTTTGTTCAACCTTATGACAATAGGAAGGATTATGGTAAGACTTCATTTACTATAGAGATGAGGATACTTCCTTGGAAAACATTGTTGTGTTTTTGGATTTACATTATTCTTCCTATTGGTATTATGTATGTGTTATCATAATTCATCTTTCATGTCTTGGTAGTGTCATTAATAGATAACACCTCTTCATCTGGAAAATTTGTATCCACATGCATGCTTTATCAAATGTGATGTTCCATAATAATGTCTTCAAATGCTTTCCATTTAGGTACCAGGATTCCATAATAATGAAATAATTGATGAGATTATCAATATTGTCTTTGGCCATGGTAGTATGAGTCACATTCACTCTCTTGGATACCTAATTGTATCAATGGTGATCCTAAAATAGTCCTTAATAATGTGTTGAAACTTCAGGATCAAGTACAAGAATATAAAATCAATTCTAAGAGAAAACATCTTTGTGGTGCTTCAAGAAGGAAATGTATCTCTTTCTTTTCAAAAGACACAGCAGTACTGATTAATGTAGGCTGCATAACATCCTATGTTTTAAAATTCGCTTGTCTGAGTTCATAAATGGTGATAGAGAACCCATACTCAAATGGGGGGGATATCTTATATCTTCTTCCTATTATTATTCTACCACAATTTCAGAAAATTTGGCAACAAAGGGATATTTTTGGAATTGGAAGACAATATAGGGAAATTTTTCTCTATATGGATAGGAGATGTATTTAGACCCTAAGAGTTTTGATTCATGAGCATCATTACTAGGGTAATATTGGATATTTTATCCCTCATTTCCACTATCATTAGTGGAAAAAGAGGTGCTAATATTTTGACATGTAAAGGACGATTTGATGGAATTTTCAATTTATTCCAAAGATGCAGATATACCTTTAAATCCTAAAAATGAAGAATGGATCTCTTTAGGAGATAAATACAAACATTTAAAAAAATTATCTTTCTAATTGTCATAATTTCTAAAATCGAATTCCTTTTCTAAATGGATGTGTTTGATAGAAATTACGAATATCATATTGACTTAAAAAAACATGACCAAGCCCTGTTCATTCCTCTTTATATAAGTGAAATAGTCTAATTGATTGTTTATCCTTGCCTATGTGGTCTGAAGATTGTATTTAAAAAACCTTGTGTATGAAAAATTAGGATCATGGATGATCAACATGGGTGCCACAATCAATTTTTTCTTTGTTAATAGTGCCTGCTACGTGGGACCTTTCTCTCAATCCTCATATGGTAGGAAGGTGATCTGGTGCTTCTTCTCCTAATATAGGAATTTCATGACTTGATTAATTATCAAATCCTAAGATATCATCTCAACCCAATTAATGGTTAGTACATAGTCTTCACCATGGATCTAACCATAAACCCTTGGTAGTAGTGACTCAGGTGGTGTTATCAATCATAAACTTCTTTCCCTCCTTTTGGTAGAAACCTCTATCTATGTATTGGTATTCAATTGATTGAAAATGATAATTTCTACCTTAAAATACTCTAGATTTTCTATTAAGAGTGTACATGAGACACCGATGGTATAATGGAGGCATTAATGGATAAAAATGAATCCATGGTCATCCAAAAAGAGTATTGAAAAATATTTCCTGATGTGAAACTATGAATTCAGAATTATTGATAAGTTATCTAAACTAGGGTCTAATAATAATCTAAACAAGAGTCTTTTTCTAACTCTGGTCACACCCTTTGATTTTCAAGGTGAAGGTCAAAAATGAATATTCATTATAGCTTAATATTTGGTGAGTTCAGAACTGCATGAGAATGATTCTGGAAACATTTTCAATGATATCCTGATGGCCATCAACATTTTATTGGTTTCTATATATGTAAAATGTAAAACCAAAATATTTTATGTTATGCCTTTTTTAAAGATAACTTATTCGATAACTTATGATCTTAACAAATAATTAAATATTATTATTATATCCTGCATTTTGGGAATGGTGGAAAAGAATGAGATTTAATAAATTATGAAAATATATATTACACATGTTTATAAAATTAATTCATCATTTACCAATTAAAAAGAAATGAAAACCAATTGAACAAAAGGATTTTTTTTATAAAAATTATTTTAATTCCCACAATAAAATTTTTTATTAATAAATTAAATTAAACAATATTTACCAAATATATTAACTAAATTTATAAATTATATATTCAATCAAATATTTTTTCATTCATCCAAAATATTTTTACAGAAATAAGATAAGAATAAATCCAATTTTACACATAAAAGGTGATATTTTTCTAAATATAGTTTTATTGACTTTTAATCGAGAACATGTTTTAAATATATATTTTTACAATGTTATAAATTATATTTCATATAATAAACGTTATTTTTTAAATCATACTATCAAAAATTCATTTCGATAATTTTTTGGTATTTTTTTGATAAGTTTCATTTTTGATGAATAGTGACGTGACCTTTGGAATTATAATGTGGCCATTAGGAATAGTAATGTGTCCATTAGAAAAATAACTTAATCTAATAAATTATAAATAAAATTCAGGTATAATATAAATGAAAATATTGTATATTTATATCATTGAATAAGTAAATAAATGTTTTAAAAATAATAAATAATATGTTTGTATTTTTGTAAGTCATAAATATTTAATTAAAATTTTATAATTAATATAATGACTTAAAAATATAGTTATTTTCATAAAATAGATTCAAAAATTAATAATTCTTGGTCATATGATCTTAATATAATTTTATGAGACCTTAATTAACTTTTCAAACTGTTATAAAATCAGTTATTGTTTTATGATTGGGATTTTTCAAATAAATGATGAATTTATTTAAAAATTAAATATTTCATATTTATAAAATTATTTTCACTAAATTGAGTCCAATTTTTAATTATACACATAAAAAATGATTATGGTGAAATTTTGGGATTGTTTTGAAATAATAGGATTTTTGTGAATAGTGAAATACGACAATTTTCGGTATATATAAATTATAAGATAAATACACTATTACTTGAGTAATTAATGATGTATGACTAATAATAATTTCTAACAAAGATTAATTATTTAATATATTTAGTGATAATTTTTAAATTATTCACAGTCTTGATCTAAAATAATAAACTATTGATTAAAACAATAAAAAACACACCTCTCCTCCACTATAAATACCACCCCACACCACCTCCTCTTCTCACACATTCCAAGATCTGAGACCTATCCAATTTATGTCCAATCCTATTCCCAATCCCATACCTCACGTCTAGGATCCATTGGCCTCAACAAAGGACCAAAATCAATCCTCTTAAGGACTTTCTCAAGTAGAATAATTCAAGAGGTAAATATTATCATTCTTTTCTTTTTTTTCCTCTCATTTTATTTTATTTTATTATCCTTACCTAACCTCCCCTATCCAAAGTGACATGATAAATAAATTATCTATCATATAATTGAATTTTATTATGTCAATGTAAAATACACTATCAAGTCTCATCTCCTTTTCCATTTATTTCAATGATGAAAACATCATCTAAGTGGTATCGATTTACTGCCTTCATGGATGATGTGTTTTAATTTTTCAATTACACCTTATAGTGTGGTTATAAAACAATAATTATTATTAAAACATATTTTATTATACATATTATAAGTTATTTAGGGTTCTGGAACCAATATATACACATGATATTAATTAATAATACAGCACTAGTTTATAATGATCGAAAAACCAACATAATTATCTAAACGATTACCATTAATGTTCATTCTAATGAATCATAGTAATATCTGAAAAAATAATAATTTATAAGATAATTTAATCTTCCAAATATTTATTAATAACATATAATTTCAATTATGTATAATTATTTCCATTTTACATGATCTCTCATATACATGTAAAAGTTAATCGATCATGAAAATTAATGAAAAGAACACCCCTGAATTAAATATTTGAATCTCATAACTCATAAAAAGGTAATAAAAAACATACAAATTTATAATAAATAAAAAATATGATTAATAGGTTCTAAATTAATGTATTAATTAATATAAATTCATTATCCAGGATATTAATCACAACTGTAGAACACTTTCAGACATAAAATATGGGTTTTCTAATATCACTTTTATTTCTATGAGATATGCCTTATTGTCTAGTATTTCTTATCTGTGGTGTATGTATACTAAAAATGATATATAATATCATTAATATATTTATATTCATAATATTCAATGTTTTATCAGATAATCATTAATTTTATAGGGCATATGGTTTGACTATTTTTTAAGTGGTAAGGGACTCTCCCCGAACCATCAATTTTCATTCTGGTTATACTTTTTATATCATTATCCCATTGAAATACTTAATTTAATTTTGCATACATCTTCTAAATTATTTTTATATGTTTAACAACCATGTATATAGATCATTTCATCATCATTTGATGTTGAAATGCATGTTTTATAAGGTTTCATTTTTTAATTCCTCTCGATAAGAAAGCCTGATTAAAGGAAACATCCCAATTTCATACACATTTTGACTTACCACACATAATATGTTTTAATATACTAATATTTTAATTAAATCAATAATTTTATCATGAAAACTAACATTTTTCATTTCTTTTTTTGTACAAACAATTATTATGTTATCTTTTTTAAATACTCTTTAATATTCTCCTTAAACCGCGATAAAGTGGGTAATTTCTAAAGTTTATTAAACACTCATCTTACATGATATAACATCAGTTGGAAATACTTTATTCCTAAAATATAATTTAATCACGTATATACTTTATTTTCTAGGATATATATTTTTACAATATGATGTTATGATTAATTAAAATTATTTTCGAAAAGAACTCTTATTTCAAAATTAAAAAGGGGTTTTCTCATCTCACTTTTACTTTTATGAGATATATTACTTGTTCGCCACTTATTCCTTGAATGTAGTGTATTTAATTCCCTTTGATTTATAAAATTATGAGTCTTATTATTAATATGATATTATAAGTTTAATTCAATGTTATTCCTTCATTCGTATTAATATTTAAATGTTTCAATATGGTATGACACACATTGAAATGTTTAATGATTATTTTCATCTAGAATTCATCAATGATTTTATTATACTATTTCATCTATTATTATGATTAAAATATTTATAAGTGGTATGAGACACATTGATTTGAATATATATATTTATTATACATATGAGGAATGCATTTGACTTAGTAAGTGACCGGTGAAGCCCACTATATCCCCTCTAAGCTCTCATGAGACAAACTATACCGGGTTTTGGCCGAGGCCTTACCTATATATGTAGAATTATTGGAAAAGGACTTAATGTTATATTTATGATGTCAAACATTATTAATTACCTAATTATGATATTATAAATTGATAAATAATGTGATTATTCAACTAGTACAATATACATGGTTAAGTATCATGTTATTATTTATATGTTATTATTTATTCATATTTTATTCATGTCATACTATGCTCAAGATTATGTTTTCTTATCATGTGTTTTACTTATTAACATTTCCATATTGTTTATAATAGATTTATTTGTATTTTTTACCCTTAATAAGAATCTAAGATCAACCCTTTTTTATGTTTTATTTTTCCCCAGGATGAGAAGATGCAAATTATGAATCACTTGTAAAGATAATATAGGGGTTATGGATGTTACTGATAAAGATTCTATGTTGTTTTTCCTTTAAATTGGAAATTTAAAACTTATATTTATATCCAGTTTTCCAAAACTACTAAACTTTTTTTACCATTAGGATGTGAACACTTTTTCATAATATCAATGTAATAAACGAATGAATAAACTCAAGGATACTTGTGTTGGGGTACTTCTAGTTGGTATCAGAGCCTATTTAGTAGAAAATTTGGAAACTAGATTTAAAAAACATAGATTAGATAACATAACCTTAAGATAGACATTGATGATAATAAAAGAAAAAAGTCATATAAGTTTGGTAAGGTATAGATTAGGTGGGTATTCTTAGCAATGAATCTATGTCTGCATACTACAACCAGATATTGTTCATGCACAGATGTACCTATGGGTATAAAATCCGACAAGATGAGTTGGGGCAGAATCAATGTAACTTGGTACATGAAAATGTGCATTATTGTGCACTAGGTTTGACACTCTTAGGGGACATTCTTAGGATAATTCTCATTTTCTCTACAAACCATTATGAATGATTTAATATTAAATATGTTCCCAAAGAACCCATGTTTTTTATTTTGAGAATAGCTATGCATAACTTTTTTAATTTATGTTAATTATTTTACTAGTTTTGTATTATACATTATGTTTGATAATTTTATGATCTAATATAGTGTATTAAATTTTTTAGAAATGGTGCCTAGTTGAAGAGATGAGAACCACATCAGTGTACATAATCCAATAAGTAATAATGACCATTTCTCCAATGGGTTTAAGCTAGTATTTTGAAGGGAAGTAGTATCAAAAATATTCTCATCATATGAGGAAATAATATCATGTTATAGTAAGATAGAAAAAAATTATCCAAGTCATATGGCTTCAAAAATAATCAAGATAATAATAGGAAAGCTGATGAAAATATAGATAAAAGGAAGAATGTAAAGAAGTATTTTCCTATATGTGATAATTTTGGATGGAAACACCTTGTTATATTAACGAAAAGGGGTATTCTTCAAGTGTGGAGAAAAAGGCCACTATACTAATTATTTTAAGGAAATGAATGAACTTTCCAATGTTTAGTTCTTCAACTTTAATAATAAGGGACACTACACAAATCAATGTCTCAATAATTAATGGAATATATGCAAAAAAAGGATAATGGATCATAGTCAAGATTATTCTAC
Source organism: Viscum album (assembly GCA_963277665.1). Classification (NCBI taxonomy): domain Eukaryota; kingdom Viridiplantae; phylum Streptophyta; class Magnoliopsida; order Santalales; family Viscaceae; genus Viscum; species Viscum album. The sequence continues at coordinate 722,861,087 of OY728130.1, read as the reverse complement.
TACCATATATGAAGAGTAATGATTAATATGATTGTGGTTGGATTCAATAATTATGTTATTTGATTAATTTATCAACGATGATATAGTTATAAGAATCATGATATATAGAGGATTGTACTGCAGTACTTCTTCTTTAACAAATTTAAAGCATGTGATGAATAACACCAGTAATCCATAGAATTTATTCTGTTGTAATTTAATCTTATTTAAAACACATGACTTGGAAAAAGATAACATTAAATATATGCTTTATGTATAGATAATATTAAATTGATTTTATGAGATAATATTGGTGATCATGAAGGTGGTTAGTGATCTGATGGTTTATATTATGCTGTAATTATTAGATGTTTGAATTTAAGGACAACATTAGATTTTACTCTTGGTATAATTCATGGTTAAAGGAAATTAAGGTATTAATATATTTTTAATCTAGTATTAGGAGCAACATTTTTTTGAGAATCTTATTTTTTGCTGATTTTGTAAATTTAGGGACCTTCCTTCTAAATTTTTCATTGAATGGGGACATATTTGTTTTAAATGAGTCCAAAGATTAGTAACATGATCAATGAATCAAGTAAAAATTTAGAAATTATTATTCATTGATAACATTTGATAATATTATTGTATTTGGTTAACAATTAAAAGTCTATGTAATGACTTAAAGACTATATGATCCATTAAAAGTGCTCTAGGCTTGAAAAATTCACCTTGGCCATTCAATTCCAAGTGTGAGGGATGATGTTAAAATAGATAAAAGCACAACCAAAGGAAGAGATTATTCTTATGAAATGGAAAGTAATCAAGTAAATTTTTTATTTTATCAATTTATTATATGAATATTTAATGAATTCCTCAACTATAGGAAAACGATTTTGGAACAAAAATATTATATATTTTGTTTTCTTTCTGAGAAATAAATTTTTTTTAATAGATCAATAGATTTATGATTTTGTGATGGGTAAATTTTTAATGACCAGGTTTTATATCACTATACATAAGAACAAGATAGGTAAATTTCTCTTCAATGTCCATGTTGTCTCTTTCCGCTAATGATTTCCTACATGAAAACCTAGTTTTGTTGTGACCATCACTTTTACCTTTTCCCTCTTATAAAGAGGATATTTTATTAACCCTATATCTAATGTTGGATTCACGAAAATGAATTTTTATGTATGAACCTCCAATTTGTATGTAAAATTTTAAATTGTGAGGATACAATCTGATAAAGGAGGAGAGAATGTAACATCCCAAGATTTTATGACAAGATTGTTTTTCAATTTTACATAATCAACAACTTATGAGCTTAAGAAATGATTAAATATTTTTATTATCTACTAGATGTTAGTAGTGTAGGGAATGAATGAGATTAAATAAATTATGAAAATATATATTACACATATTTATAAAATTAATTAATTAGTTACCAATTAATTAGAAATGAAAACTATTTGATCAAAAAGTCTGTATTTTACTATTTTAATTCCCATAATGAAATTTTATATTAATAAGTTAATTTAAACAATATTTGAGAAATATATTAATGAAATTTATATATTATATCTTCCATAAACTATTTTACAATCATCCAAAATATTCATAGAGTCATCAGATAAGAATAAATATTATTTTACACATAAAAGGCTATATTAATATAAAAATAATTTTACCGCATTTTAATGATGAAATTATTTTAAATATAATTTTTTACACTTTTATAAATTATTTTTGTAAAAATAAACAATTTTTGGAAAGCGTAATACCAAAAATTACTTGGGTTATTTTTTTTATTTTTCAGATATGTTTTATTTTTTAATGAATAGTAATGTGACTTTTGGAATAATAATGTGACCATTAGGAATAGTTATGTGAAATTTTAAAAAAAAAACTTAACCTATGAAATTATAAATACAATTTAGGTATATTATAAATGAAAACATGGTATATTTATATCATGTAATAAGTAAATAAATGTTTAAAAAATAATAAATATAGTGTTTTTATTTTTTTTAAGTCATAATATTTAATTAAAATCTAATAATTAATATAATTTTTTAATTTTTTTCATAAAATAGATTCATAAATTAATTATTTTCTTCTTTATTAATATAATATAATTTTATGAGACATTAATCAATTTGTCAAAGTGTTGTAATATCTGTTATAGTTTTGGAATTTGTATTTTTCAAATAAATGATGAATTTATTTAAAAATTAAATCTATCATTTTTATAAAATTATTTTCATAAAATGAAGTAAATATTCTAATTATACATTTTAAAAAATGGTTATGATTATTTTTTGGGATTTTTCTAAAATAGTTGGATTTTTGGAGAATAGTGAAATTTAGTAATTTACGGTATATATAAATTATAAGATAAATACATTGTTACTTTAGTCCTGAATGATGTGAGCAACATAATCTATAACTTCCCTTAATTATTTAATTCAGTTATCGATAATTCTCAAACTATTCTTTGTCTTGAGCCAAAATAATAAAGTATTGACTAAAATAATCAAAGAACACCCCTCTCCTCCACTATAAATACCACCCCTCACCACCTCATCTCCTCACACTTCCAAGCTTTTATCCTTGTTCAATTTCTACCCAATAATCTTACAAAGACCCTCCCACAAGTCCAAGATCATGTTTTCTAAAAAAAATCAAAACCAGTCCCCTTAATACGGTTCTCAAGGAATAGAAATCAAGAGGTAAAAATCCTCTTTCTTTTCTTCTATTTTCCTCTCAATTTACTTTATTTTCTAATCCTTCCCTGGAATCCTATATCTAGAGTTACATGATAACTCAAAAATATTTCTTATACTATAATGTTATTATGTTAATGGGAAATAAACCATCAAGAATCTTCTCCATTTCCTTTTATTTTAAAGATCAAAACATCATCCGAGAGGTGATGATTTACAACCTTCATGGATGATGTGTTTTCATTTTTCAATTCAAAATTCAAGGATGGTTATTAAAAAAAATTATGGTTAAAAAATATTTTATTAAACATATTATAATTATTTTAGTGTTCTGGAACTAGTATACATACATGATATTAATTAATAATAAAAAACTAGTTCATAACAATCGAAAAACAACCAAAATAATATAAACGATTATCATTAATGTTCTATCTAATGAATCGTACTCATATATTAAAAAATAATAATACATAAGACCATTTAGTATTTTTTTAATTAGTGACTTATAATTTAAATTATATATAATTATTTCCATTTTAGTTGATCTTCTATACACGTGTAAAAGTAAACTGATCATGAAAACCAAGGAAAATAACACACCTAAACAATGAAATTGAATATCATAACTCATTAAAAAGAACATAAATTTACTTAATAAAATTATAATAAATTAAATATATTTTTAATAGGTTCTGAATTAATTTATTAATGAATATAATTTCATTATACATGTAACAACCTGTACTTTTTAAATGATATTTGTTTCCTAAAAATGGGTTTTATATTATTACACATCAAAACTATATTCTTTTAACAATGAAGTGAGTATAATTGGAATTTGACCAATGGATTTTGACCATTATATGACTTTTTTTAAATTATGACCATTGTTCAATTATGAATATTGGTCAATATGGCCATTGGAAACAATACTCTTAATAATAATTTGGATGTTATAATTGGCATTATAAATAGAAATGATAATGGTTAATTAATGCATAAAGAAGTGTCAATGGACTCATCTAGAAGAATCATGTCATACGAAGCCAATATTTTAGAGATTAGGATGGAGGTAGCATCAATGGTATTTTCTCTTTACCAAGACCAAGCTAATATTAAATATGTTGATCTTAAACGAAATCACATATGGGAGAAGCTTAAGTTAGGGAATATTGCCACTTAGGAGATGTTTTCCATGCCATCCCAATAGTCTATCACCATCACAAACTATACCCTTAGGTCATATGAGGGTGTAATAAGGTGTTATGTTTCAAGTAATTAGACACTTAAATTGAAATCCCTTTTTTAATTAAATTTTTATATCATCATTTTTGTTTTAAGAATTGTTTTTCTTAAAAATTGAAATGGAATTTTATAAATTGAATTTTTAGATAAAAATTGTACTTATATGAGAGATATAAATTAATATATTAGACTAATGTTTTATTAAAAAAATTTATTATAATGAAATATTATTATCAAAACACTTTATTTTAATTGAAAATTATAGAATAATTTTATTTTTTTAAGTCTCGAAAGGTTTACTAAGCATTTTACAATGCATATTCTATCTACCATTATTTGTAATAAATAAGTATTTTTATAGTTAAAAGATAAATTTATAATATTTATTGATGTATTATGATTTAATAAATGTGATTTTCTAATTTATAATATCGACATTAGGATAGGGTGAACATATGAGAATTTTATAAAATACTTTTGTTTTTTGTGAATAATAAAAATACAATTTGAGTTTTTCAGTAAGTTTACTGACATCATTGCTACGTCGTTATTATGTAATGATTTATTTATAATTATGGTTGAGTGTTTTGGGTTAAATTAACATAATAGGTGTATCAAATGGCTAATATGGTGTGAAAATACCATAGGAAAGCCCCTGGTTTTAGAAATACCACTAACAAGGTGTCCAAGGAAATTAATAAAAAAATCCCACACTTTTGCTATAAATACCCACATATTAATTTGTTTTATTTAATTTAAAAATTATCATAAACAAATATATGATATTTTTACCTCCCAATGATTCCTCCAAGGTGTCCTCAATCCCCCAAGGTCTGGATTATTAAGCTTTATGAGTCACAATTCAAGGTAAGGGAAATCTTATCTTATCTTTTCCATTTAGGTTCAATTTTTACACGGTATGCCTCTAAAATTTCAATAAATTATTTTTATTTTTATTTTATTATATATCACTATGGTATTAAGATTCATTTATGAATGCAATACCCTTTTCTCCTTATTTTTATGGTTTTCTAAAACCATGTTTCATACTCATTATGATGCCAGATTTTCATCTCAAAAGTTATCTCTTTTTATCAAGAAATTATTTTATTTTATTTTTTGAAAAAAACATCTTTCTTTTATGAGGGTATTCAAATAGATTTTAGAATGATCTATTTTATTCTTGGATTAATATATATGAAACCAACCTTCCTTTTCCATGGGTTTAAAATGAAAAAAGGATCTTGTTCTTATGAACTTTCTTAAACAACATGATTTTTAAATGAAAACCATTTATTTTATTCTCCACAAGTTATTTATGAGGAAATTAATTAAGATATATATGGATTAAATTAATTATGATATATTAAGGGTGTTCCCTAATATCTCTCCAATTCATTGGGTAAAGAATTTAATCTATAGAGATGACATGTTTTATGATACCTTGATAAATAAAATTGGCAATTTTTATGAAAAGTTAGTGAAAACCCATGGTGATATGCTTATGAATGTATTAAGTAAATTTTGTAGGCAAATTTCTGATTATTAAGCATGTTATTATAATTATGATATGACTCTTTCTCACTCCATTATTTATTACATCATGATCTTACTAATATTTATCAAGATCTCAAGTAAACAGTTTCCCTTGCTTACCCTTACTGGGCCTTCTGCTCACCCTTTCCCTTGATGCATGTCCCCATGTTTGGAGATATGATAAATGTACTTAGTATTAACCTTGAAGAAGACTTTCGAGTGGAATAAAATAATCTTGTATGTTTTTATGTGTTATGAAACTTATTTACAAGATAGTACACTTTTAAATATCCTCTGTATATAAAATTTAATAAAATGTTGTATAATAAAAAAGAGGGATTCCATAGTTGGTATCAAAGGACGGCTTAGTTATTTGCAGAAATTTTGGAAACATTAGGAACAAACTTAGATAAATGTTTAAATATAGGAAATCTTCGGATTATTTTGGTAAAATATTATGTAAGTGGTTTCCAAACAAATAAATCTATATATGGATACGAACAAGTGGATGTGGCTCTGACACAAATGTATCTAGGGGTAAAACCCAAAAACACCACTTTGAGATAGACTCAAATGGGAACTGGTGCATGACAAGGGGACTTGCTTCACTCATGGACTGACACTCCCAAAGGATATTTTTGGTTAATCAAAATCTTTTTATGAATCATTATGAAGGATTTATTGATAATTTAGTTGTTTTTAAATGAATAACATGTTTAAGCATAATGTTATATGACATAAAAGTTTCATTGGAATTATATGATTATTAAATTAATCATGTTTCTACCTATTTTTATTTTATTTTATAAAATGGAATTAAATAGGAGGAACCGTGTAAATGGTGGGCATAAAATAACAAGCTCTTACGACCCTCTAATGGAATCCAGAATGGAAACCTTCATGAGAATAATGAATCAACTAACCCAAGTTATGAGAAATAATTTAAATCAATATGAGAGATAAGTTTCAATATGAAAGGAAAAAAACCTTATGTTGATTCTTTTATGTTTCAACAACCACCAAAATTAATGGATCTACCCAGCCATTGATTTTAGAACATTGGATATGCTATATAGAAATGATATTTATGTACTTCATTGTTCAAAATAAGATAAAGTCACTCTGGATGTGTATAGTTTAGATGAAGAAGCTAATTAGTGGCAGGAACTGATTAAAAACATGAGTCCAATAGGTGTTATTGAAGCTCTGGAGTGGGAGAAGTTTTGGGGAATATTCTTTATTAATTATTTCCCTCATTCGATGAGAATAGAAATGGAGAAGTAATTCTTTGAAGTGGAGATGTAGGAGACTGGATATGATGGAATTTAAGAGATGAACCTCACATGAATTTCCCATTATACTTATAGCTTGGTTATGGATCCAAATTGGAAGGTTGATATATTCTTTGGTGGACTAAGACTTCATATATGGAAGAATTTATCCATTCGGGAATATGATAGCTATTATGAAATCATACGAAGTGCTATGAAGGTTGAACTTCAGTTCACTGAGATATAAAAGTCTTAAAAATTGAATGAGAAGAAAATATCTCTAGAGATAAACCTAGGGAGGATCTTTGATCAAGGAAGATGAGGAAAGAAAGTGAAACTTTCTACATGTAATATATGTGGGAATTAGAATTTGGGGAACTACATACTCAGCAGTGGGAAGTGTTACATGTGTGTAATAGATGGCCATATTGCTTGGAACTATCATAATAAAGTGAATCCTCAACTTCTCAATAAAAATGAAAATGGATAGATGGTGAATGCACTACCTGATTTCAAATTCTTCTAGTGTAGAAAACTCAGGCATATCACTAATCACTATCCACATATGAGGATAATGGAGGGGAATCACCATCAACCTCATTATAGGATGATAAAGAATGATCATGATTTTCCTATCATGATGGATGAATTTGAATCTCCAAATGATGTGGTGGTAGGTACTCTCGTTGTTCTCTCAAAAATATCAAGTACTTTGTTTGATTCTGGTTATACACATTATTTTATTTTCTCCATGTTTATAATGAATATGGAAGCAATTCCATAACTACTAGAAGTAGAGTTATCATTCAAGAATCCTAGTGGGATTATCCAAGAATAATCACTGTATAGAAACTATAGTATTTACATTGGAGGGAACAATCTTAGTTAAAAATCTATTAGTAATTCCCATGTTTGAATTCAATACTATAATAGGGATGGATTGTCTCTCAATGTGTAATGATAAGATCAAATACAAAATCAAGGAAATATAAGTTTTCTTGAATGGAAAACCTATAGTTGTTTTCAAATGAGTGATATCTCGACATGAGTTTTGTTTATAAGTATTAAGCATAGCCATCTTTCTAGATATGATTAGTGAAGATGAAGAAGGAAATTAAAGTTTACAAATAGAGAATGTGCACATCATTCAGGAATCTGTTGAATTATTTCTTGAGGAGTTACCTAGAACTCCCCATAAAGAGAGGTAGTGTTCTCCATTGAACTCATTCTAAGTTCCAAGCTGATATCAAAGACCACATATATAAATGAAAATTTGGATCTAGAGGAATTTAAGAGGCAACTCCAATATCTTATATAGAAGGTTTTTATTCAGCCAAGTGTTTCTCCTTAAGGGGAACCTATTCTCTTTGTGAATAAGATTGATGGATCAATGTATCTATGCATTTATTATAGAGAACGTAATGAGATCACATTGAATAAAAAGTACCCTCTTTCAACAATTGATGATTTATTTGAATTGGTTAACTTGGATCAATTCTTCCCCAAGACCGATCTTCGATCTAGTTATCATCAATTGAGGGTAAAGAAAGAATATATTCCAAAATCTTCCTTTCTATCAAGATATGGGAATTATGAATTTGTTGTCATGCCCTTCATATTTAATAATGAACCTACAATTTTTATGGATTTTATAGAGTCTTTAAGGACTGCCTTGATAAATTTGTGGTATTTTTATTGATGATATTATGATATATTAAAAAATTCATGAGGATCATGAAGATCATATAGGGGTGATACTAAAAACATTTAGTAAAGAGGGGTTATTTGGAATGTTCAGCAAGTGCGAGTTTTTGTTACAACAAGTTTCTTTCTTGGGGAACATTGTAACCAGTGAATAAATCCCAATTGACCCTATAAAGGCAAAGGTTGTGGAGGAGTGGCTTCATCCTACAATATTAATAGATATTATTTGTTTCCTTTGCATGCAAAGATATTATAGGAGGTTTGTGAAAAACTTTTCATTATTTTCTAATTCACTAACCAAGTTATCTAGAAAATGAGCTATGTTCATATGGAAAAATGAGTGTAAAAAAAGTCACCAAGAGCTGAATAAGATATTGGTTACTGCACCCTTATTAACTCTACCCTCTCTCAGAGAAGGATTCATTATATTTAGTGATTCATCTATGAAAGGTATTGGGTGCGTTATCATAAAAAATGGAATGATGATTGCTTATGTATATCGACAATTTAAACCTCATGAGAAGAACCATCTAATACATGAATTAGAGATAGGTACAATTTTTTTCTCTCTGAATATATGGAGAAACTATATTTATGGGGAGAAATGTGAAATATACATATACCACCAATGTTTGAAGTATATTTTCATGAAAAAATAATTTATCATGATACATAAGAGATGGTTAGAACTTCTTAAAGACTATGATTGTTTAATTCATTATCACCCCAGAAGAGAAAACAAAGTCATTGATGCATTAAGTAGAAAGGAACTTATTGTTCTAACATTGATGGGGATTCTAAGAGATCCTTTGATCAAAGACCTAGTAAAATTGAAAATGGGAATTGTATGGGAAGGGACATCACCAACCCTATCACAAATGATTTATCAACCATCATTACTAGAGAAGATCAAGAAATATCAAAAATAAGTTCCTTTGTTGTAGAAGAAGTTTGAGGCTATGATGGATGGAGTGTTTCTTGAGTTCAATTTTGATTAAGAAGGCATACTGAAATTTCATACAAGGCTATGCGTTCCATCTATTCTAGAAATAAAGATAGTGCTGATGGATGAAACTCATAGCTCTACATTATCTAAACATCCTGGAATCACTAAAATATATAACTACCTTTGTGGTCATTATTGGTGGGATAACATAGAAAGGGTGATTTATGACTACAATACAAGGTTCCTAGTGTGTCAACTAGTGATGGTAGAGAGACAAATTTCTAAATAGGTATTACAAACACTACACATAGCAGCATGGAAGTGGGAAAATATCACTATAGGATTTTTCACTGGTATCCAAAGAACATCCAATGAAAACAATGCGATATGGGTTATAATGGACTATCTCGCGAAGACCTCCCATTTTATCTCTATTAAAGAAGTATTATAACTTGAATAACTCCCCAATATATACACGAAGGAAGTGGTAAGGATATATGGACTTCCACTTTCTATCATATTCGATTATGATATAAAGTTCACATTAACATTCTAGAGAAGTACTCAATATGTTTTGAGTACCGAATTGAATTTCAGTATGACTTATCCTACCCAAACCAATATCCGATCTGAAAGGACTATTCAGATACTTGAGGACATTATAATAACATGATCAATGGAATTTAAATGTGGATGGGTTCAACATCTCCCCTTTTTTGTTTTCTTATTCAATATCAAATTACATTCGAGTATTAAAATAGATCCCTATGAAGCTCATTATGGAAAGCGACATAAAACTCCTACATGTTGGGATGAATCTAATGAAATAATGATTTTTTGGTCTGATATTGTGCAAGAGATGACAAAAAAAGTTCATTCCATCCAAGAACACATTAAGTATGATCAGAGTCAGCAAAATAGGTATATTTAAAACCATTTAAGGGACTTGGTGTTTGATGTTGGTGAAAAATTATTCCATAAACTTTCACTATGGAAGAGAGTCATATGATTTTGGAATAAAGAGAAGATTAGCCTTAGGTACTTTGGCCCCTTTGAAATATAACATCGTATAGGAGGAGTGTCCTATGAGCTAGAACTTGGACCAAATTTATCTCAATTTCATGATGTTTTCCATGTATCTCTCTTAAGGAAGTACATACCTGACACTTCACATGTAATGAATCCGAAGGTGGTATAACTGTAACATGATATATCTTATGAGGAGTAGTTGATGGAGATATTGGGTCATAGGGACAAGGTTCAACGAAACAAGACTACCCACCTCGTCAAAATGTTATGGAGGAAACACATATATGAACAAATTATTCAAGAAACAGAGGAAACAACGAGGTAGAAGTACCATCACATTTTCTCAATTGATAGAATGAGTTGAAATCTTAGGGATTAAATTTCTTAAAAGGGGAAGAATGTAACCACCATAATGTTTTAAGTGATATTTGTTTCCTGAAAATGTGTTTTAAATTATTACACAAAAAAACTATATCCCTTAAATAATTATGTGAGTATAATTTAAATTTGACATATGGGGTTTGACCATTATATGAATGTTGGTCAATTATGACAATTGGAAACAATACTCTTAATAATAATTTTATCATTATAATTTGTATTATAAGTAGTAATGAGAATTTTTAATTAATTAAGAAATAAGAGTCAATGGAATCATCTAGTAGAATCTTATCATACAAAGCCCAATTTATGGATTTTGGGAAGGAGGTAGCATTATTGGGTTTTTTCCTGACCAAGCCCAAGCTGAGCCTCAACATGTTAAGCTTGAAAGAAATCTCATATGTGAGAAGTTCAAGTTAGTGGATATTACCACCCATATGATGTTATCTCAGCCACCCCAAGAGTCTATCACCATCACACAACTTACCCTTAGGTCGTATGTGGTAATTATAAGGGGTTACATGTCAAGAACTTATTAACTTAAATTTTAATTCATTTTTTAATAAAATTTTTATTTCATCATTTCTATTTAAGAACAGTTTTGCTTAAAAGTTGAAATGGAATTTGATAAATCGATTTTTCAAAAAAAAAATTACTTTTATGAGAGATATATATTAATATATGAAATTAATGTTTTATTAAAAATGATTATTATATTGAAATATTATTATCAGAAAAATCTTATTTAATTACAAATTATAAAATAATTTTATTTTTTTAAGTGTTGAAAAGTTTACTATGAATTTTCTATCTACTATTATTTTTAATAAATAAGTATTTTTATAGTTAAAAGTAAAATTTTCAAATTTATAGGTTAATTATGAATAAATAAAAGTAACTTCTGAATTCAGAATATCGATATTAGGTTAGGGTGATTTTATAAGAATTTTTGAAAATACTTTAGTTTTTTCGTGGATAGTAAAAATACTGTTTAAGTTTTTCGTTAAGTTTAATGACATAATATCTACGTCACAATGATGTGATGATTAATTTAAAATTATGGTAAACTATTATGTTTTAATGTTACTTAATAGGTTTCCCATGTGGCCAATACCATTGGAAAATACCAAGGGAAATCCCATGGTTTTCTAAATACCACCATTAAGGTGTCTAAGGAAATTAATAAAAAACTCTATCACTTTTTCAATAAATACCCTCCCATTTATTTTTTACATTCATTAAAAATTCATCCTTATAGAATATATGATATTTTTATCTCACAAGGATTCATAAAAAGTTTTATTCAATACACCAAGGTCCCAATCATTGAGTTTTTGGAGTCACAATTCAAGGTAAGGGAACTTCTCTTTTCCTTTCAAGTTCTCTTTTTATGTGGCATGTCTTTCAAATTTCCATACTATGTTCTTATTTCCATTTTATTATATACCTATAATTTATTAATAGTATTTAATGAATGTAAGACCCTTTTCTACTCTATTTTTAGTGTTTTATAAAACCATGCTTCGTACCCGTTATGCTACCATATTTTCATCACAAAATTTTTCTATTTTTATCAACAAATTATTTTTATTTTTTTTTGTGAATACCAAAACCTATTTATTATATAGGGTTATTCACATAGACTTCAAAATGATATATTTAATTCTCAAATTATCAAACATGAACCCCCCCCCCCTTCCATTTCCATGGGATTAAAATGATAAAAGGATCTTATTTTAAGCCCTTTTTAAAACACCGTGATTTTAAAACGAACCCCATTAATTTTATTCTCCACATGTTATTTATGAGATTTTTCATTAATATATATGTTGTTAATATTAATTAATACATATTAAGAGTGTGCCTTATATCACTCCAATTCATTCGGTAAAGAATTTAATCTCTATAGATGACATGTTTTACGATACCATGGTGAATAACCTTGGTAATTTTTATAACAAATCATGAAAACAATAGTACAAACAAGGGCTATACCAACACTTTTATACCAATGATTTTATAAAACTGTTGTTATAGGAGTCTTAAACCAATAGTTTTTTCAAACCATTGGTATACTATTTTCAGAAACAACTTATCCCAACGGTTTGACTAAACTATTCGAAAAGATTCTCTTTTTCAAATATATACCAAACCTTTAACAAAACTATTGGTAAAGACTATATTTACCAAAGGTTTTTGTAACCCTAAACCTAAGCTCTCCCAAATCTCTCTCTTTACCTTAGGCTGTGAAACTCGTTCCTCCTGATAGATCCATCTTAAATCAAGAATTGTTTTAGTTATACACTTCAAATATTCAAGATCTACCTTAGTTATAATGTTCTACATATATTTATTTTTGTTTTTATTTTGATTTGGCCTAAACTAGAGGTCCGTACAATCTGTGGCATGGTATACCCAATAAGTGCACTTTGATTTGTTTTCTGTTTTTGTTCTATACATCATTAGTGCTCTTTGATTACCTATCACTAATGATGTTGTTTAATAAGTTGATATTAATGGTTATAATAATTATGGAATGGTATACCAAATTTATGATTTAGTATGTCACTAATAGTTGGAAATATTTGAGGTCTGTTAAGGTGAACCCAAGGAACACCATAAGATGAGTCCAAGCATGAACACCACAAGATGAGTGAAAAGCTTACTGTCACCCAAATTCGATACCACAATCACTGCTATTGTCCAACTGAACACACCATAATGTCCTAAATTGATTCCTCTTAAATAATCAAGGATATTACCACCAAAGTAATCATTATATGGGACAAGAATCTATAACTCCATTGGAATTCCTAGTGTTATTCAGTTCCATCGCACATTATCAATAAAATAAATAGGTGTCTTTGAAATACCCAAACCTCATTCATGGTTTTTATCTAAACCAATGAATCACTACCAATAAACAAAACTTTAATAAGGTGAAATTCCTTCAAAGGTACTAGATTATTATTACACAACTTAGTCATACTTGATAGGATTAGATCGGTGTAGTTACAACCCAAATAATTTAGGCTTATACAAAATAGTAGTTAGTTCACTTCCCATGTCTAGACATCAAATAGAAGATATGGATGGGAGAGATAGAGCCCATAATAATAGGAAGAGTATTAGTCAATTTTAATATCTAATTACCTTTTAAATTCTGAATTCAATTATATATTTGTTATTCAAGATTCAATTCAGTATGTATTTAATTTTGGATTGAATACACTATACATAAAATATCTCAAGTGTCATAGTTCTTCCTCAAATCTATGACTACTCAAGAACAACATGATTCTTATCCTTAAATGTCTCCTGACTTTAAAATATATCCATTTCTTAAATATATTATGTTTTGATTTGTCAGAATTCTAACATAGTTTATGAAAAAAAATTCACAATCCACTACTTTCATCTTTTTCAACTAGCATCCTAACTTGACACAAAATATCATTTGAGTAAAATATTCCATTTTCAAAATATTGATTCTCTATGGTCTTTGGAATCATGTAATATTTTCTATTTTAAATCTTTAAAAAATATCCTTGATTTATTCTTCCTTGAATCCTGCGTTTGTATTCTCATTAAATTCACCCAAAGAATCTAGTGTTTATTTTTTTTAATCATAAATAGTAAACTCCTTTAAACCCATTTGAAATCTCCATGTACATGGAATCATGCTTTTTCCCCATGGAACCATCACCTTATGGCATCAAACTCCTCTTAGATCCATTTAATATTTCTTGGATCATGATATAGTTCAATTTAATCTTTCTTGGATCATAATCCACATGAGTGACCATGATGTTTCAATCCCTAGGGAACTTTTTACCTTTATTTTTTTATTATATTTCCAATTTATTTAGAATTTATATTATGAATATCACTCAAATAATATGCTATAAAATATAAAAATTTCAATCTAAAATTTACTAAACTCCTAAATAATTATCCTCCACAAGTGTACATGATCTTGTACACACATGTATAGATATTAAAAGATATTAAAAACCTTCCATGAATATTTTTTTGGTCACAAAACACTCACCAGTTCTTAGGTGATCATGTTATTACTTAGTTCATTGAATACTTGAGAATAATGGGATTCTTCTCCTCAAAGGCTCATGGATACAAAATCTATCCTTCTCTTTGACACAAGATGTACAGGACCCTAAAAATTCTCCCATTGATTATATATGTTCTATAAATATGAACAACTATCATGGTATTATATTTATAATTGATGTCAACATCATTTATTTATATTAACTTGTAGCATTTTTTTATAAATATTGTATTTTTTTTGTCTTTTATATTATGATTCTCATATATAGTTGTGTGTGAGTTATGGTTTCAAATAAAGTAAAAAATTCTTGTTTACTTAAATATATTTTCATTTAAACTTCAATATTATTGAATTTATTTGGGAGAAATGACTTAAAACAATTTTTTTATAGAATTTATTGAAGTTGGATGTATCAAAACAATCAGATATCAAGTGATTTTCAAAACAATTTGTAGATATTTTTAGATTTTTCATTTCACAGTGCTTTATATAGTTGTTATATACACTTCGCATGTTACAATTGTGTTGGAAGACCTTGGTTGAGATGTGAAGAAGTTAGATACCACATAACCAAAAATGGTTTTCAAGGAAACTACTATGTGTGGTATCACAATTGGGAGAAAATGAAATCTCAAAATGCTGATGATCCAAATGAGAGGATTGTATTGCAAAATTTGTTATATTATCAGTTTCCATTTTTTCATTATCATGAAAAAAATAAAATATTTTCACCCAAGAAGACTTCGATATGAGCACACAGGATGCATCTAATTAAAATGATGATGTTGTCAGGGTGAAAAAATTGAATGATGCTGCCATGACTCTAGTATATCGACAATGTAGTAAAAGGAGAAAGTTAGAATTTTTAATCCAATTGTTTCATAAGAAAAATATGTATGGGATTTCTAATACAACAATCGATTACATTCTTACCTATTTGAAGGACTTACTTCTAGATGATGCAGATATTTCATAAAACCACTATATGGCATGGAAGTTAGTTGAGGAACTTGGATTTTCAAGATAAAAATTTCATTCTTTCCCAAAAGAATGTAGTTTATTCTGGGAGGAAGATTTTGAATGAAATAATTGTATAAAATGTGCCACATCCCGCAGAAAGACAAAAGCTGATGGAACACCATCTCATGTGCCACAGAATGTAATGTGGAACTTTCAATTGATCCCCATAATCCGGAATCATTTTATTTACAATGAAATAACAATAAAAATGATATTTCATGATACTGAAAGAAAGAAGACTAATGATAATTTGGTTCACCCGACAGATGGATTTTCATGGAAGAGATTTGATTCTCGATATACTTATTTTGTAGCTGACATGCGTAATGTGAGGATATGATATTTCATGTGATGGTTTTAATCCATTTGGGAAAAAGCTTACTACACACAACACATGGCTGGTTTTTATACATATTTATAACCTTCCCCCATGTTTATGTATGAAAAAACCATTCACTTTCATGATTATACTCATATCTGGCCCTTATGATCCCATCAACGATATAAAAGTATACACGAAACATTTAATAAAATAGTTGAAACTTATTTGGGATGGGGTTTTATGAACATACGATGAATGTTCAAAAGACATATTCCATATGCGTGTTGTGCTTATGTGGTCAACAAATTATTTTCCTGCTTATGAAATGATTTTCAGATGCATCACGAAGAGAAAACTATCATGTGTTATTTTTATGAACAATACAAAACCTAGAAGACTGAAACATTGTTATAGTTTCAGTTTTATGGGACATGGATGATTATTTCCAATGGACCATCCATATAGACATAATCATCAAAGATTTGAAAATAACATAGAGACTGATGATCCACCTAAGTGTATGTCTGGAAATAATGTGATTAATGAATTGAATGATTTTAGTTTTTCATTCAGGAAGGTTCAAATAGAATATATAAATAGAAAGAATATATCCACTGAAACCTATTACAATTAGAAAGGGAGGAGTATCTTCTTTGATTTACCATATTGGTCAACCAATTTGTAACGTCATTACTTATACGCATTTCACATTGAAAAGAATATATTTGAAATGATGATTACGATTCTTCTAAATGTTAAGGGAAAGACAAATGATGATTTATGATCATGGAATGACTTGGTTGATTGGGGAATCAAAACATAATTGAATCATGTGAATATCATGGAAAATAAATGTAAAGTTTCATGTGCTTCTTATGTGATGACACCTACAGAAAAAATC
The DNA here is from genome assembly GCA_963277665.1 of Viscum album. Taxonomy (NCBI): domain Eukaryota; kingdom Viridiplantae; phylum Streptophyta; class Magnoliopsida; order Santalales; family Viscaceae; genus Viscum; species Viscum album. Next base: position 722,843,955 of record OY728130.1, on the reverse strand, counting down.
AATTTCTAGAAGTACTAGAGACTATTAAAGTTCCTAATGGCTATTCAGGAAACAAATCTAAATGGATCAATAGAAGAGAGTTGAATCTAAAATATTTGAAGGATCATGATTATCACGTCCTTATTAATGAGTTGATTCCAATAAAATCCTTCATCTTTTTTTCTATTAATTTAAGGGTGGATATTATTTGATAGTGCTATTTGTTTAGAGATCGTTGTGATAAGAAGTTTTTCGAGTATTTCTTGCAATAATTATTGGTAGATGCCCCATTAATTTTGTGTGAGTTAGGGAAAATATTTCCTCCATTATTTTACACAGGCATGCAACATTTGACTATCCATATTCCTATTTAAATACTTCTAAAAGGACCTATTTCTTTTAATTGGATGTATCTAATTGAATGAAATTTGTACACATTAATGTATTATGCTTGAAACATGAATCATCTTGAAATTTCTATCATGAATGGTTACTTAGCTCAAGAATGTATGGATTTCTGCTCTATGTATTTGTATAATCTTACTAAAAGAATTAATAGACCAATGAGAAACAAATAATAACAATATGAGAAAATTGAACCCAATTTTCCATCACTTCCTCAAATAGGAGGAATTCCTAGATCATATACATTGACAACATTAATCCGAAAAGAGCGGGAGATAACACATCACACAGATTTTTTCAACTATGATTTGTTCGATGAAAACATTTGGTAAGTAAATTGGATATTTATATCTTACATATCTATTAAAATATTATTATTATTATCCTTAGGGAATATAAAGAAATGATAAATAGAAAGCATCGTTCTCTATATTTGGGAAGGAGAGAGACTTTGCATAGATTAGAATTTTATGCTAGGTTAAAATTGAAGTTAAAAATATTAATGTTTAAAATAATTAAATCAATATTTAGTTATGTTTAATATTCATTTATATTTCAAGTATTGAGTTTTCCTACTGAATTTGTCTCTATAGAAATAAGATCTTTGGATTTTGGTCATAATATCGCGGTTCATGTCTATAAATCAATTGTTTTCAATGGGAAAATATTTATTATCACTGAAAGAGAAAAGAACCTGATAACACAACATGATGGTGTTATGGTTACTGCCACAATAGACTGTTATGCTACTGCATCCAATTATAGTCCACAATTTGAAAATGTAGGTTATTATGGAATTGTTGAAAGACTAATAATATTAGATTATTACTCTAATGGATGAGTTACTATGATGAAATTCCATTGGGTTGATTCGATTACAAGGCATGACACATTTATTAATTATTGTGTATTTCAAGTAATTGATATGACTTGCACTCTTTCTACCAATGAACCAAATGTATTGGAATCAATGGAAAAACAAGTTTTTTTAAAGACCATCCTCGACCTGAATTTGTTGTTATTATTGAAGTAATTCCAAGACATGTTTTTTATGACGGTGATGATGGAATTGACACCATCCCTACTACCATTGGAACAGATCCATTTATTACTATTGATGACTCCAATAGTATAATAGTCAGAGTTGATTATGAACCTGAAGTTGTGGTGGGAAATATATAGAATCATCCGTCGATGTTCTCAATTCTTTTGGTTTAGCTCAACTTCGATTGTTAATGTTGGTACTATTAAAATTGAATTAATACTGATTAAAAATATGTTTTATCCAACTTGAACTTAATGTGAATTTTCAATATTTGGTTGCAATTTAATTTGAATTGCATGTTCTAATTGGGAACTGAACTCTATTCAAACCTATGAAACCAAAATTTCTAGCTTGGTGAACATTACAATGTTTTACTGAACATGGATGTTTGACCCCAAAACCCATAAATCTCCCTACCCCCTCTCTTATATTTTTTTGGGTTACACATTAGTTATCATTTTTTAATTACTTCCATATATGTTTTCTAATGTAGGTAATGAAACCGATTGAAGTGATGTGATGAAAAAAGATGTCAGACAACAACAGTCACATGGATGATATGGGAGTTCATCCATTAGTGCATGTTGTGAGTATTTTATTTCACACAGACACACAAATATATATATATTAATAACATATAATGTCTTGTGATTAATTTTTTTGTAAACGTTTTTGCAGGATCCACCACTCTGGAAACATTTATTTGACGAGTAGCTTAGTAGTGGTCACAATTCATAGGCCAGTGGTAAGTGTGAGGGTGGTATGAGAGCTAGACGATCTAGTCGACGTACCTGATTAGTCCCTACCCCTCCCATTGACGTACCATCTATCCCACATTCTGATCTCGTTGTTTCATTAGGTAAATATGGGATATTTAGGTATCCCATGTTTTCAACACCATTTTTATATGAGCCTCTTCACCCATCGTCACCATATCTGATAATGATCCCCACTCCCCATCCATATAAAAAATTTGTCCATCCATCTATGACTTTTTCTTTTACTTCTACTTCCTTCTCTAGGAGCTTCTATATTCCATATTCTTCGAATCCTACTCCTCTAAAGACTAAGCCTAAGGAAAATACACTGGGACCCACTCCACCTATATAGGGTGTTCCTTTAGTTTCTATGAATTTAGTGTCTACCACTAATCAAACTTCCGCATATATATTTATAGAACCCTAAAAAATTTTATATCATATTTTATTTTCATTATAATATGTATTGATGTAATATTTTTTTTCTATTCATAATAGATACATATACTTATATGAGGCATGGGAGGGGGCGTAGATTCATGTGTGAGGTGTGGAACCACCACACACAGTTGATGGTGGACTACAATTAAGATAATAAAAAGGTATAAAAAATAGGGCGGCAATGTTAGAGTTTTTTGGAGACACTTTCCAAATACTCCAACATCATTTTTGTCAACCCTCTCTCTTGGAGACAGTTTGCAAACGAAGTCAGGGATAATTCTTGGGAACAAATATGGGTAAACATTCTATTGGATTTATTGTAATATTTTTTTTATATTTATATAAATAAATTTTGTTTTTTATCGTCAATTTAATTTCCCTGATGGTGAGGGTGCACGGTCAACACGTCTATAGAAATTAGGTGAACTTTAGAGAGGGTAAAAACATGAGTTGTATATTGGATAGAATGCTAGATTTTTCCCAGATTTAGAGGTGGTACCTATCATGGATGACTACCCAATAGAATAATATCAGCAAATGATTACTCATTTAATGACTACCAATTTTAAGGTATTAATCAAATTTGAGATTTTTAAATGATTTTTTTTATTTTCATTAATAATAACTTTTGAATTATTAAAGTTTATTTAGGAATCATCTCGGAAAAATAAACAAAACATTAATTCTAAAAAATACCATCACACCTTGGTGCGTACAACGATGTCATATCATGATAGAAAGCAGGTATTATAATTTATAATGTTTTTTAGTACTTGAACTTTCTATTGATTCCTCTATAATTTATTCATTTTATACAATTTTTATATAAATTTAGTTATGAAATTCATTATTGGTAACTTATTTTTAGTTATGGTTTCCTACATTCAATAACATTTTAGAGGAAGAAATTGAATATTAAAGGACGTGTGCCTTGAGCAAAACTGTTTTGCTCTAATTGAAAGAAAAAAGATGGAAGTGATGTTAACGAAGCGACACAATAACGAATTGTAATTTTTAGTTTGATGATTTCAAATTATAATATATATTTTATTACTTAATAATAAAATTAAATTTGTAACAAACCTCTTTGGAGGCCCATTATGCCCAGGAACCTAACAATTTTGGGCCAAATGATAATTTACATCAGGTATTGGGAGATGGACACTTTGGAAGAGTACGCTGCATACCTGGGAAGTGTATAGTCTTAACAAGGTATTGGCCATCTTTAGGTGCCTTTTTTACTTACACTATGTTCGAAAAGGTTACATCATAGGCAGAACAGGTTGAAAAAAGGGCCACATTGGTGGAATAACGAATTAAAATGGAAATGCCAAATTCATGAAATTGATGAATGTTTTATGTCCATCACATTCACTAGAGACTAGTGTGGCATGTGATGCATATATTTCATCGATTCATTCATTATATAGTGAAATAGGTGGAAGTTATTGTGGTGGTCGAGATGATGTGTTTTCTAGAGATGGTGATGGAAATGGAGAGAAGAGGCTGAGGGTGAGGATGATTTTGAGGACAAGGGCATGGGGGAGGGTGAGGAGATGGGTGAGGAGGAGGCCGGGGTGAGGACGGGGATGAGGGTGGGGATGAGGGTGAGGATGAGGGTGGGGAAAATGGTGGGGAAAAAGATGAGGATGAGGATAAGGCTGATGATGATGATGGTGGTGATAGTGATTGTGATGAGGGACAGATTTATCTGTTACATTTTTTATTTATATTATTGATAATTGATGTTTGATGATTTGTTGTGACTAATATTAATAAAATTTTATGGTTGAGTATTTTTTGTGACTGAATATCCATTACAACTTTTTCCTCCATTTATTCTGTATTTTTTTATTCGATTTCTCTACAATCTTGATTCATGTGTCTCCTTTGATTCAAGTCTGTCCTTTGGTTAGTATAATTTTAGTGATTATATTGTTTTATTTTATCATATGTTGGGTCATTCCATGAACTAGTGATATTTGGATTGTAATATTATATTTTTGGAGTTTTTGGGGGTGTTTTATTATTTACCCACATACTTAGGAGTAAAAACATGGCAAACATGTAGAGGGTTCAATCATGGAGACAGAGATATAATTAAATGTGTTTTGAGAGTAGAAGAACGGGATTATCTTTTGAATTTCTAGTTTTCATGATTAAAATGGAATATCTTATTATGTAACAATTTATTAAATTATATTGAGACCTTTTGAAATGGATTTAATGGTGTGTGATAGATTTCTATTTCATTTCATTTTTGATGGAGTGAAAACTATCTACTGGTTTGATTTCATTTTTTGATGGGGGTGTGGGTTGTGCCGGTGGGGAGGGGGGTGTGCAGTTTGGGAGGGGTGTATAGGGGGTGGGGGACTGTCCAGAGGGTTGGGGGTGTGGAAGGGGGTGGGGGGTTTGTCCAGTGGGGTGGGGGCTGTCCAGTGGGGGGGGGGGGGTCTAGGGGTGGGGGTGTTCAGGGGGTGAGGGCCTATCTAGGGGTGGGGTGGGTGGGGGTGGGGGTGGGGGTGGGGGTCCAAGGGAGGGGGTTTTCGGGGGTGGGGGGTCCGCAAGAGGGCTATCTAGGGGGAGTTGGGGGCTATCCAAGGGGTGGGGGATGTCCATGGTGGGTGGGGGGTGTCCAGGGGGTGGGGTTTGGAGTCGGGGTGGGGGTCTGTCTTGCGAGGGGGACTTTCCAGGGGTGGGGATGTGCAGGGGGTGGGGGTCTATAGGGGGGTTATCCAGGGAGAGGTGGGGTATGTTCAGGGGGTGGGGGTCTGTAGGGGGTGAAGGTCTACAAAGGGGTGGGGGCTGTCCAGGGGGTTGGGTCGGGGCTGGGGGGGGAGGGGTGTTGTCTGGGGGGCTCTCCAGGGGTGGGTGGTGTGTAGTGGGAGGGTGGGGATGTGCAATGGTAGGGGGGTAGATTTATGGGGTATTTAGGGGGGGTAGTGGGAGGGGGATGTGTAGTAGGAGGGGGTTGTGTAGTGGGAGGGGGTGTAGGGGGGAATCATTTTCCAAAAGATCAAAAAAACCCTTGATAAACTACTACCCATCGCACCTCACTCACAAGGCAGTTGGGGTCCATTGATTGGATGGTGAGTCTTTATGGCTAGCAGGAATTCTTCCAACCCTATTGGTTAACTAATTATCTTTATTGTGTATCAAATCTTATTACCACCAGATTGGCTAACTCATGGATTCAAAAGTATCCATGGACGCTCTGGTCCTCCTCCACTAAAAACCAGATCATTAAGCCCCTTATGAGCCTTCATTAAAGTCTATAAAATCTTATTTAATATGTTCAAATATGAAAAATATTATTTTCATCCTCTATTATCTATATGATCCATCTACTAGATAAAAATATTTGGTTCCCTTTGAAGTTCTCAACCCATAACGATGCAGGTCATTACAATATCTTCACCATATTACTTCTAATCCTTGAGAAGTTGTGGTATCAAATGAATCATTCATTATGATAAATTTCAATATTCATAAATATATATTTCTCTATATTCCTTCCTTGAACCTAAAAACATCACCTCAAGGCTATGCTCACTCTCAAAGGCCCATCAAACTCCCGCTAAATTACTTTAAGCACAAAACATGAGAAGCTGAGCCAAAGGATCACTATTCAATAACATCAAGACCATGATCACTACATCTTTTTACCTCGAAACACCATAGTTTATTCAACTACTTTATCCAAAAGTTTCAAGGTTATTCCCTATATATAAATTTACAGGCATTATTGGATTCTAATAATCAAAATACATGCTTGGTGTAGTTCAGTTCCATCATGCTTGATCACAATAATCACGACTTATAAGACAATACCCAAACCTCATTATTTGTTCCGATTCGAACCAATAAGTATTACTGGACTACTAAAACTTGAAAATTACAAAAAAATTATAAATTCACTAGTAAATTCTTAAATTCATCTTTCATACTTGATACAATGAGATTGATATGGTTCCTTCCCATTGCATTCTAGTTCATATGGAAAACAATAGTTGGTACTTTTTGATCCATCTTTCTTCAAAGATGACTAGACCCAAAAACCAACACTCCATGAATATACCAATAATGATTCCCTCAGCCTCATAGTTATAACTAAATTGATAAAAAATCCTTACCAAATTCTGGACTTACATCAATGAAATTTATTTGGTTGGTTCACCAAACACTTACACCATCCACAAGGCTTTGAACCTTGTGCTAATTCCCCAATGATATGAATCCCTCTTAATATGAACTGATTCCACCCTAAGTCTAAAACAAATATCTATTATATATCCATTTCTACATCTAAATCAAATAATATCAATAAATTATGAAACCAAATAATCTCTTGTCTTGTGTACATTAATCTTTTAGAGTCACCACGACCATTCAATGGTTAGTCTCACACAGTACCATGACCCTTACCACAATAGGGTCATTAAATTATGACTATATAGATAAATAAAACCATATAATTATCCTTATTTTCTCCTTTAATTGATTCTATAAGTCTTCTTAACCCCAACTAGTCCATCTCTGAATGATAGGACTAAGTTTGACCATCTGTTCGGACCAAATTTTCAAGCATGACACTAAGTACTATACAAATATATAATAACTATAATGTAATTAACTATATCCAATGATCCATTATTTGTGTTTATAATGTTTCCCAATATCCCAGGCATGGGTTATGAATTTATACAGACACATCTCTTTTCCCTCATGTAAGGAGCAATACCAAACCATAACTTATGTCTACACAAAATCATGGATTGATCTCACAATGGTGAACCAATCAATTATTAATGGTTTCTCCCACATAAAAGTCATATCCTCTCATAAAAAACTTTCTTTTTAAAATTCCTACAAAATTATGGAGATAAATCTGATTATAATCATGATATCTTTTTTCTGGTTACCATTAAACTACAATGATATTGCATCAAAAGGAAGAGGAAAACGTGAGTCAAATTATCCATGTTATATTTTTTGTGGTTTACATTAAACTACTTTTAGATTCACTATGTGAATCTAATATCTTAGGCTATATTGGTTGAAAATATATGTGATAGCTTGATTATTATTTGGTGTGTGAATTCTGTCTATTGTTTGTTGGAGGTTTTGTCTACATTGGGCATGCTGATTATTTTTTCTTGATGGTTTTGTGTTTTGTGTGCAGTGGGTAGGATGCTGGGTTATACTATAGTAGGGTGGTGGTATTATCCAATGGTTTGATAACTATTGGGAAATATGGTGAATACCAGACCCTATCCCAATGGTTCAAAATGAACTATTACAATAGGTATATTCCAATAGGTTGATAACCATTGGAAATTTTGAAAACCCAGAGTATATCCCAACAGTTCCAACGGAACCATTTCCATAGGTGTATACCAATGGTTAGATAACATTACTACAAAAACGGCCTATATTAGCGCTCAAAATGGGCTTTAAAAGCACTAAAAAAGCACTGTAAAGCTAAGCGCTAATATAGGGGGGGTCCCTTTTATCAGTGCTCCGAAAAGCATTGATAAAGACCCCTTTTATCAGTTCTAAAAGAAGTGCTGATAAAAGACCCCTTTATCAGCACTTTTTTTAGCACTGATAAAAGGGACCTTTATCAGCGCTTTTAAAAAGCACTTATAAAAGTCAAAAAAATAAAAATAAAAAAAGTAAAAAAGGATTAAATAATTTGGGGAGAGCTTTTATCAGCACTAGGAGGAGGTCTCCTGTGTGCTGCCCTCCCCACGCATCCTCACATGCTTGCACCCCCTTCGCTTCTACCCGAACTCAAACCCGTAACCTCCCACTTTCACGGTTGCACCTTTACCACTATGCTATTTCTTTTTTTTCTATTTAATGATATATCTATTTGTATATATATATAGTCATATTTATTTGTATATTATTATAGATTCATATTAGTATAAATATATTTATTCATATATTACTATATATATATTTATTCGTATATTAATATATATTTATATTTAATAATATTTATATTGTTTGTTATAAATTTTTATCCATATATTTATTTGTATATTAATATATACTTATAATATTAGTTTTTATTACATTTATGAAATATGTTTTGTATGTGTGTTTATAATTAAATAAATAAATACATACATACATACGTACATATATATATACAACACACAGATACACACATATACACATATATATTTACGAATAAACACATATATATGTGTATTTGAAAATACATAGAATGTTAAAATAACCACAACTTATATCTAGAAGCCTATTTCAATTCCACAACCAGCCAAATCGAAGAAAATGAAACAATATTAGATATCATATGTGGTACAGGGATAACAGACATTTGGATCAGAATTTATACCTATTTGAATGTTAACAAATCAGGGTATCCCGACTAAAAACTCAGTTTTGGAGGCCTTTTGGGCCTTTTTTGGCCCCAAAAAATGTGACATAGGCTTTTCCTAGGTCACCAGCGCTTAGATCTTGTCACAGGCTTCGATTTGATATGCTGTAGAGCTCAAACGAACACCAATATCAGAAGTTATTCCCATTTGAAGTTTGAGTTACATTTTCAACTTATTTTAGATCTTTTATTGATTTTTTTTATTTTTTTTTTGTCTTCAATTTTTTTTTAAATTATTTTTAATCGATAATAATTAGCAAGTTATTAATTGATAATATTTTTTTAAAATATTTTAAAGCCATTTTCACAAAATTTATTATATATTAAATATAACGGTCTATTTATCTGTATCAAAAACATATTTAAAATATATATATTATATTTATATAGAAATAAATATACTTATATAAAAATAATTTTTTTTATGATTTTTTTTTGAAATATAAATTTTTTCAATGTTGATAAAGCCCCGCTTTATCAACGGTACTAAAAGAAGTGGTGATAAAGAAGTCTCCTTTATCAGGGCTTTTTTTAGCACTGATAAAGGGGTAGTGCTTCTCTTTACCATTTTTGTAGTAGTGTAACCATTGGTAAATTTAAAAACCAGTTCTATTCCAATGGTTCAAAATCGTTAGTAGAGAAAATTTCAAATGGTTAAAACTAAACCATCGGTATTTTGAAAATCTAGGAAACCTATCCCAACAGGTTTAGTTGAACCATTGCTATAGGGGTATAACCACAACTCACACACTTATGGTTCATAAAAACGTTGGGATAGAATATCCCAATGGTTTGAAACTATTGGTAAAGTCTTATTTCACAGTAGTGAAACCTTGGTGATATAGTTATGAATGTATAAAGTAAATGTTCCAGCCCCATTTCCAAGTAATTATTCATGTTATTATTATTATTATATTACTCTTTCTTATGCCTTTATGTATTTCATAATGTTCTTATAGATATTCCTCAAGATCACAAGTAAACTATCTCCATTCTTTACCCTTATTGGGCCTTCTTCTCACCCTTTCCGTTGATGTATTTCCCCAGGTTATGATATATGATAAATATACATATAAAGAACCTTGAATAAGTCTTTCAAGTGGAATATATGAATGTTAAATTTTTTAAATTATTATGTACCTAATTTCCAAGATACTAAACATTTAAAGATCATCTGTTTATAAAATTTAATGAAAATTTATATATTAAAAAGGAAGGATTCCATAATCTTCGACATTAAGCGCAAGTGTAGAACACTTTCAGACAAAATGTATGGGTTTTTATCATCTCATGATTATTTCTGTGAGATATTCCCTATTTAAAACAATTTCTTGTGTGTTGTGTATGCATTATGCTATTGATTAATCATTTCACGAGTATCTTTATCTTCATAGTATTCAATTTATTATTTTATTATCATTAATTTTATTGGGATTATAATTTGGATGTTTGTAAAGTGGAAAGGGACTCCCCTGATTCCTGAGCCCGTAAGAGGCATAGCACATTAGGGTTTATTCCCTCGCTATCGCCTCCTTCTCCTCGGGTTGATGTGGGGACCTCCCCGTGCTCGTTGAGATCTGGTGGTGTATTCTCGGTGGCGGCAGTGCTTCGTGGACTCGTCCTTTGCATCGATTTCTTTCCCGACTCCCTCAAAGCTGGATAGGGAACCCCTGGTGGTGTGATGATTCACTGGGTTTGAGTTCTGAGTTCCTACGTCCTGGGGGCTCCTGCTTACCTATGGTGTTCACATTGGGTGATTCGTCATGGGTTCTGAGTGCGTACTGGTTGGAAGCGACGAGATCTTCATGGTGAGACTTTCTTCTAGCATCTGGTGATATATTCTAATTTCCACTTTTTTTCATTTGTATTTTTCTTGGATTTTCAAGTCCGTTTTGATCTGTCTGTGCGACGGTGATGGTTTCCACTTCATGTTTCCATGATCTGGTGTTGAATTTCTGGATCTTTAGCTCCAATAATTTTTTCATCGTGTGGTTTATGGATGTTGGGTGTTGGCTTTCTGTGAAACCATTGGGGATTTAATGAAACAAGTGATGTTGTTCTGTATGATGTTTTGGAGATGCGGTGGAGACGTATGATGGTTCTCGTCAGTGATGTCGGTTTGTTTTCGTGACCTGGTTGAGGATTGTTTTTCTACTGTGTGTCTAATTTTATTTGGTTTTCTTGAGGATCTCCCGGATTAGGTTTAGGTGATGCTGTTCATGATCTATTGGTTGATTTTTTCATTGGTGTTGGGTGATTTTGGGTATACCCCTTTGGATGTGCTTAAGCTGGTAGTGATCTGGTTATTGGATGGATCTGCAGTCAATGATGGCGGTGAAAACAACGAAGATAGAGTTGACGAGGTGCTCGACTCAAGGTTCATGGGAATCAAGATGGTGATGAGGTATTTGACAATTGTATTTTGAATTTAATGTGCATTTTTTTTTGAATTGTATGGTTTTCCGCTTTCCTTAAAGCGGCTTTTTGAAAATGAAAAAAAAAATGGTTTGCAGCAGAAAGGGACTCCTCGAAAATTCATTTTTCATCAGGATTATACTTTCTCTCTATTTATCCCAATGTAGTCCTTCATTTATTTTTATATACATCTTCTAAATTTTGTGAATATGTTTGAAACCCATGTATGTAGATCAGTTCATCTTTATTTTGTGGGGAAATTCATATTTCATAAGGAAACCTTTTTTAATTCCCATCGATAAGCAAGCCCAATTAAAGGGAATATCCTAATTTCATACCCTTTTTCATGTTCCACCCATTATATATTTTAATATACTAATATTTTTCTTAAATAAATCATTGTATCATGAAAATTATCATTTTTTATTTCTTGTTTTATGGAAACAATTATGCCTTTTTACATTTTAAGGACTCATTAATATTTTCTTTAAACCGCATTAAAGAGGATAATTTCTAAAGTTTATTAAACACCCATTTTACATGTTTTCACTTCAGTGGGACATCAATTATGCCAAAAATATATTTTCATTGACTTTACCTTTTCTTTTCTGAGATATACATGTTTACAATCCGATTTTATGGAAAATACAAATGATTTTCCAAAAGTAACCTTTTTTCCAAAGTAAAAAGGGTTTTACCATGTCACTTTTACTTCTATGAGATATATGCATCATTTACCTCCTATTCCTTAAATGTGGTGCATGTACTGCCCTTTTATATATCAAGTCATGATTTTTATTAATCTTATGATATTTTAAGTATCATATAATGTTATTCCTTCATAGGTATTTACATTTAAATGTTTCAAAGTGGTATAGAACATTTTTTAATGTTTAAAGATTATTTCCTCTTGAATTTACCAATGATTTTGTTTTAGTATTTTCATATATGATTATGATTAAAATATTTCAAAGTTTTATGGGATTCTTTGATTTAAATATATATATATATATATATATATTTCATTTGACATATGAGGAATGAATTAGACTTATTAAGTGATGGGTGACACCCGCTATAGTCCCTCAATGCATCGGTAGGTCATATGAGACAATCTAAATCAGGTTTAGGCTGAGGCCACATCTATTCATGTAGAATTATTGGCTGAGACCTTGATGGTATGTTTGTGATGTACAACATTATCCATTTACTCATTATGATATTTTTAATTGATATATCATGTTATTATTTGAATATTATAATATCCATGGTTATGTTTCATGAGATTATTTATATACAATTATTTAGTCATTTTTATTCCCACTATATTATACCCAAGATTATGTTTTATTATCATGTGTTTCAGTTATTCAAATTGCCTTATTATTTATGATAGATTATGCTTTATAGTTTACCCTTACTAGGTATCTGAGATCAACACTTTCTTGTGTCTTATTTTCCCCTAGGTTATAAATATGTATATTATGAAATACTTGTAAAGATAATATAAGAGTTATATATGTTAATAATTAATTTTTAATTATTTTTTTATTAATTTTGTAACCTAAAAATTATGTTTATATCTGGTTTTCCAAAACTAGTAAACTCTTTAGTCCTTTTGGATGCGAACACATACTCATTATAACAGTGTAATAAAGTAAGGTACTTACTGCGGGCTACTATGGATATGGTATTTGCATAAAAGGATTAATATGTACTTATATATAAGTATCCCGATATTTTTTTAAAGGGGATGTTTGTATTTCATTAATCAGGATTAGTCTCTACATGATACAGTTCAATGACGGTGACCTCAACTTCGAGCTCCTAAGGGCAGAAAAGGGACTCAACGTGTGCTTACTAAAGCTAATTTGATAGATGAATGGCATTCAATATTGTGTGTGTGATTGGGTTAACATCTATATATTTCAATATGTCAAAATCTTATACTAGGCTGATAAAATTATCAGTACGAGGTGACTCTATAGACCGAGGCTTGGATTCTAGTGCTACCTATGATGGTGGATGCTTTCCTTGACCAGGATTTGATGGATTTTTTGTTTTCTATTGGTTAAGTTAATTTGACCATCTAATTCATTGATTTTGACTAGACAAGAAGTTATTTTCTAATCATAATTATTTTATTATTAGACCTGAATTATCCATGGATGATTCAGGAGTGTATTGGTGCTCCTACTGAGCTTACTAAAGTTCCTTTGTTTGAGTTTCTACAACATATGTGGCTTCATCATAGACATGTTTTGAGTGTTTGGATCCATTTTATCCTCATCTTCGTCTACCCCAGTGGTCTTTAAGACCTATACACCCTTCCTTCTAATTATGGGAGGGTCAATCAGGTTTATATGTATGTTCTTTATTAGAGTGTAATGACCCAGACATTTAAATAATATGTTGTTTCCTAAAATTTTTTGTTTTACTATGTCATAATAAATAAAAATATATATGTATAAAGGAAATGTGACCATCAGGTTTTGATTGTTATATGACCATTGTTAAATATGACTGCTGGAAACAACAAGATTTTTAACGTTTTAATTATTTTTTATAAATAAAATGATAAGGGATAATTAATACATAAATCAGTGTCAATGGCCTCATCCAGTAGACTCGATCCATATGAAGACCATTTTTCGGAGCTTGGGACTGAGGTAGTGTCACTAGGATTCACTGTGAACTAAGCCCAATTGGGGCTTTAACATTTTAATCTTGAAAGAAATCACCTATGTTTGAAGTTCATGTCAGTTGAGATTCCCAGCTGGGAATGTTATCCGATCCGCCCCAAGATTCCATCACCATAAAACACCTTACCCTTAGAGCATATGTGGGTGTTTTAAGGGGTTATGTTTCAAGTACATAGTTACTTAAAAGTCAATCCCATTGTTTGAATAAAAGTTGTATTTCATCATTTTCGTTTTAAGAATAGTTTTGCTTTAAAATTGTGATGGAATTACAAAAATTGATTTTTTGGGTAAACATTGTACCTTTAGTTCTATATTAAAACAAGTATTTGTTAATAATGTTTATTATAATGAAATAGTTTTATTAAAAAATCCTTTTTAATTAAAAATTATAAATTGTTTTTTCCAGTGTCCAAAATTTTACTATGCATGTAACTATGCATTTTCTGTCCACTATTATTTTTAATAATCAATTATTTTTATAGTTAAAAATTAAATTTTTCATATGTAGAGATTTATTAAGGTAAAATATATGTAATTTTTTATTTCAAAACATAAATATTTGGATATGGTGAATTTATGATAATTTTATAAAATACTTTAATTTTTTTGAGTAGTAAAAATACTATTTGAGTTTTATGGTAAGTTCAATGAAATAATAGATATGTCATAAAGATGTGATGATTAGTTAAAAATTTCGGTCTACTCTTATGTGTCAACTTAACTTAATAAGTGTCCCATGTGTCCAAAACAATTGGAAAATACCATGGTAAATCCCATGGTTTTGTAAATACCACTAATAAGGTTTCCTTTGAAATTAATAAAAATTGTCACTATTTTGTTATAAATAAACACCAATTACTTAATTTATCTTCATTAAAAATTAATAATCTATGATTTTATTATAGTTCTACCTCCCAAGGAGTCCTCCCAAGTGCACTAAATCCCTAAGGTCATAATCTTAGAGTTTTATAAGTTACTCTTCAGGGTAAGGGAATTATCAATTTCTCTTTTCCTTTCATGTTCTTATTTATGTGGTATGTCTTTCAAATTTCCATACCATGTTCTTATTTACATTTTTTATATCCCTATACTATATTATGAGTATTTTATGAATGAGTTAACCATGTCCTCTCTATTTTTAGTTATTTCTAAAACCATGTTTTATAGCTGTTATGCTATAGAATTTTCATCTCAAAATCTCTCACTTTTTTCACTATATTTTTTTATTTTAATTATGTGAATACCTAAACTTATATAATTTCTAGGGTTACTCATGTAGAAATAAAAAAGATTTATTTTATTCTATAATTGACATACATAAAACCGTAATTCCCTTTACATGGGTTATAAATGACATAATGATAATGTTTTAAGCACTTTTTAAAAATGCTATGATTTTGATATAAAACCCATTTATTTTATTATATTTGTGATATTTATTAAATGTTTTATTATGATATATGTGGGTCACATGAAAATAAATTAATATTAAGGGTTCACCATAATACCGCTCCAATACATTGGATAAAGAAATTAATATCTAGAGATGACATGTTTTTAGATACCTTAGTGAATAACCTTGGTAATTTTTATGAATCCTTGGGGATGGACCATGGTGATATGATTATTAATGTCTTAATTAAATGTTTTATCCAAATTTTCCTGTTATAATTTCTGTTATTCTTGTTATAATATGCCTCTTTCTCATTATTTCATGTATTCCCTCATGTTCTTACTGACATTGCTCAAGTTCACATGTAACCTGTTTCACTTGTTTTACTTTGCTATGCCTTATGCTCACCCATTCCTTTGATGTATGTCCCTATATTATGAGATTCAATAAATATACTTATGATGAAGCTTGAAGAATCCTTTCATGTGTAATATTATCATGTTTTATGTTTTCATGTATTATGTACCTTTTTTCCAAGACACTAAACTTTAAAAGATCATCTGTTTGTAAAATGTCATGTTAAGTTATGTAATAAAAAGGCAGGATGTCATAGTTTGTATCAAAGGATATTTTAGTTATTTGTGAAAATTAGGATATGAAATATTTTGGAATAACCCTATAAGAAAGTTTAAATAAAGTAAAACATCATGGTATTTTGGTGAAATATTATGTAATTGATTTCTGAACAAATAAATACCGATCTAGATACAAATAAGTGGATGAGGATATAGAAAAAATGTATCTAATTGTAAAACCTTAAAACATCACTTTGAGAAATAATCAAATAGGAAATGGTGCATGATAAAGTTCCTTGATACACTCTTGTTTTGACACTCCCTGGGGATATGTTTGGTCAATCACATGCTTTTTACAAATTATTATGAAGGATTTATTGAGAAATGTAATTTTTTGTAAAAGAATAATATGTTTAATCATAGAGTTCTAAGACATAAAAAACCTTTGCAATTTAAATATTCATAAATGAAATAAGTTTATCACTAAGGTTTTATTCTCTTAGAAAATGGAAAGAAATAATAGGAACCATGAGAATGGTGATGAAAATGGACCACACACTGATGGACCTCCGATGGAAAATGGAATGGAAAATTTCATTAAAATGATGAATCGAATAACTCAAGTTATGAGAAATAACTTGAATCAAGCTGATTGACTAATTTCAATAAGAAGGGAAAACATTCTGTTGAGTCTGTGTCAACGACCACCAACATTCGGTGGATCTACCAACCCATTGATTACAGATCATTGGATAAGCTCTTTCAAAAAGATATTTACTTCAATTAATTGTTAAGAATAAAATAAAGTCACCTTGGATGTTTACCATTTAAAGGGAGAAGCTGATCAGTGGTGGGAACTGATTAAAAAAGAGAGGCCAAGAGGGTAGATTGAAGCTAAGGAGTAGGAGGAGTTCAGAGGGATCTTATTCAATAATTATTTCCCTCATTCGATGTGAACAAAAAATGGAGAAGAAATTCCTAATGCTGAAACAGAAGGAGAATGAATCTATGGTAATCTATGAGATGAACTTCACAAGACTTTCTTGTTACACATCAAGCTTCGTCATTGATCCCAATAAGAAGGTTTATAGATTCTTAGGTGGATTGAGACCTTATCTACGAAAGAATCAAGACAACCGAGACTATTATAGCTATGAGGATATCATGCAGAGTGCTATGAAATTCAAACTAGAGTTTAGTGAGATTCAATGGTCTCAAAAATAAAATTAAAATAGGAGATCAATGGATTCAAGCTTGGGGAGGGGCATTGATCAGGGAGGAGGAGGAAAGAAAGTGAAACATACCACATATAATAAATATGGGACGAAGCATTTGGGGAACTGCCTTCTTGGGAGTGTGAAATCTTAAAAGTGTGGAAGAGAAGACCATATCGCTCAGAATTGTCATAGTGAGGTGAAGCCAAAACATGATAGCACTAACGATATAAGGAAGATGGTGCAAGCCCTACATGAAGTCCAATTCTTCAAGTGTGGGTGGCTAGGAAAATTTTCCAATCACTATCCAAATCTGAGGGTAGTGGAGGGGAATCACTATCAGCCTCAGAAAAGTCCAATGGAGAACGTTCATACTTATTCTATCACGACATCAGAAGTTGAAGCTCCAAATTTTGTGGAGGCTTGAACCTTGTTGTTCTCTAAAATCTAGTAAGTAATTTGTTTGATTATGGTTATATGAATTCCTTTATTTTTTTCCATGTTTTCAAAGAATATATAACCAATTCTTAAACTTCTAAAAGTAGAGTTATCTATCAAGACTCCTGGAGGAATTATTGAACCATCAACAGTGTTTAGAAACTCTAGTATTTACTTTAGAGAGCACAATATTATCTCAAATCTAGTAGTCATTCCCATGTTGGAATTCGACATTATACTAGGAATGGACTTTCTCTCAAAGTATATTTCTATGATCAAATACATAAGAAAGTAAATCCCAATAGTCTTGAATGGATAACTTATAGTTATCTTCCAAGGAGAGATATCTCGACCAGATCTTTGTCTAGACACACCTCTTATATCCTTTTTTATGGAGTTGATCAACGCTGAAGAAGAAGGAAATGAGAGTATAAGGATTGAAAATGTAACCATAGTTCAAGAATAAATTGACATATTTCCTAAGGATTTTCTTGGACCCCCTATTAAGAGAGGTAGAGTTATCCATTGAACACGTACCCGGATTGCATCCGATATCAAAAAACCCCATATAGAATAGGGAATATGGAGCTAGGGGAATTAAAAAAACAACACCAAGATCTATTAGGGAAGGGGTTTATCTGACATAGTGTGTATACATGGGGATGACCTATTCTCTTTGTGAATAAAAAGGATAGATCAATATGGCTATGCACTGATTATAGAGAATTGAATGGGTTCACAATGAATAGAAAATACCCTCTTCCAAGAATTGATGACTTATTTGACCATCTTCATGGGAATTAGTTCTTCTCCAAGATTGATCTTTGATCAGGTTCTCATATATTGAGGGTGAAGAAATAAGAAATTCCAAAGACCATGTTCTGATCAAGATATGGGCATTATGATTTTTTTGTTTTCCCTTCAGATTGACTATTGCACCTGCAATTTTTATAGATTTGATGAATAGATTCTTTGAAGACTAACTTGATAACTTTGTGGCAGTTTTTATTGATGATATTATGATATATTCCAAAATTCAAGAGGATCATGAAGATCATCTATGTGTTATATTGAAAACTATAAGGAATTAGAGGTTATCTGTAAAGTTTAGCAAGTGTGATTTTTGGTTACATCAAGTTACTTTCTTGAGGAACATTGTAACTAGTGAAAGAATCTTAGTTGAACCTTCAAAGAAAAAGGTTTTAGAGGATTGGAATCATCCTACAATAGTAAATGATATTGTAACACCCCACCCTAGTTACCTAGAGTCGGTGCATTATTACATAACATTGGCATGATCACAAGAGATCAAGTCTCAAAAGACTGATTAGTTTAGTAGCCTTGGAAGTACTAGATACATACATAAGTTTTACATCACATAATGAAATAATGAAAACAATATTGTTTACCCTTTTAAAAGACTTGTATCCTTTGTCTTATCACTGCATGTTAATCATAATATACTTATTAACATATTGGGAAAAATAAAATATAAAAAGGGGTGGCTCAGATGCTCAGTAAGGATAACAATATAGCTGAAACATTCATAAATAAGAATAAACATTTAAGGAAATGTATAAGACTAAAACATTATCCTTTTAAACTTAAACTTTGGTATAATAAGGAATATATAAATAAAAAAATTCCTTTTAATTGTTTACATGAATATTCTACTAGTTGAATAATCACATATAATATTAATAGCTAATTTCATAATGACAGAATGCATAATACCAGACATCATAACCCCATAGTCAAGGACTCATGCCAAGACTACAAATATAATTTTGTCAAGGCCTTGATACAAGAAACTAGTTTTTCTCATGATACCTACTGATGCATCTAGAAGATATAGCAGGCTCCACCCCTTACTTACTAATTCCAATGCATTCATCATATGAAAAGGTTAAAACATAATCTAAACATTTTTATTAAAACTAGCATGTGAAATTTCAATATTTTAACTACAACCCATGAATGGTATAAAAATATCACATCCACATTCAAACATAACTCATTAAATACAATATAGAATATTTCATTATAATAAATAAACCTCAATCAAGAATAATTAAGGATATTTAAATTGATGAAAATAATCAGTAAAACTATTAGATAGAAATATCCCATTTTTTCTTGAAAACATTTAAATGTCTTACTATTTATCAAGAAGTTGTTAAAAATATATTTTTGAATCAAAGTGTACCATCCCCCTTTGAAACTTTTAAAATGAATTTTTCTTTGAAAACCTTCATGTCCACATAAATAAATTCTTAACACCATTTTTAAAACATGTACATTAATGAGAATGATTTAGGATAATAAATCTTTAAATCATTTAAAATGATATTTTAGTTAGAGTTCATAACCAAATGAGAGATTCTTGAATACAAATAATTGAAGGAATAAAACTTTAAAATATCAGGAGAATAAAGGGATTCATCATATACTATGTCAAATTATAGTATGTACACCATATAAAAGTGAATTTGCACATAACAACAAAGATGTCTCAACGGAATGTTAATTGAGATGACATCCCTTATAAAGACCATAACCTTAGGTCAAGGATAAATAAATGACATAATTATGTGTGAAAAATTTAAATACACTCAATATAATTGGATATTCAGTGTAAATCAATCAAAGGACATTCACACATATTCTTGTAAAAACAACACTAATTACATGGATTTTTAACTCATTGAATGGAAATTGAGTAAATATTACTCTTATAAAGTTCATATAGATGACTTGAGAATTAATAAATGGAGAGACTATGTGTATCAAAAGTATATCAACACAAATGGGAGATTAAATTACTACATAAATAAATAAATATTGATTTCACACATAATCTTGGAGTAAAATAATTAATTAAGTTTGCGTAAAACCCTATGAGTGGAAATTGAAATTAGAAATTCACTTAACGATTCGGTAACATTTGAAACATACACCCCATGAAAGAAGGATCATACAATGAAGATGTAAATACCCATAAATTAAAGTATATGACACCATGAATACAATCATGGGTAGTACATACACAAAAAAAAGGAAATAGTGGCAATATAGCATGAATCTCACGAGAATAAAAAGTGAGATAAAAACCCCTTACCTTGTAATTTTCCTTAGTTAAGGGTAGGTTAACCTCATGTATAATGGTGAAATAAATATTATTAAATTATAAAATAACCACATTCATAAATATGATATCATATATGATCTTATAATATTTTTCATTAATGATATTTTAGTAGTATCATTGTTTTGAGTATTAACTTATTCATTTCCCTTTATATGTTATGTTATGTAAGTCATGTTTGATTTTGATAGTATTTATTTGATTCTAATCCTGAATTATATTAAGTTCTTAAATATTATTTCTAATCATCAAATGAAAATTATTCTTAAATGGTTACGATGGGGAATGAAATTGCATCGCGTCGTGGAGATGGTAATCCATACGTACGTTTGAGTGACAATATCATTATATTAGTGGTAAAATCATATGTAATTGGATGGTTATATTATATATAACATGTTATACTTATTATTTACATCAGTTATTCTAATTATTAAACCCATCTAAATAATGAAGTGTTGAATAACAAACTACACCACAACGTGGAGATGGTAAGTCGTACGTACGCACATATGGTGACTTTGTCATTCATAGGATGGATAGAAAAATGAATATGATTGTACCATATTTATAATAACATCTATGTATGTATATGTTACTTGAGTTATTATTTTAGTGTGGAAAAAACAATGAAATAGGAAGTGTAGGAAGAAAATAACTTCGAAAGAGTTGATGATGTAATTACCTCTTCTTCGGGTTCTTCATTTTGATTCGAACAAAATGGATTCATAGGTTGGATTTATGATCAAATTAAGGCCTCTAGGTTGAAGTGAGGGTAGTTGGGAGGATATTGGAGTAGGGGTTGGCTGAACCAAAATGCTTTGGAGGAGTGAAATTAAGAGAAGAGGAAGTACCCTTTTATAAGAGAGGTGATGATCACTTTAAGAAAAGGTTGAAATATTATTTTATTATAAAATTATTTTCAGTTTATAATAGCTCAAAAAGGATTTAGTTTGATTATAAGGTGTGGATGAGTCTAAAAACTCTAAACCAATAGGTTTTAGACATTTTTAGGTTAATATATTAACCTTATATTTTAGATTTAACTTTTAGTAAAATAGTTTAATTTTTACAATGTCTTCTTTTATTTTTATATTTCATGGTTAATAAAATGAATATAAAATTAAAAGAGAACTTAAAGTGGTCCATTAATGACATATATATCATTATATCATTCCTTTGGACGAAAATTAGATTTTTAGGAATATTATATTATTTAATAATATAGTATTTGTTTTAAAAACTCATTTATGTCAATTTTGACACTATGTTGTATTTGGTTTTTGTGAAAGACATAACAACTTTATCAATTCGAAAAAAAATTATACAATCAACCATAACATGTCATATTAACCTATAAAATTTGTGTAATTCATAAAAAGTTTCAATGTACATTTATTTTGATATTTATAATATCAATTATTTTAATATTTTTTTATAAGGTAATTACGACATCATCATTTTGTCATATATAAATTTAATTATTTAATGTCTAAAAATTATAAATAAAATACAATGATGTAGGAAATATTTTTAACTTTCTATGAAATATTTTTAGTCCAATTTATCTTATGTATAACCCTATATTAAAAATGTTTTATTTATCAAACTTTGAATTTAACACTTTTAACAATGTTTTGAATAAAATAATAATGAATGTCCTAATCTAATCCAAGTGGATCAAAATGATCATATTTTATTACTAAGGCTGATTTTGGTCGAAATAAACTTATCTAATAGAATTAAGACATGTGTTATGGTAATTATAATATCATTTTTTCATTTAATTAACATATTTATTTTTAACCATGGTAAATAAAATTCAAAAATTACTATTCACCAAAAATTATTTTCATTCTATTGAACCACATTTTTCTTAATGATGTGAACCATGTCTCTTATATTTTTAAAATTCAATTCTCAAAGAAGTAAAATTAGGTTTTATGCAAATTTGCAAATGTGCCTAGAAGTTTAATAAAAGAAAATAAAAGGATCAATAAAATTTTATATATCTAATCTTATTATAAAATGACTTAAATTAATTATTTTAGACTAATATAGATATTCTGTATCTATTTTTACTTTAAAATAAATTTAAATTAAATATATTTTTTAAATAAAAATTTGGCTTTAAACAATAACGTAGTGTTTTTCACTAGTAATCAGAAATTGAATGTTTCTATTAAAATACTGAAAATTCACCCAAAGATAATTTTGATATTACAAATTTCATAATGATGTCTATTTTAAAAAATTCAAAACCTAGAATTTTTATTAATTAATTTAAAACAAATTCCTATCGTCAAAACCAGAAAGTGGGTTTTTGAGAAGTAAAAACTATCAAAATATTGATATGTGTTTATGTCTCATTTAAATGTAGAATTACTTCAAATGACCAAAATTGGATTAAATGATAAAAATATAATATAATTATATATCAAAACCATTCAAACTTATAATTTTACACTATTAATTATTTTGATTAAAAAATTTATTTTCAAATAAAATTTAGTATTTTCACTATTCATCATAATATGAAAGTTATCAGAAAAGAACCAAAATTTTATCCAAACTAAATTATTATATCCTGCTTCTAAATAAGAAGTATCTTTTTTCAAATTTAGTATATAAAATTATCAAATATAGGATTTAAAAATGGTTCTCCATTAAAAGGTGGTAAAATTGCATTTTCTAAAAAAACTTATTTTATATGAAAAATTGAATTTGTTCTTATATTATGTCTAATAAACACATAATATGGATGTTAAAATTATATGAAGTATATAAAATTCAAAATGTAGTTAATACTATTCATAACATTTTTTTCAAATGGATAGTTTGGTGAGTCGTGGTGCGCTCAAACTCAGAGTTGCGTGTAGTAGAAGCTATTGAATTACATTAATGAAAACAACTTACTATGAAATATTGGGGTGTTACAGAGATTCATATTTTCCTTGGATTAGCGGTATATTATAAGAGGTTTTTGAAAAATGTTTCATGGATTTATAATTCATTTACCAAGATAACTTGAAATGGGGTCAAGTTCATCAGGATAAAGGAATATGAAGAGAGATTCCAAGAGGTGAAGAAGAGATTGGTTACTGCACCCATGTCAACTCTACCCTCTATCGGAGAAGGATTTTTTTTTATTTTTATAGATTCATATCTAAAAATAATTGGGTGAGTCCTCAGGAAAAATGATAAGGTATTTTCTTATTCATCTCGATAGCTAAAGCCTCATGATCAGAATTACCCTACACATGATCTTGAGCTGGCTGCGGTTTCTCTTACTCTGAAGATATGAATGCATTATCTTTATGGGGAAAAGTGTGATATATACACATACCATCAAAGTTTGAAGTATATTTTCACAAAAAAAGTAATTGAACATGTGACAGAGCAGATGGTTTGAATCTCTTAAATAATATGATTGTTCAATTAATTATTATCATAGATGTGAATTTTTTTTGCTAATGCATTAAGTAGAAATGATCCAATTGTTCTAAAAATGATGATGATTCAAGGATATCCCTTGATCAAAGACCTAGTAAAACTGGATAAAAGAATTGTGAGGGAAGGGTTATCTTCAACCATATCCCAAATTATTTCTCAACCATCATTACTAGAGAAGATCAAGAACTCTGAAAAAGAATATCCTTTGTCACCGAATAAGTATGAGGCTATGAAGGATAGGAAGTTTCCTGAGTTCGATATTGATAAGGAAGGTGAATTGAAATTTTATAGAAGTCTATGTGTTCCATATATCCTAGAAATAATGGGGACGATGTATGAAACTCATATTTCTACAATCTCTATACATCTTGGATGAAAAAAATGTATAGGGAACTTCATGATCAATATTGGTGGGATAATATGAAAAGAGAGATTCATGACTACACTACAAGGTTCCTGGTTTGTCAAAAAGTGATGGTAGTGTGACAACATTATAAAGGGGTCATACAACCACTAACCATACCTGCATGGAAGTGGGAAAATATCACTATGGACTTTGTCCCTGATCTCATGATAAATTCCAAAGGAAACAATGCGATATGGGTTATAGTGGACCATCTCACAAGGACTACCCATTTTATCTATATTCAAGAAGATTTCTCTCCTAATCAACTTGGTAAGATTTACATGAATAATGTGGTGAGGATGCATGGAATTCCACTTTTTATCATATCTGATCATGATCCAAGGTTCGTATCAAAATTCTCAAGAAGTATTCAACATGATCTATGTACCAATTGAATTTCAGTATGACCTATCACCCCCAAACTGATGGCCAATCAGAAAGGGCTATTTAGACAATCAGGGACATGCTCAGAACATGATAAATGGAATTTAATGGTGTATGGGATAAACATCTCCCATTAGTTTTCTTCTCTTACCATAATAGATTTCATTCGATCATTCAAATGGCACCCTACAAAGATCTATATCAGAAGTGATGTGTAACTCCTATTTGTTGGGATGCAGCTGGTGAGAGAAAGATTCATGGGCCTGATCTTGTTAAAGAGATGATATAAAAGGTTCATGCCATCCAACAACACATTAAGGCTTCTTAGAGTTGGTAGAAGAGCTATTCTGAAAATAATCTAAGGTACTTGGAGTTTGATGTGGGTGACAAAGACTTCCTTTGAATTTAACCATGGAATAAATTCATGAGGTTTGGGAAGAAATGGAAGCTCAGCCCCACGTACATTTTCCACTATTAAATCCTTGATCGCATAGGAGTAGTGGACTATCAGCTTGCACTACCTCCAAATCTAGCACAAGTTCATGATATTTTCCACATATCTCTCTTCAAAAATTATATTCATGGCTATTCACATATACTGAATCTGGAGGTGGTACAACTGGAACACGACCTCTCTTATTAGGAAAATCTAGTGGAGATCTTAGATCATAGAGACAAGGTTCTATGGAACAATATTACCAACCTTGTTAAAGTGCTATCATGGAACCAAAAAATATGAAGAATCCACTTGGGAACCATAGGAGACTATGAGACAAAAGAACCCACACCTTTTCTCTTATGAGGGTATGAGATAAAATTTTGGGGACGAAATTTCTTAAGGGGGGGGGGGGGATGTAATGACCCAAACTTTTGAATTATATGTTGTTTCCTAAAAATTTCTGTTTTAATATTTCATAATCATTAAAAATATATAAGTATAAATGAAATGTGACCATCAAGTTTTTTACATTAAAAGAACATCGGTTAATATGGATGTTGGAAACAATAATTTTTTTGTAACGTTATAATTATTGTTTATAAATAAAATGATAATGGATAATTAATACTGAAGGAAGAGTCGATGGGCTCATCCAGTAGACTCGGGCCATACAAATCCCATTTTTCAGAGCTTAGGAATGAGGTAGAATCACTAGGCCTCACTCTAAATGAATCCCAAGCCGAGATTTAACATGTTAAGCTTGAACAAAATCACTGATGTTATAAGTTCAAGTTATTGGAGATTACCACTCAGGCAATGTTATCTGAGCCACCCCAAGAGTCCATCACCATCAAACACCTTACCCTTAAGTTGCATGTAGGTGTTTTAAGGGATTATGTTTCAAGGCCCTAGTTACTTATAATGTAATCACATTTTTTAAATAATAATTTTAGTTCATCATTTTTGTTTTGAGAATAGTTTTTCTTAAAAATTGTGATGGAATTTGATAAATGGTTTTTGGGTAAATCATTTTCATTTATTACTATATTAAAATAATTATTTATTAATAATGTTTATTTTAATGAAATAGTGTTTTGAGAACACTCATTTTTTAAATTACAAATGAAAAAATAATTTTTTTCAAGTGTTGAAAATTTTACTATGCATGTCACTATGAATTTTCTATCCACTATTATTTTTAATAATCAAGTATTTTTAAAGTTAAAAATTAAAATTTTCATATGTTGAGATTTATTAAGGAAAAATAAATGTCCTTTTGGAATTCAAAATATCAATATTAGTTTATAGTGAATTTATAAAAAAAATTATATTATACTTTAGTTTTTAGTGAATATTAAAAATACTATTTGACTTTTTTGATAAGTTCATTGACATCATAGCTATGTTATATTGATGTGATGATTAATTAGAAATGATGGTCGACTCTTATTTGTTAATGTAACTCAATAGGTGTCCTAAGTGGAAAAAACCATGGTCAAATAATGTAACACCCCTAGGATTTAAAAATAATTTGAAATGCATGAAACATTGTTTTTAATTATATATTTATAACTAGCCATTAAAAATAACATTTCCACTTATATGCTTTGAATTTTGAAAAACAGTCATCTAAAATTATGTTCAGTATGTTATTTGGAGTCTAATAGAAACAACTTGATTTTTGATGAATAGTAACATACCCTTATGAATAGTAATATGAATTGTAATATGACCCTGATGAATAATATATTTTATTAATATTTTATTTAATAAAGTCTTTAAGGTAATGACATCTTGGTTAATTTTTCATTATGACATAAAAGTAGTTATAGTTTTTAAATTATTACTTTTTGAATTAAGTCTGATTTTATTTAAAAATAAAATAAATGATATTTAGAAATTATTTTCAAAAAATGGACTCCATTTTTTAATTCTAAAGGTCTAAAAATGGTAAGGTTGAATTTTTGGGATTTTTCTGAAATTCTTCAATTTTCGTTGAATAGTAAAATACGGCAAAATACCGTTTATTCAATTTATCAGTAAAATACACTATTTACGACTTTATAAGTGATTAAAGTATACATTTTTAGAACTAAAATTCTATTATTACTATTTGGGGACACATGAAATAAGACTATTCACACTCTTGTCTAACAATGTTATAATAATGATTAAAATAATGAAAAATACCCCCTCTCCTCCACTATAAATACCACCCTCATTCTCCTCTTCCTCCCACACCTCTCAAGCCTTGAGACTTACCTAATTTCTTCCCAATACTTCTCCCAAGTCTCTTCCCAACTTCTTAGAGAAATTGGTCTCACTAAAAGGACAAAACCAAAGTCCTTAAGAAGGATCTCAAGGAGAAGAAATCAATAGGTAAACATCCTCTTTTATTTTCTTTCTTTTCTATAATTTTTTATTATTATTTTAGATTCCACTTGGCTTATATTGGGATATGCTATTAAATATTCTCCTTACTTTCCACATTATATAAGAATTATTAGATACCCCTTTTCTCTCATCAAAATAATTTATGAAATTTTAAGTGATGTCGTTATACTGTCAAATTTTAGTGGGAGATTTCTCAATTTTTCATTTTATTTAAAGTTACTCTATCCTTTTGTCTTCACATCCTCTTATACAAGAGGCATGAAAGCTCAATAATCATGTATATTATAGATGTTATCTTGTTCATCCAAAATTATTCATCAATCTTCTCCTCCTCTCCCACTTATTCAAGGAATTAAAAACATTGTCTATGATGTGACGAATTACCGACATCGTGGACGATGTGATTTAAATTATCTTTAATTCCTTCAATGCTGGTCATGAAACCATTTTTATGGTTGAAACAGGTTATAATATATGTTTTATGTCTCATACATGTTTCTTTAATTATTTTTTACACATGGTTTTAATTTATAAAACAAAATGTGATCATTATTATCAAAGAACCACTAAAATGATCTAAACGAACATTATTAATGTTTTAACTTATGAATCATCTTCATTTAAGAATTAAAATTGATAAATGGTATAATTTATGGATTATAGAAATATTTAAATACCACTCCATTCCAATTTTTTTGTTTCACTTTCAATTGACAAGAACAACCATCATGAACCAATAATGGAAATCACGTAAAGAACTCACCCAAAAACAGCGTAAGGAACAAAATACTAACAATTAAAGGGTGAAATGATGTAATGAAATGGTCAAATAAGGTATTATATAATATGGATATGATTTTTAAAATACTAATAACACTCTTTTAACCATTATAAAGTATGTTTAAACAATTTTTAATTAATACAAGACTGAGGTAAGGGTATTCGGAACCCAATTTCCATTCTTTGGGTTAACCTTTAACTTCATTATTTATGTGGTATTAAAATTTTTTGTGTGATGAACATTGTTTATATTATGATTATTTATGTGTATTTACAGTGTATATACATATTCCATCTACTATATTACGTCTCACTTCAATTATATAATTTATTCAAGGGGCTTTTCTTTTAAAATCCTCTTTTAAAATTCTGTTTTATGAAATTTCAAATACAATGTTTTTATGAAATTATTCATGTTGTATGATTGTTTTAAGAGTTTTTTGGAAAACAATTTATGATAAATGGTGTGAAATATATTTCCCTCCAATTAATTGGGTTTTTTTTAAGTTGAAGGTCAGCCTTATGGTTACTCCAAGTGTAACTGCGATGGTTACACAAATTGTAAGGTAGCCGTGATGGTTACAAATTATATGATAGCCAAGAAGGTTACCAGATTATGTAAGTAATTCCACAAGATACCTTTATGGTTCCATTTATGTTATTATGATTTGTGGGGATCTTTTGGAAATGTAATTTTAAAAAAATTAATAAATAATGGACGAAAAATATTCCTTTTGAAAACGTTTTCAGATGTTACAAGTATCCGTGGACTTTCCTTATTTTTTTTATATCACTTACTGGGATTTTTTTGTGATCATCCCATGTTTTAAATTATTTTCATAGGTTATAAAATGAGAAAGACAAATAAGGAATCCAAATTAAATGATTTAATAATTTTCAAAGAAATCATGTAACATTTGAAAAGTTTTATATTTTGGAAGAAATGAATATTGTTTTTATCGTATCCACTCTGTAATAATGTGTACTATTATAAAAGTTTTATGTCCCAAATATCGAAAGATATAAACTTGAAAATATCATAGATGTAAAATCTAGTTATTTATTGACTAAAATCAAGATTATTTAATGTAATAAAGCCAGGTCCTTATAAATACCATGGGAATGCCCATGGTTTTTCAAATACCACAAATAAGGTGTCCTTTGAAATTAATAAAAAACTCTCTCTCTTTTACTATAAAAACCATCCATTAAACCATTTATCATCATTAAAAATTCTTCATCCACGAAGTTATTCTAGTTATACCTCCCAAGGAGTCCTCCCAAGGTGCCCTAAATCCTCCAAGGTCCCGATCATAGAGTTTTAGAAGTTACTCTTCAAGGTAATGGAATTCCCAACTTCTATTTTCCTTTCATGTTCTCTTTTATGTGGTATGTCTTTAAAAATTCCATACCATGTTCTTATTTCCATTTTTTCTTTATTTATACTATATTATGAGTCTTTTATGAATGGTTACCCCTATCCCTTCTTTTTATAATGTTTTATAAAACCATTTTTCATAGCCACTATGCTGTAGAATTTTCTTCTCAAAATCTATCTATTTTTCACAAGAAATTCATTTATTTTAATTAAGTGAATAACTAATAATCTTACATTTATAGGGGTATTTATCAATAAATAAAAAATATTTATTTGATTTTGAAATTAAAATTCATGAAATCTTCATTCCCTTTTTGTGGGTTATAAATGACATAATGATAATGTTTTTAAGAACCTTTTAAAAACGTCATAATTATGATATGTAACCCATTTATTTTATTCTCTTTGGGTTATTTGTTAAATGTTTTATTATGTTATATGTGGATTATATGAAAATAAAGACATATTAATTGTGTGATTTTCTAGAACTCTAATGCATTGGGTAAATAAATTAATCTCTAGAGATGACAAGTTTGATGATACCTTGGTGAATAAACATGGTAATTTTTATGACACTTAAGGGATGTACCTTGGTGATATACTTTTTATTGTATAAATTAAATATTTTAGAAACCTTTTCAAGTTATGATTAAAGTTATTATTGTTATTATATGCCCCTTTATCATGCCTTTATGAAGTTCTTCATGTTCTAACTGATGTTACTCAAGTTTATATGTAAACTATTTCACTGGTTTTACCTTACTGGGACTTATGCTCACCCTTTTCTTTGATATATGTCCCTAGGAGATGAGATTCCATAAATGTACTTAGGATGAACCTTGAATAATCCTTTCACATGGAATAGAATAATGTTTTATGTTTTCATGTATTATGTACCT
The DNA here is from genome assembly GCA_963277665.1 of Viscum album. Classification (NCBI taxonomy): domain Eukaryota; kingdom Viridiplantae; phylum Streptophyta; class Magnoliopsida; order Santalales; family Viscaceae; genus Viscum; species Viscum album. Next base: position 722,812,903 of record OY728130.1, on the reverse strand, counting down.
TATTTTCAAGACCCTATAATTTAAATGATCCTATGTTTGTAAAATGTCAGGTAATGTTATATAATAAAAGGGCAGGATTCCAAATAGAGAATGTATTTTCTTAGTAAATCTTATTGACAGAGATATATTGTGATTCTTCATCAGATGATAACTATATTTAATGTGGTGGTTCTTATAATACTGTTTTATGGGACTATTAACATCCTCTAAATGAAAGTGGAAAATAATATTGAAGTGTGTAAATTATCTTATGTATCATTACAGTTTTATATTCTTGTGATTTAATCATTCTATGTTTACTATGTCAATTATTAGAAGACTAAAGTTTTTTGAAATGTGGTGTCAATGGATTTTTCTCATGCATCATAGAATTAATAGTGGTCATGAATTATTGAACTGAATATTCCTTGAGGAGGGAATATTCTCAATTAACTATTTTTTTTTGTTATCTAGTCATCAAAATTTATATATACCCTTGTTATATACTTCATAAAATTTTCTCCCCTTTTCTAGTGGGGTAGGAAAATCATAATCCACTTGTGTTGGTATTTTTTCAACTTTATTTCTATATAATCTACCACATTTTAGATGATATATATAAATAAAAAGCACTGCTAGATGTTGTTTCCTTCCATTATAGGGTATGGGATATAATTTGGGAAGTTATTAAGACTAATTATTCATATTTCTTAGTTTTTTGTTGTTTAAGAAGATTATTTTCCATATCCACAATTAAGTACCAATGAACCTACATTTTAGAAAGAATAAAATATATTATACTAAAATTAATATGGGGGATACCAATTCCCTTTTCATCCCTCCCATCAATGATTCTTATGTTGTTGTTTTCATTCACGGGGAGGCACTATTGGATATTGCATGGGTTTTGCTGTCTGATCTGGTGTGAGACTTAGTTTAAGTGTAATAGTTTATATTTCTTCTTTTTTAACCCTCATTTATAGAGATTTTAGTGTTATCTAAGATGTATCATTTTCATATCATATAGCATTTTCAAATATTTGGGAAACTACCAATATCTAATGAAATCATATGGGGTATTTTATTGGGTTCAACGATATATGTAACTCATCATAGAAATTTTATATGAAAATATATGATAGATTCTCCTAAGAGTTGTATGTTCAATGAATAGGTAAAATCCTTACATATATAAATTTAATTCAAGTGAATCTAATTATTTAATTTTTTGTAATTATTGAGGTTTAGGATTATTTTCATTCTCCATGTTGAGTTGAATTGGTATAGAAATTACCGATGGAGGTCTTCACATCTAGTGTTCGATCTAGATATATGGTTTCTATACTATAAAAACGTTGGTACCTTCAGAGTTCATATGAACAATAATATATTCAATGTTTCTTGATGCTAGAGTATTCAAATCATGGGCCCACATCATGACACAAAATTTTTAATATGATTCTTTGGGTCCTCAGAGCCATTAATGATATGGAAGGTTTGATTTCCAAGGTTGGGAGAAAGAGGGTTCACATCCACCCACTCATGATATGAATTATTTTCCAGAGTAACTAGTGTGTGCACCCTTTAATGGATTCCATCTTGGAAGAAAAGGATTCGATGGAGTCTACAGGTTCTAGAAGAAATGATGATTGTCCATATACTTATATAGAGGTAGTGGGAAAGCCCTAATATGGTCAACCCACCCATATCTACAATTGGTACCCAATATGATCAATCATGTGATAACTCACTTGAAATACCTCATAATGATTCCACAGTGGGGGAGCTCCTAATATTTCTTGATCATTTGGTTTAGATACACTGGTTTCCTATGTTTACAATTAGTCCGTTGATTTTTTTTCTCATTTCAGTAAAATAAGTTTTATTATTGGGGATGATTTATCAAAGGATAAACATGATTATATTACTGGATGTTATACTTTGTGAGGTTATTTCAAATAATTATTTCATCATTGAGTTTATTTATCTTGTTTAACACTATTGAATATATGTTAATCTTTCTTTGAGGGTATGTGGTTAATATTTTCTATGTGGTGGGTCGATATGACCACACATTTCCCATTATAATCAGTTAATGTTAACCAAAAAACAAGAAAATAAGAATTCAAGGGAACCCCAAAATTTTAACCTATATTTAATTCCAGTTACACACAAATTTTTTAATTATTTTAATGTGGAATGTATTTCAGATAGTGATTTAATCATCCCATTTATTTTCACTAACATCATGATCTCAATCATATATCATTATAGCATTGAATATTTTAACTAAATAATAGTACAACAAAAGAATCATTTATTCCTCTTAAGGAGAAGGGGATGCACTGACTCTTCATTTTTTTCATGGAAAAATTGAAATCCTACGAAATTTTTATCTTATAAAGGGCCCACTTCGTCTTATGACCTCTAATAGGCCTTACATTCTTTTCCAAATTATAACACCCCATGATTTCATAGTACATTATTTCTTCAAAGTAATTCAATGACTTGCACTATATGCAACACCGAGTTCAAGCGCACCACGACTTACCAAACCAGTTGTTCAAAAAAGTTTATGAATAGTATTAACTAAATTTTGAACATCATATAATCCTTATAATTTTAGAATCCATAGTATGAGTTTCTTAGACATAATGAAAAACTAATTCATTTTTTAGATAAAAGAAGTATTATTTAAAAAAATGTAATTTTACCGCCTTTTAATGGAGAACCCTTTTTAAATCCATTATTTGAAACTTTTATATATAAAATTTGACAAAATAAACTTATTCTTTAGAATAGGGACATAAAAATTTAGTTTCAATAATTTTTTTGTGTTTTTCTGATAACTTTCATATTTAGGTGAATAGTGAAAAATACTTTATTTTAACTGAAAACAACGTTTTTAATCAAAATAATTTGTATTGTTAAATTATACATTTTAATGGTTTGGAAGTATAAATAGATTAAATTTTTACCATTTAATCCAATGTTGTTCATTGTAAATAATTTCACTTTGAAATTGAACAAAAACAAGTATCAATCTTTTGTTAGTTATTATTTCTTAAAAACATGATTTTTGGTTTTGACAACGGGAATTAATTTTAAATTAATAAATAAAAATTATATGTTTTTAATTTGGTAAAATTGACTAATTTTTTGAATTCATAATAACAAAATTTTCTTAGGGTGAAATTTTGGTATTTTTCTGATAACTTTCAATTTTTGATGAATAGTGAAAAACACTACGTTATTAGTTAAAAACGACTTTTTAATTATATAATTTTTTATTTTATTTAAATTTATTTTAGGTTAAAGTAGATACATAATACCTATATAAGTTAAATATAATTCAATAGATTTAGTTTATAATAATTTAAGATATATAAAAATTTTATTGAACGTTTTACCGTCTTTTACCCACCTCATAGGAGCATTTTCAAATTTACATAAAACTTAATTTTATAACTTATGTGAGTTGAATTTAGAAAATCATAGAGACATGATTAATATCAAGGAGTAAAATTTGGTTCAATAAGATAAAAATAATTTTTTTGTAAATCGTAACTTCTTACTTTTATTAACCACGATTAAGAGTAAATAGGGTAATTAAGTGTAAAAATGATATTATTCTTACCCTAACACATGTCCTAATTCTATTGGATAAGTTTAGTTCAACCAAAAACAACCTTAGGAATAAAATATTTACCTCTTTGGTCCACTTGGATTGGATTAGGACATTTATTATTATTTAATTCAAAGAAGAGTTAAAAGAGTTAAAATCAATGTTTAATATATGAAACATTTCTAATATGGGGTTATACATAAGATAAATTAGACTATAAATATTCATTATAAATCTAAAAAAAATTCATACATAATGGTATTTTATTTATAATTTTTTTGACATTAAATATTTAAATTTACTTATGACACAAGGATGATGCAGTAATTACCTTATTAATGAAAGAATCAAATAAATGGTATTATAAATATTAAATTAAATATAATTTAAATGTTTTTATGACATCTACTAATATTATAGGTGAATATGAAATGTTTTTGATGATTTAATGTATCTTTTTTGAAGTAATAATTTTGTGAAGACTTTCAAAAAAAAAATACCAAATAGTGTCAAAATTGACATAAATTAATATTTAGAACAAATACTATATTATTGGTTGATATAATATTCCTAAAAATGTAAGGTTTGGAATAAGGGCTTAAATAATATTATATATTTCATTAGTGAGCCATTTGAGGTTCTCTTGGAAGTTTAGATTAATTTTATTAACCATATAGAGTAAGAATAGAAGAAGACACAGTAAAAGTTAAACTATTTAACTAAGAGTTAAATCTAAAAGATAAGGTTAAAATGGAAATCTAAACTTGTCTAAAACCTATTGGTTTAGAGTATTTTGACCCATAACCACATAAGTCTCTATATAAATTCATTTTTTACCATTATTAACCGAATATGATTCTATAATAAATTAATACTTTAATCTTTTCCTAAAGTGACCTTCACCCCTCTTATAAAAGGGAACTTCCCCTTCTCTCAAAATCACACCTCCAAAGCCATTTGGCTCAGCCAAACCCATCCCAAATATCTTCCCAAATATCCTACCTTCATCCTAGATGCATTAATTTGGTCAGAAAGCCAACCTAATGATCCCTTTTGATCATATCAAAAGGAAGAACCCAAAGAAGAGGTAATGATTTCACCACCCTATTTCAAGTTCTCTTACTCTTCCACTTTCTATTTCTTTGTTGTTTCAATTATAAAATAACAACTCCAGTATCTTATATATACTATGATGTTATTATAAATATGGAACAACAATATTAATTATTCTATCCATCTTATGAATGATAATGTCACCATGCGTGCGTACGTACGGCTTACCGTCTCCATGTCGTGGTGTAATTTTTTAATCAACAGTATGTTATTTGTATGGATATAATGATGAGTAATATATATATAAATAATGAAAATAACATGATAATATCTCTTTAAAATTAATATACCATCCAATTCCACAGCTTTAAGGAAACGATATTCTCACTCGTGCGCACGTACGGATTACCGTTTCCCCGACGCGATGAGATTCATTTCCACATTCACCATTCATCAATGATTATAAAAATATATATTACTAATAAGTATGTAATATATGACATAATAATGATACTATATATATATATATATGTACTTACATATATCTTATTCACTTAGTTCTGTTCAATACGATATGAAAACGAAAACAGCATTTATGCGTATGTACGGACTACTATCTCCATAAACGATGTTTTTCATTTCATATATATGGATATTTATATTCAAAATATATATGATATATAAATCATGTTTTATATTCTGGAATTATTTAAATATTTATCTAAGTGATTCAATCAAGAGTAACAAGTTAAAACACGTACGATAAAGAAAGCGATTATTACCCGAAATGTTAATTTAAAATGGAAATTATTATTAAATGGGTAGTATAATGTCATAAATGAATCATGTATGATATAATAAATATTAATATGGTTATGTTATAATTTAATAACATACTAAGAGCTTCATACAGGAGGTTAAACGTACCCTCCATTAAAGAAAAGTGCAAGGAAATGGTTAATTCCTCAATCTCATTATTATCCGAGATTGTTTATGGGTAAGTGTTTATTTGGAAATTTTTATTATCCATGTACATGTTTCATAAAATAGTTTTCAAAGGGATTATTTTTAAGGGAATTTTTACTAAAACATCATTTTAAATGTTTTAATGATTTATTCTTCAAAACCATTTTCATTAATGTCCATGTGTTCAAAATGATTTTAAGGAGTTATTTATATGGACATGAATATTCTGAAATGATAATTCCTTTCAAAAGTTTCATAGTGGTATGGTAAACTTTGATTCAAAAATCTCTTTCAAATTACTTCCTTTAAAAATGTGTGACATTTAAATGATTTTACAAAAATTATATTTCTCCCAAAATGTTTTACTCATCATTTTCAAATTTGTCAGCATCCTTTACTGGATATTATTTTTGATTGAGGTTGATTTATTACTATACAATATTCCATATTGTATTGAATGAGTTATGATATTTTTGACTGTGGATGTTTTATTTTTATACCATTCATGGTTTATGGTTAATGTATTGACATTTTGTATTCTAGTTTTAATACGAATGTTTAGGTTATGTTTCAACTTTTTCATGTGAGAAATGCAGTGGACTTAGTAAGTGACAGGTGGGGCCCGCTATAGCTCCTTGATGCATCAGTAGGTCTCATGAGACAAACTATTGTCTTTGCATAAGGCCTTGACAAAAAATTTATTTTTAGTCTTGGCACGAGGCCTTGACTGTGTGGTAATGATGTTCGGTGTTAGGCATTCCCTCATTATGAAATTAGTTTATACATGTGATTATTCGACTAGTACAATATCTATGTGCATGTTTATATGGTAATGTTTAATTTTTTGATGTTATGTAAAAGTTTATGTTTAAAAAGGTTGTTGTTTTTATCACACATCTTTCCTTAAATGTTTATAACTTCTGCTAAATTATTTACCCTTACTGGGCATCTGAGCCCACCCCTATCTTATTTTTATTTTCCCTGGATTCTAAGAAGTGTATTATGATTGATATGAAAGGTTAAGATAAAGGGAATAATGGAATTCCCAAAGAACTATCTATGATTTCTTTTATGTTTGAAATTATAATATAAGTTAATGTATGTAATCTATTTTCCAAGACTGCTAAACTGATCGGCCCTTTGGGACTTGATTCCATGTAATCATGCCAATGTATTAAAATAATGCACTGGCTATAGGTAACTGGGTTCGGGGCATTACAGTTTTTTATTAGAGGAAGTTTAGCAATAACCTTGGAAAATAGATTTAGATAAACTCTAATTAGAGAACATTACACTAAGATAGACTTTGAGGATTAGTATATAAGAACTTCCTAGAATTTTTTTAATGCCGAGATTTTGTGAGTTTTCCAAGAAAAGACATCCCTATTTGGATATGAGCAGGTAGAGGCGGCTCGGGAACATATGTACTTAGGGGTAAACCCCAAAAACAACTCCGAGAGCTAGACTTGAATGGTAACTGGTACATGACAACGGGCCTTGGTGCACTCTTTGTTACGACACTCCCAGGGGATATGCTTTGGATAATTCTAATTTTCTTTACAAATAATTATAAAGGATTTACAAGTATATACCTCATATAAGAAAATATTTTTATGATTATAGATTATATCCATAAACTGTTCAATTTACGTTAGGTATTTTACATGTTTTCAATTATTCATTGCAATTCATAATCTAACCTAGTGTACGCCATTGTATAGAAATGGCGCCCAGTAGAAGGAATGTGAACTCCAACAATATGTATGATCCAAAGAGTAAGAAGGATCATATCTTTCACGATATTAAGACAAAATTTAGAATGGAAATAGTATCTCAATTATTCTCAACATATGAAAAAATAGTATCATGTGTTAATAAGATAAGTAATGAATTTTCTAAGTCTTATAGCTTTGAAGGGAAGTAAGAAAAGAAAAGGATGGTAGAGAGAAAGATGGATAAAGAGAAGAGGGGAAAGAAGGATTTTCCCATATGTGATAAATGTGGAAATAATCACCTTGGTAAATGCTTGAACGGAATGAGAGTTTGTTATAAGTGTGGAGAAAAAGGACAACAATTACGTGATTGCAAGGATAAGAAAAAGGTTCTGAATGTACAATGATTCCTCTGCAAGGCGTTGGGACACTACGTGAATCAATGTCCCAGTCATCAGAGTGTTGTACCTCTCGTACCCCTCGTGGTTTAATTTTCATGATCACAATCACTCTCTTATTTATCTAATCTTGTTTTAAGTATTTTTGGATGATAGGAATGATTTCAGGTTGCCAAGGAATTGGGCCAAGAAAGCCAGAAGGCAAAAGTGGACTGATTTTCAGTCCACCGGCCAACCGGTGGATGACCACTGGCCATCCGGTGGTGTCTTGACAGAAGACATCCCCTCTGTCCAGACCACCGGCCAACCGGTGTCCCATCACCGGCCAGCCGGTGGAACCTAGACAGAAGGGTCAGCTACTGTCTCCTCACCGGCCAACCGGTGGCCTCCTCACCGGCCAGCCAGTGGTGCCTGGGCAGAAGGCCCCTCCCTTTTCCAAAGCACCGGCCAACCGGTGGCCAAGCACCGGTCAGCCGGTGGAGCCAGTCAAACTAGCCGTTGGGCTTTGAGCAGACTTGTCCTCTTGACTCCCAACGGCTCCGAAGGCCTCTCCAACGGCTCCGAAGACCCCCAAAGGCCATTTGAGGGCTCCCCCTCTATAAATAAAGGACTAGGAAGCCCCGGAAACACAAGGAAGCCCACGGGAACATTTTTCCATCATTTGGCGAACCTCCGGCGGATTGCTTCAAGGAACCTCAATTGCTCCAACTCAATTCCACAACCAAGGAGCACCACCATAGAAGCTTGGGAGCGCTCTTCATCAACTCCAATCAATCCATTGGTGCCCAAGACTTCTCCACATTACGGTTTTTATTATTTTATCATTTTGAGCATCAATTTGGGTTTGTGCCTACAAACCCCTCTTTCTCTCATCCTCTCTTTCTTTGGGTTTTCACACCACCTTCAAGGTGTGAAGAGGTTAGTCAAGTCTTCCCTTTAAAAGACTTGAGTCATAGGTGAGCTAGCCTTCACCTGTAAGAAGGCTAGTGGGTTCTTGCTCAACCATTAAAAGCAAGCTGTAATAGGTTCTAGACTACCTTAAAGTCTAGTGGGTTTCTTGCTAAAACCATTAAAAATCAAGCGGTAGTAAATCTCTCAACGGTTGAGTTGGGAGCGGAGACGTAGGCTTTGGTTTAAGCCGAACTCCGTTATCAAGTTTTGTGTCTTGCCTCTTTTATTTCCGCTGCACTTTTAACTTTGATTTTAAATTGTTAATTATTTTTTAAAAGGCAATTCACCCCCCCTCTTGCCATCACTCTCCGCCCAACACTTGGTATCAAAGGGAAAATTTGAGTAATACCCTAACCGGTTTCAAATTCAAGATCCTTTGTGATGACTTCATCTTCTTTCGCCCCCGAAGGCTATTCTTTGGGTCGTGCTCCATTCTTTGATGGAACCGACTATACTTATTGGAAAACCCGCATGACCACTTTTCTTAGAAGTATAGGTTATCCTATTTATAAAATTGTCATGCATGGTTATTCTCTCTCTTCTCCTGATGAATCCAAATGGACTCAAGCCGATATTAAAAATTTCGAGCTTGATGGAAAAGCCATGAACGCTCTTCATTGTGGGCTAGACCATAACGAATTCAACCGTGTTTCTACTTGCTCCTCTTCTTATGAAATCTGGAAACTTTTGGAGGTTACCCATGAGGGGACCAACAAAGTCAAGGATACTCGATTGGATATGTACCGTCAAGATTTTGAATCTTTTTCCATGCATCCATCTGAAAATATTTCTGATATGTTTACTCGTTTTACTGACGTTTACAATGGAAGAAAATCTCTTGGAGGTGATGTTTCTGCATAAATGATGGTCAAGAAGATTCTTTGGATCTTACCAAGTTCATGGGCACCGAAAGTCACGGCAATTCAAGAAGCAAAAGACATCAAGAACATGTCGGTCGAAGAGCTCATCGGATCCCTCATGACCTACGAGATCACCATGAGGAGGCAAGCTGAAAAGGAAGGCAAACCGATCAAAGTTCCAAAGAACATCGCCTTCAAAGTTCAAAAATAAGAAAGCTCATCCTCCTCATCGTCTTCCTCTTCAAGCGGCGATTCAGAAATGGAGAATCTTGCCCGCAAGATGCACAAATTCATGAAGAAGCACAAGAAGAAGAAATCCCTCAAGGCTCAACCCAACGAAAAATCCGAGCCCGAGGTAACATGTTACGGGTGTGGCAAGAAAGGCCATTACAAGCCCGATTGTCCACTCAACAAGAAAAAGGCCAAGCAAAAGGAAAAGAAGAAGGCATTCAAGGCCACATGGAGTGATAGCTCCACATCCTCCTCCTCCTCCTCCTCAAGTGACAATGGTAAAAAATGTCTAATGGCATTTAATGAGGTAACCTCTTCTGACTCCTAATCCTCTAGTTCTTCAAATTCTTTCAATCATTTATCTTATGAGGATCTCCAATATGCAAGAGATCAATTGGAGGAAGGTTTTCACGAACTCTCTTCCAAATTTTTTGCTTTAAAAAAGAATTTCAAAAAACTTTCTTCCGAAAAGGATCAACTTCTCAAAGAAAAGGAGGAGTTGTCCCTCAAGATCCAAAACCTTCCCGATTTTGATTCTATGGAATCAAAAATCAAGGATTTAAGGGAATCCCTAGCTAAGTTCACCGAAGGAGAACATAACCTTTCAAAGCTCCTTGGTTCCCAATGCGTACCTAGAACCACCCAAGGGCTTGGCTATTCCAAGCAAACTTCCTCTTCCCATGCTCCAACTATTTTTGTAAGGGGGAGCTCCCAATATAAATTTTGCAACTATTGTAAAAAACCCGGGCACTTAATTTATGAGTGCAATTGCAAAAATGCCCGGTATAGCCACCCCAAAACTATTTTCTTTAATGATGAATTTCATAGGAGAAGACCCGCCACTAGAAAAGTTTGGATTGAAAAATCCCTTTTAGCGAGTCTCACCGGACCAAAATTTGTCTCGGTTCTAAAATCCTCTCCCCGGTGATTTGTTGTTTTTATTTAGGGGGAGTTAGGATCGTTTAAGCCTTTTTGCGTTTTTCATTCAAAACTTTCAATTCAAAACTTTCAATTCAAATTTCAAAAATTTCAATTGTTTTAAAATCTCTATCTTTTTTATTCCCTCAATCAAGTTTTATGCCCCGTGCTATTTTGATAATCACAAAGGGGTAGAAATTCTTGGTTGATTGGGGGAGAAATCTTTCTCTCATGCTTTGCTTTACTTTTCAATTTATCTTTTAAAGCATGCCTCTCATTTCAATCTTTTACATTGCTTGTTTTGGTGATTGTGATCATCAAAATAAGGGGAGATTGTTGTACCTCTCGTACCCCTCGTGGTTTAATTTTCATGATCACAATTACTCTCTTATTTATCTAATCTTGTTTTAAGTGTTTTTGGATGATAGGCATGATTTCAGGTTGCCAAGGAATTGGGCCAAGAAAGCCAGAAGGCAAAAGTGGACTGATTTTCAGTCCACCGGCCAACCGGTGGATGACCACCGGCCAGCCGGTGGTGTCTTGACAGAAGGCATCCCTCTCTGTCTAGACCGCCGGCCAACCAGTGTCCCATCACCGGCCAGCCGGTGGAACCCAGACAGAACGGTCAGCTACTGTCTCCTCACCGGCCAACCGGTGGCCTCCTCACCGGCCAGCCGGTGGTGCCTGGGCAGAAGGCCCTTCCCTTTTCCAAAGCACCGGCCAACCGGTGGCCAAGCACCGGTCAGCCGGTGGAGCCAGTCAAACTAGCCGTTGGGCTTTGACCAGACTTGTCCTCTTGACTCCCAACGGCTCCGAATGCCTCTCCAACGGCTCCGAAGACCCCCAAAGGCCATTTGAGGGTTCCCCCTCTATAAATAAAGGACTAGGAAGCCCCGGAAACACAAGGAAGCCCACGGGAACATTTTTCCATCATTTGGCGAACCTCCGGCGGATTGCTTCAAGGAACCTCAATTGCTCCAACTCAATTCCACAACCAAGGAGCACCACCATAGAAGCTTGGGAGCGCTCTTCATCAACTCCAATCAATCCATTGGCGCCCAAGACTTCTCCACATTACGGGTTTTATTATTTTATCATTTTGAGCATCAATTTGGGTTTATGCCTACAAACCCCTCTTTCTCTCATCCTCTCTTTCTTTGGGTTTTCACACCACCTTCAAGGTGTGAAGAGGTTAGTCAAGTCTTCCCTTTAAAAGACTTGAGTCATAGGTGAGTTAGCCTTCACCTGTAAGAAGGCTAGTGGGTTCTTGCTCAACCATTAAATGCAAGCTATAATAGGTTCTAGACTACCTTAAAGTCTAGTGGGTTTCTTGCTAAAACCATTAAAAAGAAAGCGGTAGTAAATCTCTCAACGGTTGAGTTGGGAGCGGAGACGTAGGCTTTGGTTTAAGCCGAACTCCGTTATCAAGTTTTGTGTCTTGCCTCTTTTATTTCCGCTGCACTTTTAACTTTGATTTTAAATTGTTAATTATTTTTTAAAAGGCAATTCACCCCCCTCTTGTACTGTAGTACTATTTTATTGAGGATTTGAGATTATATAGTTCTAAGAAAAGTGACTTAATTGTAAGATACACTTTTTGGAAAATACATGGTTAAAAGAAAGTTAATCCTTAATATGGTTCTGATAATGAGGTAGTGATTTTTGAATAAGATATGTTTGATTTGAATAAAATATATTGGATATTCTTGACTTCCTTGGAATTGATTAATAGTTGGTTTATTTCATTATTGTTGGAATATTCAAATTTTTTGGATATAAGGAATATATCCAGTATTATATAAAGGATAAGGGAGCATGAATGTAATCTATAATGTTTATGGTATTTTAGGGTGTTACCATGTTTTAAAATAATACATGATGAAGGTGTTCAGATTTTATTACGTGGAAAAAAGGATCTTCATTGTGTGTAACTTACTTATTAATTTTGGAAATCTGAGTTTGGATAGAAGTATGTTGGATAAGTCTAAAGGTTGAAATGGATTAAGTTTGAAATTGGACACTATTGTCAAGGTTATTTTTGGATTGTTATAAAAAGGACAACACATAGACCGTGTGACAATCTGTCACATCGGACAAAGCTACAGGAATCAAACCCACAAGCATAGTGCGATTGAGATTTATCTCCTACCACTAGACTAGGTAAAGTCCCTGGATTGTATAATAAAGTTTTTTAAAGGGTATGATAGCTGAATTATAAATGGATTATTATTATCTTTTGTAACCCTCTATGATTAGGATAAATATAGTATTTTTTTTGAAATCTTTTGGAGTAAAAGACATGTTTGTGGTAGGTATTAGTTCAAGGATGAAACTCTACTTGTCAAATATTTATTTTTTTCTTTTCTTATTCTATGATGAAATTAATTCTTAAACTTTAGGTAAGGTATCTTAAAAATAAAATTGTTTTATCCTAATACCTTATGTTTTATTGAATTGATGACATTTTAAATCATCATAGATTGATGGATTTGAGGCCATCAATTCTACAATTGTTTGTGACTGATGACCTCAATCAATCCCTATAAATATTTAAATTTTTCCTCCAATTATGTGTCTATAATTTCCACCAATGTTCTATTAATTGAGATCATAATTTGATGGCGACTTTTTCATTCCCCTTTCCACTTATTAAGACTAAATTAATTGCTGATATGGGTTTTCCCACAAAGGTATTTTCTATTTTTAACCTTTTATTTTCAAAGAAAAGTTTCAAATCATGAGGACACAATTTATTGAAGTAGGGAAGAATGTAACACCCCAAGATTTCATAGTACGTTATTTCTTCAAAGTAATTCAATGACTTGCACTACACGCAACACTGAGTTCAAGCGCACCGCGACTTACCAATCCAGCCGTTCAAAATATTTTATGAATAGTATTAACTAAATTTGTAACTTTATATAATCCTTATAATTTTAGAATCCATATTATGAGTTTCTTAGACATAATGAAAAAAAATTCATTTTTTTAGATAAAAGAACTATTTTTAAAAAAATGCAATTTTACCGCCTTTTATTGGAGAACCCTTTTTAAATCCAATATTTGAAACGTTTATATATTAGATATGAAAAAATAAACTTCTTCTTTAGAATAAGGACATAATAATTTAGTTTCAATAAATTTTTGGTGTTTTTCTGATAACTTTCATATTTATGTGAATAGTGAAAAATACTATATGTTAACTGAGAACAACTTTTTTAATAAAAATAATAATTAGTGTTAAATTATACATTTTAATGGTTTTAAGTATAAATATATTATATTTTCACCATTTAATCCAATTTTATTCATTGTAAATAATTTCACATTGAAATTGAACATAAAAAAGTATCAATCTTTTGTTAGTTATTATTTCTTAAAACACGTTTTTTGGTTTTGACAATAGGAATTAATTTTAAATTAATAAATGAAACTTTTATATTTTGAATTTGGTATAATAGAAAAAAAATTTGAAGTCAGAATATCAAAATTAGCTTAGGGTGAAATTTTGGTATTTTTCTGAAAACTTTCAATTTTTGATGAATAGTGAAAAACACCGAGTTATTGGTTAAAACCGAAATTTTATTTAAATAATTGTTTATTTTATTTAAATTTATTTTAGGTAAAAATAGATACATAATACCTATATAATTTCAATATAATTTATTGGAGTCAGTTTATAATAATTTTAGATATATAAAAATTTTATTGAACTTTTTATCGTCTTTTACCCACATCATAGGAGCATTTTCAAATTTACGTAAAACTTAATTTTATCGCTTTTGTGAGTATAATTTTTAAAATAAGAGAGACACGATTAATATCAACGAGTAAATTTTGGTTCAATAAGATAAAAAATTTGGTGAATAGTAACTTTTTACTTTTATTTACCGCGATTAAAAGTAAATAGGGTAATTAAGGGTAAAAATGATATTATTATTACCATAAAACATATCCTAATTCTATTGGATAATTATTTTTTGACCATAAAAAACCTTAGTAATAAAATATGAACCTCTTTGGTCCACTTGGATTAGATTAGGACATTTTTTATTATTTAATTCAATGAAGAGTTAAAAGAGTTAAAATCAAAGTTTAATAAATAAAACATTTTTAATATAGGGTTATACAGAAGATAAATAAAACTATAAATATTAATTATAAATATAAAAATATTTCCTACATAATTGAATTTTATTTATAATTTTTTGAAACTAAATATTTAAATTTATTTATGACACAATGATGATGCAGTAATTACCTTATTAATGAAAGAATCAAATAAATGGTATTATAAATATTAAAATAAATATAATTTTAATTTTTTTTTGACATAAACTAATTATATAGGTCAATATGACATGTTAGGGATGATTCAATGTATCTTGTTTGAAGTAATCAAGTTGTTATGACTTTCAAAAAAAAACAAAATACCAAATAGTGTTAAAATTGACATAAATTAATATTTAAAACAAATACTATATTATTGGTTGATATAATATTCCTAAAAATGTAAGTTTCGGCCAAAGGGATTAAATAATTTTATATATATCATTAATGAGCCACTTGAGATTCTCTTGGATGTTTAGAATAAGTTTATTACCTATATAGAGTAAGAATACAAGAAGACACGGTAAAAGTTAAACTATTTAACTAAGAGTTAAATCTAAAAGATAAGGTTACAATGATAACCTAAACTTGTCTAAAACCCATTGGATTAGAGGCTTTATACCCATAACAACCTATGTCTCAAAATAAATTCATTTGGAACCATTATAAACCGAATATGATTGTATAATAAATTAATACTTTAATCTTTTCCTAAAGTGACCCTCACCCCTCTTATGAAAGGGCATATCCCCTTCTCTCAAATTCACACCTCCATAGCCATTTGTCTCGGCCAAACCCTACCCAAATAGCACAAAACATATCCTACCTTCATCCTAGAGGCCTTACTTTGGTCATAAAGTCAACCTCAGGAGCCCTTTTGATCAAATCAAAAGGAAGAACCTCAGGAAGAGGTAATGATTTCACCACCCTCTTTCAAGTTCTATTATTATTCCACTTACTCTTTCTTTTTTGTTTCCATTCTAAAATGATAAATCTAGTATCTTCTATATACTGTGATATTATTATAAATATGTCACAACAATATTCATTATTCTATCCATCTTATGAATGATAATGTCACCATGTGTGCGTACGTACGACTTACCGTCTCCACTCCATGGTGTAATTTGTTATTGAACACTGTGATATTTGGATGGATATAATGATGATTAATATGTATATAAATAATGAAAATAACATGATAATGTATCTGTAAAATTAATATACGATTCAATTCCACACCTTTAGGGAAATGATATTGTCGCTCGTGCGTACGTACGGATTACCGTCTCCACGACGCGATGAGATTCATTTCCACGTTTGTAACACCCCAAGATTTTATGAAAAATATTCTTTTAATTTCATTAATGTCTTGTGTTGTATGCTACACCAAGATTACCTTACGCTATACACAACACCGTATTAGCTTGTAGTATACGCAACACTATTCTTGGATCATGTTACACACAATTTTGATAATAGTTATTCTATGCAACATTGAGTATATATATATATATATATATTCAATGTATAAATGAAATATGGTTTGATTATGTTATATAAAACAACTAAGGATTCTTGCACAACACGCAACCCTGAATTGGCTTGCATTACACGCAATCGTGACCTTCCTCGATAGCGTGTGTTGTACGCAATACCGGGTTTTACTAAACAACGATATATTATTATAATATTATTATGAACTAGCCGTTATGAATATTATTAACTAAATTTTGAATCTTATAGCATTATTATTCATCTTGCACATATTCTAAAACATGGTATAAGAACAGAACAAATATTTCGGGTAAAATAAGTATATTTAAAAAAATGCAGTTTTGCCGCCTTTTGATGGCGCACCCACTTTAAATCTAGTTTTTGAAATGTTTATAAGTTCCATTTGACAAAATAAAATTATTCTTTGGAATCCAAAAATAAAAATTTACTTTGGATAAATTTTTCATTTTATTCTGATGACTTTCATATTTTAATGAATAGTAAAAACACGCTATATTTTAATTAAAAACAACTTTTTTCATCGTAATATCTTATGTGGTTAAATTATAATATTTAATGGTTTTAAAGTATAAATAGAATATATTTTTACCATTTAATATAATGTATGTCATTATCATTGATTTTACCTTGAATTCGTAGGTTAAATCAATTCAATCTTTTGCAATGTTTTAAAGAAAAATTTGTTTTCTTTCGACAACGGGATTAATTTTAATTTAATTTATGCAAATTTTGTGTTTTGAATTTGGAAAAATAGATTCCATATTTGGAATCAGTGGATCCAAATTATATTAATAAGCTACTTTTTATTTTTGGGAATTATGAATAGTAACTACTGTAAATTTTATTTACCATAGTTAAAGGTAAATCGGGTAATTAAGGGTAAATATAATATTATAAAATTACCCTAACACATGTCAAAATCCTATTGGATGACTAAAAGTCGACTCATATCACCTAAGGGTCAGATTAGATTCATTTAATGGACTTTTTTCCATGAAAATAATTTAATTATTATTAAAACCAAAGAATGTGACAACATGTCACTTTCTTAAATCTTATAAGTATAATAATTTTAATTTAGTGATAAAATTCATGAAACTTCGAACATGAATAGTATCCAGAACGCTAATACAATTATCTACATCATAGGAATTTATTTAGAATTTTTAGGGATTAAATAATTATCAGTTATTATGACACAAAGATGATGCAGTAATTGTCTTATTAATGAAATATTGACATAATTGATGTTATAAATACCCAAATAAGTGTAATTTGAGAATTTTTATGAATTCCAATTAATTTATAGGTTTATATGACATGTTATTATTTATTTAATTAACTTTTTTCGAACTTATCATTCTATTATGATTTTCACAAAAATCAATTACTAAATAGTGTCAAAATTGACATAAAATATTTTTTAAAACAAATTTTATATTATTAATTGTTATTTTATTCCTAAAAATCTAAGGTTAGGCCAAATGACTTAGATAAGGATATATATATTAATAATAAACAACTTGGGGTTCGTTTGTCTTGATATAGTAAGTTTATTAACCTTATAGTATAAGAACACAAGAAGACACGGTAAAAGTAAAATTATTTAACTTAATGTTAAATCTAAATGATAAGGTTAAAATAGGAACCTAAACTTGTCTAAATTCTATTTTATGAGAGGATTTCGACCCATCCCCACCTTATCCTAGAAATAAATCAATTTAGAGCTATTTAAAACCGAACATGACTTTATAATAAAATAATATTTTTAGTTTTTCCAAAGGTACCCCTCTCCTCCCTTATAAAAGGGCACCTCCTCCTTCTCTTACTCACACCACTTTGAGCCTTCAATCTCGGCCACACCCTGTCAAATTCCCTTCTCCACTTCCCTAGAAACATCCTAGAGGTTCTGGTATTCATCAAAGACTAATTTTAGTGACCTAAAAGGAGATCTCAAAGAGGCGCTTCAAAGAAGAGGTAATGTTCGTTACCAATTCTTTTATCTTTATTTCTTCTTCCACTTCTTCTTATTAGGTTGTTACATTATGAAGTAATAAAATCAGTATCACTTATATACTGATATGTTATTATAATTATGAAACAACCTTATTTCACCATCTATCCATCCTACGGAAAACGAAATCACCGCGCGTGCGTACGTACGGAATACCGTCTCCACGCCGTGGTGTAATCTATTTTCCACCACCACCTTACTTGGATAGGTATAATGGTGTACATAATAACTATATATGATTATTGTAAAGTGATATTGATTCTTAAATAGTATACATACACTCTAATACAATTCCACGATCATGAGAACGATATCATCGCTCGTGCGTACGTACGGACTACCGTCTCCACGACGCGATGAGATTCATTCTCCATGTTAACCATTCATGAATGATTATAAAGTATATATAATAAGTAATAATGAAATATATGACATAATAATGATTCTAGATTTATGTGTATATATATTTATGTCATCTACTTAATTCCATTCAACTCAATAAGGAAAAGAAAACAGCGTTCATGCATACGTACGGTCTACCGTCTCCATGAACGGTGTATTTATTTCCATTTACTGATCTATTATATATATATATATTCTGAATATATATTATATATAAATCATGTTTTATATTATGGAATTAATTAATCATTATCTAAGTAATCATTTGAATAATTACAAGTCAAAACACGGATGACAAATGAAACGATTTTACCCAAAACGCTCTTTAACATGGAATTTACAAAAGAACGGGTAATATAAAGCCATAAGTGAACCATATATGATATAATAACAATGATTATGATTCTGGAATAAGTCAATTACATTATTTAAATCATTATACAGGAGTTTCAGACACATACGAAGCAAATCGGACCAAAGGTAAGGGAAAACTCACAATCTCATTTTTATCTGAGATTGTTTATACTTTGGTATTTACTGGGGTGTATTTTATCATCCACATCCATGTTTCCACAATATGTGATATTAATATACTTATACAATAGTTAATATCCAATTTTACCCTTCTTTTAGTTTTTAGTAAAAGATATGAAAGGAATCTTTTGTCGTTTTTCATACGAAGTACTTTTTGACTTTTCCGAAAAAAGTATGAGAAGAATGTTTTTTTCAACTTATATGGCATGAATGGATTTTTAAAAAATTATTTCCAAGAATTTTCCATTACAAGTTTTCAAGCTTATTTTTAATCAAGTTCTTTTAGATTAAAATTGTATGACATGTTAAGAAAGGAAAAATGTTTTTGAAGTAGAAAGGATATTTTCCTCAAGAATGGAGTTCAAGTGTTTTATCAAAATTATTTTACATATAAGATAATATAGGGTTTTGTTTTTATCCCTATTATTACTTTGATTTGATTATGTTGTGATGGAATTATTTTTATGAATTCTTTTGTCTTATATGAATTGCTTTATGATGTCACGATGTTTAAAGATTCCCATTTTTATTACATGGGTTATGATATGATGTATGGTTTATGATTTTGTGGCACACATAAGAATGGTATCATTATGAGATTGGTGGGACCTATATCTCCCTCCAATACATTGGGTAAAGATTTTATATCTCATGAGATAAACATGGTTGGAACAGTAGGTTATACCGGTTCAGTGAAACAGGACTGAAACGAAGAGTGAACTCGGTTCAGAAATAGACTTTTTCCACTAAGATAGTCTTGGCATTGAGTCCTGACTAACAAGAAATGATTCTCTATGATTATGTGTGTATTCCACAAAGTTTCATGTCTTAAGTTATTATTATTGGGATTACATTTCACTACTATGATTTATCCCATGTTATGAAATTATGCTCTCTTTTGCAGGTTAAGATTTCCAAAAGTTATGTTCTTACGAATATGATGTGATTGATATTTCTTTTTTTTACCCTTACTGAGCATTTGAGCTCACCCTTTTATGTTTTCTTTTCCCCAGGATATAAAGAAAGGATTTAGGTTTAAAAAAAATAAGATATTTATGGGAGATGTTGAAGATCTTTCACCATGATTAGAAGATTATATTCTGAGTTTCCAAAGACACTAAACTATTACGGTCCTTGTGTGTGTGTTTTTGTTATGTACTAAGTATTCCGCAAAAGTAATATAATGTCAATGTACGTCAAACTTCGGGTCTCTACAGTTGGTATCAGAGGAAAGGTTTAGTCCACCTTTGGAAACTAGGATGCGAAAACGTTAGTGAGATCCCTAGAGATATTTCTAAGGTATGTCTAGGGATGTCCCTAAGGATAAGTATACGTATAGGATATAGTCCTAGAACTATAGTAATGATATTACATTAAAATAACAATGTATGTAAAGTATGGGTCATTATAGTTGGTATCAGAGGGAGGTTTAGTCCACCTTTGGAAACTAGGATGCGAAAACGTTAGTGAGATCCCTAGAGATATTTCTAAGGTATGTCTAGGGATGTCCCTAAGGATAAGTATACGTATAGGATATAGTCCTAGAACTATAGTAACAATATTAGATTAAACCAAAGATGTTAGATATTGAAGTTACTCCCCCTTTATTATGATTTTTACCTCTCACACTATTCTTTTTGGGTTTTAGATGATGGATGGAAGCCGAAGGAACCGTGTTGATCAATGTAATGGACAATGCAATGATTGTCCTCCTGAACAAACAAATGTTATGGGAGATGGAGTGCAAAATTTTATTGCTATACTTACACAAGCTATGAATCATTCTAGACTTCCAAATGAGCAGATAAGGGAACAATATTCTATTGAGTCCTTCATGAGGCAACATCCACCTTCTTTCAGTGGGTCTTCTGATACACTTGTTTCTAAACAATGGATTAGTACTACTGAAAAGATATTTTCAGTTCTTCAATGTTCTGAACATGATAAAGTCATCTTAGAAGTGTATTGTTTGGAAGGTGATGCTGATCAATGGTGGAGTATTATCAATAATACAAGGCCAAGAGATGAAATTGAGTCCATGGAATGGGACGAGTTCAAGAACTTATTTTTCAATAAGTACTTCCCTCGTATTCTTCGAACAATGATGGAGAAGGAGTTTATTGAACTAAAGCAAAAGGATGATGAATCTGTTGGTATATACGAAGTGAATTTTACAAGGCTTGCAAGGTATGCATCTGGATTTATCATTCAACCTGATAGTAAAGTTGATCGATTCTTCAGTGGCATAAAACCAAATCTTCTAAGTTCATTATCTATAAGAGACTTCAGTAGCTATGAATAAATTGTGCGTTGTGCTATCAAGGTAGAAATAGAAGTTGGTGTTACTTATCCATCTCATAGTTTTGACAAGAAACAAAAGATGGAGTTCAAGGAGAAATCTCAGAATAATGGTGAAAAGAATATGAATGTTTCCTTATGCTCAAAGTGTGGAAAGAAGCATGGTGGAGATTGTCTTAAAGGTACTAGAAAATGTTTTATGTGTGGAAAAGAAGGTCATCGAGCAGCTGAGTGTCGAAGTAATGGAAAAAGGGTTTCTAATGATGTGAATAAAGAAAAGACTGCAGAGAACGCACCAACAACACTTCAATGCTTCAAGTGCAAGGAAATGAGGCATTATGCTAATAAATTCCCTAATCCAAGGGTTAGTGATGATCAACATGATCAACCACTTAAGGCAAATGACAAAGGGAAGTCACATGTGATCACCATTGGCGATGTTGAATATGACAACGATGTGGTGGAATGATTAAGTGTTTATGTAATGGGATTCCAGAATAATGTTGTATATAGTATCGTGGAATATTGGTATATTTATGTATTGGTCTATTGTGGTTTTCATTAATTTTATGGTACCAGTAACCATGGAAAGTGATTGAGATATTTTTGGAAAAAAGATGATATGCACATAATGAAGGGAAAATGAGAAAATAAAATATTTGACAGTATTCATGAGCTCATGATTGATATAAGGACTAAGTGATATCATGGTTTGAGTATATAGAATTTTGAGGATTTTGGTATGTGGAAAGTGTTAACTTTTAACTGCATTCATGTTTTCACTAAGGTTCAATGTAGAATACATGATTAAGGCCTTTGAATGTTTGGAATGTGACCAATAAGACATATTTTATGATATATGGGGATCAACGATGGTATTAAATCTCTGGTAATCGTTTTCACTATATTATGAGAGTGGACTGCAGTATTATGGATAAGCCTAAAGATTTAAATGGATTATGTTGGACATAAGTTAGTATTGTTTAAGGGATGTTATAGTAATATAGCTTTAGAAAAAGGACAAACTGCAGGACGAGCGATAGCCCATCGCGTCGGACAAGGCTGTGGGAATCGAACCCACAACCGAAGTGCGACTGGCCTTTATCACCTACCACTGGCCTACAGGATGTCCCTGTTTAGTAGAAACTAGTATTATTATATTAAGCAATATGATATATGAAGTATAAGTCCATTTTAGGAACCATATATGATTAATCTCACTATAGATAGACTTATGTATTTTTTTGATAAATTTTCTAACCTTTTGTTTGAGACATATGGAATGACCCATCATTCTATCACATGATCTGCTAACACATCACGAATGACAAATTCAACTTCATTTCTTTAAGTGATGAAGTGGAAATTGTCCAAATAACGACAAACGGTGAGACTATACCAAAATCTCGAAATTGTTTCTTCTAATTCCAATTTCATCAACTTTAGGGAAATGATCTTGAAAACCAAAAAAAATGTTGTCCTAGTGCTCTTATATCTGATGAATCATATGGTACCTTATATCGTCACAAATTTATGGCTTTGTGATTGCTGGCTTTTCTATAGCCATATTCTCTATCACTCTCCATCAGATCATGATGGTTAGATTTCTCTTCCATATCCATATTTTCACCTATGTGGAAACCCAGTGATTAGTTTATTTGGGTAACTGTTACGTTTCATAATTTTGTTTTTAAATATTGGTTTTGGTATTCCTTTTTACGATGTGGGTTTCTATTAAAGAAACTTTCGAATAGTAAACCATTTATAACCCCGACGAATTTCGAGGGCGAAATTCATTTTAAGGGGGGTAGAATGTAACACCCAAAGATTTTATGAAAAATATTCTTTTAATTTCATTAATGTATTGTGTTGTATGCTACACCAAGATTACCTTGCGCTATACGCAACACCGTATTAGCTTGCAGTATACGTAACACTATTCTTGGATCGTGTTACACACAATTTTGATAATAGTTATTCTATGCAACATTGAGTATATATATATATATATATTCATTGTATAAATGAAATATGGTTGGATTATGTTATACGAAACAACTAAGGATTCTTGCACAGCACGCAACCCTGACTTGGCTTGAATTACACGCAATCGCGACCTTCCTCGATAGCGTGTGTTGTACGCAATACCGGGTTTCACTAAACAACGATATATTATTATAATATTATTATGAACTAGCCGTTATGAATAGTATTAACTAAATTTTGAATCTTATAACATTATTATTCGTCTTTCACATTTTCTAAAACATGGTATAAGAATAGAACAAATTTTTCGGGTAAAATAAGTATTTTTCAAAAAATGCAGTTTTGTCACCTTTTGATGGCACACCCACATTAAATCTAGTTTTTGAAATGTTTATAAGTTCCATTTGACAAAATAAAATTATTCTTTGGAATCATGAAATAAAAATTTACTTTGGATAAATTTTTCATTTTATTCTGATGACTTTTATATTTTAATGAATAGTAAAAACACGTCATATTTTAATTAAAAACAACTTTTTTCATCGTAATATCTTATGTGGTTAAATTATAATATTGAATGGTTTTAAAGTATAAATAGAATATATTTTTACCATTTAATATAATGTATGTCATTAGCATTGATTTTACCTTGAATTTGTAGGTTAAATCAATTCAATCTTTTGCAATGTTTTAAAAAAAACCGTTTTCTTTCGACAACGGGATTAATTTTAATTTAATTTCTGCAAATTTTGTGTTTTGAATTTGGAAAAATGGATTCCATATTTTGAATCAGTGGATCCAAATTATGTTAATAAGCTACTTTTTATTTTTGGGAATTATGAATAGTAACTACGGAAAATTTTATTTACCATAGTTAAAGGTAAATCAGGTAATTAAGGGTAAATATATTATTATAAAATTACCCTAACACATGTCAAAATCCTATTGGATGACTAAAAGTCGACACATATCACCTAAGGGTCGGATTATATTCATTTAATGGACTTTTTTCCATGAAAATAATTTAATTATTATTAAAACCAAAGAATGTGACAACATGTCACTTTCTTAAATCTTATAAGTATAATAATTTTAATTTAGTGATAAACTTCATGAAACTTCGAACATGAATAGTCTCCGGAAATATAATACAATTATCTACATCATAGGAATTTATTTAGAATTTTTAGGGATTAAATAATTATCATTTATTATGACACAATGATGATGCAGTAATTGTCTTTTTAATGAAATATTGACATAAGTGATGTTATAAATACCCAAATAAGTGTAATTTGAGAATTTTTATGAATTCCACTAATTTTCTAGGTTAATATGACATGTTATTATTGATTTAATTAACCTTTTTAGAACTTATCATTCAGTTATGATTTTTAAAAAAATCAATTACTAAATAGTGTCAAAATTGACATAAAATAGTTGTTAAAACAAATATTATATTATTAAATGTTATTTTATTCCTAAAAATCTAAGGTTCGGCAAAATGACTTACATAAGGTTATATATATTAATAATAAACAACTTGGGGTTCGTTTGTCTTGATATAGTAAGTTTATTAACCTTATAGTATAAGAACACAAGAAGACACGGTAAAAGTAAAATTATTTAACTTAATGTTAAATCTAAATGATAAGGTTAAAATAGGAACCTAAACTTTTCTATAATCTATTGGATGAGATTATTTCGACCCATCACCATCTTATCCTCAAAATAAATCAATTTTGAGCTATTTAAAACCGAACTTGACTTTATAATAAAATAATATTTTTAGTTTTTCCAAAGGTACCCCTCTCCTCCGTTATAAAAGGGCACCTCCTCCCTCTCTTCCTCACACCACTTTGAGACTTCAAGCTCGGCCAACCCCTGAAAAATTCCCTTATCCAATTCCCTAGAAACATCCTAGATGTTCTGGTCTTCCTCAAAGACCAATTTTAGTGCCCTAAAAGGAGATCTCAAAGAGGCGCTTCAAAGAAGAGGTAATGTCCGTTGCCGATTCTTTCATCTTTATTTCTTCTTCCACTTATTCTTCTTAGGTTGTTTCATTATGAAGTAATAACATTAGTATCACTTATATACTGATATGTTATTATAATTATGAAACAACCTTATTTCACCATCTATCCATCCTACGGAAAACGAAATCACCGCGCGTGCGTACGTACGGAATACCGTCTCCACGCCGTGGTGTAATCTATTTTCCACCACCACCTTACTTGGATAGGTATAATGGTGTAAATAATAACTATATATGATTATTTTAAAGTGATATTGATTCTGAAATAGTATACATACACTAAAATACAATTCCACGATCATGAGAATGATATCATCGCTCGTGCGTACGTACGGACTACCATCTCCACGACACGATGAGATTTATTCTCCACGTTAACCATTCACGAATGATTATAAAGTATATATAATAAGTAATAATGAAATATATGACATAATAATGATTCTCTATTTATGTGTATATATATGTATGTCATCTACTTAATTCCATTCAACTCAATAAGGAAAAGAAAACAGCGTTCATGCATACGTACGGTCTATCGTCTCCATGAACGGTTTATTTCTTTCCATTTACTGATCTATTATATATATATATATATATATATTCTGAATATATATTATATATAAATCATGTTTTATATTCTAGAATTAATTAATCATGATCTAATTAATCATATGAATAATTACAAGTCAAAACACGGACGACAAATGAAACGATTTTACCCAAAACGCTCTTTAACATGGAATTTACAAAAGAACGGGTAATATAAAGCCATAATTGAACCATATATGATATCATAAAAATGAGTATGATTCTGGAATAAGTCAATGACATTATTTAAATCATTATACAGGAGGTTAGGACACATACGAAGCAAATCGGACCTAAGGTAAGGGAAATATCACAATCTCATTTTTATCCGAGATTGTTTGTACTTTGGTATTTACTGGGGTGTATTTTATCATCCACATCCATGTTTCCTCAATGTGTGATATTAATATACTTCTACAATAGTTAATATCCAATTTTACCCTTCGGTGAGTTTTTAGTAAAAGATATGAATGGAATATTTTGTCGTTTTTCGTACGAGGTACTTTTTGAATTTTCCGACAAAAGTACGAGAAGAATGTTTTTTTAACTTATACGGCATGAATGAATTTTTAAAAAATTATTTCCAAGAATCTTCCTTTACAAGTTTTCAAGCTTATTTTTAATCAACTTATTTTAGATTAAAATTGTATGACATGTTAAGAAAGGAAAAAAAAAATTGAATTAGAAAGGATATTTTCCTCAAGAATGGAGTTCAAGTGTTTTATCAAAATTATTTTCCATCTAAGATAATATAGGGTTTTTTTATCCCTATTATTACATTGACTTGATTATGTTGTGATGGAATTATTTTTATGAATTCTTTTATCTTGTATGAATTGTTTTATTATGTCACGATGTTTAAAGATTCCCATTTTTATTACATGGGTTATGCTATGATGTATGGTTTATAATTTTGTGGCACAATAAGAATGGTATCATTATGAGATGGGTGGGACCTATATCTCCCTCCAATGCATTGGGTAAAGATTTTATATCTCATGAGATAGACATGGCTGGAATGGTAGGTTATACCGGTTCAGTGAAACAGGACTTAAACAAGGAGTGAACTCGGTTCATAAATGGACTCTGTCCACTAAGATAGTCTTGGAATTGAGTATTGACTAACAAGAAATGATTATCTATGATTATGTGTGTATGCCAAAAAGTTTAATTTCTTAAGTTATTATTATTGGGATTACATTTCACTACTATGATTTATCCCATGTTATGAAATTATGCTCTCTTTTGCAGGTTAATATTTCCAAAAGTTATGTTCTTACGAATATGATGTGATTGATATTTCTTTTGTTTACCCTTACTGAGCATTTGAGCTCACCCTTTTGTATGTTTTATTTCCCCAGGTCAGGAAGAAGGTTATTAAGTAGAATATGCCAAAAAAAAAGGGACTCTAGATATGATGAAATAAATGGGAGGCAAAGTAGATACTTTATGAACCAGTTGTTTATGTTTCCCAGTTTCTAAAGACACTATACCTATACGGTCCTTTCTTGGTTTTGTTATATGTTGTAATAAGTGTGCTTCAATTCTAAAGTAATAACAATGTATGTAAAGTATGGGTCGTTATAACGTTCACCATTCATCGATGATTATAAAAATATATATTACTAGTAAGTATGTAATATATGACATAATAATGCTACTGGAGATATATATATTTATACATATATATATATATATATTTACTTACATATATCTTATTCACTTAGTTCTGTTCAATATGACATGAAAACCGAAACAGCATTTATGCGTACGTATGGACTACCGTCTCCATTAATGGTGTTTTTCATTTCATATATATGTCTATTTATATTCTAAATATATATGATATATAAATCATGTTTTATATTCTTAATGTATTTAAATATTGATCTAAGTGATACAATCATGATTAACAAGTTAAAACACGTATGATAAAGAAAGTGATTATTACCCGAAATGTTGATTTAACATGGAAATTGTTATTAAATGGGTAGTATAAAGTCATAAATGAATCATGTATGATATAATAAATATTAATATGGTTCGGTTATAATTTAATAAAATACTATGATCTTCATACAAGAGGTTTAATGTACCCTCGACTAATGGAAAGTGTAAGGTAAGGGTTAATTCCTCAATCTCATTATTATCTGAAATTGTTTATGTGTAAGTATTTACAGGGAAGTTTTTATTATCCATTTCCATGTTTCATAAAATAGTTTTCAAAGGGATTATTTTTAAGGGACTTTTTACTAAAACATCATTTTAAATATTTAAATGATTTATTCTTCTAAAACATTTACATTAATTTCCATGTGTTCAACATGATTTTAAGGAGTTATTTATATAGACATCAATGTTTTGAAATGATAATTCTTTTCAAAATTTTCATAGTGGTATGGGACACTTTGATTCAAAAATATATTTTAAATTACTTCCTTTATAAATGTGTAACATTTAAATGATTTTAGAAAAAGGATATTTCTCCCAAAATGTTTTACTCATCATTTTCAAATATGTTAGCATCCTTTACTGGAAATTATTTTTGATTGATGTTGATTTATTATAATAAAATCTTCCATATTGTATTGAATGAGTTATGATATGTTTGACTTTGGATGTTCTATTTTTATACCATTCATGGTTTATTCTTAATGTATTGAAATTTTGTATGCTAGTTTTAATACAAATGTTTATGTTATGTTTCAAATTTTTCATATGAGGAATGCAGTGGACTTAGTATGTGATGGGTAGAGCCCGCTATAGCTCCTCGATGCATCGGTATGTCTCATGAGACAAACTAGTTTCTTGGAACAAGGCCTTGACAAAAATTTTATTTGTAGTCTTAGCACGAGGCCTTGACTATGTGGTAATGATGTCTGGCATTAGGCATTTCCTCATTATGAAATTAGTTATTACATGTGATTATTTGACTACTAGAATATTCATGTGCATGTTTATATGGTAATGTTTGATTTTTTTCATATTTTGTACAAGTTTATGTTTAAAAATAATGTTGTTTTTTTCACACATCTTGCCTTAAAAGTTTATAGCTTCCGCTAAATTATTTACCCTTACTGGGCATCTGAGCTCACCCCTTTCTTATTTTTATTTTTCCAGGATTCCAAGAAGTGTATTATAATTTATATGAAGTGTTAAGCTATAGGGAATAATGGTGTTCTCAAAGAACTATCTATGATGTGTTTTATGTTTGAAATTATAATGTAAATTTAATATATGTAATCTATTTTCCAAGACTGATAAACTGATTGGTCCTTCGAGACTTGATTCCTTGTAATCATGCCAATGTATTAAAATAATGCACCAGCTCTGGGTAACTGGGGTCAGATCGTTACACAAATGCTCCCACAATAGTGATTTATGAAGGTAAATATTTTGGAAATTATTAGTAACATTTTATGAAAAAATCCATAAAGATAAAGATGGTTCACTCAATGGGAGAAACAATGAAGTCCCCTCCCACAAAGTTTCCCCTAATATAGAAAAGACCAATTTCTATAGGGGATGAGGATATTGATATATAAATTTCTGTTGAAGCTCCTTTCGTCACAGAATCTAAAGATCGGAAAAGGGGAATATATGAGCACAAAGTGATTCGACCTTTGAAGAAAACATCAAAAATTGACAAAGGGATGAACAAGGAAAACTTTTCCCATAGGCCGCGCAAGTTTCCCCATGGTCGCGCAAGTGTACTTGCGCGACTCACTTGGCGCGCAAGTGACTTGCGCGACCTAAGTGATAACCGCCCGGTAACCGCTCTGGGTCTTCTTCTGCCTATAAATAGACCCTGTGGGCCCCCCATTCGGAGGATCTTTTTCCAGAAACTCGGATTGAAGCTCCCGACGCCCAAGTCTCTTCTCAAAGCTTCCGGAACACTTCTAAGGTAATTTCTTACCTAGAACGGAAGATCTAAAGAGAAGGAGGAAGGCCTAAGTGTTGAAACTCATCAACATTTGCACGCCCGAGTGGTCAGCCCTTAAAGGAAGTGACCACACTTGCGCGCCACCTTATTCCTTTAGTAGAACTTGCGCGTCCCTTTTCTAGAAGAACCTCAAGAGGATTCTAAAGGGTTTAATAAAGAGTCTCTCAAGTATTCTAATGCTGGTTGAAAATCGTGCAAGTACCCCACATGTCGCGCAGGTATACCTGTGCGACCAATACTTGCGCGCCCCTACCTTTTTGGGTGCCCATCTTGCCCATTTTACCCCTCTTAAGCCATTTCACCTTTCCTATTCAAGATTTAGTCTTCAAGATACTCTTCAAATCCATTTATGGCATGATTTCTTGATTTGACTTCCTTATTTGAAAGGAATTCTGTGGAATATCTCTCAAAACATAGTGATTTATACATCTTTATGTCACCAAAGATTGAGAGTTCATTCATTCAACCTCATCCTTTAAGATGAGAGAATCCTTAATCTGGGTCTCCTTTTCAGGAATAGTCCCCAGTTATAAGTCCTTTAATCTGGGCATCTTCCTCAGGAGTAAGCCTCAAATTCTTAAAGTTCCCAAACTTGGGCATCCTCCTCAGGAGTAAGCCCCAAATCATAATTCCTTAATATGGGCATCCTCCTCAGGAGTAAGCCCCAATCATAATCCTTTAATATGGGCATCCTTCTTATGAGTAAGCCCCAAGTCCTCTAATTTTGGGCATCCTTCTTAGGAGTAAGCCCCAATCTCAAATATGGGCATCCTTCTTAGGAGTAAGCCCCAAACATTAATCCCTAACCTGGGTCTCCTTTTCAGGAATAAGACCCAGTCATAATCCTGGGCCTCCTTTTCAGGAATAAGTCCCAGTCATAATTTTGGGCATCCTTCTTAGGAGTAAGCCCCAAGTCCCTTAATTTCTCTTAACCAGTCCTAATTTTCGTTTGATCTAGGATTCCTTCTCAGGAGTAAAACCTAGTTATCAATCGTCTCCTAATTTGGGCTTCCTTTTCAGGAATAAGTCCCAAGTTAGAGTATTCAAATCTCCATGAAGCACATATACCTTTATGAACCATGTTCCTGGATTTTCTCCCTGAAAGTAAATCCTAAACCTTCATCTATCTGGGCAGTCATACATACATAATCCCCAAACCATTTCTTATGATTGCATATTTCATGGCACAATTTTCTAAATTTTACCAATACCTCTTGTTTCTCACACCGAGCATGACTCACGTGAGCTTAGAGTGTAAATGTAATTATGACATCCTTCTTTGAGCCATCAATCATAAACGTCATACTCCGTTACTCGAACTACGTGGGTTCTGATTCCTTTTCCAAAACAAAGGATACATAGGTATCCCATTTATGGGTTAGATCCCAACTTTGAAATAATCCATGTCCTTCTGAATGATGATAAACTTCAAGTGCCCCACTGAGTGGCTTTAAAACCAGCCTGGTCATCATAATGACCAAGAGACTTTTATAAATTTTTTGAAGGATACCATTGACCAAGAATCTCTAAATAGATACAGATGATTCTCTATTGATGAAGAACCTCGAATATATATAAAAGATTCTCTAAATTTCTTACATATTTAATAATTGACTTTTAAAACTAAAGGAAAGCTCATTTTATACTTGGTAATGTAATAAGGATTCACGAACATAACTCAAATCTATAAAGAGAGTCCCGGAGTAGACAATAATTCCCCTCAAAAAGGTGTGATGAGTCCGACCTCCCATCCTCTCAACCAATGCAAATTCCTAAGCCTCATCAGTCCACAAGCTAATGAGCGCCTACCTTTGGAAAGTAGGTCCAAACGGATGTGGAATCATTGGATGTTTCCGGTTCTACGAACAAACCCGTTAGAAACCGATCGGAACGTTTGAATCTCCCATCCAGGAGGTCATCCCCGAATTCCGTACAAAACAAAAATGGTGAACCCGACGTGAATCCTTAACCAAGTTAAAGTGGTGTTTTACCTATTTGTTAAAGCCCCTATTTAAAAGTCAGTAAGAGGGCTAACAAAAACATTCATTGACATATGTACTCATCCAAAGGATGAAGTGGCTGAATTTTATCTTGATTACGTCTGTTATATCAAACAGGCACTCTTTTCCAAGATCTTCTGTATTTCTATAATGGCTGATCTCAAATTCACATCTGTGAATACTGCTACTGCAAATACCACTGCTGCTATTCCTACTGGATCGTCATCTGCTATGAGGATGACATCACCTACTCAGCATCTTCAACGCTGGGTATCAAATGTGCTGGTTAAGGAGTATCGTCAACACGGTACCATCCCAACTCTAGAGGCTGCCCGACATGCCCTCCAAGTAAATAACTCACACAGGTCGTCTGGACAAAGACGACCGGTGATTAAGAGGTAGGCGGTGCTGACTACCGTCTCCAACCGTTTCGGGTCGTTATCCCCGGAACGCAATTTCCATTCAATCCCTTACTCTAAGGAAGTGAATGAGCAGGTCCCTCAGGGACTTAATTCAAAAAGACAGGAGTCCTTCCCGAGGGATCCCATCAAAAATTGCCGCTAGACTCGTGCGGCAGTGCGCCCTCAACATGATGAGGGTACCGACTCCAGGCATTCAGCTCAGGTTCCTCGAACCCGAGCAGGCAAGACGAACCGCCAGAGACGGAATCCAGTTAACAATAGGCAGGTTTTCATCCCTGCCATCTCCGGAGAAGTCCACCAACCTAACTTGGTGGTGAACAACGAGCAGGCACACACACCTGCCCGTTTTAATTCTGCTGTCCAACAGACTCGTTTGGCAGCATCACGCCAATCCCGCCAGGCAATTCTGGCGGAGTACTATAGGCAGGAACATACACCTATTTATACATCATTAGTTAGTCAGCAGGCTCGTCTGACTACATATGATGGATCTCATCAATCGCGTTTGGTGAAGTGTAATCAGCAGGCTTATACACCTGCTAATACTAATCAAGCCTACCAATAGTCTCGCTTGGTAGCGCACGGAGAAGTCGGTCGGAAAGCCCCGACGACAAACAGGAGGCAGACTCAACTCTCTGCCCCCACACTTGAGTACTGTCAGGATTCACTGACAGGAAAAGGAGGACAGGAGCAGGAACATACACCTACTCCAAGCCCGGAATGGACGTATATCCCCGTTCCAGCGGCTGAAGTCACCAAACATATTTTGTCAATGGTGAAAGAGCAGAAGAAAATTCCTGCTCATATTCTGGATGCTTGTCAGGATATCATAACAGCTTCAGCATCATCTCAGGGACAGACACATAAATCTATCCCTAGAAGTGGAGTGACACATCATCAATTCACTCCAGAACAGACACACACATCTGTTCCAGTCCAAGAGGGTCATGGGGCATACTCCCCCATATCATACGGACAACCAAGTCAGGCACATACACCTGATTTGAGTGGAGATCGTCAGCCTAACCTAGCCATCTTTCCTGATCAGGCACATACACCTGCTCAGAGTAACCACTTTCGTCAACAAGTGGTTTCCAAAGCGAGTAAGAAGGCATATAAGAAAAAGATCCGCCCAGCACAGTCAGGAGATCAAAGGCCAATCTGCAACAAGGCCTTGCTCGATGCTGGAGTTCTTGAAGCCCTCATACATTTATCTGTTTGAATTCAAGGTTATGCTCCCTCAGTTCCCAATAACGGGAACATTAATTCTGAAGGTCTTCAACAGACACTTCCTCATGAAGGCTTGCTTCATGAA
Source organism: Viscum album (assembly GCA_963277665.1). Classification (NCBI taxonomy): domain Eukaryota; kingdom Viridiplantae; phylum Streptophyta; class Magnoliopsida; order Santalales; family Viscaceae; genus Viscum; species Viscum album. The sequence continues at coordinate 722,779,042 of OY728130.1, read as the reverse complement.
AATTCGGTCAATCTTGAAGTTTCATCTTCAGATGAGAGCCATAGGAACCCTCTGTGTGGTCAGAAGACCAAGGAGAAAGAGATCTCATCTTTGTTGTAACCCATTATGGTGGTCCTCCCCATGATGATGAACTTCGCTGCGAAAGTCCTCTCCGCAGTAGTGATTCACATTGCCTGGAAAATACTCCAGTGGATAATGTAGTGCCGAGAAAGCCCTCTTATCTTGAGGCACTTGCAAATGAGAAACCAGTCATGTCTGATGCTTTATCGCTAGCAAGTGAAATACTTTCTCAATCAGAAGATAGCCCAGGGTGTAGGTCATTCTCCGAACCACCCCTTAGTCATGCATCTTCTAGTTTGATCAATGATCTCTCTACCAATCTTGTTGAATCCGATGAAGCAACAAGGAAACACCAACTCTGGTCAAAACAGGTAGAAGAATCTTCATTAAATGATAAAGAGGAAATGTTGAACATGAGGAAAAAACTGGCAAAAGGTGAGGTACCAGTCATGTTTTGGCCTTTAGCTGACTCCCAGTACGACATTCCAAAGATGTTGACGGATGATGGAATCCATGATATTCGTCCCAACATATGGAAAACTCTTTTTCAATTGAAGAAGAAGGTATTATCTTATGATGAATATGAAAATCATCTTAAGATAATAGAAGGGCTACAACGTCAGATTGATTTGGCATCTATATCAGTCTCTCGGTATCCGAAGGCTGAAAAGTAGCAGAGAACCCTTCAACGTTCATGCCTTGGCGCACTAAGAAAATTGCGTTAGTTAATTGCCAATGCTCCATCTGATGTTCATATAAGAGGATGGGGTGTTCACGGAGCACTACATTTTATAGTGCTTTCCAGCCAGCAAAGCCCGCCGAAAATGGTCTCATGCAATGTTATTGCCCATGGCCGGCCACAGTCAATGAGATTTGTTCATAATCAAAAGCTTTCTCAAGAACAGGCTTCAACTAGTTCCTCTCAAAATCAAGCATATAGAGAACAAGTTGTTGAATTTCTCCTACATTAAGAAGGAGAGAATATTGCACAAGCCTCTCGTATGGAGCAAACAAATCATCAAATGATAGAAGTCTCGGAAATCATCCAACGGTCTGTTGAACTAGGTGATAAAAGTGGATACAGGTTAATGCATCTAGCTAATTTCTGAACTAAGATTCGCAAGATCAAGAGAGATTTTAAGAAGATCTCAGACATAGCATGTCAAGAGCCACCCCAGCTTGTCAGACTGGGGACTTCTCTAACCCAACCCTCAGAGTCAACAAATGGGATTCGAGGAGTTGAGCGGAAACAGCAGGAACATCCCCAGTTCACAAGACTGGGGACTGCTTCAAATCATCAATCCCCTCCTCATAGAATTTCGGTCTTTTCTCGATTAGGGAAGAAGCCCCAAGAGGAACGAAGAGCCAAATTATCAGGAGATTCCCTCCAAATTATAGCTCATCAAGAAGTTCCCAAAGGATTGAATAAACAAAAGGCAATGTCTCATCAAAGATATGAAAGAAGACAATATCACAGAAATGTTGATAGAAGGGATGTGATGCATTATACATCAATCAATGTCATCAATGTCGTTGTTGTTAATCCACCAGAGGAGACTCACTCAGGGGACTCAGATGAAGAGTGTCCTGCTTAAGAAAATGTATGCACCGATACAAATAAAGAAGGTGTGCGTGCACGAAGTCAAAGGATTACTCAGAACCTAGGTAATCCACTTCCCTCTCTCCAAAAGGTATCTAACAAAGGGAAAGGAAAGAATCAGGTTACATATCCTTCATCTGGAGAAGGTCAATCGCTCTCGTTAGAGAAAAGGTTTGCACAACAAGAGGAAGAAATGAAAGAATTAAGAAGGTTGAATGCAGAACTACTTCAGAGTAGTCTTCTTCTTAAGAATGCCGAAGTCCGACAACTGAAGGAATTTGTTGTAACTACTGAGATGGATCAGGAATATCCTCCTATATCAGTACACCCTCATAGGTCTAATCCTGCGGGTCAAGTGAAACAACGGTGGCAGCACTACCATCAGTTGCAGCACCAACCACCACGTTTGTCCAAGCTCCATTCATTGCACCTACCCAAAACCAAGTTCAACATGATGTTTCTCAAAAGTTAATAACTACTATTGAGTCATTAACAGCTCGGTTAGAAACTATGGAAGGGAAACGGGCGCAAGTTCAACCTGAAAAGAAATTTTACACTGAATGGGTAGATTCAATTTCTCCTCCATCCAGTTTTGGAAACCCTGTTTTCCCTACTTTCAATGGATCAAGCGACCCTGAACAACATTTGACGCATTACGTGTCTTGTTGTGATCCTATGATGGGAACTCCAGAGCAGCAAGAAGCAGTGAAACTCAGATTCTTCGTGCGAACCTTGAAAGGACCAGTTTTTGTCTGGTATACAAGCTTGCAATCCCGGTCAATCATCGGATGGGAGGATCTTCGCCAAAAATCCCTTCTTCAGTTCAGCTCAACATTGCCAAAAATGACAGTTTTCGATCTTACAAACTGCAAGAAAAGGGAAAATGAAAGAGTCTCTGATTTCATTGCTCGCTGGAAGGGATTAACATATTCCCTGAGTTTAGCACTCCCTCAGGAGGAGTTGTTGCCAATCTATGTGGAAAATTTGCGTGACGAATTACGCACACCATTGATCCCTGTGAAATACACAGGAGGGTTTCGAGACCTTACTTCAATCGCTCATCAGATTGAAGATTCCCTTATACAGGCTAAGGTTAAATCTCATGTAATTCCATCAGCTCCAGGAAGGAGAATGGGTAAAGCAGAAACTGCTACAGTTATGCTTAAACAAGCACCTGTACCTATTTCTACTTCAAAACCTTCATCTTCTCGAAGGGCTCCACCTCCTGAACGCCAACAAAAAAGGCCGTTTCGTCCAAATGATCAAAGAGATCAACAACGAAAACAATTTGAGGATTTGAAGAGTAAAACATACTCTTTCCGAAGTGATCAAGTTCCTGGTTACTTCATTTCAGCTCTGGAAAATAATTTGGTTCAATTACCAGTGCCCAAAAGGCCAAACAAGGAAGGAGATGAAGACCGTCCCAATTATTGTCCCTTTCATCAAATGTTGGGGGCTCCCATCCAAAAGTGTTTTGTCTTTAAAGACCTCCTGCAAAAGATGGTCGACTTGGGACAAGTCAAATTGAAGGGTTTTTCAGCTCATGTAGCGTGTGTTACCGCTACAGATCTAGAGGAAGGAGGCGAGTGGCAGGAAGTCAAAAGCAAAACTGCGCAAAAATATGATGATTGGATGGTTAGAAAGACAATCAATCGGACCCATGCCATTTTGCGAACACAATTGAAAAATCCAATTGTGTCTCCTACAAAAGCTGCAGTAAAGCCTCCATCAAAAGACAAATCCTCAAAAGGGTAGCGCAATTCAAAGAAAAAAGAGGAATCAGAAGAAGATAAGTATGTATCAAGGCCTAAGTTGTCTTTGACTCTGGCAGATTTCATTCCATCTACTTCAAAGCCACGGGCACCGCCCCACCAAACGGCACAGCCTAAACAGGCTAATCAGGCAGAGTCTTTATCAGACGAAGAGTTAATCTTCGGTTCTGTTAATATGATTCAATTAACAGATCCATATTCCAGTCTGGATGAGCCTGAATTCCCTATATCAAATAAGGGAATCCGAGGAAGTTCTAGAGGTTTAGGATACAGGGGAAGACATGGATCTTTCCGAAGCCACTACTCCAATTCTACCCCTGCTAGCACTGTGTATGCAGCAGAAACTCGTGGTAGAGCCCTTCAACGAGCTCAAAAAGAACAAGCAGGTTCTTCTGCTAATAGCCAACTCAGTCTTGGCACAATTATTTTAGAAGACCGATTGAATGTTCCATCTTCTTTATCTTAGAAAGTAAATGGATCTAATCATTCTAATCTTCCAAAAACAAGGATATTGCCAACTTCTATCCCAATACAAGATGCATCAGCTTCCAAAGCATCTGCTTCCAAGGTACCTGCTAAACCGCATATTCCTGTTGGGAAACGCAGACCTCTAGATCAAAAGTATGATATATTGAAACACTTGGACCAAGTACCAGCAAAGTTATCAATTTTTGATGCTTTGAATATGTCAAAATATCTTCGGGAAGCACTCATCGAAGCTTGTTCAAGTCCTCAGGAGTTTGAAGCTGAAATTGCTGCAGCTGAAGTCTATCACATAGAGAATAATCCTGCAGAATGCCATGCAGTGATATATTTTACTGATAAAGATGAAGATGATGTTGTGCATGGGCACATAAAACCTTTGTACTTATCTGGAAAAGTCAATGGTGTAGATATCCGAAGAGCTTTCATTGACAATGGTTCAAGAGTCAACCTCATGCCCATTCGTACACTTCGTCGATTGGGCCTCAAGGAATCTAATTTATCTCCTTCTACCATGATGTTACAAGGATATGATAAAAATGAACAAGAACCACTGGGCGAAGTTACACTCAGAACTCAGTTTGGAGATCTTGTATCCAATTCAGATTTCATGATTATTGATCAAGACTCAGCTTTCAACGTCTTGCTTGGAAGACCCTAGCTACATCAGCATGCAGCTATCCCTTCATCATACCATCAATGTCTCAAATACTGTTTCAATGGTCAAGTTGGAACATTGTATGGTGATAAGGCCCCATTCAAGACATGTGAGTCTCAATACATTGAGGCAGAATTTTATCACATGAAGGGAAGAGAAAAATCTACAATGAAGGAAATTACCAAAGTTAATGCTCCATATGGTTTGGAGAAGATTCCAATAAATCCATTTACACATGTGAGTACAAATTATGTGTTACCTATCAGTCAAATTGAAAAAATAGGCCCAAATCAAAATACTCTTATGGAAAGATCCATAATGTCAATTACGGCAATCGAGCCAGACAACATGGGAAAATTGGTAACCTACCAAACAGTGATGAAAGCATAAGTGGTGACTGTTGAGCAATGTATTGTTTTCAAACAATTCAAAATAATGTTTTTAAAGGGGGAGATTATTTTAAATAATACTCTGTCTTTTTATGATGATTTTGATGCTCACAAATACCCTTAATTATTTACTAATTATTTCGTTGAGTATTTTGCAGGAATTTATTTCATTTATTTATTGCATATAACGAGATTTCATACTTCATTTATTCCGAGATCAAGTTTAGCGCGTTCTGGAATCACTGTAGCGCGAGATCAATTTTAGCGCGTACTGGAATCACTGTTCATACCCTACGTTAATGAACGTAACGTATGGATGAAAAGTTTACTTTTTTATGTTAAAAGAAACGTATGGTTAAGGAACCTTACGTTATTTTGAAACGTATGGTTAATGAACCTTACGTTGTTGAAAAGTATTGAAGAAGAACATTACGTTTGGAAGGAACCTTACGTTGTTGGACAAGTATGGAAGAGAAACCGTACGTTAGTTTTCAGTGTTGAGTTTGTTTCTCAAAAGTATGGATCATCAATCTTACTTTTATAATCAACCGTACGTTCTTTGAAGAGTTGAAGCGAGACAAAGTATGGATGATCAACCCTACGTTTGAATGCTAAAGAGAAAGTATGTATGTTCAACCTTACATTTGTGAACCCTACGTTTGGAGCCACGTCATCAACCCTACGTTTGGCGTCGGGATATTTTTGACAGACGATATTACCGTTTGCATTGGTCAAACAAGCGGATTATTAGGCGGATTTCGAGCCGATTCTTAAGCACGACTTTGACTGAATCAAAGACGATTTTCAACGGATTACTGATTGATTTAAACGGAGCTTTTTATGCCGATTCCTTAGGGGAGTTACAACGGCTCTGTTATTTCATTTAATATCGCGAATCTAAAGGAGATTTTTATGGATCTATTTATGCGGAAGAATCTCTCAGATTTGAATATATGTTCTATCTTGGAAACTTAGGAGATATATATATACACAGGAAAGTGTGTGAGACAAAGTGATTTTGATCTTTTAACGAGAAAGAAACAGAGACTGTGAAAAGGCGTTCTTTTCTGTGATCGAGAAGAAGTGTAAAATCCTTTTTACCGAAAGAAGATCTTGATAACAGATTCACGTGTTCTACATCGACTATCTGTTGTGAATCTACTGCTGCTGAAGTTGTGAAGTTTCTGGTAATATCTATTGCAACTGGATCGACTCAGAACTGTTTTGATTACAGATCTTTATTTTCTGAAGACAACGATCTATCTACTGTCAATTGCATTCTGTTGCAATTGTGAAGAACAATTGGAGAAGTGTTTTCTTTATCGAAAATCTTTTTATTTTTGAGTGATCAGCTTCTCGTTCTAAGCTGTGTGGGTTCGTGTTTGAACCAGGAAGGCTGTGTGTGCCTGAATCTTGTAAAGGTGTCAACTGCCTGTACTCAGTTGTGGACAGGTCTGTGGAAACGAGGACCAGATAGTGAAAATCGCCAAGCTCGTGGATTTGAGCGTTGGTGGAGTGGACTAGGGGCCTTCTGTTCCCCGAACCACTATACATTCGTGTGTTCATGCTTTTACTTTTTCCGCTGCATATTTAATTGAGCAAAAGCATCGTGGACAGAATTTGTCTAAATTGAAGAGATTGTAATAATTTTGAAAAGACACAATTCACCCCCCCTCTTGTGTGTAATCCGTAGATTCAGATCCAACAATTGGTATCAAAGGAGGAGCTTCTTATTTTTAAAGTCTTATCAAGCTAGAAGTATTTAAAGATTATACATAGTGTATCATGGCTGATATGAGAGAGGGAATGTCAATGGTCAGAGCACCTTACTTTAATGGAGATAATTATGGCTGCTGGAAATCACGTATGATTATTTATCTGAAAAATCTTGGTTACAGAGTCTATTCAAAGATTCTGACTCCCTATGAAATTCCTGAAAATCCCGATACATGGAGTGCTGCTACAGAGGCTGAGTATGACATAAATTCAAAAGCTATGAATGCAATCATCTGTGTTCTAGGACCAGATGAATTTAACAGAGTATCTCAATGCCCGACTGCATATGAAATGTGGCAAACAATAGCTGTTGCTTATGAAGGAACAGATAATGTAAGACAGATGAGATATGCAACTGCTAAGTTAAAATTCGATACTTTCAGAATGATTGAAGGAGAGAGCATCACTCAGATGAATGGAAGATTGACAGAAATTGTCAATAATATAACAGCTCTAGGAGAACCAATCAAGCAGGCTGATCAAGCGTTGAAGGTACTAAGAGTACTTCCTACTCGATGGAATGGAATCTCTGCAGCAATCAGACAATCAACTTCTGTTAAAGATCTAACTATGAGAGAACTGATTGGTACATTGATGATGTACGAGGCTGAAATGCAAGATGAGGTAAATGAGCATAAAGTATATATAAAAAGGGAAAATACTGCGTTGAAAGTGACTTCTCAACAAAAGGATAGAAAGATGAAGAACAGAGAAGTAAATGCTAAATCAGAAAGCTCTGATGCTTCAAATTCAGACGAAGAACTGGCTCAGCTAGCCAGAAAATTCAGAAAGTTCTACAGTAAGAAGAAAGACTTCAAGAAATCCTTCAAAAAGGATAACAAGGAAGTGAGATGTTATGAATGCAAAAAGATGGGACATATCAGACCGGATTGCCCTAAATTGAAAGATGCAAAGAAGAAGAAATTCTTCAAAAGAGATGATTATGAGCAGAAAGACAAGAAAGCTATGAAAGCTACTTGGAGTGTTTCTGAAGACTCAAGTAATTCTTCTGAATCAAGCTCAGAGAAGGAGGAAGCCAATTTAAAAACAAATATGTGTTTCATGGCTGAAACTGATGAGGTACACTCATACTACTCCTCTGACTCAAATAATGAATCAAACTCTGAAACAAGCTTCTCAAATAAAAAACTTGCAGCTTACTGCAATATGCTTGAAGAAAGGTATGACTCATTATTTAAAAAATATAAATCTATAAAGAACTTGCATAAAGCTATTTCAGATGAAAGAAATACTTTGCTAAAACAACATAAGGAATTAATTGACAAATACAACTCTGCTGACTCAAATAAAATTAATTTTGAATCAAAAATAAAAACTCTACAGGATGAAGTAGAATCTTATAAAGAGGCTGCATTAGTTTTTACAAAAGGAGAAAACACCTTAAATGAGATACTTGGAAAAACTGTAATTAAAAGGGAAAGGTTTGGAATTGGAAGTAAAGGAGAAAAACCTAAGTTATACAAAAATTATTTTGTTCCTAGCACTAAACAGGTTATTTGTAACTTCTGTGGAACAAAAGGTCATATAGCTAAAAACTGTTTTCTAAGACAACCTCAAATATGTGGAATTAAGAAAGCTTATATTTCCAATGATCTATATGATTCAATCAATTTTAAGAAAACAAAGCAAATCTGGATACCCAGATCACTGCTTGCTAACACTCCTGGACCCAACAAAATATGGGTACCAAAGCAATTTGTTTAAATGTCTTTGCAGGTAGCAGGTCACCAAAGAAAGAAAGAAATATGGTATATGGACAGTGGCTGCTCAAGACACATGAGTGGAACTTCAGCTAATTTCTCTTCTCTTATTCGAAAGGAAGGAGGACTTGTCACCTTTGGTGACAATGCCAAAGGAAAGATTATTGGTATTGGAACAGTTGGAGATCCAGAGACAGTCTCAATCAACAAAGTACTTTATGTACAAGGGTTAAAACACAATCTGATAAGTATCTCTCAACTCTGTGATGATGGATACACTGTTGATTTTACTAACAATAGTTGCACTGTTTCTAAAGATAAACTGTTTAAGTTTAGAGCACCCAGAACTGATAATGTTTATACTTTGGATTTGTATTCCTTGTGTAAACAACAAGTAAACTGCTTAACTGCTAATATAAGTGAATCCTGGATCTGGCATAGAAGACTTGGTCATTGCAATATATATGCTTTACATAAATTATCTAAGAAACATCTAGTTTCTGATTTGCCTAGTCTCAAATTTGAAAATGACAGATTCTGTGATGCATGTCAGCTTGGCAAGCAACACAAATCATCATTCAAATCTGTTAATAAAGTTGCTACAACTAAACCTCTAGAACTTATCCATATGGATTTGTTTGGACCTTCAAGAGTAGCAAGTTTAGCTGGTAAATTATATGTTTATGTATTAGTTGATGATTATTCTAGATTTACTTGGATTTTCTTTTTGAAATTTAAAAGTGAAGCTTTTAGTTTATTTGAAGGTTTTTGTAAATCTATTCAAAATGAAAAAGGTTTTAATATAATCTCATTGAGAAGTGATCATGGTGGAGAATTTGAGAACCAGGAATTTAATTCCTTTTGCTCAAACATGGGTATTAAACACACCTTCTCTGCTCCAAGAACACCTCAACAGAATGGGATTGTAGAAAGAAGAAATAGAACTATTCAAGAAATGGATAGAACTATGTTAAATGAATATAGCCTACCTATATATTTCTGGGCAGAAGCTGTTAATACAGCTTGTTATATAATGAATAGAATTTTAATAAGACCTATTTTGAAAAAGACACCCTATGAACTATGGAATAACAGAAAACCTAAAGTAAATTACTTTAAAGTTTTTGGATGCAAGGTTTACATCTTGAATACCAAAGATAATCTTGGTAAATTTGATCCAAAATCTGATAGAGGTATTTTCTTAGGATATTCTGCAACCTCCAAAGCTTATAGAGTCTATAATAAAAAGTCAAGGATTGTTGAAGAATCAGTTCATGTGAAATTTGATGAATCTGATCCTTTTGAGAAAAGGATAGAACAAATAGATGAACCTGATTCTAATGAAAACTTGAGACTTGAGAATTTAAAGAATGATTTTGAAAATGATATAAAAGAAATTCAGTCCAGTTCAGAAGAACATGATACTGAAGAACCTTTGAATGTAATGCCTAGACAGTCTAGAACCTTAAAGAATCACCCTTTAGAATCTGTGATAGGTGACTTAGAGACTGGTATTCAAACTAGAAGAAACCTTGGAAACATAGTTGAATTCTCTGCTTTCCTATCCCAACAAGAACCTAAGACCATAGAAGAAGCCTTAGATGATGAGAGCTGGGTAATAGCAATGCAGGATGAATTGAACCAGTTCAAGAGAAATAAGGTTTGGGAATTAGTTGAAAGACCACATGATTATCCAATAATAGGAACTAAATGGGTCTTTAGGAATAAACAGGATGATCAAGGGATAATAACTAGAAATAAAGCAAGATTAGTAGCTAAAGGATATAATCAAGAATAAGGAATAGATTATGATGAGACCTTTGCACCTGTAGCCAGGTTAGAAGCCATTAGAATCCTTTTAGCCTATGCATCTTATATGAATTTTAAATTATTTCAGATGGATGTTAAATCTGCCTTTTTAAATGGATATTTAATGGAGGAAGTTTATGTTGAGCAACCTCCTGGTTTTGAAAATTCTCAAAAACCAGATTCTGTTTTCAAACTTACTAAAGCTCTTTATGGCCTTAAACAAGCACCTAGAGCTTGGTATGAAAGACTAAGTTCTTTTCTTTTGAAAAATGATTTTACTGTTGGACTAGCAGATCCAACACTATTTAAGAAAACTGTGAAAAATAATGTTTTGTTGGTTCAAATTTATGTTGATGATGTAATTTTTGGATCGACCAATAAAATTCTTTGTCATGAATTTTCAGAATTAATGCAAAAAGAATTTGAAATGAGTATGATGGGAGAATTAAATTTCTTTTTGGGTCTTCAAATATTTCAAAAAGATTTTGGAAATGTTTTAAATCAATGCAAATACATTACTGATTTACTTAAGAAATTTGGACTTGAAAACAGCAAGACATTTACAACTCCTATGTGTACTAATATAAAACTTGATTTGGATGAAACTGGAAAATCAGTGGACAACAAGTTATATAGAGGTATGATTGGTAGTTTGTTATATCTTACTGCTAGTAGACCAGATATAATGTATTCAGTATGTCTTTGTGCTCGATTTCAATCAAATCCCAAAGAATCCCACTTAACTGCTGTTAAAAGAATTTTTAGATATTTAAAAGGTACTATTTATCAATCTCTGCTTTATCCAAAAACCTCTGATTTTAATTTAATTTCATATTCAGATGCTGACTTTGGAAGCTGTAGATTAGATAGGAAGAGTACTTCAGGAACATGTCACTTTTTAGGAAAGTCTTTAGTATCATGGTCTAGTAAGAAACAACACTCAGTTGCCCTGTCAACAGCCGAGGCAGAATATGTGTCTGCAGGTAGTTGCTGTGCACAGGTGTTGTGGATGAAAAACACTCTTATGGACTTTGGATTAAATTTCAATAATACGCCTATTTTATGTGATAATACTAGTGCAATTAATATTTCAAAAAAATCCTATTAGTCATTCTAGAACTAAGCACATTGATATAAGACATCACTTTTTAAGAGATCATGTGTTTAAAAAGGATATATTTTTAGAATTTGTAAATACAGAAAATCAATTAGCAGATATTTTTACTAAACCACTTCCCACGGCAAGGTTTGAATTTATTAAGGGGGAGTTAGGTTTATTTAATTTTAAATAATTTATTTTTAAATCTTATTCTGTTTTCGAATTCTGTTTAATTTTTTGTTTCCCGCTATAAGTAATTTTATTTTGTTTTAAATAAAAGTAATGATTAGTGATTACATGGGAATCAAGGCTGTCAGAACCGTTTCACCTTCTAAACTGTTTCACCTTTTTCGGAAACCCTTTCGAAAAACCTAAACTCGCACATCTGCTCCAAAACCCTTTTCTGAATCTTCAAACCCTAAACTTACGAACCTTCAGAAATCGTTGTTGGAATGGCAAAAACTAAGCGTCCCGATGAAGCCGAGAGCAGTGCTGCAAAGAAATCTAAAGTAGTTGGTCGGAAAATACTGCAAGGTAAAGTCATCGATTTAGAGTGGCTGTTTGAAACTAATTTACTGTTGAAGCAAGCGTTATCGTTTCAAAGCCTTGAGCAAGCTTTTAATAGTGAAAATTCTGAGTTTCTTTATGAGGCAGAAATGAGACATTTCTTTAGAACTGTTCAGTTTAGCCTTGGAGATACGGAGGACAGTTTGTTGGCTCAAATAGAGGATAAGGACTTTTCCATATCATCTGTAGAGATAAGTCAAATTCTTAACTGCCCTCATGAAGGAGTTTTTCATTTCGATTTACGGAATATTGGAGATTCTGTACATAAGTCTGAAGACATTATGTCTTTTCTGTTTGGAACCAGAGTGATAAAGAAAATGCTTATTAAAAATTTGGAGCCCGATCAGAAAATCTTGGTAAAGTTTGTTCAGACTGGTTTAGCACCAAGGATGGCTGAGATGAAGATTTACATGGAGAATAAATTTGAGTCTGTTGCAAACAATGCTGTGAGTGGATCAGGTTCTTCACCTGATTTGATTCGAAGATTTCAAGCAATTACAGGAGCACTAAGCAATATGAGTGACAGATTACACGATCTTCAGTGTAATAGTGCCCCTTTGTCAGTTTTGCTGGATAATCAGAAATTTTTAGTGGATCAATTGACATCTGGAGAGCAACCGATTAGGATTCTTTTGAATCAGTTATCAGAGAAGCTGACTCTTTTTGTTGAAAAAGAAGAAAGAATGCATGAGTTTTTCAGAGTTAATTTGATTGAAGATATTCATATGACTCAAGAGAACAGAGATCTTATCATCAAGTTAGGAGATGGGATGATGAAGAGGCTCAGAGAACAGTTTACAGAGATCAAGACCGTGATTCAAAGGAGATAGACACCTTTTTCCCTGTCTTATCCATGAACCTTGATTCCTCTGTATATCACAATCATTTATATATATAACAGCTTGTGAATGAAAATTCTTTTCTGATTTCTTTTTTGTTGTTGTTGTTTATTGATTTATGATTAAGTTAGTCAGTATAACAAATTCACTTATTCATACACAGTTAATTATAGCATTTACTTATAGTTCAGTGCAATATTGAATGTGTTCAAATCCGTAATTTTTCATTCTTTTTGATATCACAAAAAGGGGGAGAATTTGGATAAACACAACATTTAAATTCATTTGTCCTATGAAGAAATTTGGATATATGGGAGAAGACATTTATCTTTTATTTATTTTTTGGCTGAAAATTTATTTTTATGGGGGAGAAATTTTATTATAGTTAAATATTGTTTTAATCCTTTTAAGAATTCTAAAAATTTTATAAAACTAATTTTTCAATAAAGATTGCAATTAAATTAGTTCTATTATTTTATGGGTTTTGTGATCATCAAAAAGGGGGAGATTGTTGAGCAATGTATTGTTTTCAAACAATTCAAAATAATGTTTTTAAAGGGGGAGATTATTTTAAATAATACTCTGTCTCTTTATGATGATTTTGATGCTCACAAATACCCTTAATTATTTACTAATTATTTCGTTGAGTATTTTGCAGGAATTTATTTCATTTATTTATTGCATATAACGAGATTTCATACTTCATTTATTCCGAGATCAAGTTTAGCGCGTTCTGGAATCACTGTAGCGCGAGATCAATTTTAGCGCGTACTGGAATCACTGTTCATACCCTACGTTAATGAACGTAACGTATGGATGAAAAGTTTACTTTTTATGTTAAAAGAAACGTATGGTTAAGGAACCTTACGTTATTTTGAAACGTATGGTTAATGAACCTTACGTTGTTGAAAAGTATTGAAGAAGAACATTACGTTTGGAAGGAACCTTACGTTGTTGGACAAGTATGGAAGAGAAACCGTACGTTAGTTTTCAGTGTTGAGTTTGTTTCTCAAAAGTATGGATCATCAATCTTACTTTTATAATCAACCGTACGTTCTTTGAAGAGTTGAAGCGAGACAAAGTATGGATGATCAACCCTACGTTTGAATGCTAAAGAGAAAGTATGTATGTTCAACCTTACGTTTGTGAACCCTACGTTTGGAGCCACGTCATCAACCCTACGTTTGGCGTCGGGATATTTTTGACAGACGATATTACCGTTTGCATTGGTCAAACAAGCGGATTATTAGGCGGATTTCGAGCCGATTCTTAAGCACGACTTTGACTGAATCAAAGACGATTTTCAACGGATTACTGATTGATTTAAACGGAGCTTTTTATTCCGATTCCTCAGGGGAGTTACAACGGCTCTGTTATTTCATTTAATATCGCGAATCTAAAGGAGATTTTTATGGATCTATTTATGCGGAAGAATCTCTCAGATTTGAATATATGTTCTATCTTGGAAACTTAGGAGATATATATATACACAGGAAAGTGTGTGAGACAAAGTGATTTTGATCTTTTAACGAGCAAGAAACAGAGACTGTGAAAAGGCGTTCTTTTCTGTGATCGAGAAGAAGTGTAAAATCCTTTTTACCGAAAGAAGATCTTGATAACAGATTCACGTGTTCTACATCGACTATCTGTTGTGAATCTACTGCTGCTGAAGTTGTGAAGTTTCTGGTAATATCTATTGCAACTGGATCGACTCAGAACTGTTTTGATTACAGATCTTTATTTTCTGAAGACAACGATCTATCTACTGTCAATTGCATTCTGTTGCAATTGTGAAGAACAACTGGAGAAGTGTTTTCTTTATCGAAACTCTTTTTATTTTTGAGTGATCAGCTTCTCGTTCTAAGCTGTGTGGGTTCGTGTTTGAACCAGGAAGGCTGTGTGTGCCTGAATCTTGTAAAGGTGTCAACTGCCTGTACTCAGTTGTGGACAGGTCTGTGGAAACGAGGACCAGATAGTGAAAATCGCCAAGCTCGTGGATTTGAGCGTTGGTGGAGTGGACTAGGGGCCTTCTGTTCCCCGAACCACTATACATTCGTGTGTTCATGCTTTTACTTTTTCCGCTGCATATTTAATCGAGCAAAAGCATCGTGGACAGAATTTGTCTAAATTGAAGAGATTGTAATAATTTTGAAAAGACACAATTCACCCCCCCTCTTGTGTGTAATCCGTAGATTCAGATCCAACAGTGACATTTTCATTTCATCTGCTGAAGTCCAACAAGTCTATACTTCGCCAATCAGGCCAGAAGAAGTTATAGAAACATCAGAGGTGAATAATGATGTCGATTCTCAATCCATCATCTCCTCTTTATTTCCCAAAGAAGACCCTTTATTATCAATAGGGTCGGAAATGGAAGATTCTTCTTCAAAATGTGAAAATTTTGACATCTCTTATGATCATGAGAATTTCGTTTTGTCATCTACTATGCAAGTAGAAATGGAAGTAATAGCACATGATGAAGAGGAAGAGGAAGATCTTAGAGATGCTCCTCCAGCATTTGAAGAGGGTATCTCTACCACTGTGGATGAACTCAGAGAAGTAAATCTAGGTACAGAAGAAAATCCACGCCCCACTTTAATTAGTGTCGTCATGACCTTTGAAGAGCAAGAGATGTATATTTCTTTTCTAAAGCAAAATAAATATATTTTCGCTTGGAACTATATAGAAATGCCTGGGCTTGATCCTGATATTGCTACTCATCATTTGGGTTTACCAAAAGAACATCGAGGATTTAAGCAAGCCGCGAGAAGAACACACCCAACTTATGCTTCCAAAATTGAAGCTGAAGTGGATAAGCTGATCAAAGCTAACTTCTTCAGAGAAGTTCAGTATCCCAAGTGGTTGGCTAATATTGTCTCTGTAAAGAAGAAGAACGGACAAATTAGGGTTTGCATCGATTTCAGAGATCTTAATCGGTATTGTCCTAAAGATGATTTCCCAGTTCCAATTACAGAACTCTTAATTGATGCAACCGCTGGCTATGAAGTACTTTCCTTCATGGATGGATATTCCGGATATAATCAGATCCAAATGGCCCCATAAGATGAGTAATCTACAGCTTTCAGAGCCGCTCAAGGTGTGTTTTGTTACCGGGTGATGCCCTTTGGTTTAAAGAATGCAGGTGCAACATATCAACGCGCCATGCATCGTATCTTCAAACCTTTCTTAGGGAAGTTTGTTGAATGCTATGTAGACGATTTGGTGGTTAAATCCAAACAATGTTCTAATCACTTGGTTGATTTGGAAGTCATATTACACAAGCTTCGACAACATAATTTGAAGATGAACCCCTTAAAATGTCCTTTTGGGGTAACCTCTGGAAAATTCCTCGGCTTTGTTGTACGCCATCGTGGTATTGAAGTCGATCCTGAGAAGACCAAATCAATCCTTGGTATGTCACCTCCTCATAATTTGAAATAATTAAGAGGACTTCAAGGACACTTAGCCTATATTAGGCGTTTCATCGCCAATTTGGCAGGCAAAAGTTTACCATTTACCAAATTATTGAAGAAAGGAGTCACTTACCAGTGGACTGAAGAATGTCAAGAAGCGTTTGATGTTCTCAAGAAATACCTCTTGAGTCCACCAGTACTCATGCCACCTGTTGAAGGTAGACCACTTATCCTCTATGTGACAGCTCTAGAGTGATCATTGGGTGCCTTTCTCACTCAAAAGAATGATGCTGGGAATGAAAATAGCCTCTACTATCTCAGTAGAACTATTCTTGAAGCAGAAACCCGGTATTCAAGTATTGAGAAGTGCTGCCTGGAATTAATCTTTGCAGTTCAGAAACTGAGACACTACCTGCAACATCATGAGGTCCAATTGGTATCTCGCAATAATCCACTCAAATTCATCCTTAGTCATCCAATGCTTACAGGACGTCTAGAAAGGTGGGCAGTTATTTTGCAGTAGTTCGACATTCAGTATGTGTCTCAAAAGGAAATAAAGGGCCAAGCTCTGGCTGATTTCCTGGCTGAACATCCTTCAATGGAAGACACGTCTTCAGATATTGAACTCCCTGATGAGGAAGTTTTCTCTATTCAATAGAATCCTCAAACATGGGAAATGTATTTTGATGGTGCTTCCAGAAGTCCAACAGGGAAGAAAATGGAAAATCCTAAATTCAACAAAGTTGGTTTAATAATTGTGCTCATTTCTCCAGATAAGGCAGTGCTACCTTATTCCTTTTTATTGTGGGAAGGTGGTACCAATAATGAAGCCAAATACCAAGCTCTCATTACAGGCTTGGAGTTAGCGCTCCAAGCACAAGTGAATCACTTAAAGGTGAAAGGTGATTCAGACCCGGTAATCAAACAAGTCAATGGGGATTATGCCATCAGAAAAGAAGAATTAATCCCTTTGTATGATTACGTCAGAGAGTTAATGGTGGAATTCCCTTCAGAACCGACATTTTCTTATGTCCCAAGATCACAAAATGCTCAAGCTGATGCACTGGCTAATATAGCCACAACTTTAGCAGATCCAAATCGAGACAAGACAACCATCAGAATTTCCCACCTTCGTGCAATTTCACCTTATGTTCAATCCAGAACAGAGGAAATTAATGAAATTAGTCCCATTCCTAACCGTATAGTCATACAACAGGATGGATGTCACCTGTCAGGGAATACCTTCAAAATGGAACACTTCCACCTGATAGAGCCGAGAAAGAACAAATCCGGCGACGTGTGGTCAATTTTACTCTTTATGATGGCCCAAACCACCTAGATAAAATTCTCTACAAACGTGGTTTTGATGGAGTTCTCTTCAGATGCATTAATGGTGAAGAGACAATGGCTGTCATGAAAGAAGTGCATGCAGGAGTCTGTGGTGCCCACCAGTCTGGACATAGATTGTCTGATCAAATTCAAAGGCTTGGATACTTTTGGCCTTCAACGATACAAGATTGTGTTGATTTCACAAAGAAGTTTCATTCATGTCAAGTACATGCCAACTTCATTCATTAACCTCCAGAGTTGCTTCGTACAGCTAAATACTCATGGCCATTTGCCACATGGGGAATGGATGTGGTGGGACCTTACCCTTCAGCTACAGCCAAGCAGTTTAAGTACATTCTTACTGCTACTGATTTCTTTTCCAAATGGGCAGAGGTAGTACCTCTCAAAGAAGTCAGTTCTAAATGCATTGTTAGCTTCATCAAGTCTAACATCATTACTAGATTTGGTGTCCCTCATACCATAGTGACAGACAATGGCACCAACTTCTGTTCTTCTGAGGTGAAGAAATTGTATCAAGAATACAACATTAAATCCAACCATTCATCTCGGTATCATGCGGCAGCTAATGGCCAAATAGAAGCCTTTAACAAGACTCTTTCAAATATACTGCAAAAGATGGTGGATAAAGATAAGAGGTCATGTCCTGATAAACTCTTTCATGCTTTATGGGCTTATCGGACTACCACCCGCAATGCAACGCGGTCAACTCCATATTCGTTGGTATATGGAACAGAAGCAGTCTTGCCAATTGAAGTTCAATTGCCCTCACTCAGAGTATCCATTTGTAATCAGTTATCTACAGATGAGCAATCCCAAAAGCGACTGAATGAATTGGAACAGTTAGATGAGAAAAGATTGTGCACTTTGCACCACTTGGAAATCTATCAGAATCGAATATCACAAGCTTTTAACAAAAAGGTTCTTCTTCGTTCATTCATTCAGGGAGAATTGGTATTGGTTCTCAGAACACCAATGATACCAGGAAAGAAGCCTCCCAAGCTTGAACCAAAATGGGAAGGACCTTATTCAATACATAAGTTCTACTCTAATGGATCTTATTCATTAATCTCAATGGATGGAGAACTCATCACGACTCCAACCAATGCCAGATTTCTGAAGAAATATTTTGTATAAATACAAAATATGGTCCCCAGAACCAAGATTCTTACAATTAGTTCATACACAATGGTCCTGTATGACCTTAAACTGAAACTACATCCAACATGATGTTAAACTGTAGGAAATTACCTTTTTCGTCCAACATGACGTTAAACTGTAGGAAAGTCCCTTAAGTCCGGAAAGACGTTAAACTACATAAGCGCTTAAAAGTCCAGTATGAATTTAAACTGCATCATCCACAGTCTATGCATATGACCTTAAACTATTTTCACTTTCGTCCAACATGACGTTTAACTGTAGAAAAGAAGATGTCCCCGCAACATGACACTAAACTGTGCAGCACCATTTTGTCCTTGCTATATGACGTTAAACTATACAACAATGGTCCTGTATGACCTTAAACTGCAACTACGTCCAACATGACATTAAACTGTGAAACAATTCCCTAAACCGTCCAGCATGACCTTAAACTGCATCATCCCTGGTCCATGCATATGACCATAAACTATTTGCAAGTCCCTTATGTCCAGCAAGACGTTAAACTGTGATGTCCTAACTACATGACGCTAAACTGTATAAAAGTCTCTTATGTCCAGCAAGACGTTAAACTATGACGTCCTAACTACATGACGCTAAACTGTATAAAATTCCCTTATGTCCAGCAAGACGTTAAACTGTGACGTCCTAACTACATGACGCTAAACTGTATAAAAGTCCCTTATGTCCGAAAAAACGTTAAACTACATAAACTGTAAAAAAAATCCCAATGCGTCCAACATGATGTTAAAATGGTGCACTCTTTTGTCCTCACTGCATGACATTAAACTGCGCAGTCCCCCTGTCGTCCTAACTACATGACACTAAACTATACAGAAAGTCCTTGATATGTCCTACATGACATTAAATTGTTATTCTGTCCATGCTACATGACACTAAACTGTGCAGCACCAATAGTCCTAACTGCAAGACTTTAAACTACATAGTCCCTTGATATGTCCTACATGACATTAAATTGTTATTTTGTCCCTGCTACATGAAACTAAACTGTGCAGCACCAATAGTCCTAACTGCAAGACTTTAAAATGCATAGTCCCTTGATATGTCCTACATGACATTAAACTGTGCATCGTTAAGGTTGTTGTTACCTCTTGTTTCTCACACCGAGTATGACTCACGTGAGCTTAGAGCAAACCTCAACCATAACACTCTCTTTGGGCCGCTAACCATGTGTAAGTCCCAACAACATTTTTTATTAGATCATTGTCCCTAATAACAACATGATCATTAATTCATTCTTTAATTGAACTACACGAACTTTGATCCTTTCCCTCCAGGATGGGTATGTAGGCAACCTCCCAGGGTTCAAGCCCAAAAACAATCTCTTCACATCGGTTCACCACCATCTCATATGATGTTGATTCATGAAACCGCCCCTAGAATTGATATCTTTACATTGATTCACTTTCGTCCTTGTTATATGACGTTAAACTATGCAACACTTTTGTCTGATATGACAATAAACTACAATACTCTTTGATTTCCTCATTTGAGAGAGAACTATTATTGACATTGATTTTTCAATCATGTTTTCATTTCAAAAGACTACGTGCATACATGGTAATGCCTAAACTTTTTATCTCAGGTTAAACCATCATTGCACTAAAGTCCCCTTTCACCCTTCACATGTACGAACCAAATTTGTACAAAGGGTAGTTCTAGAACTACGTGGGCTTGATTCCCATCCTTATGGGATACGTAGGAACGTTCGAGTATCCCTCGAATCCAGCCCCAAGTCTTTTGGGCCTAACCCCAAATTTCAATTTCAGTCCCTTGGCTGAAAAGTCCTCATGAAAACACACACTGTGTATTCATTATTATGGTCTGAATTCTATGACCCTAAACTAAGATCTCTCATACTTTCGTCCTGCACGACATTAAACTTCATTTCAAGAACTACGTATGGCTTGATTCTCATTCTTATGAGATACGTAGTGAAGTCCAAAATTTCAATTCAGGACCCATCCACAACATGATTATGGTTATCATTGACCTATGTATCTCTATATACATTAGACAATACCCATCTTTATGTGTTATAATCCTAACCTTAAATATTTTCAGATCTTCATAACCCTTTTCATGACTTCTAGTCACAAAAATGTCAAACTTCTGAGAATTCTTTTGCTTGACTATGCAGCACGTGCCCATAGGTGGCCTTGCATAAACAGTCCACATAACAGACTTGTCAGCCGAAAGATGCTATTTATTTGACCATGCAGCCAATGCCCTTAGGTGGCCCTACATATTTCAACCCCCTAACGGGTTTGTTAAATAATGGTAACTTCATTCTTGGGAAGAATGCCTATTTTGTCCTTATTTGTCTTAAACGACAGTATGTAGGGATCCACAAAAAATAGCCATCCTTAACATATTTGTCCCATATCCTTTTTCATGATCTGAAAGTATTCAAGTCTATGGTTTATTCTTCTTCCCTACGTTTGGGTCAAACCTTCGTAGGAGTGATATTGATCCAGTTCTTCGATAATCTTGTCTGAAAATATCTTCTCCATATTCAAGTACCTCTTTCCATAAAACAAACTCTATACTTTAGAAAATTTGAATCTCCATAAACTTTCACTGGATTTTAGCACTAGGAAAGTAAATTTCTAGGAGTTCTTTTTCCTGACTATGCAGCACATGCCCATAGGTGGCCTTGCATAAACAGTCTACATAATAGACTTGTCAGCCAAAAGATGCTATTTATTTAACCATGCAGCCAATGCCCTTAGGTGGCCCTGCATATTTCAACCCCCTAACGGGTTTTGTTAAATAATAGTAACTTCATTCTTGGAAACTACTTCTTCTAAATGCCTTTTAGCTCTTTTTCATATCATTCCTCATATTCAAATATTCTTAAGCCATATTTTACATTTTTTCTCCCACATACTTGAGTATGGTAATATGTTTTCAGATAAATTGTCAAAGAATTGAATCAATTTTAATCCATTTTGGTCAAATCTATTTCGACCTTAAACATTAGCCCCTTTATGTCCGGCATGCATGACTTTAAACTGCCCACAAAAGACAAAGTAACTCTGAATAAAAGTCAAGTTCCAGCTCACTAAACATACATTTTGTATGATTTAGGTAATATTGAGAAATTAAAAAGGTTCAAAGTTTGTAGGGTTATTTATAATAATCCTAGTAAAAATCAAACTATGCTTACTAAGACCATTGGTTTAAGTAAATTTAAAGCAGGTAGTGAGAGGAGGAAGGTACAAATAAGTGAAAGTGAAAGTGTTTTTCATTGATGCACAAGAGTTAGAAGGACATCCACAGACTGGAGTCTCTTCTCTTTTTCAATAATTACAAGAGGATTTCAACATAACACTTCATTTGATTTACGGCATCCCGAGCTTCATCAGCAACCACCTGGAATTCATTCATTCAACTGGATACAATAAAAGATGCAGTGATACTAGCTCTTCTCGGAACAATTGTAAAAGGATGTTCTTGAGTGCGGTTTGAGAAAAATTTTCTGCTAATCAAATAGTGACTCTGTTTCTGTCCAAGAGACTTGGAAGATGGATACATGGATTTGAGAATGGAGCATTGGAAGTAAAGAGCCATTTGGAGAGAGTACTCTTTTCAGATATTACTCTAATACCATGTTTGTCTTCTCTCCACCAACCGGTAGTGGAAAACATTTCAGCCCATGGGTTTTCCATTTTCATATCTGCAAGGAAATGACATAGAGGAAGAACTTGAAAGTTCACACCATTTTTGTTTCTCTTAATGCACAGCATAACCGAAATAGAGGAGTAGCAGTGCAGCTGCATCTCAGGTGTATAATTGTTTGCATTTGGAACATTGACTCCTTGCAGATGACCATGACCATACAGAGGCAGATGGATGCTCTGTGGAAAATTAGGATGATATTTCTTCAAGTACTTAGCCAAATCTGGGAGAGTGTTGTTGCAGATATCATAGTAATCATGGCCAATGATGTTCATCATGTCATCAATCCGCTTGCTAGCCAGTTCATCAGTCGTAACAATTCCCTTGGGAACCACTGAATCTGCACAAAAGATGAATAAACTAACTCTTAAATAGGTTTATTTTTCATAAAATTTGTGAAAGATTTTGAAAAAATGGCTAAGGCATTAAGGCGTGCAAGTCTAATAAATGGCGCGCAAGTATTCGTGTGCCGCGCTAGTTTTTGATGCGCAAGTATAAACCATGCAAGTACAAATGCCTTTACAGTAGCGCGACATCAAGGAAAACACTGGAAAACAAAACAACCTGCACGGCTAAGGTGACCTGCGCGGCGAGAGCTCGAAGGTATGAAGTCCAGAAATCCGGATGCTTATACGGGAGTGAGGCCCTCTATTTATAGACGTGGCCGGGACTTTGCGTGTCGTACCCAGTGCGCTCAAGGCCTGCGCTGAGAGAACTTGCGCGCCGCCCTCTGTGCCCTGAAGACTTGCACGCCGCCCTCTGTGCCCTGAAGACTTGCGCGCCCCCTTTTCCTTTGGATGGATTCAATTTCCTCAGAGTCAAATCCTCATTTCTCTCCAGATCCAACTCTGAGGGGGGACTTTTGTTGAAGCTCCTTTCGTCACAGAATCTAAAGATCGGAAAAGGGGAATATATGAGCACAAAGTGATTCGACCTTTGAAGAAAAAATCAAAAATTGACAAAGGGATGAACAAGGAAAACTTTTCCCATAGGCCGCGCAAGTTTCCCCATGGTCGTGCAAGTGTACTTGCGCGACTCACTTGGCGTGCAAGTGACTTGCGTGACCTAAGTGATAACCACCCGGTAACCGCTCTGGGTCTTCTTCTGCCTATAAATAGACCCTGTGGGCCCCCCATTCAGAGGATCTTTTTCCAGAAACTCAGATTGAAGCTCCCGATGCCCAAGTCTCTTCTCAAAGATTCCGGAACACTTATAAGGTAATTTCTTACCTAGAACGGAAGATCTAAAGAGAAGCAGGAAGGCCTAAGTGTTGAAACTCATCAACACTTGCACGCCTGAGTGGTCAGCCCTTAAGGGAAGTGACCACACTTGCGTGCCGCCTTATTCCTTCAATAGAACTTGCGCGTCCCTTTTCTGGAAAAACCTCAAGAGGATTCTAAAGGGTTTAATAAAGAGTCTCTCAAGTATTCTAATGCTGGTTGAAAATCGCGCAAGTACCCCACATGTCGCGCAGGTATACCTACGTGACCAATACTTGTGCGCCCCTACCTTTTTGGGTTCCCATCTTGCCCATTTTACCCCTCTTAAGCCATTTCACCTTTCCTATTCAAGATTTAGTCTTCAAGATACTCTTCAAAGCCATTTATGGCATGATTTCTTGATTTGACTTCCTTATTTGAAAGGAATTCTGTGGAATATCTCTCAAAACATAGTGATTTATACATCTTTATGTCACCAAAGATTGAGAGTTCATTCATTCAACCTCATCCTTTAAGATGAGAGAATCCTTAACCTGGGTCTCCTTTTCAGGAATAGTCCTCAGTTATAAGTCCTTTAATCTGGGCATCTTCCTCAGGAGTAAGCCCCAAATTCTTAAAGTTCCCAAACTTGGGCATCCTCCTCAGGAGTAAGCCCCAAAACTTAATTCCTTAATATGGGCATCCTCCTCAGGAGTAAGCCCCAATCATAATCCTTTAATATGGGCATCCTTCTTAGGAGTAAGCCCCAAGTCCTCTAATTTTGGGCATCATTCTTAGGAGTAAGCCCCAATCTCAAATATGGGCATCCTTATTAGGAGTAATCTCCAAACCTTAATCCCTAACCTGGGTCACCTTTTCAGGAATAAGACCTAGTCATAATCCTGGGCCTCCTTTTCAGGAATAAGTCCC
This sequence comes from Viscum album, assembly GCA_963277665.1. Lineage (NCBI taxonomy): Eukaryota > Viridiplantae > Streptophyta > Magnoliopsida > Santalales > Viscaceae > Viscum > Viscum album. The sequence goes on along the minus strand of OY728130.1, from coordinate 722,754,520 downwards.
AGTCATAATTTTGGGCATCCTTCTTAGGAGTAAGCCCCAAGTCCCTTAATTTCTCTTAACCAGTCCTAATTTTCATTTGATCTAGGATTCCTTATCAGGAGTAAAACCTAGTTATCAATCCTCTCCTAATTTGGGCTTCCTTTTCAGGAATAAGTCCCAAGTTAGAGTATTCAAATCTCCATGAAGCACATATACCTTTATAGACCTTGTTCCTGGATTTTCTCCCTGAAAGTAAATCCTAAACCTTCATCTATCTGGGAAGTCATACATACATAAGCCCTAAACCATTTCTTATGATTGCATCTTTCATGGCACAATTGTCTAAATTTTACCAATACCTCTTGTTTCTCACACCGAGCATGACTCACATGAGCTTAGAGTGTAAAAGTAATTATGACATCCTTCTTTGAGCCATCAATCATAAACGTCATACTTCGTTACTCGAACTACGTGGGTTCTGATTCCTTTTCCAAAACAAAGGATACGTAGGTAGCCCATTTATGGGTTCGATCCCAACTTTGAAATAATCCATGTCCTTCTGAATAACAATAAACTTCAAGTGCCCCACTGAGTGGCTTTAAAACCATCCTGGTCATCATAATGACCAAAAGACTTTTATAAATGTTTTGAAGGATACCATTGACCAAGAATCTCTAAATAGATACAGATGATTCTCTATTGATGAAGAACCTCGAATACATATAAAAGATTCTCTAAATTTCTTACATATTTAATCATTGATTGTTAAAACTAAAGGAAATATCATTTTATACTTGGTAATGTAATAAGGATTCACGAACATAACTCAAATCTATAGATAGAGTCCCAGAGTAGACAATAATTCCCCTCAAAAAGGTGTGATGAGTCCGACCTCCCATCCTCTCGACCAATGCAAATTCCTAAGCCTCATCAGTCCACAAGCTAATGAGCGTCTACCTTTGGAAAGTAGGTCCAAACGAATGTGGAATCATTGGATGTTTCTGGTTCTATGAACAAACCCGTTAGAAACCGATCGTAACGTTTGAATCTCCCATCTAGGAGGTCATCCCCGAATTCCGTACGAAACAATTTCCTAATCACTATAGGTTAGGGTTCATCTAGTTTTTCCACAATGAAATTATTAACCTATAAGGGACTTGATGATCCAAAGGTTGTAAGAAGTGGTAAATATTTCCCCATTACTATGAGATATAATTGTCCTTATATTTAAGTGGAAGAGGTTACTATTTCTACCCATTTTATTTTACATGATTTAGTATAACAACCCCAAACTCTCAGTCCTAGATCTGATGATTAAAATAAAAAAGTTTAAATTTTATATTTGATACCAAAAAATGCGACCCAATTTCAACCAATCCAAAAAATACCAAACCAATGGAAATATTAAATAAATTACATATCTAAGTAACTTTTAGGTTTAGAGTGTTATAGTTTTAAGAAAAACTCTTACATAACAATACCCATGTCTTTAAGTGACTAGTTTTCTCCCTACCTAGATTTTCATATTCTATATTAAGTCATAAAGATCTCCCATAACATTCTTCACACATGAAATAATTATATAATTAATTCAATTAACATAATTCATCATAAACTGTGGAAAAGGAAAACACAAGAAGGATGAGTTCCAATTCTCATTAGGGGTAAACATAATCTTTAAAAATTCAATGTCATTTGTGAGAATAAGATGCAAATAATAATATGATTACATAATAAAAGGTCATGATCCTAACATAAGATAATTATTATCCATAAAAACATAGATTATAAAACTTGATATATTGTATAATGGTTTTACATTAGATAAGAGTCAGATAAGAATCAATAATCATGAGCCTTAAAATGCTAGTATTGATCAAAAGAATCATTTGAAACTCATAGATTTCTTAGATAAAACATATTGTTCTCTTGGAACATCACTATTATATCAAGCATATAATCACTCTTTTAAATACAATAACATACTTGGTAAGTTTCAATAATATATTAGTTGAAACCAATAACTGGTTAACTCTGTATCTTTACACAATTCATTTGAGGGTTATAATAGACCTAACTATCATTGGTTTATAACGTAAGCATCCAAAATTGATTTATAATGGATCCACCTACTCATGCTTTATAATATAACCACCCATCAACATAAAATATTTACCAAGAACAATAACATGAATAAATTATATATATCTTTCATTTAATCATAGAACTCATAGAAACAACCATTATTCGTTTCTTAACTTGATTAACCCATGGAAAATAAATTGCTTCAATGAAAATATATTTGAGAAAATCATACTCCAGGAAGAGAAATAATTAGGTTTTTTATCATAAAAAAATATTCCTAGTGGAGCATAAGTAACATCAATGTTGGTAGTCGTTAATGAAAAAAATACTATTAGAATTTCAATAAAACTATTCATGAAGAAAATACCATTTCTACTGTAAAAACACTTTCAAAAATTAAAAATTCACAAAATATTATAGAAATAATTTTTTTGGAATATATCATTGGAAATTTATAATGGGATCTTGAATGAAAATAATAGTCATGGTGGATGGAAAATAAATTCAAGTTGTAAATAGAATAAAATTTCTTTTCAAACATTTTGTAAAGAGAGTAAAAAGTGAACCATTCAGAAAATGCTTAGAAATTTCTATTTAATTTTTTTTAAAATAAAGTCAAATATAATGAAGAAAACTCTAGGAAATCAATTTTTTAGATGAGAGCACTCAAGAAAACATTTTATAATACATGGATATAGAAGAGAAATATTCCTAAGATAAAATAAGGTACAAGATCAGAATCACTTAGAAAAAAACATTATTGATGTTTATTTAATCAATAAGTAAGGAAATAGAATTTAAATATATATAAAACAAATTCATAAACATGGGATAATAAAATATATTTGGTTAATGAATATTATATCATATGTTTTCCTTTAAAGGAACATTGAACATAAACAATCTCAAAAAGAAACGAGATTCTAACATAATGCCTTTACTACATTGAAAACATTCATATAAAAATAAATTGAAGGAAAGAATATTTTATGGATCTATAAATAACATAAATTATGTGAATTAATATATTAATTTTTTTTCATGAGTTATTAATTACACCTAAAAATGAAATCATTATGAATGACATGAAACAAGTCTTAAGAAAATGATATTGAGACAAAGAAAATCCTTTTAAATATGAACACTTTTGAAGTGATAATTAATCCATAGAATGATTATGTGAAAATTTTTAAATACACATAAAAAACGTGTAAATACAAAATTAAACAAATTTTAAATCAATTTACACATAATCATGGAATAACAAAGTACATGAATTAAAATTATTACCCAATTAATAGAAATTGTGTTAAGAAACCTATTACCACTTGGTAACTTTAATGTCAAACACCCTGGGATAAAATAATTTAAATTACAACTAAAAGTAACTTTAATTACAAATGAATCATGATATAACTATCATAATAGAATTATATACACCATAAAAATAAATTAGGTGTGTCAAATTAAAAATACCTCAATGAAAGAAAATTGAGATGAAATCGATTACCTCAAGTCCAAAAATCCTATGTATTTCCTATAAAACCTATATAATAAACTTATATAAATTATTTTATTTATTAATAAGATTTTTAAAGATTAATTACTTTTACTTGAACAATTTATTTCACTTATTTTTGTGATATATTTAATTACTTAATTGGTTATATATATGTCAGGTATTTTTTGGACGTTTAGGTCATAATTGAAAAACAACTTTGGTATGATAATCCCGATCAAAGAGGAAATTGTTCAATAATATACTGATTAATAATCATTAAATAATTATAATTTTTATATATTAATTATAATTTTATAAAAAATCATGAATTATTGTAATGAAAAATTAATCATATTTAAATCATGGAGATGGTAGGCCATACGTATGCATGATTACTGTTTCCACTTTTCAATGAACATGAGAGAAAGAAGGTAAAATTTATTTTATATTCAAATAATTTTTATTATATCATAAATATAATATTATCTCTTTAAATAATTTATATATACAATCCATGGGATGAAATGATGAAAAACAAATCCAATCACTTCATGGAGGTGGTAATCCACACACACACATTAATGGAGTTATCATTTTTCAATGGATAGAATGGTAAGAAAAAGGGTTATATATTATCTTTAAATAATGATAAATATGTCATTAATAACAAATATATAAATTAAATCCATAATTATAACCATATATTAGAGGTGGTGATGGGAAATGAATTATATCAGTTAATGAGGTGGTAGTCCACTGTACACATGAATGATGGATTAAATTCACATTTGATGGAAGAAGGAGATGAATATAGGTTATTAAATTAACATAAAAAATAAAATTATATATAATATATTGGTTATATTATTTCATAATGTTTTAATAATATTTAAATTAGGTATAAGGATAAATAAAACAAAATAATTTGGTTAAAAGCTATAATTCATCTTCAGAGGACCTCCTTTTCTTTACATTTTAATCGATCTAAGGTTTTTATTATGACCAAAACAATACATCTAGAACATGGGAAGAGAGATTCTGAACGTATATTGTTATTTAGTTTCAAAACCCAAATGTTCTTGATGTTTGGAGAGAAGAGGATATGTGGTTCTCCTTTATATGTGAAGAGAGGGTATTCTTGGGATTTTATAAAGTATTAAATTAATATAAATTGTTTTTAGGATAAAATAGATCAAAATGGATATAATTATAAGATAAGATGATTATTTTTATAAATAATACCATAAAATAAAATTTAGCTATGTTTATATTTTGGTTTCATCCTAATCTTTTTTGTTTTAATCTACTGTCAATCCTTTCGACACTTACCTCGATAACAAAGGTTTTTACTCTTTATGGGAAATGATAGTAACTATAAAAGGATAAGTGACATATAAATAGATCATTGTTGTGATTTTAAACCAAATTTTATTCAATTGGATGAATATAATTTTTTTAAAATTTTGAGTCATTAAATAAATTATTTTTCATTATCAAATATCACTAATGTCTGTTTTTGAAATACTTGAAATATTATAATACAATATGTGTCTATATAGTTTAACATCACTCCAAAATTAAATTAATTCCAATATAATGGATATATGGTCTTAATGAAATCATTAAATCAAAATTTTAAAGTTTTATATATAATTTTAAGCCTTATATTTTTGTTTAATCCTTTGTTTAAGCAATTTTTAACATAACCATGGTAATGACTTTTTCAACATAAAAGGGTTATAAATTTACTTCTAATTTATAAATTGGTTTATAAATGGACAAGGTATAAAATTTTGCACCATTTATCACCCTAATTTACCTCTTTAAATATTTATATTATTTTTATATAATTTAATGTTATATTATATAACATAAAATGGCGTTATTATCACTTTTGACACTATTCACATAATTTGATTTCAAACAAAGAAAGAAAATAATTAATTTGGAATAATATCCATTTAAAAATTAATAATAAATTTTTATTAATGGTAAAATTTATTTTAAAATATAATTTAGGCAAAAAAATACTTCATTTTATTTATTAATAATAATTTACTTTGTTTTTTCTACTACATACACAAGAACTAATTCAATGTTGTGAAGGAATTTAATATAATTATACCATTAAAATAATTAAAATTTAATAAACAAGATATAAAAATAATAATATTTAAAAATAATATTTATAAATGAATATAATATGTTTTTATCATGAATAAAATATATTACAGGAATTAAAACCAATAAAGTGAAAGTTTTTAATTTATCTTTTACTTAAATATTCGAAATGTTATAATAAAATTAAAGTAGAATGAAATTGACCCATTTAAATATTATAGATTATTATGGACGAAATATACTAATATAATAATATATATTCATGTTTTGGGTTTACTTTGAGACCATATCATATTATTTTTAACCTTAATTTTCTGATTTACCAGTACAGTGGTAACAAAAATTTACTATGGTCACTATTCATAATGAAAAAAATAAATATTAATTATTTCCAAAATTTTATACTAATTATTAAAAATATGGAATTGATTTTTCAAAATTAAATCCTATAACTTCCATAAATTAATTTAAGATAAAAATTAAAAATGCAATGAAAATTAGTTTTAGAAGATTGGGTTTTTTAAGAAAAAATGATCTTATTTAAAGATCATGTATAAATATGATTCCCAGGTAATTATTTATATTATTTATAACTAAAGGTGATTATTTTAACTTAATAAAATATTCAAATCATAAGGGAAATTTTTTAATTAAACAAATTTATAGTTTTTGAAAAAATGGTATATTTTATTATTCATAGAAAAATCAATCTTCTAAGAAAAAGTGAAAAATTTCCCCTTAAGAAAATTTTGAGATTATATTTTAAAAAATTATATACTTTTTATAAAATATTTTTTTTATAAAAGTGTAATAAATTAATAATATTATCTTATCATAAAAATATTTAAAAATCTTATTAGAAGAAAATATATTTTTAAAGCATAAAATTACTTTCGTAAAAATTGAGTAATTTTTATTATGTATCAGTAAGTAGATTTGGGTTATATGAATCCTTTATAAATATTTTTAAAATATGGTTATTATTATTCACACCTCAAATATTTAAATCGATGTTATAATGACCACATTTAAAGAATAATATTTCATGGTTTATTTAAGCTCATAGTTGGGTGTCCAGTATGCTATCAAAAAAAATCATGATATTATAATTAGTTAGATTATGATTTGGATGAATTGAATATTCTAAGAATGATTTAGTTTCTATTAAAGGTATCACTATATCCTTGGATTTATATTTTCTCATGATAGAGGTTTGTTTAACCTTTACGAAGTCTTGGTAGAGGATCTTATAAATGGTTCTCTCCTGCTAGTCTTTTTGTTTCTGAGCATTGGGGATGGGAGGATTTTTCTTCACTAACCATTAAAAATATATAGATCCTGGGAATGAAATCTAACTCAAGGTTATAATCTTACTGGACTCCTTCCTTAGAGGGATATGCTAGCTCAAGAGTGGGGTAAAATGAAATGCTCTATGATCACCCCATCCATTAATGTGAAAATTGGATGGGGGTATCAACAATAAAATAGTGTATATCCTTTAAATAATTGAGGCACACATGTTTTAGGTATTCATTCTACTTTCCTAACTTTTGTCACTCTACATATGGGTGGAATTATATGTCAATTTGGATACAATTTCCACTAATTACCTTAACATGGTTGGAATACTCCATATATGAAAAATTCATTGTTTTGATATGACGGTGAATAATAAATATATTTTTAAGAATATAATGTGTAAATTATTCACTCAATGTTTTAGAAATGTCATATTGGGCGGTGGATATGGGTCAGAACATGACTATTATATTTTAATCAACCAGTTCTTTCCTCAATATCATAGAATTATTTACATCTTCTATGAGAGACTCCCTTATATGATCTGGCAGAGAAAAAAATTACAAAATACCATACTAAGTGGAGAAGAATCAGTTGACTTATCCAATATTATATTAGATAATAAGTGGTTGAATATAGGTGTGGATAATTACTATCACCCATTTTGTTTTTGGATAGGTATGAGACATCCTTAATTATTTATGAGGAACTCGGTGTAGCTAGCCTAAATACCTCAAGTGCCTCATGATACGAGGGAATTTTTAGAGCATCTTCAACATGGGGGAGGAACTTCCTTTTGAAATGAAATGTCTTTATGGAAGGACCTTCACAATAAACAATGTGGGGAGGACCTCCATTGACTTTTTCATATTCCCCATTATAGGGAGGAATTCAATTATGTCACAATGTCTTTATACAAGGAAGAAATATACAAATTATTCCACAGGGAGGACCACACAGTGGATAGTTTAGATCCCATAAGGAGGACATTAATGGTATCCAATTATTGATGGATTAATAAATATATGACACTCTTATCAATGTATTTTTTTCCATAGAGAGGATTTGTATAGCTCTCACTATGAGAGAATTTCTTATGAATGATATTTTTTCACATGGAGGACCTTCATGAAATATTCTATAAAGAGAACCTTAAGATCCACTTATCATAGTATTATAAGGAGGTACATAAAAACTATAGCTTCTAATACTTTTTGATGTGTCATTAAACTGTTGGGACACTATTGAAATATACAAAAGGGCCCCAAAGAGACAAACATCGATAAGTGAAGGAACTTGATCTTGCTCATCTTTTCTATGTTTCCCCTACTGGAACTTTTTCTTAGATACTCTTTATTGTGAAAATACTATTAGGAATTATTCACAACTACCTTCAAATGTGGGTGTCCTCCTAGTTTACTCTCATATTACCATCGAAAAATGTTGATAGACTTCTTGAGACTAGGAAAAAATATGAGCCTACCCTTTTCTTTCCACTATAATATGCTTTTGAGTTTCTTCATAATATCAAAGAATTTTTGTAAAATATTTGATTACCATTCAGATATATTGATATCCTCCCCCCAATGAATGGGAATATATTCATACTTCTAAGAGACCGTAAGATAATTTTAGTTATTTCCTTTGAGTATGATTTGAATATGAGTCTACCCTAAAGAGGTTTAGAGGATATACTAATGAAATTTAATTATAATAGGGATATGATCCCAATAAATTTTTATATTCTTCACCAAAACATGCCTATGACCTTGTAAATAGGTGAAGGGATATCTGCCTACTCTTTATTAGCTCCCAATTTGTGATGATGATCCTCTCTATTGAAGGGGGAGGTAATATGTTTCTTCTTATGTTAGCCATTTGTATATTCCAAAAGTGTCCTTCAACAAGTAGTAGAAGAATATAATGACAGTTATAAAATGAAATAACCGGGATATAAGCCTTCCCTTAAATTTCCTCTAGGATATTTTAGCAGTATTAATTAATATAAACAATGATAAGCTCACATCCTTTGATGGGAGTGTGAACATGATCCCACTATATTCCTCTAGTTTTCTCTGGGATATACTGAAAAGATTCATGTTTAAGTGAACTAATATGGGATTTACACTAGTTACTGTTAGGATATTTCTGCATGTTCCTATTGATTCCACTAGAGTGCACTGGAATTATTGACGAGTAAGAGCAGAAAAATGGGTCTACCCCCTATTGTATGTTAGTATATTCTTACACAGTTCCTCTTAGGCTGCGAAAGAACATTTTTTGACTTAGTAATAATAAATAGAATTATAGGAATTCTCATTGACTATGGGAATAGTGTACTAGAGGGATTCTTTTCCTAATGTGGGAATATGAGCTTTCTCCCCATGTTTTGGGGTCCACCACCCCTGGTAGGATCTTCTGAGTTCCTAGGTCACAATGTCCATGGGGTAGAATTTTTGGGAAACTTCCCCTGTATTCTACAATGGATTTGAATCCACATAATGTTGGTAGTTATTTTTGTTCATAGGATCCATAATATTTACCTTTTAGGTAGCTATGAGAGTCAAATCAACCTCTTTATCCACCTTCATAAGATAAGGGAGGAATACATTGTTGTGATTCAAGGAGAGGCTTCCAAAATATGTGGAGGAGGTCACAAGTTCCACATACTTCTACATGGATCATTTTTGAGTTGAATTTTTTCGGAATTCATTTCCTAAAGGGTTTCTTATGTTTCCTATAGAGTTGGAGTAATTCCATTTAGATAGTACTCTCAGAAAAGTGTGTCTGTCACCTAGAATTTTAGATATATAGTGGATGAAATCATCTTTTTTGAGATCAAGTCCCTAACCATTATGGTAGTTATGATTAATGTTTTTATGATTATATTGCTTTGTAATAAAATGGGGATTTTTCATTGAATTTCCTAGAAAGATCAATAAACAAAAAAACCCATCAATGTCGCATAACAAGTAAGAGTATTCTTGACCAATTTCTTTAATAGTCAAAAGAGTCACTTTGGTTTCACCAATTTTTTCTAATGCATTGTTCACATTGGAATTTTACTCAATTGATTGTGATTCTAGTCAAAGGATATTCATGTTTTATGGTCCTTATTTCTAAATGTTTGAGGTCATTGGGACTTTACTAGTGAAACTATTGAATTCACATTCATTGATTGTGTGGGAGGTAAGTCTCATTTGAACCTTATGGGGGGAATTAACTTCTCATATTGAAATCATATTTAGATTTATGATTTATTCATTAATCCTTACCAAATCCCATCATGGGACCGGTTACGCCAATTCTAATGACTAGTTTATAGTACATTCTGATGTGAATAAACATTATGTATCAGAGGTATTCTGTCAATGTGAACATATATATGTATCAAGGGTTCTCCATCAATGTTACTATCTATATATATTAAAGGTTCTCCATTTTTTCTCTAGTTAATTAGATTATATTATTTTCTAAATCAATAGTTAGGTACTCCAGGTTTAGTAACCATCTAGAAATGTAATAAGTGTTTATGATGTTAAGATATTTCCCTTAATAGGATAATTCTATGCATCCTAATGAAAGGAATTAGATGCCATATAGATCAGTTACACATAATGAGACACGTTGTAGATTTAAAATTCATGTGTCGAGAACTATTGTGGCTCATTTTTAGGTCATGCATCCATTAAATCTTCCAAGGATTTAAAATTCATGTGGAATAGAAATCTAAGATAAAGGTTCTTACTAATAATTGGTGTAAAAATTACACATAGTTGTTCCTTTTGGGTTGGTATCAAAGGTGATATGGACTAGTGGGGATGGGTTAGTTTCACATGGAATATGGCCCTATGGGATATTTGGTTTGAACAATGTGGATATGGTACACCAAGAAGCATATGGTTTCATCAGGGGAATAACCTAATGATAAAGGTTTCATATGGAATATGGCCCTTAAGTAGGTAAATGGGGGATATCATAGGGAATATAGCCCAATGCGTAGATAATTCTAAGTTTACATGTAATATATCCCAATGAGGGAGGAAATATATAGTTTTGTTGTTAGGTTTGATCCTCAAAGAGGCATCCTACCAATCTCAGTTGATTGGAATTAGATTTCAAATAGTGCTACTAGCATAGTTTAAGGCCCCTTAGAATGATCATACCATGTAGTGCAGTGTCATGCAATAAGAACATTGTCATATAGTTTTAAATCATATAATTAAGAAATTCTGTGTCCTGAAAGGTGAAACAATAGAGTATTGAGTGGATATTACATATGGGGATATCCTCTAGGAACATGTTTCATGGAGTGGACCAGGGTTGTTTCCCTCTAAGATGTTATGATTGAAGATTACACATAATATTAGGTCCATGTTTCTACTCTGGGATTAAGAGATCATGAGTCGGTCTTACATATGAGTTTTTGTTTTCTAGATGTGGGTGTCCCTAGGGTGTTGAAGATATAAGGTGATAAAATAATGACTAAGAGAACATTTGAGACTTACACCTCAAAAGGAATCCAAAATTCTCACGGCTCATTGATTGGAATAAAAATTTTGGATGATAAATTATGGATAATATAGATCACACCAATTTGTTCTTGTTAGGAACCCACATTATCAAGGGAATACATGATTACTATTAGATTGAGGGTTCTATATATCTGGGATGAAAATTCATGAACCTCCTATGATCAATGGAATAAATGATCAAAGGAGTTCATGTTGGTGTTTATACCCTAATCATGTATGTTTAGTTGATTTATAGGGGGACATAAAAATTAGATTCCTAGGTAGGATACTTGTGATAAGGGCTGATCTAACATTGATGTTGGGGTGTTTATGGTACCCTGTTGTTGGAGTAGAAGAGGATAGTTCTCCCTAGAGGAGGGACCAATTGAGGCATCAACATAGTGAGGGACAATAAAGGTATTCCTCCCTAGTGATAGAAAAAAAATTCTTCTCTTGAGTGACATTGGGGTGAATTAGATCCCTAGTGATGATAGGGATAATTAGAATCATGTTCATTAACCAACCCGGAACATTTATCCCTTGAATTCATGGACCATCCTTTGACATACTCGAGGCATTTTCTCGATCACCCCAGGATGGTAACTAGTTATTGTGTTTCATTGTTTAATCATTGGGAATTATTTCACCCCTAGTAACTTTATAAATAAAAAATCATTAAATCAGATTATAGTAGTAGAAATAAGGAAACATATAAGTAATTTAATGTTAAATGAATAAAAAACATCTCAGATAGAAAAATAGAATATTAGTGAATAAAAACAGATAAAAAGACCCTATTCCATTAGTGAATACATGAAAACCCCAAAAGAAAAAAATAAACTGCTTACATATCCATGTGAACCTTGGTTACTCACCACTTCCAAAACCAATAATCAACCTAAACAACCCCAACATAAGAAGGCCAACTTCATGGAACTAGAAATAAAGTTACAAAAGATCATACTTCAAATGGTATATGAATTGTGTGAGGGAAACCGATCTTTGTAAGAAATCACCATAGAGATCATGAAAATTTTTTATGATTGAAAATTAATTTATTCTATATTTAAATATAATAATAAAAATGTTTTTTCATTGATAATTTTACCAAGGATAAAATAAAATCTTACTCAATTAAAAAAATATCACTTATTTTTCTTAAATTTAAAAAATTAAATAGAAAACCATTCATTAAGCCTCAACCCTTTTTTCTAAAAACATTGATTTAAAAACACCTTTGAAGTTAGTTTATAAGCCCACCCTTTTTAAATAGATTTATTTTTTTTTGAAATAAAACAAGCTCAATTCATAAACAATAATGAAGCAATAAGGTATTGTATCTCAAAGTAAAAACAATACAAGATTCCATAATACCAATCATGATTGGGAATACAAAGGAATGAAATTCCCCTACAAAGAAACATAAATTAAACATAGGAAATTTATAATCATCTCCTAAGGCTATCATAGACATACTATGCTCTAAAACATCTTTTGGCCTATAGATGGAGTTCAAAAGTCTATAAAACACCCTGCTACTGTCAACAAGAAGCATCAGTGGCACAACTGTATTATGGTCTCTAACACCATTGGGGATCTATTACATTTCATTATGGATAGATATAAACCTCTATCATCCCTTGTTAAGACACATAAGATCACCATGCATGGTAATCGATAAGATTTTAGATATCACAAGCATCAATAAATAAATGCAGTAAATCTAATCTCACATATTATGCCCTCACAAGAAATAACCCTATTCACATGGAATCAATATTACATATATAAACATTAAATTTAGTTTAAAATTCCTACCAAAGTAATAAATAATTTACCCCTATGTGGTAATAGTTTAATAATGGATTTAGAGTGTATAACTTGCACACACACAACTGATAAACTATTTAAAACTGTTGAATATGCCTTTAATTAAAAGTAAATTGGGATGTCAATTCATTATTTAATTGTTTAAAATATAGAAAAACCAATGTGAAATATTGGTTTAAAAAATTTATCATATAATAATGAACTATGATTTGATTTTTTATAGAATCAACAATAATAATGAATAATTCATATGCCAAAAAATTATGTTTGGGATTAAAAAATTAAAAAATAATGATATTTTAAAGAAAAAGTTATAATAATAATAAAAATATTAATAATTATAAAAAATATAGAGTTATAATAAATTATATTATTTAAAGTATTTTACCTATATGAAATGATCATTGATAAATTATAATGATCAAATAAATATCAAAATTATCATAGAATTTTTTATACAATTTATGATATCATGGAAGGTCCCCTGTCCATATTTATAAGGTTCATTTTTATATGATTCATAATATTAAAACAATTAATAAAATGAAAAATTAAATTTTTTAATAAAACTTACATGCATGCAATAGATTTAAAGATATATGGAGAGACAGATGTTTGAGGGGGAAATAGAAAATTGCATTTGCAATGAAATAATTTTATAAGAGGGATATAGAAAAAATAAAAATATTTCATGTACTCAGTACCAATTATAGGTTTGAATAAAAAATTGAATCAACACTAGTCAAAAAAATAAAATTTCTATAGATTTTGAATGTTATGTATTTCAATAACCAATTTAAAAATACTATAGTTTTATGTTTTTTGTATGGTTATCTAAATAACAGATTTGAAACTATTTTTTGAAACTATTTTACATCATTTATTTGAATAACTGATGATGAAAAAATCCAAAGTATATTTATTTACATTGGTTTTTAAAATAACAACCACAAGAATTACTTTTAAAATATTTTTTTATGTTTTTTATTTTAAAAATGAAGTAAAAAACCCATATTTACTATATTATATTTTAGGTTATTTAATAACTAATGTATAAATTATTTTTAACATTGGTTACAGAATAAAAAATGTTAAAACATTGATATTATAAATACATTTTTCACTAGTGAAATTTCATGCCTATTTAAAAAAATATATAAAAGACCCACCCAGTTCAAAGGCAATCAAAGAAGAATTCATCACCTATGATAAGAGACACTGAAGCAATATTTAATGTAGGCTCTATATGCCCTAGAAACCGACATATCTAGGAATCAAACAGTATAAACTCTGAAACCATACTGAATGCCCCTAGGGTTCATGAGAGAAGGAGAAATCAAAGGGGAAGGTAAGAGGGAAGGAAGTATAAGGAAATGAAAGACTTGTCTTGGGAGAATCTAGGAGAAACATGGGTGGATGAGGCTTGAATCATCAAAGGATAAAGTATGGAATATCATTAAGGGTTCCTAGGTTGAGTCAAACAAGAGGGTGGGAAAGGGGAGCCAAAAATACTTAAATATGATCTAGAAAAAAATCAAAAAGTATAATTTTTAAATGCTTCGACAATACTCATAGTTAGGCCATACAAATTGGTATACTATGTGCCAATCATGTGGGATTCACTAGATTTAAATGACATAATTTTCAAGACTAGAACCATCGAGGCCTTCCTGTACGATGGTAAATCGATAATGAAACCAAAATCTCACCTCTAATAGTCTATGGGCTAGTGACTACCAATGAGTACCTATATCACACATAGAGGTGGATTTATTCTAATGTACATGTACACAGACACACGTCTCCATACTCTTGTATAAATCAGAAATGATAAATAATCCATACTATAAATGCATGTATAAAAGCTATCACACATCAAGAACTACAGCAAAACAAAAAGGGTCCATATAAAACCCCAACAAAACTAGAAAAGGGTCCAACTTGACAACATAATGTGACTTATATGAATATACAAACTCCTAGAACTATCTATGGTATATCTGGAAAAACTTAGCCCCACTTGCTCCTGTTGACGCTCCTTTCGTCACAGAATCTAAAAATCGGAAAAGGGGAATATCTGAGTCCAATGTGATTCATCCTTTGAAGAAACATCAAAAATCGACAAAGGGATGAACAAGGAGAACATTGCCCATAGGTCGCGCAAGTTCCCTCATGGTCGCGCAAGTACACTTGCGCGCCGCCTAGTGGTCGTGCAAGTACTTGCGCGATGCCTTATGGTCGTGCAAGTGACTTGCGCGACCTAAGTGATAACCGCCCGGTAACCGCCCGGTAACCGCCCAGGGTCTTCTTTTGCCTATAAATAGACCCTATGGGCCCCCCATTCGGGAGTATCTTTTTCCAGAAACTCGGATTGAAGCTCCCGACGCCCAAGTCTCTTCTCAAAGCTTCTGAAACAATTCTAAGGTAATTTCTTACCTAGAACGGAAGATCTAAAGAGAATAAGGAAGGCCTAAGTGTTGAAACTTATCAAACACTTGCGCGCCGACTTAATTCCTTCAATATAACTTGCGCGTCCCTTTTTTGGAAGAACCTCAAGGGTATTCTAAAGGGTTTTATCAAGAGTCGCTCAAATATTTCAAATTCTGATAGAAAATCGCGCAAGTACACCATGTGTCGCGCAAGTATACTTGCGCGGCCAATACTTGCGCGCCACCTCAGGACTTGCGCGTCTTTCAAGACTTGCGCGCCCCTATCTTTTTGGGTGCCCATCTTGCCCATTTTACCCCTCTTAAGCCATTTCACCTTTCCTTTTCAAGATTCAGTCTTCAAGACACTCTTCAAAGCCATTTATGGCATGATTTCTTGATTTTACTTTCTTACCTGAAAGGAATTCTGTGGAATCTCTCTCAAAGTCTAGTGATTTAAATATCCTTATATCACTAAAATATAGAGAGTTCATTCATTCAACCTCATCCTTTAATATGAGAGAATCCTAACCTGGGTCTCCTTTTCAGGAATAATCCCCAGTGATAAAACCTTTAATCTGGGCATCTTCCTCAGGAGTAAGCCCCAAATTCTTAAAGTTCCCAATCTTGGGCATCCTCCTCAGGAGTAAGCCCCAATCAAGTCCTTTAATCTTGGGCATCTTTCTTAAGAATAAGCCCCAACCTCAAATATGGGCATCCTCCTCAGGAGTAAGCCCCAAACCTTAATCCCTAACCTGGGTCTCCTTTTTCAGGAATAAGACTCAGTCATAACCTTGGGCTTCCTTTTCAGGAGTAAGCTCCAAGTCCCTTTAAACTTCTCTTAACCAGTCATAATTTACCTTTGATTTGGGTTTCCTTTTCAGGAATAAAACCCAATCATAAGTCCCCTCCTAACTTGGGCATCCTCCTTAGGAGTAAGCCCCAAGATTAGAGTATTCAAATCTCCATGAAGCACATATAACTTTATGGACCCTGTTCATGGATTTTCTCCCTAAAAGTAAATCCTAAACCTTCATCTATCTGGGCAGTCATCTATACATAAGCCCCAAACAAATTCTTATGATTGCATCTTTTATGGCACAATTGTATAAATTTTATCAATACCTCTTGTTTCTCACACCGAGCATGACTCACGTGAGCTTAGAGTGTAAAAGTAATTATGACATTCATCTTTGAGCCATCAATCATAAACATCATACCCCATTCCTCGAACTACGTGGGTTCTGATTCCTTTTCCAAAAGAAAGGATACGTAGGTAGCCCATTTATGGGTTCGATCCCAACTTTGAAATAATATATGTCCTTCTGAATGACGATAAACTTCAAGTGCCCCACTGAGTGGCTTTAAAACCAGCCTGGTCATCATAATGACCAAGAGACTTTTATATAAATGTTTTGAAGGATACCATTGACCAAGAATCTCTAAACAGATATAGATGATTCACTATTGATGAAGAACCTCGAATACATATAAAAGATTCTCTAAATTTCTTGCATATTTTATCATTGATTGTTAAAACTAAAGGAAAGCACATTTTATACTTGGTAATGTAATAAGGATTCACGAACATAACTTAAATCTATAAAGAGAGTCCCGGAGTAGACAATAATTCCCCTCAAAAAGGTGTGATGAGTCCGACCTCCCATCCTCTCGACCAATGCAAATTCCTAAGTCTCATTAGTCCACAAGCTAATGAGCGCCTGCCTTTGGAAAGTAGGTCCAAACGGATGTGGAATCATTGGATGTTTCCGGTTCTACGAACAAACCCGTTAGAAACCGATCGGAACGTTTGAATCTCCCGTCCAGGAGGTCATCCCCGGATTCCGTGCGAAACAAAAATGGTGAACCCGACGTGAATCCTTAACCAAGTGAAAGTGATGTTCTTCTTATTTGTTAGGCCCCTTGGGCCAACAAGGCAATCATTGACATATGCTCATCCAAAAGATGCAGTGGCCGGATTCATCTTGATTATGTCTGTTACATGGAACAAGCACTCTTTTCTCAAGATCTTCTGCAAAAATGGCTTTCCTTAAATTCACCCCTGTGAATACTGCTACTGTGAACACCTCTACTATGAGGTCTGCTGCTGTGAAAACCAATGCTGCTACTCCTGCTGGAACGTCATCCGCTCTGAGGATGACATCACCAACTCAGCGTCTTCAACGCTGTGTTTCTAATGAACTGGTTAAGGAGTACCGTCGCAACGGTACTATCCCAACTCTGGAGGCCGCTCGTCAAGCCCTCCAAGTTAACAACTCTACTTGGTCATCCGGACAACGGCGACCAGCAATCAAGAAGCAGGCGGTGCTGACTACCGTCTCCAACCGTTTCGGGTCGTTATCCCCGGAACACAATTTCCATTCACTCCCTTACTCCGAGGAAGTGAATGAGCAGGTCCCTCGGGGCCTTAATTCAAAAAGACAGGAGTCCTTCCCGAGGGCTTCCATCAACAATCGCCGCCAGACTCGTGCGGTAGTGCGCCCTCAACATGATGAGGGTACCGACTCCAGGCATTCAGCTCAGGTTCCTCAAACCCGAGCAGGCAAGATGAACCGCCAGAGACGGAATCCGGTTAACAATAGGCAGGTTGTCATCCCTGCCATCTCTGGAGAAGTCCACCAACCTAACTTGGTGGCAAACAACGAGCGGGCATACACACCTGCCCGTTTTAATTCAGCTGTCCAGCAGACTCGTCTGGCAGCATCAAGCCGATCCCGCCAGGCAATTCCGGCGGAGTACCATAGGCAGGAACATACACCTGCTTATACATCACCAGTTAGTCAGCAGACTCATCTGACTACATATGATGGATCTCGTCAACCGCGTTTGGCGAAGTGTAATCAGCAGGCACATACACCTGCTCATACTAATCAGGCCTACCAACAGTCTCGCTTGGTAGCACCCGGAGAAGTCAGTCGGAAAGTCCCGACGACAAACAGGGGGCAGACTCAACTCTCTGCCTCCACACTTGAGTACTGTCAGGATTCACTGACAGGAAAAGGAGGACAGGAGCAGGCACTTACACCTACTCCAAGCCCGGAATGGACGTATATCCCCGTTCCGGCGGCTGAAGTCACCAAACATATTTTGTCAATGGTGAAAGAGCAGAAGCAAATTCCTGCTCATATTCTGGATGCTTTCCAGGATATCATAACAGCTTCAGCATCATCTCAGGGACAGACACATAAATTTATCCCTAGCAATGGAGTGACACATCAACGATTCACTCCGGAACAGACACACACATCTGTTCCAGTCCAAGAGGGTTATGGGGCATACTCCCCTATATCATACGGACAACCAAGTCAGGCACATACACCTGATTTGAGTGGAGATCGTCAGCCTAACCTGACCATCTTTCCTGATCAGGCACATACACCTGCTCAGAGCAATCACTTTCATCATCAAGTGGTTTCTAAAGCGAGTAAGAAGGCATCTAAGAAAACGATCCGCCCAGCACAGTCAGGAGATCAAAGGCCAATCTGCAACAAGGCCTTGCTCGATGCTGGAGTTCTTGAAGCTCTCAGACATTTATCTGTCGGAATTCAAGATTCTACTCCCTCAGTTCCCAATAACTGGAACATTAATTCTGAAGGTCTTCAATAGACACTTCCTCATGAAGACTTACTTCATGAAAATTCGGTCAATCTTGAAGTTTCTTCTTCAGATGAGAGCCACAAGAACCCTCTGTGTGGTCAGAAGGCCAAGGAGAAAGAGATTTCATCTTTTGCTGTAACCCATCATGACGGTCCTCCTCATGGTGATGAACTTTGCTGCGAAAGTCCTCTCCGCAGTAGTGATTCACATTGTCTCGAAAATTCTTCAGAAGGCAATGTAGTGACGAGAAAGCCCTCCTATCTCGAGGCACTTGCAAACGTAAAACCAGTCATGTCTGATGATTTACTATTGGCAGGTGAAACTCTTTCTCCATAAGAAGATAGCCTGGGGTTCAGGTTATTCTCCGAACCATCCCTGGGTCATTCATCTTCCAGCATGAATAGTGATTTCTCTACCAATATTGTTGAATCCGATGAAGCAACAAGGAAACACCAACTCTGGTCCAAACAGGTAGAAGAATCTTCATTTAATGATAAATAGGAAATGCTAAACATGAGGAAAAAACTGGCAAAAGGTGAAGTACCAGTCATGTTTTGGCCTTTGGCTGATTCCCAGTACGACATTCCAAAGATGTTGACGGATGATGGAATCCATGATATTCATCTCAATATATGGAAAACTCTTTGTCAATTAAAGAAGAAGGTATTATCTTACGATGAATATGAAAATAATCTTAAGATAATAGAAGGGTTACAACGCCAGATTGATTTGGCATCTCTATCAGTCTCTCGGTATCCGAAGGCTGAAAAGCAACAGAGAACCCTTCAACGTTCATGCCTTGGCGCACTAAGAAGATTGCGTCAGTTAATTGCCAATGCTCCATCTGATGTTCATATCAGAGGATGGGGTGTTCACGGAGCACTACATTTCACAGTGCTTTCCGGTCAACAAAGCCCGCCGAAAATGGTCTCATGCAATGTTATTGCCCATGGCCGGCCACAGTCAATGGGCTTTGTTCATAATCAAAAGCTTGCTCAAGAACAAGATTCAACTAGTTCCTCTCAAAATCAAGTATATAGAGAACATGTTGTTTAATTGCTCCTACATCAAGCAGGCGAGAATATTGCACAAGCCTCTCGTCTGGAGAAAACACGTCATCAAATGACAGAAGTTTTGGAAATCATCTAACGGTCTGTTGAACCAGGTGATAAAAGTGGATACAGGTTAATGCATCCAGCTAATTTCCGAACTAAGATTCGCAAGATTAAGAGAGATTTTAAGAAGATCTCATACATAGCATGTCAAGAGACACCCCAGCTTGCCAGACTGGGGACTTCTCTAACCCAACCCTCAGAGTCAATGAATGGGATTCGAGGAGTTGAGCGGAAGCAGCAGGAACATCCCCAGTCCACCGGACTGGGGGCTTTTTCAAATCTTCAATCCTTCCCTCAGAGAAAGTCAGTATTCTCTCGATTAGGGAATAAGCCTCAAGAGGAACGAAGAGCCAAGCTGTCAGGAGATTCTCTCCAAGTGACGGTTCTCCAAGAAATTCCTGAGGGATCAAGTCAACGGAATTCCATGTCTCATCATGGACATAGAAGGATACAATATCACAGAAATGATGATAGAAAGGATTCCATGCAATATGCATCCATTAATTTCATCAATGCCGTTGCTGCTGATTCACCAGATGAGGCTCAATCAGAGGGATCAGACGAAGAGGTTCCTGCTCAAGAAGTCGCGCACACAGACCTAAATGAAGAAGGTGTGCGCACACGTAATCAAAGGCTTACCCAAAATTTGGGTATTCTTTCAAGTAACCCACTTCCCCCTCTCCGAAAAGGATCCAATAAGGGGAAAGGAAAGAATCAGGTTACTTCTCACCCTTCCTCTGAAGGAGGTCAATCACTCTCATTAGAGCAAAGGTTTGCACAACAGGAGGAAGAAATGAAAGAATTAAGAAGATTGAATGCAGAACTACTTCAGAGTAGTCTTCTTCTTAAGAATGCTAAAGTCCGACGGCCGAAGGAATTTGTTGTAACTACTGAGATGGATCAAGAATATCCTCCTTTATCAGTACACCCACAGAGGTCTAATCCTATGGGTCAAACGCAATAACGGTTGGAAGCACTACCATCAGTTGCAGCACCAACCACCACGTCTGTCCAAGCTCCATTCATTGCACCTACCCAAAACCAAGTTCAACATGACGTTTCTCAAAAGTTAATAACTACTATTGAGTCATTAATAGCTCGGTTAGAAACTATAGAAGGGAAACGGGCGCAAGTTCAACCTGAAAAGAAAGTTTACCCTGAATGGGTAGACTCAATTTCTCCTCCATCCAGTTTTGGAAACCCTATTTTCCCTACTTTCAATGGATCAGGCGACCCTGAACAACATTTGACGCATTACGTGTCTTGTTGTGATCCTATGATGGGAACTCCAGAGCAGCAAGAAGCAGTGAAACTCAGATGCTTCGTGCGAACCTTGCAAGGACCAGCTTTTGTCTGGTATACAAGCTTGAAATCCCGGTCAGTCATCGGATGGGAGGATCTTCGTCAAAAATTACTTCTTCAGTTTAGCTCAACTTTGCCAAAAACGACAGTTTTCGATCTTACAAACTGCAAGCAAAGGGAGAATGAAAGATTCTCTGATTTCATTGCTCGTTGGAAGGGATTAACGTATTCCTTGAGTTTATCACTCCCTCAGGAGGAATTGTTTCCAATCTGTGTGGCAAATTTGCGTGACGAATTACGCACGCCATTGATCCCTGTGAAATACACAGGAGGGTTTCGAGACCTTACTTCAATCGCTCAACAGATTGAAGATTCCCTTATACAGGATAAGGTTAAATCTCGTGTAATTCCATCAGCTCCAGGAATAAGAATGGGTAAAGCATAAACTGCTACAGTTATGCTTAAACATGCACCTGTACCTATTTCTACTTCAAAACCTTCATCTTCTCGAAGGGCTCCACCTCCTGAACGCCAACAACAAAGGCTGTTTCGTCCAAATGATCAAAAAGATCAACGACGAAAACAATTTGAGGATATGAAGAGTAAAACATACTCTTTCCGAAGTGAGCAAGTTCCTGGTTACTTCATTTCAGCTCTGGAAAATAATTTGGTTCAATTACCAGTGCCGAAGAGGCCAAACAAGGAAGGAGATGAAGACCGTCCCAATTATTGTCCCTTTCATCAAATGTTGGGGCATCCCATCCGGGAGTGTTTTGTCTTTAAAGACCTCCTGCAAAAGATGGTCGACTTGGGACAAGTCAAATTGAAGGGTTCTTCAGCTCATGTAGCGTGTATTACCGCTACAGATCCAGAAGAAGGAGGCGAGTGGCAGGAAGTCAAAAGCAAAACTGCGAAAAAATATGATGATTGGATGGTCAGAAAGACAATCAATCAGACCCATTCCATTTTGCGAACACAATTGAAGAAGCCAATTGTGTCTCCTACAAAAGCTGCAGTAAATCCTCTATCAAAAGACAAATCCTCAAAAGGGCAGCGCAATTCAAAGAAGAAAGAGGAATCAGGAGAAGATGAGTATGCATCAAAGCCTAAATTGTCTTTGACTCTGGCAGATTTCATGCCATCTACTTCAAAGCCACGGGCACCGTCCCACCAAACGGCACAGCCTAAACAGGCTAACCAGGCAGAGTCTTTATCAGACGAAGAGTTAATCTTTGGTTCTGTTAATATGATTCAATTAACAGATTCATATTCCAGTCTTGATGAGCCTGAATTCCCTGTATCAAATAAGGGAACCCGAGGAAATTCTAGAGGTTCAGGATATAGGGGAAGACGTGGATCTTTCCGAAGCCACTACTCTAATTCTACCCCTGCTAGCACTGTATATGTAGCAGAAACTCGTGGTAGATCCCTTCAGCGAGCTCAAAAAGAACAAGCAAGTTCTTCTTCCAATGGCCAACTCAGCTTCGGCACAGTTATTTTGGAAGACCGATTAAAGGTTCCATCTTCTTTATCTCAGCAAGTAAATGGATCTAATCAGTCTAATTTTCCAAAACCAAAGATGTTGCCAACTTCAATACAAGATGCATCAGCTTCCAAAGCATCTGCTTCCAAGGTACCTGCTAAACCGCATATTCATATTGGGAAACACAGACCTCTAGATCAAAAGTATGATATATTGAAACACTTGTCCCAAGTACCAGCCAAATTATCAATTTTGGATGCCTTGAATCTATCAAGAGATCTTCGGGAAGCACTCATCGAAGCTTTGTCAAGTCCTCAGGAGTTTGAAGCTGAAATTGCTGCAGCTGAAATTTATCACATAGAGAATAATACTGCAGAATGCCATGCAGTGATATCTTTTACTGATAAAGATGAATATGATGTTGTGCATGGGCACATAAAACCTTTGTACTTATCTGGCAAAGTCAATGGTATAGATGTTCGAAGAGCTTTTATTGACAATGGTTCAGGAGTCAACCTCATGCCCATTCGCACACTTCGTCGATTGGGCCTCACGGAATCTGATTTATCTCCTTCTACCATGATGTTGCAAGGATATGATAAAAATGAACAAGAACCACTGGGAGAAGTTACGCTCAGAACTCAGTTTGGAGATCTTGTTTCCAATTCGGATTTCATGATTGTTGATCAAGACTCAGCTTTCAATATCTTGCTTGGAAGACCCTGGCTACATCAGCATGCAGCTATTCCGTCATCATACCATCAATGTCTCAAATACTGTTTCGATGGTCAAGTTGGAACATTGTATGGTGATAAGGCCCCGTTCAAGACATGTGAGTCTCAATACATTGAGGCGGAATTTTATCACATGAAGGGAAGAGAAAAATCTACAATGAAGGAAATTACCAAAGTTAATGCTCCATATGGTTTGGAAAAAATTCCAATAAATCCATTTTCACATGTGAGTACAGATTATGTGTTACCTATCAGTCAAATTGACAAAATAGGCCCAAATCAAAATACTCTTATGGAAAGATCCATAATGTCAATTACGGCAATCGAGCCAGACAACATGGGAGAAATTGGTAACTTACCAAGCAGTGATGAAAGCATAAGTGGTGACGTTTTCATTTCATCTGCTGAAATCCAACAAGTCTATACTTTGCTAATCAGGCTAGAAGAAGTTATAGCAACACCAGAGGTAAATATTGATTTCGATTCTCAATCCATCATCTCCTCTTTATTTCCCAAAGAAGACCCTTTTTCATCAATAGGGTCGGAAATGGAAGCTTCTTCTTCAAAATGTGAAAATTTTGACATCTCTTATGATCATGAGAATTTCGTTTTTTCATCTACTTTGCAAGTAGAAACGGAAGAAATAACACATGATGAAGAGGAAGAGGAAGATCTTAGAGATTCTCCTCCAGCATTTGAAGAGGGTATCTCTACCACTGTGGATGAACTCAGAGAAGTAAATCTGGGTACAGAGAAAGATCCACGCCCCACTTTAATTAGTGCGGCCATGAACCTTGAAGAACAAGAGATGTATATTTCTTTTCTAAAGAAAAATAAAGATATTTTTGCTTGGAATTATACAGAGATGCCTGGACTTGATCCTGATGTTGCCACCCATCATTTGGGTTTGCCAAAAGAACATCGAGGATTCAAGCAAGCCACGAGAAGAACACACCCAACCTATGCTTCCAAAATCGAGGCTGAAGTGGATAAGCTTATCAAAGCTAACTTCGTCAGAGAAGTTCAATATCCCAAGTGGTTGGCTAATATTGTCCCTGTAAAGAAGAAGAACGGACAAATTAGGGTTTGCATCGATTTCAGAGATCTTAATCGGTATTGTCCTAAAGATGATTTCCCAGTTCCGATTACAGAACTCTTAATTGATGCGACGGCTGGCTATGAAGTACTTTCTTTCATGGATGGATATTCTGGATATAATCAGATCCGAATGGCCCCAGAAGATGAGGAATATACAGCCTTCAGAGCTCCTCAAGGTGTGTTTTGTTACCGGGTGATGCCCTTTGGTTTAAAGAATGCAGGTGCAACATATCAACGCGCCATGCATCGTATCTTCAAACCTTTTCTAGGGAAATTTGTTGAATGCTATGTAGATGATCTGGTGGTTAAATCCAAACAACGTTTTGATCACTTGGCTGATTTGGAAGTCGTATTCCACAAGCTTCGACAACATAATTTGAAGATGAACCCCTTAAAATGTGCTTTTGGGATAACCTCAGGAAAATTCCTCGGCTTTGTTGTACGCCATCGTGGTATTGAAGTCGATCCTGAGAAGACCAAATCAATCCTTGGTATGTCACCTCATCAGAATTTGAAAGAATTAAGAGGACTTCAAGGACACTTAGCCTATATTCGGCATTTCATCGCCAATTTGGCAGGCAAAATTTTACCCTTTACCAAATTATTGAAGAAAGGAGTCACTTACCAGTGGACTGAAGAATGTCAAGAAGCATTTGATGTTCTCAAGAAATACCTCTTGAGTCTACCAGTACTCATGCCACCTGTTGAGGGTAGGCCTCTTATCCTCTATGTAACAGCTTTAGAGCGATCATTGGGTGCCTTTCTCGCTCAAAAGAATGATGCTGGGAATGAAAATAGTCTCTACTATCTCAGTAGAACTATGCTTGAAGCATAAACCCGGTATTCGAGTATTGAAAAGTGCTGCCTAGCATTAATCTTTGCAGTTCAGAAACTGAGACACTACCTGCAACATCACGAGGTCCAATTGGTATCTCGTAATAATCCACTCAAATTCATCCTTAGTCGTCCAATGCTTACAGGACGTCTGGCAAGGTGGGCGGTTATTCTACAGCAGTTCGACATCCAGTATGTGTCTCAAAAGGCAATTAAGGGCCAAGCTCTGGCTGATTTCCTGGCTGAACATCCTTCAGTGGAAGACACGTATTCAGATATCGAACTCCCTGATGAGGAAGTTTTCTCTATTCAAGAGAGTCCTCAAACATGGGAAATGTATTTTGATGGTGCTTCTAGAAGTCCAATAGGGAATAAAATGGAAAATCCTAAATTCAACAAAGTTGGTTTAGGAATTGTGCTCATTTCTCCAGATAAGGTAGTGTTACCTTATTCCTTTTTTTTGTGGGAAGGTGGTACCAATAATGAAGCTGAATACCAAGCTCTCATTACAGGCTTGGAGTTAGCACTTCAAGCACAAGTGAATCACTTAAAGGTGAAAGGTGATTCAGACTTGGTAATCAAACAAGTCAATGGGGATTATGCCATTAGAAAAGAAGAATTAATCCCTTTGTATGATTATGTCAGAGAGTTAATATCGGAATTCCCTTCAGAACCGACATTTTCTTATGTCCCAAGATCACAAAATGCTCAAGCTGATGCACTGGCTAATATAGCCACAGCTTTAGCAGATCCAAATCGGGACGAGACAACCATCTGTATTGCCCACCGTCGTGCAATTTCACCTTATGTTCAAGTCAGAACAGAGGAAATTAATGAAATTAGTCCCATTCCTGAACCGTATGGTCATACTACAGGATGGGTGTCACCTATCAGGGAATACCTTCAAAATGGAACACTTCCACCTGATAGAGCCGAGAAAGAACAAATTCGGCGACGTGTGGTCAATTTTACTCTTTATGATGGTCCAAACCACCTCGAGAAAATTCTCTACAAACGTGGTTTTGATGGAGTTCTCTTCAGATGTATTGATGGTGAAGAGACAATGGCTGTCATAAAAGAAGTGCATGCAGGAGTCTGTGGTGCCCACCAGTCTGGACATAGACTGTCTGATCAAATTCGAAGGCTTGGATACTTCTGGCCTTCAATGATACAAGATTGTGTTAATTTCACAAAGAAGTGTCATTCATGCCAAGTATATGCCAACTTCATTCATCAACCTCCAGAGTTGCTTCATACAGCTAAATACTCATGGCCATTTTCCACATGGGGAATGGATGTGGTGGGACCTTACCCTTCAGCTACGGCCAAGCAGTTTAAGTACATTCTTACTGCTACTGATTTCTTTTCCAAATGGGCAGAGGCAGTACCTCTCAAAGAAGTCAGTTCTAAATGCATTGTTAGCTTCATCAAGTCTAACATCATTACTAGATTTGGTGTCCCTCATACCATATTGACGGACAACAGCACCAACTTCTTTTCTTATGAGGTAAAGAAATTGTATCAAGAATACAACATTAAGTCCAACCATTCATCTCGATATCATGCAGCGGCTAATGGCCAGATAGAGGCCTTCAACAAGACTCTTTCAAACATACTGCAAAATATGGTGGATAAAGATAAGAGGTCATGGCCTGATAAACTCTTTCATGCTTTATGGGATTATCGGACTACCACTCGCAATGCAACGCGGTCTACTCCATATTCATTGGTATATGGAACAGAAGCAGTCTTGCCAATTGAAGTTCAATTTCCCTCACTCAGAATAGCCATTTGTGATCAGTTATCAACAGATGAGCAATCCCAAAAGCGGTTGAATGAATTGGAATAGTTAGATGAGAAAAGATTGTGCACTTTGCACCACTTGAAAATCTATCAGAATCGGATAGCACAAGCTTTTAACAAAAAAGTTCGTCTTCGTTCATTCATTCAGGGAGAATTGGTATTGGTTCTCAGAGCACCAATGATACCAGGAAAGAAGCCTCCCAAACTTGAACCAAAATGGGAAGGACCTTATTCAATACATAAGGTCTACTCCAATGGAGTGTATTCTCTGATCTCAATGGATGGAGAACACATCACGACTCCAATTAATGCCAGATTTCTGAAGAAGTATTTTGTATAAACACAAAATATTGTTCCCAGAACCAAGACTCTTATAATTGGTTCATACAGCAATGGTCCAGTATGACCTTAAACTGCAACTTCGTCCAACATGACGTTAAACTGTGTCACCTTCAATGTCCGAGATGACATTAAACTATATTTTGTCCGAGATTACATTAAACTATATTGTGTCCTAGCAACATGACATTAAACTGTGTGGCACTTTCATCGTCCAGCATGACGTTAAACTGTAAAAAGTCCCCAGAACTGATATCCTCATATTGGTTCACCTTAGTCCTAGCTACATGACTTTAAACTGTACAGCACCAGTTCGTCCTTGCTATATGACGTTAAACTATACAGCAATGGTCCAGTATGACCTTAAACTGCAACTTCGTCCAACATGACGTTAAACTGTGTCACCTTCAATGTCCGAGATGACATTAAACTATATTTTGTCTGAGATGACATTAAACTATATTGTGTCCTAGCAACATGACATTAAACTGTGTGGCACTTTCATCGTCCAGCATGACGTTAAACTGTAAAAAGTCCCCAGAACTGATATCCTCATATTGGTTCACCTTAGTCCTAGCTACATGACTTTAAACTGTACAGCACCAGTTCATCCTTGCTATATGACGTTAAACTATACAGCAATGGTCCAGTATGACTTTAAACTGCAGCTTCGTCCCACACGACATTAAACGGTGAAAAATTTACCTAAACCGTCCAGCATGACCTTAAACTACATCATCCCTGGTCCATGTATATGACCATAAACTATTTGAAAATCCCTTATGTCCAGCAAGACGTTAAACTGTGACGTCCTAAATTACATGACGCTAAAATGTATAAAAGTCCCTCACGTCCGGAAAGACGTTAAACTATATAATCTCAAAAGTCCAGTATGACATTAAACTGCACCATTCACGGTCCATGCATATGACCTTAAACTATTTCGCACCTTCGTCCGACATGACGTTAAAATGGTACACTCTTTTGTCCTTACTACATGACATTAAACTGCACAGTCCCCCTTTCGTCCAATATGACGTTAAACTATTTTATCCCCATCGTCCTAACTACATGACGCTAAACTGTACAAAAAATCCTTGATATGTACTACATGACATTAAACTGTATTTTGTCCCTGCTACATGACACTAAACTGTGCAGCACCAATAGTCCTAACTGCAAGACTTTAAACTGCATAGTCCCCTTTTTATGTCCTACATGACATTAAACTGTACATCGTTAAGGTTGTTATTACCTCTTGTTTCTCACACCGAGTATGACTTACGTGAGCTTAGAGCGAACATCAACCATAACACTCCCTTTGGGCCACTAACCATGTGTAAGTCCCAACAACATTTTTTATTAGATCATTGTCCCCAAGAACAACTTGATCATTATTTCATTCTTTAATTGAACTACACGGACTTTGATCCTTGCCCTCCAGGCTGGGTATGTAGGCAACCTCCCAGGGTTCAAGCCCAAAAACAATCTCTTCACATCGGTTCACCACAACCTCATATGATGTTGATTTGTGAAACCGCCCCTGGAATCAATATCTTTACATTGATTCACTTTTGTCCTTGTTATATGACGTTAAACTATACAACCCTTTTGTCCGGTATGACAATAAACTACAATATTTTTTGATTTCCTCATTTGAGAAGGAACCATTATTGACATTGATTTTTTCAATCATGTTTCATTTCAAAAGACTATGTGCATACATGGTAATGCCTAAACTTTTTATCTCAGGTTAAACCATCATTGCACTAAAGTCCCCTTTCACCCTTCACATGTACGAACCAAATTTGTACAAAGGGTAGTTCTAGAACTACGTGGACTTGATTCACATCCTTATGGGATACGTAGGAACATTCGAGTGTCCCTCGAATCCAGTCCCAAGTCTTTTGGGCCTAACCCCAAATTTCACTTTCAGTCCCTTGGCTGAAAAGTCCTCATGAAAACACACACTATGTATTCATTATTATTGTCCGAATTCTATGACCCTAAACTAATATCACTCATACTTTCGTCCTGCACGACGTTAAACTGCATTTCAAGAACTACATATGGCTTGATTCTCATTCTTATGAGATACGTAGTGAAGTCCAAGTTTCAATTCAGGACCCAGCCACAACATGATTATGGTTTTCATTGACCCATGTATCTCTATATACATTGGACAATACCCATCTTTATGTATTATAATCCTAACCTTAAATATTTTCAGATCTTCATAACCCTTTTCATGACTTCTAGTCACAAAAATGTCAAACTTCTGAGAATTCTTTTGCCTGACTATGCAGCATGTGCCCATAGGTGGCCTTGCATAAACAGCCCACATAACAGACTTGTCAGCCAAAAGATTCTATTTATTTGACCATGTAGCCAATTCCCATAGGTGGCCCTGCATGTTTCAACCCCCTAACGGGTTTGTTAAATAATGGTAACTTCATTCTTGGGAAGAATGCCTCTTTTGTCCTTATTTGTCTTAAAACGACAGTATGTAGGGATCCGCAAAAAATAGCCATCCTTAACATATTTGTCCCATATCCTTTTTCATGATCTGAAAG
Source organism: Viscum album (assembly GCA_963277665.1). Lineage (NCBI taxonomy): Eukaryota > Viridiplantae > Streptophyta > Magnoliopsida > Santalales > Viscaceae > Viscum > Viscum album. Next base: position 722,723,866 of record OY728130.1, on the reverse strand, counting down.
TATTCAAGTCTATGGTTTATTCTTCTTCCCTATGTTTGGGTCAGACCTTCGTAGGAGTGATATTCATCCAGTTCTTCGATGTTCTTGTTCGGAAATATCTTCTCCATATTCAAGTACCTCTTTCCATACAACAAACTCTATACTTTAGAAAATTTGAATCTCCATAAACTTTCACTGGCTTTTAGCACTAGGAAAGTAAATTTCTGGGAGTTATTTTTCCTGACTATGCAGCACGTGCCCATAGGTGGCCTTGCATAAACAGTCCACATAACAGACTTGTCAGCCGAAAGATACTATTTATTTGACCATGCAGCCAATGCCCATAGGTGGCCCTGCATATTTCAACCCCCTAACGGGTTTTGTTAAATAATAGTAACTTCATTCTTGGAAACTACTTCTTCTAATGCCTTTTAGCTCTTTTTCATATCATTCCTCAGATTCAAATATTCTTAAGCCATAGTTTACATATTTTCCCTCATACTTGAGTATGGTAATATGTTTTCAGATGAACTTTCAAGGAATTGTGTCAATTCTAATCCATTTTGGTCAAAGCTATTTCGACCTTAAACATTAGCCCCTTTATGTCCGGCATGCATGACTTTAAACTGCCCACAAAAGACAAAGGAACTCTGAATAAAATTCAAGTTCAAGCACACTTGCGCACTGCCCTCTGTGCCCTAAAGTCTTGTGTGCCCCCTTTTCCTTTGGATGGATTCAATTTCCTCAGAGTCAAATCCTCATTTCTCTCCGGATCCAACTCTGAGGGGGGACTTTTGTTGACGCTCCTTTCGTCACAGAATCTAAAAATCGGAAAAGGGGAATATCTGAGTCCAATGTGATTCATCCTTTGAAGAAACATCAAAAATCGACAAAGGGATGAACAAGGAGAACATTGCCCATAGGTCGCGCAAGTTCCCTCATGGTCGCGCAAGTACACTTGCGCGCCGCCTAGTAGTCGTGCAAGTACTTGCGCGATGCCTTATTGTCGTGCAAGTGACTTGCGCGACCTAAGTGATAACCGCCCGGTAACCGCCCAGGGTCTTCTTTTGCCTATAAATAGACCCTGTGGGCCCCCCATTCGGGAGGATCTTTTTCCAGAAACTTGGATTGAAGCTCCCGACGCCCAAGTCTCTTCTCAAAGCTTCCGAAACACTTCTAAGGTAATTTCTTACCTAGAACGGAAGATCTAAAGAGAAGAAGGAAGGCCTAAGTGTTGAAACTTATCAAACACTTGCGCGCCGACTTAATTCCTTCAATATAACTTGCGCGTCCCTTTTTTGGAAGAACCTCAAGGGGATTCTAAAGGGTTTTATCAAGAGTCACTCAAATATTTCAAATTCTGATTGAAAATCGCGCAAGTACACCATGTGTCGCGCAAGTATACTTGCGCGGCCAATACTTGCGCGCCGCCTCAGGACTTGCGCGTCTTTCAAGACTTGCGCGCCCCTATATTTTTGGGTGCCCATCTTGCCCATTTTACCCCTCTTAAGCCATTTCACCTTTCCTTTTCAAGATTCAGTCTTCAAGACACTCTTCAAAGCCATTTATGGCATGATTTCTTGATTTGACTTTCTTACCTGAAAGGAATTCTGTGGAATCTCTCTCAAAGTCTAGTGATTTAAATATCCTTATATCACTAAAATATGGAGAGTTCATTCATTCAACCTCATCCTTTAAGATGAGAGAATCCTAACCTGGGTCTCCTTTTCAGGAATAATCCCCAGTGATAAAACCTTTAATCTGGGCATCTTCCTCAGGAGTAAGCCCCAAATTCTTAAAGTTCCCAATCTTGGGCATCCTCCTCAAGAGTAAGCCCCAATCAAGTCCTTTAATCTTGGGCATCTTTCTTAAGAATAAGCCCCAACCTCAAATATGGGCATCCTCCTCAGGAGTAAGCCCCAAACCTTAATCCCTAACCTGGGTCTCCTTTTTCAGGAATAAGACTCAGTCATAACCTTGGGCTTCCTTTTCAGGAGTAAGCTCCAAGTCCCTTTAAACTTCTCTTAACCAGTCATAATTTACCTTTGATTTGGGTTTCCTTTTCAGGAATAAAACCCAATCATAAGTCCCCTCCTAACTTGGGCATCCTCCTTAGGAGTAAGCCCCAAGATTAGAGTATTCAAATCTCCATGAAGCACATATAACTTTATGGACCCTGTTCATGGATTTTCTCCCTAAAAGTAAATCCTAAACCTTCATCTATCTGGGCAGTCATCTATACATAATCCCCAAACAAATTCTTATGATTGCATCTTTTATGGCACAATTATCTAAATTTTATCAATACCTCTTGTTTCTCACACCGAGCATGACTCACATGAGCTTAGAGTGTAAAAGTAATTATGACATTCATCTTTGAGCCATCAATCATAAACATCATACCCCATTCCTCGAACTACGTGGGTTCTGATTCCTTTTCCAAAAGAAAGGATACGTAGGTAGCCCATTTATGGGTTCGATCCCAACTTTGAAATAATCTTTGTCCTTCTGAATGACGATAAACTTAAAGTGCCCCACTGAGTGGCTTTAAAACCAGCCTGGTCATCATAATGACCAAGATACTTTTATATAAATGTTTTGAAGGATACCATTGACCAAGAATCTCTAAACAGATATAGATGATTCTCTATTGATGAAGAACCTCGAATACATATAAAAGATTCTCTAAATTTCTTGCATATTTTATCATTGATTGTTAAAACTAAAGGAAAACACATTTTATACTTGGTAATGTAATAAGGATTCACGAACATAACTTAAATCTATAAAGAGAGTCCCGGAGTAGACAATAATTCCCCTCAAAAAGGTGTGATGAGTCCGACCTCCCATCCTCTCGACCAATGCAAATTCCTATGTCTCATTAGTCCACAAGCTAATGAGCGCCTGCCTTTGGAAAGTAGGTCCAAACGGATGTGGAATCATTGGATGTTTCCGGTTCTACGAACAAACCCGTTAGAAACCGATCAGAACGTTTGAATCTCCCATCCAGGAGGTCATCCCCGGATTCCGTGCGAAACAGCTCCTAGTCCACCTATGACTCCATTGGAAGGTCCTTCATCTGTATAATACATGACATGTGTGGGAAGATCCTTTGTAGGGGTGAGTATAAACATACCTATTAGTACACCCCATAATCACCAAAATTAAAGAATAAAATAGAGAGTTAGATCTTTATCACAAATCCAAAGAAATAAAAAAGATATCATAGATATTCTCATGGAAATACTCCAAGTATCAAGGTTTGTAACCTTCCTCACTTCTAACCTAGGATTATACTAGAGGCTCAATGGTAACATTATTCAAATAGATCTCATTCATTAGGTTTCACTATGATGATGATTCTTGTTTGATATATCACACTCATTAGATCATTCCATGAAGAAGCACACAAGAACTAAGGGGATCATAGGAGGTACTCTCTTTATCAGACTTCAACACACTGAATGATAATATATGTCGATACATAGATAATGGATCATTCCTAAGGCCTATGGGGGAAAACTAACCTAATTCGAGATAACCCACTAAGAAGGTGTTCACATGCACTGTAAGTAAAAATGGCATACCTAACCAATCCTACAAAAGAATATTATGAGATCATGTAATAACCAAGATCCTCTTTTAAGGTATGTTTCTCTTTTTTTGGTCATTTTTGAAAAAAAAGAGGAAATTATGGAAATTTTCAAAGTACACACTGTGTACTAACTTGACGCAGGGGGTCGTGTGCTGGCCGTGTAGTATCCACATACACAACCGTGAAGGGGAGATTTGGAGGCCGCTTAAAGTGGAGTACAGAAATGGAAAGTACACGTTGTGTACTTCAGAAGTACACGCAGTGTACTTTCTTTTTTTTAATTAAATACACCAGGGTCATGTCTAATCGGTATAATGCTCTTCTTTTAGGTCTCGTTCGACCAGGAGCTCTGTATGGCTGCAGATATTTGATGAACCCCCAAGCGCACGTACCTCCTCTGAATCGAACACCATTGGTTGCATTGGAATCACATCGGTGAGTTCTCTCTTATCCTAGAGAACTATCTCCTAATTTCTCCTCTATTGTGATATATCGTGGGTTGAACCTTTTAGAAGTTTTTTCAGATCTTTGATGTTATAGGGTGATTCAATCTTCAAGGTTAAAGTATATCATTCCTACAACGCTGAGGTAGGTGGTTTGTGCCTTTCTGTTCAAAGTCTTTGAGTATTATGTTTAAATTCCACCAATACCCTTGAACGAGGTATTGTGTTTTTACCGTTTTACCCCTGTTGATTGTCTTCCATGATAACATGTTGTGTAGAGGCTATTTGGATATGAATAGGGTTGATTGCTATGTTTTGGATGTGTTTTCCCCATGCAAGTTCTGTTTATGACCGTTTGGTCCTATTTAGCCTTTGGCTGCATTATCTGTTTTCCATGCTTGTTACTGTATGATGGAGAGTTTGTGTTCTGACATGTTTGATATATTGTAGACTAATTATCCAAGTAGTTCTATAGGTTTAATTTTTCCATATTATAATTGCTATGCTCGTTGACCTATGCAGGGTTGTGAGAACCTAGTGTAGTAGACTATAAGGGGAATTGACTGAGTGAGCTTCCTCATAGAGCCTTTGAGCACTTTGGGATATACAGGGAATTAACCAAGTGAGCTTTCTTAGAAATCCTAGGACCACTTTGGGGATATAAGGGGAATGGACCGAGTAAGATTCCTTAGAGAGTCCTTGTCTTCTTTAGACTATAAGGGGAATTGACCGAGTGATCTTCCTCAGAGTGTCTTTTATTTTTATTCCTAAACTATTTAAACTATAAGGAGAATTAACTGTGAGTGATTCATCAGAGAGTCTATGAACGACGTGGTATATAAGGGGAATTAACCGAGTGAGATTACTTAGAGATTCCTTGTCCTTGGGGCTATAAGAGGAATTGATAGTGTGAGCTTACTCAGAGAGTTCCTAACTACCTTAGGCTATAAGAGGAATTGACTGTGTGTACTTCCTCAGAGAGTCTTTATATACTAAACCATAGGGGTTAGGCCGAGTGCACTGCCCAGAGGGGATTTTACTTGTTAGTTAGGACCAGAGCGGATGGCCGTGAGCACTTTCTAGAGGGTTACCTGATTGTGTTTAGTTGTTTGATTAACTGTTTCTTGATGTTGGAATTATGGATTGTTTACTACAGAGTAGCTTCCTGTTTACTATTTTCTATACTTTTACCTGTCATATATTCACTGACTATTTGGAACACATCATATGGTGGTTTCCTATTAGGATTTAGTCTCACATCCAATTTGGGTCGTTCTTTTGGGTTGAAACGGGTTATATTGTTGCAGGTATAGTTAAGGGCAAGCACCCTTCTACTTCAGGTACTTGACTTGCTGTGGAGCTGGGGAGCATGGGACCAGGATTAGGCTTGTGATACTGAGGAGATGTTTATCTCTTTCTTTTGTACTTTTGTTTAGCACTATTTTCATTTCCATCATTCTGACTTATTTGGCTTCTTTCCTAGACATATGTATCTTGTATCATTTTATATATATGTGTGCTCTAGTAATATATTATTCCTATCTTCCACTATTTACTATTGTTGGATATTTATTTCTTCCTCTATTGTATGTATTTGTTTACTTCTGTTGTGTACTCTACCAATGAGATAATAGTTTCCCTACTATCACACTAAAGTCCCTCACTGCTAGTTGGAAACCTCTGGCATTCAGGGAATGTGTTTGAGGTCATGTGACCAATTGGGTATGGGGAGCCTCTTGATGCCTTCCTGAACCATGATGTTACAAAGTGTTATCATAGGATTTCTTTTCTCTTGACTTACTATTTGGAGCCTTTATCCAGGGATAGGATGGAATAGGTACTTGGTAAAAAGTTGTGCCCGAGAGTAGCTAACCCGTGTACATGGAAAATCCAATCCACCTCGTTTAATTTCAATTTTTCTGTTTTAGTTGATATGATTTCACCTTGAGTGATTCACAAGATTTGTGTTGTTATTGTATTGAGGTTCTATTTCTGTTGCAACATGATGAGATGAGTATATTCCATATCATGCATCATATAGGCACTTGATAGGGATCACATTTCATGCATTCTTTCCTTGCCATATAGGGTGCATTAGCAATTGCATGTTGTTGTGATAGGTGTTGTGCTAGATATGAATGTTGTTGTGATAGTTTCTGTGATAAAAATACCTGCTATTTGATAGGGTATTATTTGTGGGAGGTTTTTCTTGAATGAATGCCAAACATTGGTTCTTGATGTGTTATGGGCCCTCATGGACCATAATTTGGTGGATCATTGCCTTGGTTCCCATGTTATAATGTGTATAAGATGCCAAACTCTTATTCGTGGGGAGTATGGGCTCTAACGGATCGGAATTTGGCACTTTCAATGTTTGTTTCAGTGTTTTTATGGGCTCCAGAGTAGTTTCTGAGGCTCACTGTCCGAAATAAACCTAGAATACACACCGTGTAATGTTTAGTACATGCCATGTGTTCTTATTTTTGGGAAGAAACTTTTTTTCTTTAGTACACGCTCTGTACATTATGTACACGCAGTGTAGTGTCTAACCGTGTTATTGGACATGTGGGTAGAGACACGGGAATTGGAAAGTCTGGTGGGAACACACCGTGTACCATTCGAGAACACCATGTAGTGTTGAACCTATGTCCTCCCATGTAACTAACAACACAGATGGATAAAACATTAATCTATACACGCCATGTTAGTATTGAACATGCCATGTAGTCGGAACCAGGTACCCGGCCCTGTCACGAACAACATGAGTTGGTGTTATTCTTTCACATACACGCCATGTCCATTAGAAACACACCATGTAGTGTGATTCGTGTGTCTGGCTATGTCACTTACAACACGGTCAATGTGAAGCCTGTCTATTACACGCCATGTCTACCTTGCACACAGTGTGTAGTATTTTCCTAGGACAGTCGTGTGGATTAACTGTGTAGAAGGAATCGGGCAGGCGAAGAGGATTCAAGTACACGCCGTGTCTCAGGACAATACACCATGTGTTTGGGGTGCTATATGAGCAGTTTAGGCAGGAGTACACACCCATTTAAATGACTTAAGGGAACACGCCATGTAGGAAATGTACACGCTGTGTAGTCATGTTTTGTAAAAGTTGAGTTCTTTCTTTCTCCGGTTCCCTTCTTACTATCCTTGTTTTCATTCATTGATAATCATGATCTAAGGTGTGTACCTAACCTTGGAGATTCATGCCACCGATATGTCCTTCGGTTGTGCGCCAGTTACCAGGAGGTGATCAGTCACCAGACATGGCTGATCAGGGGCTACCTGCAGATCCTCCTTTCGTGCTAATCTTGGCACCAGACGTTATACATGACATAGGTTTTGATGCACAGTTCAGGGAGGGATTTTTGAGGATGATGTAGACCTTTTAAGGAGCTCCATCTCCTGCCCCGTCGATGGAAGAATTGACGTGGGTCATTCAGTAATAGCATCCTCCTGCTTTCTCAGGGGATGGAGGACCACAGGCTGTAGAGTCATGGCTAGAAGCCATGCTTACAATTTTCGAGCATCTAGAGATACCTACAGAGAAGAGGGTGAATCTCTTTACCTATATGCTTCGAGAATCCACCAAGGGCTGGTGGGATGCGATCTCAAAGGCATGCCACCAGCAGAATATGACATGGGATGAGTTTCAGTGCATCTTCTATGATTACTTCTATCTGGAGACTTGAGGGTCGATCGAGCCTAAGAGTTTATGAGTCTAGAGAAGGGTACTCTTTATGTTATGTAGTATTCCTCTCACTTAATAGAGCTGCAATGTTTCATGCCTATTCCAGGAGGTGATGACTTGTTCCTTGTAAGGAAGTTTGACGATGGTCTCAGGCATGACATCTGATCCCAGGTGAGCATCTTTAGGTTGACTTCGATATCTTCTATCATAAACCAGGCGCTGATCATATAGCATAATCTGAGGGATTATGGAGCAGTGAGCTAGGGTGGTTCGACGATCAAAGTTATTTTTCCTTCTACTGATAGCATGAAGCGCCGCAGGGAGCTTTTACAAGGAGATTAGAGTAGGCGTGATACATCTTTTGGTAGCCAGGTGGTGTGCTACCAATGTGGGAAGAGCGGGCATACGGGTCCACGTTCCCTAAGAGATCGAGTAGAGTGCCAATCTTGCGGAAAGATGGGTCACCTTCAATGCTTTTGTCAGTTCTTCTCACCAGCAGATGGTGACAGGGGTTCTTCTATGACCCTGTGTTCAGGAGCAACGCCACCAGTTTCTCACCATTCTAGGAACAGGAGTTCTTCTGACCATTCGGGTCGAGGTGGATGTCGTGGTCGTGGTAGTCAGTCGCCGATTCTTTATCGACAGCAGGGTGGATCAGATCTGAGTGGTCAGGAAGGGTCACAGGGCCATGGTATAGGCCAGACCTTTGCAGTGGAGCAGACCCAGCAAGATTAGGATCCCAGACCCTCTACAGTTTGAGGTATGATCCTAGTTTCCTCAGTTTTATATTCATCTCTATTCGACAAAGGGGATTCACATAGCTTTATATCTACTTCCATTATGGAGAGCCTTGGGCTCTGTATATTTTCCTATACCAATATTTTGACACTAGACACACCGTTGGGGACTAGAATGACTAGTGTAGGTCAGTGCGAGGAGTGCCCACTAGAGGTTGGTGGATGTCACTTTCTACGGGACCTCTATATCCTAGAGATGAAAGGATATGATGTCATTATCAGAATGGACTTGTTTGTTCTATTCTAGGCATTCATCGAATGTTATCGCCGTAGGGTGAGATTCATATCACTAGAAGGTGAATCTTTTCTCCATAAGGGTGAATAGGATGTCCAGACAAGTAGAGCGGGTCCGGATCATTATGGGTTGGGAGGAGTTACATCCTTGATTACTAGTCTATATCTAGATGACCAGGGGACTTCACAGAAGGATTTTCCTCTAGTGGTGTATCATTACAAAGATGTATTTCTAGAGGACTTTTTAGGTTTTCCTCCGGAGCATGAGGTAGACTTCTCGATTGAACTTGTTCGAGGAGCGGCACCGGTGTCCATTCCTCTTTATCGGATGGCTACACCTGAGTAACAGGAGCTCAAGAAGAAGTTGGAGGAGTTGCAGGAAAAGGGTTTCAACTATCCTAGTACTTCTCTTTGGGGTTCTCCTATCCTATTTTCAAAGAAGGCAGATGAAACCCTCAGGTTTTGTGCGGACTATCAGAAGTTGAACCAGTTGACGGTCAAGAACCGATATCCCTTACCAAGGATTGATGATCTCTTTGATCAGCTTTGAAGAGACTGGGTGTTCTCGAAGATTTAATTGAGGACCGGTTATCATCAATTGTGTGTTAGAATATCAAATATACCTCTTACAGCCTTCCAGAGTAGGTATAGTCTATATGAGTATATGGTTATGTCGTTTGGTCTCAAGAACATGCCTACAATTTTCATCTCACTGATGATCCAAGTGTTCCATCTGTACTTGTATTCCTTCATGGTTGTTTTCGTGGATGATATCTTGGTGTACTCTCACACACGACATGACTATGCTACCCACCTTGAGATCATTTTGAGTACACTTAGGGAGCATCAGTTATATGCTAAGATCTCAAAATGACACTTTTGGATGGATCAGATTCACTTTTTGGGTCATGTTATCTCAGAGATAGGAGTATCGGTAGATCCAGAGAAAGTGAGAGCTGTAGTTTCTTTGGAGAATTTGAAGAAAATCTTTGAGGTACGATGTTTTCTAGGGATATCTAGTTACTAAAGACGTTTCATTTAGTACTTTTCACGCTTAGCAGCACCACGGATGGGTATTACTAAGAAAGGTGAGAAGTTCTTATGGTCAGATTCTTTTGAGTCAGCCTTTAAGGAGCTGAAAGGGAGGTTGACTTCAGCATCGATACTAGTTTTTCTAGATCCAGGAAGGAGCTAAACTATTTACTATGATGCATCAGGTATCAGGCTGGGAGCTATGCTTATGTAGGGAGATGGAGTCGTTGCATACGGGTCTCAGAAGTTGAGGCTGCATGAGATGAATTATCCGACACACGATCTGGAGTTGGCAGCCATTATTCATGCCCTGCGCTGCTGGAGACATTATCTTATGAGAGAGTATTTTTTGGTTTTCACCAACCACAAAAGTCTCAATTACATTTTTACTCAGCGTGATCTAATTTTAAGACAGAGGAGGTTGGTCGAGTACCTATAGTCTTTTGACTTTGATCTTGCCTATACACCTGGGAAGGGCAACGTAGTGGCTGTTGCGTTGAGTAGGAAAACTCAAATACAGGCAGTTCGGGAGGCCAACAGTGAGTGGTAGCTTATGGATCTATTCTATGAGATGCATTTAGTGGTTCACAACAAGTAGGGCCAGACTTTTCTAACTTCTGCAGCTATTACCTCTACTCTTCTTGATCGAGTTCGAATGAGGCAGCTATCAGATTCTGAAGGCCCAACCCTAAGGGAGAGTGTGTCAGGAGAGGACCCTATTTCTGGATGGACCATAGACAAGGATGAGATCTTTTGTTTCCAGGGGCATGTATGGGTGCTAGTAGACATACGTGATGAGCTAATGTGGGACTTTAATTACTCAGTTTGGGAATTTCATCCTGGTGTCACCAAGATGTATCGTTATTTACACCGTCAGTATTGGTGTCCAAGTAAGAAGAGGGACGTTGCTGGTTTCTTTATGAGGTGTTCCACCTATCAGCAGGTGAAGGCGGAGCATCAGCGGCCAACAGGGCTCTTATAGAAGTTACACATTCCTGAGTGGAAGTGAAATGATGTTGCGATGGACTTCATGACTGGTTTTATGAGGTAATCTCGAGGGAATCATGCAGTATTGGTTGACATTGACAGACTCATGAAGGTTGGTCACTTCTTTCCAATCAAGAAGACCTTATGTTTTGATGTGTTGGGACAGTTGTACATCCGAGAGATTTTAAATCTACATGGAGTTCCACACTCCATTGTTTCAGACAAGGATTCTCATTTTACATCTCGGGTCTGGCAGGGGCTTCAGAAGACGTTGGGTACACCGGTACTTTTGAGTACAGCCTACCAACCTCAGACAGATGGCCAGTCTGAGCATACAATTCAGGTGCTTGGGGACATGCTCCGAGCATGAATTCTAAATTTTGGTGGTTCTTGGGAGAAACATATACCTCTTGTGGAGTTTTCCAACAAAAATAGTTTTCAAGAAACTATTCATATGGCACCTTATGAGGCTTTATACGGTAGGCCATGCTGATCACCCCTATATTGGATGGAGGCAAGATAGGCAGCTTTTCTAGTACATCATCTTTTTCTGGAGACCACATAGCAGATAGAGTTGATACAGAAGAGGATGGTTATTGCACAGTCTCATCAGAAGTCTTATACTGATCAGCGGAGACGACCTTTGGAGTTCGAGGTCAGGGATCAAGTTTTCCTGCATGTCACACTAAGGTTGGGACAGAAGATGATTAGGAGGCTGGGTAAGCTTTCGCCGAGGTACGTTAGGCCATTTGAGGTGTTGGAGAGAGTTGGGTTGGTTGCCTATCCATTTCAGTTACCTCAAAGGTACTGAGATATGCATGATGTCTTCCACCTTTCTCGGCTTCGATGTTACTTTTCAGCCCCGTCTCATGTTTTCCAACCCGAGGAGGTTGAGTTGGATGTGGATACATTCTTTGAGGAGCATCCTATCTGGATTATGGATCGAAGTACGCAGGTTCTCTGTGGTCGGTCTGTTCCTATGGTATGGGTGCTTTGGCAGCACGGTCAAGTACATGACAAGACTTGGGAGAGGTAGGTAGACGTACGATCACGGTGGCTGAAACTACTTGGGGTTTCTTCTACTACACCGAGCTCAGGAAAATTTGGGACAAATTTCTTTAAGGGGGGAAGTTTTTAAGAACTCAGATCCTCTTTTCAGGTATGTTTCTCCTTTAAAGGACGTTTTTGAGAAAAAGAGTAAATTCTAGAAATTTTCTAAGTACACGTCGTGTACTGCCTTGTCATAGGAGGTCATGTGCTGGTGGTGTAGTATCCATATACATGGTCGTGTGGGGGAGATTTGGAGGTCGCTTAAATCAGAGTACGTAAACGGCAAGTACATGCCATGTACTTCAAAAATACATTCCGTGTACTTTCTTTTTTCATTAAACGTACCGGGGTCGCATCTAATCACCAAAATTCTCTTATTTTAGGTATCGTTTGATCGAGATCTCCATAAGTCCATGGATATTCGACTAATGCCCGAGCACACATCCATTCTCTAAATCGAACACTATCGGTTGCATTGGAATCACATCGGTGAGTTCTCTCTTCTCCTAGAGAACCATCTCCCGATTTATACTCTCTCGTGAGATATCGTGGGTTGAATGTTTTATAACTTTTTTAGATATTCAACGTTCTAGGGTGATTCAAGCATCGAGGTTCACGTATATCATTCCTACAATGCCGAGTTTAGTGGTTTGTGCCTTTTTGTTCAAAGTCTGAGTATTATGTGAAAATTCCACCAATACCCTTGAATGGGGTATTTAGTGTTTACTATTTTACCCCTTTTTATTGACTTCCATGCTTTCATGTTGTGTAGAGTCTATTTGGATATGAATAGGGTTTATTTGTATGCTTTGGCTATGTTTTTCCCCTGCATGTTCTGTTTACGACCGTTTGGTCCTGTTTAGCCTTTGGACGCTTTACCTGTTTTCCATGCATGTTGTTGTAGGATGGAGAGTTTTTGTTATGAAATGTTTGAAATGTTGTAGATTTTTGCCAAGAATTTATTTCAGTTTACTTTGTCCATATTTTATTATTATGCTCGTTGACCTACACAAGGCCATGAGAACCTGGTGAAGTAGACTATAATGGGAATTGACCGAGTGAGCTTCCTCATAGAGTCTTTGAACACTTTGGGTTATACGGGGAATTGATCGAGTAAGGTTCCTTAGAAATCCTAGGACCACTTTGTGGCTATAAGTGGAATGGACCGAGTGAGCTTCCTCAGAGAGTCCTTTTTTTACTTTAGACTATAAGGGGAATTGACTGAGTGAGCTTCCTCAGAGAGTCTTTGATTTTTTTTCCTGAACTGTTTATACTATAAGGGGAATTGACAGTGAGTGCTTCCGCAAATAGTCTATGAAATACCTGGCCTATAAGGGTAATTGACTGAGTGAGCTTCCTCAGAGTGTCCTTGACCTTGGGGCTATAAGAGGAATTGACCGTGTGAGCTTCCTCAGAGAGTTCCTGACTACCTTAGACTGTAAGGGGAATTGACTGTGAGTGCTTCCTCAGAGAGTCTTTATATACTAAACCAAAGGTGTTAGGTTGAGTTCCCTACCTAGAGGAGCTTGTACTTATTAGGTTGGACTAAAGGGGATGACAATGAGTACTTTCTAGAGGGTTACCTGGTTGTGTTTAGCTATTTGATTAGTTGTTTCTTGATGTTGGAATGGTGGATTGTTTAATATTGAGTACCTTCTTGTTTACTGTTTTCTATACGTTTACCTACCATATATTCACTTAATGTTAGGCACATATCTTTGGGTGGTTTCCTACTGAGATTTAGTCTCACACCCTGTTTGGGTCATTCTTTTGGTCCCAAACAGATTATATTGCTACAGGTATAGATAAGGGAAAATGTCCTTCTACTTCAGGTACTTGACTTGCTATGGAGCTGGGGAGCATGAGACCAGGCTTAGGCTTGCGATGCTCTGGAGATGTTTATCTTTTTCTTTTGTACTTTGGTTTAGAACTATTTGTATTTCCAGCATTATGACTTATTTGGATGATTTCGTAGAGATATGTATCATGCATCATTTTATATATATGTGTGCTCCAGTTGTTTATTATTCCAATATTCCGATGTTTACTGTTGTTGGATATTTACTGCTTCCATTATTGTATGTATTTGTTTACTTCCACTGTGTAATCTACCAATGAGGGCATAGTTTCCCCACTATCATACCCAAGGCCCTCAATTCTAGTCGACGGCCACTAGCATTCGGGGAAATGCACTTGAGGACATGTGACCAACCAGGTACGGGGTGCCTCTAGGTGGCTTCTGGAACTGGGAAATTAAAGATCACACCCTAATACACATAGAGGGATACTTGGATCTATCAAAAACTAAGTCATATACATGGTCACTAATCCTATTATTAGGATATGATACATCATAGTACCTCCACAAGGATGGACCAAGAGAACATAGCTATACTGACACATTTCGAGGGAACTCACCCTTGCTTATACCATAAACGATCTGAAAATAAAAAGGTCCTCAAACTACCTTTATGGGATTTCATGATGTGTATTCTTGGGAAAACCATGTATCCCACTATGTCTGGCACTAACCTTGTCATTCCATCTCCCAAGAAATATATTTGTCTTGATATAATATGAACTATTATGATACATGATGTGTAGTAGATGGGACAACACATGGATTGTGTTATATTCCCATGGACATAAACTTTCCAAACTATATGATGTGTACCCCATCACACACGATGTGTGTTGTCACATTGATTACTGGGAGTGTACTTTCCCTACATGATGAGTTGGCAGTATAAGGGTCACAAAATATGTGTTTCCCCTACATAGTGTGTGATATTTAACTCAACATGTAAACCCTAGATATTGTACTAAGGGGTCTACATGACATGAGTTCTTTCAAACTACATTCCATCAATATAGTTTTCACAGAAACTCCATACTATTTAACACATCTACCCCACAAAACCACCAACTTAAATTCCTCATTATAAACCATAATAAACCATGGATATATATTGAATGATCTTGTATTGTTTTTGGTGGTTAGATTCCAATCACCTGTTAGTATTATAATCTTCTGTCGTTACCGTTCCAAAGCACTGCATGGTCCAGCACATGGAAACTCCACCACCAGTACCATCATCAAATCACCATCTTCATCCCACCAGATATACCCATTTGATCTAGCATATGAAAAAACCATAACCCCAATATCATTAATATTAAAAATAATTATGTTACAATGATCATTTAACCAGGAATCATTGAATCATTTTTTAATCGAAATATTGATGATGATAATTGAATAATGGAGGGATAAAGTCATACCACACAAAGTGAAATTTAGATGAAGGACATTTTCATTTATCCATCATTAATGGAATTTGAAGAATGAGGGAAATATATAATTCCAAATAGAATAAAACTCAAATTACCAATTCATGGAAGATAAAAATAATTAACTACTAATTTAATGTGAATAACAAATGAATTCATTTTTAAATGAATTAATTTATGATCATCACAATAATAAAGAATAGGGAATTATACCAAAAATTCAAATTCCCTAAATTGAGTTTGGATCAATCATTAGTGAATAACCAATCTGAATCTATTTTGTTCATGAGATCCACCATGATCATTATTTTTTCAACAAAACACCATATTATGGTGTTTTCGATCTTCAATCCTGAGATCACCTTCCAACACACTCTCTATTCGACCTATCTTTCCTTCCACTAATTACCTTTAGGTTCATGTGGATAATGTTATGGTATTTTACTAAGATGGATTAAATATTTAAGTAGTTAGGGTTTCATAATTAAATTACCATTAATTTAATAAGTTAATTTAATATATTTTATCCTCCCATGACTGGAATGTAATTAAAAACATAACGCATACAAATATTATTTCATGCCTAGGGTAAAACTGATATTCAGGATCTAATGGATGTCTTGGTTTTTCCATCTGAGACACTATTTCTGATATATTCCATTATATCAAAAAACCATATGTTCATGATATAACACATTTAATAATTTTAATATATCAACATTGATTCTCTACAGGTTCCAAAACCCCATGCTAAATCTGCACCTAACTCTAGAAATATTATTTAAAATATTAAAACATTTTAATGTATTAAATTTGGAGTTTCTAAATTCTCCCCACCTTCCAAGAATTTTTCCCTAAAAAGAGAAATCATACATATATTAGGGAGGATATAATATTTTATTTTGGTTTTTTACTCCCATGTGCTCTCATGGAGATTCCCATAATTTCTATGAACATGAACCCATGGGAACAATCACCCCTAAAACATCTTTTCTTACTGATTCACCGAACACTTTTGGTCACCCCAAAGAGGAAAATCCATTTTCAATGTCCCATATTCCCCCATCGATAATGTGTGATGGGTCACGAAAATAGATCCTTAGATGTAACACATGGAATAAATTATGCACCAGATCTAATTGTGTTGGTAAGGCTAAGAGATATGCCACGTCACCAACCCTATATAATATCTATAAAGGGATAATGAATCTCAGTGATAGCTTTCCACATCAACCAACTCTCCTCATTCCTTTATGAAGTGATACCTTCATAAGAACATGGTATCCCTCATCAAACTCCAAAGGCCCCCATCATTAGTTCACATTTGACTTCTAGAAACATCAAGAAGTCCTCATATTCTATTAGATAATATGCACTTTCCTTATTCTTCTCATAGAAACTCTACCCCCATAAGTGCTATCTAATTGCTCTAACGAGTACAATGATGATCCAAATGGTCACCTAATAAAGTCCTCATGTAGTGTTATAACAATAGTGGAACAATAATTGTTGTTACATGAAACTCCAATAAGAGTATATAAAACTCTTAACTAAAACTAGAATCCAACATGATAGTATGAAGCATGCCTTCTAAAACATGAATAGCCCAAACTATATATCCATATAGATAGAGGGGGAGGAAGGTCATTATTATATATAATTAAGTCTTTAATCCTTATAGAATCATCTCTATAGTCATTATATAAAGTGAGAATCATGGTATGAAACAATCATTATAGAAAATTCTTGAGGCCTGACTATCTCTACATGCACAGGAACCAAAGATCTCCAAAAACATTACTCTTAGATGATTAATAAGTGTTACGACTTTTTGAGTTCAACTACAATTACCCAGATAGTGGTGTAACCTCATGCTGATCATGGAAGTCCCATAAAAAATCCATGGAGACACCATTACACCTTCACTTCCATTCCATCACCTCGACTTTCACCCGTTGGTAGGTGAGGCATAAAGAGATAATCTCAACAAAAATACACTATATCCTTGTCCAAAAAATATATTTTGTAGGATCCTGATACATCTTCACCACTCCTTAATGTTTTAAAAAGGTAGATTCATGGAAATCCCTTAGTAACTCATATCACAACATGAATAGTACCATCATCTATTGTTAGAAAGGATGACATGCTTCACTCCATAAATCATTAATAAGTATGTCTAGGGGATATTTGGTCACACAATACCTCTCTTAATATTGTATAACCAAGATTTAATGGTGAAAACTTATTTTTCCAGCTCTAAGTCATGCATTACATAATTTTACCCATGGTGTCTCAACTGACAGGACCCATAATCCTTCACCGTGTACCTGTATATTAGAATGCATCCATGCCCAACACTAGAAGAAATATAGAATGCCCTGTACTCAACACCCACAAGTTGTAGTCTCAAGATGAGGTCACTCATCCACCATTTCCACAGATTATATAGATCCCAATTACAAATTATAGTACACACTAAAGGACACCCTTTTGGGTCAAAGATATAAGTGGTTCCATGATCCTGGAAGATTGATGAACAAATATATGATGAAATCCAACCAAATAAAGGAACCTCTACACCATAATCATGACATTGGGTGGATCCCAAGCCAACATAACCTCAAAAAATGATGGGTATGTTGGGGTTGGTGGTCTAGAACCAACTACTCTATACTTTATTCATTAAATAAAAGCCTTATCACATCTTGATTATTCTTCTGCATGACATGTCATGTGATAATATCCTAAGGATAGCTATTGCATTAAAGGGTCGTCGTGGATCCCTGCTATGATGAGAACCCGGAAGTTCCATAACACTGTTCTTGAATGTATGTTCTATGTCCGGATGATATTATTTGAGGGACACAAATAATACAGGTCATTAGGGGTGAGGACTCATAAAACTTTGAGGCACCTTCTCATGGTGTGCGCCCTTGGTAATATCCAGGAGGATATTATGAGAACGAGACCCTCCAGTAGGAAATCCACATTTCATAGTGTCATTGGATGTTCCTATCTGCGGGCGTGTGTATTGGTCCTTAGACTTTAAGATTATTATTAATGGGTGTTACAACTTGCGCACTTAGATGTATTGATGAAAACTGTGACAACACACTGTTCGCAGCGAGGTAGGATACGTTGGGTGCATCACGAGTAATACTACATTAATAGATAATGCGAGAAAGGATTTGTCCCTTCTGTTCTATAACGGATGTAGATATCTCAGGCCCTTTGATGGAATTGATATAGCCTAAATAAATCCATGGCCATGGTAGGGTATGGGTGAGTTCAATTCCAGGAAGTCAAAGAAAGAATAATCGAGCACATGGGTTGATGGCACCAGCAAGAAACCCACTTGATTGGAGATATCGAGACAAAGGGATTATATTACACGATAAGCGTTCGTAGGAGGTGACACGTCATTACAGCGTTAACGCCTTTCTCTATGGGTGCCTTGGCGTGTTGCTAGATGCTAACCATGGACTTTAGGCAGGCTCCGCCTAATTCCACTGAGAAAGAGGCCTAGAGCTTCACACACTAAGTGTGTCCATGTATCTCAGTTAAATATTAATTTAACAAGTTAAATAAATATTATTCCCAACTGTGGTTTAATAATTATTTAAGGATGTCTGATCGCATTTATTTCGACACTAGTTATTCGAGAGAATATATTGTGGGTAAAAATATATATATATTTATTAGCGATTAATGCAGTTACATTTATTTAATAAATAAATAGTCATTACTCAAGGTCTAATAAATATGGTGGAGGAAATAAACAAAATGGAAAAATAAAAGTACACGCCGTGTATATTTATATACACACCGTGTAGTTTGTTTTTTTCGGGATTTGTGAGAAAAATATTATTTATTTAATTAAATGATATTAAATGTGATTCATTGGATACATGTCAAGTAATAATGATAGTAAACAGTCATTATTAAGACATGGGGTATTGCTAAGAATTAAATGAAATGATTAAATGATTATGAGCAATTAATTCATTTTATTATTCTAATTATTATAAATCCCAATTACATTATTCTCAAAAAGGTTATCCATTTTGGTTGTGCACAACGGATTGGAAATACTCTCAAGCCAAGAGAGAATTCCCTTTCCACCAAGAACGCTTTCAAGTTACGAAAGCAAGATTCTCCATCGGATCAAGGCGATCGAAGATGGACATCACAAGCGAAGGATCTTCCGCGCTAGCACCCGGATTTCCCTTCGTCGACGTCCAGAGATACGTGGCACACATTTGGATTACCGCTAGAGGAATCATACATTTGGATTCTCCGATGCAACGACGGATCACAGGATCGTGACCGGAGACACCAACGAAGAAATAATTCCATCGAGGTAATTCTTATGAATTAATTAAATTAATTATAATCAATATATGATGATTCTCCTCATGGGTTACAGGAATCTTATTTTCTTTTTTGTTCTTAGTTCTATTCCGAATATTCGGCGTTTTAAATCATGACGGATCTCAGATTGAACGTTGTTTAACGTTAAAATTAAAGTTGGGCAAACCCACCAACGCGCTTCCGCTGCACCCGGGAACTACAAGTGGTATCAAAGGGGTCTATCGTTGATTATAATTATTTAAGTTTTTCTTTGGTAATTTATGCATTTAATGATTTAGTTATTTAAATTCATGTTTAATCGTTCTGGAAATCTCAATATTGAGATCCGTTCCTCCTCCCTCATTTCTAGTTCACCTCATAGAAACGAATTTTTTCTTTTAATTTTGATTAAAGTAAAATAGAGGAACTCATCCGGAGGAGCCAAACGTTTCTGTCCGTATAACACCAGAATACACGGAGTGTATTTGGAAGTACACGTCATGTAGTCTAGGTTCAATGCATTGACCGATCTGCCAAATCAGGCCATGTATTGAGGTCATTTATGACATCGTGTGTTGACCAGAAACAGGTGGCACACAGTTTCCGGATTACACGTTGTGTGGTCCAACTGAACACGGCATGTAGTCCCTTCGGGTTCGGGTTAGGCTGTGTACCCCGTACATGGCTTGCCCGACTAGAAACCGTGTAACGCGGAAACTACACGGCGTGTGTCCAAAATAACACGCCGTGTACTCCGAAAATTTATGAAGTACATTTACACGCCCTGTCCCTAGGCGTGTACTTCGGATGGACGGTGAATAAAAGTACACACCATGTAGTTGGAACTACACGCCGTGTACTCACCCAAATTACGCAGATTTATTAAAATTTATTATTATATTATACAAACCCTTGAGACGTGTACCATGGTGCAGGCGTAAAGCTGAGGCACAACATGTGATAGGTGTTTTATATATATGTGTTTAATTAAACATCTTCGTAGTAAATGGGAATTCACCGGGTTGCCTCTAAGGTACAAGTTACATACAAGGATAATTTTAGATGAATTTATTTGTTTAAAACTATGATGGATGAGAATCTCAAAGAAGTTCAGAAAAAGGATTTAAGATAGTAGTATTGATTAATTAAAGATAATTAATTGATTCGAGCGTGATTTATCTTAAATAAGAACGATTAAAGAATTGAATGCTATGTTTTATTTATGTGTAAATATCGTTGCATGTATGGATGATCATGTGCTAGACCGAGACCTATGTATGTGAATGGTTTCTTTTAATTAATTTATTTAAATTAAATCTATTAGCCTGCGAGCCATCTCCTCATTAATATGTAGGGCCTGCGTGCCCAAGGATTCTTTTATGTAAAAACCCTTTTACCCCTCACCTACGTGTGAGATAAATACATATGTAATGGATGGATCTCCCAAGCTAGTGGAGGCAGCTCAAGTCAGGATCCGAGGTGAAACCAATCCAAGGATATACAAAGGTGGACAGGTGAAAGCTGTAAACATGAACCTGCAAGGTTCAAGGTGTTTCTCCCCTAGGTCTTGGGTTATTTTATCAACCGCTAGATAAACTAACCAATAGAACAATCTCATGATCATACCATTTATTTTATTTCTGTCAGTTGCATGGTTTATTTATTGTGGGTGTGTTGTCACGATCACACAATTAATGAATATAACAAGCATGCAAGATAGAACTAAAATAAGACTGGTTTATACGTAAATATTATCTTAGACATGGTTAATCACTTAAGTATATCCCAATTAATATTAACAAGCATGTAATTAAAGATAATAAAATAGCAATTTACGTATAAGGATAAAATCCCTCAAAATAAATATTAAGTCGGCATAGCCTTCCATAATCTTGGTTAGAATCGAACCATAGTTCAAAGTGCTTGACCAACCCTAGTTGGGGTGCTTTCAATTATCGGGGAATTCTAATTCAAGGTTTTGGGTTGACTTGACTTGGTTCGCATCAAGGGTTTACTGCCACAGCAGGACTTGGTGTGACCAAGAGGCAAAGGTTGAGGAAATCCAAAAAGGATTTCAGGATTGGGGAGTCCACTCAGTGGATCAAGGAGCTGCGAGTTAATGTAGTTGGCATTTGGAATGCCTACCTAAAACCCTTCAAGTTGCTTGACCAACCCTAGTTGGGGTAATGAGAAGGGCAATATGGATCCTTGCCACTAGAATATTCATGCAACAGAATATTCCGAAGTCAGTGGTGAGGGCTATTGGATTTCGATAAAATAGTGGGAGACTAATAAGTATTAATTTATTTATTTTTCTCATTTTTTGTAATAAAGTACTAAACCTTTTCTCATCTTAATTTGTAGAAATGGCAAGAAAATGACTTCAAACATATCATTACGCACCATACTCGAGAAGGAAAACCTTCTCACCGGCACCAATTTCCAAGAGTGGCAAAGGCGTTTATGCGTTGTCCTTCGCCATGAAAGGAAATTGTATGTGCTGGAAGATCCTATTCCAGTTGCATCTGGGAAAGAGGCTAGTGATGAGGAATTATCTCTCTACATGAAACACATGGATGATGCCACATATGTCCAGTGTTTTATGCTATCGGCCATGTCTAATGAGCTCTTGAAGCAACATGAAAACATGGATGCGTATAGCATGATGTCTCACCTTAAAGATCTCTACCAATATAAGGAGAGACAGGAGAGGTATGAGAACTCCAATTCTTTGTTTACCACGAAGCATGGAGAGTCTGCTCCAGCTGCACCTCATGTAGTCAAGCTTATTGGCTACATTGAATGCTTGGACATCTTAGGGATTAAATTCCTGAATGAGTTGCGTACAGATCTCATCCTATCATCACTGCCCAAGACCTTCTCTAGCTTCATTTTCAACTATAACATGAGCGGCAATGAGAAGATTCTATCAGAGCTTCTGACCTTGATTCGCCAGGTAGATAAGGGCATGGGGCGTGACAAACTCGCGGTCCTTATGGTGAACAAGAAAAGGAAGGAGAAGGAAAAGGGTCCAAAAAATTATAAACGGTCTGAATCCCCCGAGCATCATCCCTCCAAGAAGGGGAAGATCCAGAGGTAGGGCATGGAACGGGAGGCAGTGTGTTTTGCATGAGGCAAGCAGGGCCACAGGAAGAGGAACTGCACCCAGAAGCATGGGTACGCTAAAGGTGCATTCGTTATCGAGTTCAATCTTTCTATTTCTACACATTGGGATTTAGATACAGCTTGTGGGGCTCAAATTTGTATTCAAATGAAGGAACCAAGTAGATTTAGAAAGATCGCTAGAGGAGAGGTGGATCTTCGAGCTGCCAATGGCGCAAGGCTGGATGCGTTGGCTATTGGAGACTATCACCTCTCGTTGCCAACTGGCATGATTTTGGTTTTACAAAACTGTTATTTTGTGCCTAGTGTTACCAAGAACATAATTTTTGTATCTTGTTTGGATATGGATGGATTTATTTTCAAGTTTGTAAATAAGGGTTGTCAATTTTATAAGAACAAATGTAAGTTATGGTATGGCACATTTGAATAATGGTTTGTATGTATT
This sequence comes from Viscum album, assembly GCA_963277665.1. Lineage (NCBI taxonomy): Eukaryota > Viridiplantae > Streptophyta > Magnoliopsida > Santalales > Viscaceae > Viscum > Viscum album. The sequence continues at coordinate 722,700,837 of OY728130.1, read as the reverse complement.
AAATTATGAAAACCAAGTGTTGGCAATCGATAATGAAACAAACTCACATGACTCATACATCACCCAGTTATGGCATCACCGCCTTGGTCATGTGAACGAGAAGCGCTTGACAAAGCTCTACCAAGATGGCTATTTAGACTCTACTGAGCTAAAACCACTTGATAGATGTCATGCTTGTTTACAAGGAAAAATAACCAAGCCTTCTTTTGGTGGACAAGGTGAAAGGGCCACAGAGCTTCAAGGATTGGTACACAAAGATGTGTGTGGACCATTTCCAATAGAAGCTAGAGGTGGATATTATTACTTCATTACTTTTACTAATGATTTGAGTAGATATGGCTATGTCTACTTAATGAGAAATAAGTCAGAGTCCTTAAAGAAATTTAAGGAATTCAAGAATGAAGTAGAGAATCAGCTTGGTAAGAAGATAAAGAAGCTTCGATTGGATCGAGGTGGAGAATATCTGAACCAAGAGTTCATCGATCTTCTACGGGAGTCTGAGATTTTATCTCAACTCACTCCTCCTTATACACCATAGTGGAATGGTGTTAGTGAAAGGAGGAACCACACCTTGTTGGACATGGTGAGGTCAATAATGAGCCATGCGGATCTTCTATTATCCTTTTGGGGATATGCATTACAAACTACAGCATACACATTAAACCGAGTACCAACTAAGGCGGGAAATGGAATTCAATCCGAGTTATGGAATGGACAGAAACCCACTTTTTCGCACACACGTGTAAGGGGATGCGAGGCATTTGTTAAGGCCTTCTTAGGAAACAAACTAGCACCCCGGGGCACGAAGTGTATCTTTATAGGATATCCCAAGGAAACAAAAGGATATTACCTATACAACCCTCAAGACAAGAAAGTGATTGTTGCTAGACAAGCTGTCTTTCTTGAGAAGGAGCACATACTCAAGAAGGATAGTGGGAGCAAGATTGAATTTGAAAAATTTGATGCTCAAGATACACAAGAATTGGTACAGGAACAAGTTCCACAGGTCCCCATGGAAGAGGTTCTAGAAACACAAGTACTATATAGGAGCTCAAGAGAGGTAAGAGAACCAGAGAGATATGGTTTCCTAGTCATCAAGGATGGTGAATAATTATTGTTGGACAATGATGAACCTCTCTCCTACAAGGAAGCAGTAGAAAGCTCAGAAGCTGCAAGATGGCTAGAAGATATGAATTCTGAGATGGATTCCATGTATCAGAACCAAGTATGGGTTCTGGTCGATGAGCCAGTTGATGTAAAGCCTGTTGGATGCAAATGGGTATTCAAAAGAAAACTAGACATGGAAGGTCAAGTTAGCACCTATAAAGCAAGGCTAGTGGCTAAAGGATTCAGACAACGTCAAGGAATTGACTATGATGAAACCTTCTTGCCAGTTGCCATGTTTAAATCCATAAGAATCATACTTGCCATAGCAGCTTACCATGACTATGAGATTTGGTAGATGGATGTCAAAACAGTATTCCTTAATGGTAACCTTCATGAAGATGTCTATATGACACAGCCAGAAGGGTTTGTGACACAAGGTGAAGCCAAATGGTTTTGCAAGTTGCAGAAATCCATTTATGGATTGAAGCAAGCATCCAGGTCATGGAAAATTCGATTTGATGAAGCCATAAAAGAATTTGGTTTCATTAAGAACGAATGTGAGCCATGTGTTTATAAGCGGTTTAATAGGAATGTGTTCGTCATCCTAATGGTATATGTTGATGACATATTTCTTATTGGAAACGACGTACCAGCCTTACAGTCGGTTAAGGATTGGTGAAACAAGTGTTTCTCCCTGAAGGACTTAGGGGAAGTAGCCTACATTCTAGGGATCAAGATCATTCGTGACATATCCAAGAGGATGCTTGAACTAAGTCAGGGTACATACATTGACCAGATACTAAAGAGATTTAATATGAAAAAATCCAAGAGGGGATTGGTTCTAGTGTCACATGGCTTACATCTTTCTATGAAAATGTGTCCCTAGACACAACAGGAGAAAGATAGGATGAGTAAGAACCCATATGCTTCGGCTATATGATCCATCATGTATGCCATGTTATGTACCAGGCTTGATGTTTCCTATGCACTAAGCATGGTAGGCAGATATCAAGCAGATCCAGGAGAACAACATTGGACTACTGTTAAGACTAAACTTAAGTATCTGAGAAGAACTAAGGATATGTTCCCGGTGTATGGAGGAGACGAGGAGCTTGTCATCAGAGGGTATGCTGATGTTGGTTTTCAAACAGATCAAAATGATCTGAAGTCACAATTTGGATATGTTTTCTGTCTCAATGGAGGAGTTGTGAGCTGGAAGAGTTCAAAGCAGCCAGTTGTCGTCGATTCTACAGCGGGGTACGAGTATATAGCGGCTTCTGATGCAGCCAAATAAGCCTTCTAGATTCGGAACTTTGTCCAGGAGCTTGATGTGGTGCCTATCAGTAAAGATCTCATTACATTGTATTGTGATAATACTGCAGCGGTGGCTCTTGCAAAAGAACCAAGGTCACATCAACGGACAAAGCACATACTCCGGAAGTATCACCTCTTGAGGGATTTCTCTCAAAGGGGTGAAGTTGCAGTGATTAGAGTTTCCATGGAAGAGAACGTGGCAGACCCCATGACTAAAGGCCTATCTCAGCAGAAGCATGCATATCATGTGAGAGCTAGCGGGTTAAAGGTTGTTAGCAGTTGGCTCTAGTCCAAGTGGGAGTCTATTGGAGTTGGTGGTCTAGAACCAATTACTTTGTACTTTATTCATTAAATAAAAGCCTTATCACATCTTGATTGTTCTTCTGCGTGACATGTCATGTGATAATGTCCTAAGGACAACTGTTTCATTAAAGGGTCGTAGAGAATCCCTGCTATGATGAGAACCCGGAAGTGCCATAACACTGTTCTTGAATGTATGTTCTATGGTCGGATGATATTATTTGAAGGAAAAAAATAATACAGGTCATTAGGGGTGAGGACTCATAAAACTTTGAGGCACCTTCTCATGGTGTGCGCCCTTGGTAATATCCAGGAGGATATTATGAGAATGAGACCCGCCAGTAGGAAATCCATATTTCATAGTGTCATTGGATGTTCCTATCTGCGGACGTGTGTATTGGTCCTTAGACTTTAAGATTATTATTAATGGGTGTTACAACTCGTTCACTTAGATGTATTGAAGAAAACTGTGACAACACACTGTTCGCAGCGAGGTAGGATACGTTGGGTGTGTCACGAGTAATACTGCATTAATAGATAATGCGAGAAAGGATTTGTCCCTTATGTTCTATAACGGAAGTAGATATCTCAGGCCCTTTGATGGAATTGACATAGCCTAAATAAATCCATGGCCATGGTAGGGTATGGGCGAGTTCAATTCCAGGAAGTCAAAGAAAGAATAATCAAGCACATGGTTTGATGGCACCAATATGCAACCCGCTTAATTGGAGATATCGAGACAAAGGGATTATATTACACGGTAAGCGTTCGTAGGAGGTGACACGTCATTGCGGCGTTAACTTCTTTCTCTATGGATGACTTGGCATGTTGCTAGACGCTAACCTTGGACTTTAGGCAGGCTCCGCCTAATGCCACTGAGAAAGAGGCCTAGAGGGTCACACACTATGTGTGTCCATGTATCTCAGTTAAATATTAATTTAACAAGTTAAAAAAATATTATTCCCAACTGTGGTTTAATAATTATTTAAGGATGTCTGATCGCATTTATTTCGACACTAGTTATTCGAGAGAATATATTGTGGGTAAAATAATATATATATTTATTAGCGAGTAATGTAGTTACATTTATTTAAGAAATAAATAGTCATTTCTCAAGGTCTAATAAATATGGTGGAGGAAATAAACAAAATGGAAAAATAAAATTACACGCCATGTATATTTATATACACGCCGTGTAGTTTGTTTTTTTTTTCGGGATTTGTGAGAAAAATATTATTTATTTAATTAAATGATATTAAATGTGATTCATTGGATGCATGTCAAGTAATAATGATAGTCAACAGTCATTATTAAGACATGGGGTATTACTAAGAATTAAATGAAATGATTAAATGATTATGAGAAATTAATTCATTTTATTATTCTAAGTATTATAAATCCCAATTACATTATTCTCAAAAAGGTTAGCCATTTTGGTTGTGCACAACAGATTGGAAATACACTCAAGCCAAGAGAGAATTCCCTTTCCACCAAGAACGCTTTCAAGTTACGAAAGCAAGATTCCCCACCGGATCAAGGCGATCGAAGACGGACATTGCAATCAAAGGATCTTCCGCGCTAGCACCCAAAATTCCCTTCGGCGACATCCAGAGATATGTGGCACATGTGTGGATTACCGCTAGAGGAATACTAAATTTGGATTCTCCGACGCAACGACGGATCACAGGATCGTGACCGGAGACACCAATGAAGAAATAATTCCATCGAGGTAATTCTTATGAATTAATTAAATTAATTATAATCAATATATGATGATCCTCCTCATGGGTTTCGGGACTCTTCTTTTCTTTTTCGTTCTTTGTTCTATTCTGAAGATTTGGCATTTTAAATCGTGATGGATCTCGGATTGAACATTGTTTAACGTTAAAATTAAAGTTGGGCAAACCCACCAACGCGCTTCCGCTGCGCCCGGGAACTACATGGTACACTTCTAATACCTTTTACAAGATGACATATCCCAAGAAGATGACCCCTCGAATCCCAAACTGACATTTAGAGAGATTCCCATAGTGTTTATGATTTAAGAGTATGAAAAGGACCATATTTAAATTTATCATATAATCCTACACTAACACCGAGTATATGAGGATTTCATCTAATAATACAACCTCAAATTGGTCCAATAAGGGATGAGAGACCGGTTTCATGAGTTTCTTTTGCAACATTGGATCATTATACCCACAAAAGGGCATCACTAAGAACTTAAAGTAACTATAGGGGATATGGAAATGACCCTTGGGTACATCCTCCTCTCAAACCTAGTGCTAGTTAAAATTAACCTTAGTACACACTATGAGATCCAATTCACCCCCAACCACTACTCAAAGAATTCATCAATTCTTGGAGGTGGATACCCCTTCCTGACAGTAACCTGGTTTAGAAGACATTAATCCACTCATAACCTCAGAATATCATCCAAATTATTGTAGAAAACTGCATGGATTCTAAGGGAAATATACTAGGTCTAACAAGACCTTCCTCTATAGATTCTCCAACTACACATGTAGCTCTTGTTCCTCTATAAGATCATCTAACATAATGTAAAAGATATTGATCCATCCCTCGGAGTAGGTCTATATAAAATTTGATCTTATTATAGTGAGGTAATCATAGAAAACCCTTTGTAAAGTTTAACTCATATTCCCACACTTATGTAAAAAACTAAAATATCATATTATCTACATATCCATGGTGTATATTAGCCAACTAATTCTAAATTGGATATATCTTTCTACAAATTATCTCATCGTAATATTGGTGGGATTCCTTCATATCCATAAAGGAAAACTCATCCTACCAACTTTGGTACACCGAATCCCTTAATGGAAACAGTTATACTAGGTGTTGGTAGTAGTTAATTATTCTATGGTAAGTAAAAAAATAATTGTAACACACCACCACCATAAATAGATCCCACACGAAGCTCTCTCCTGAAAGAGTCAAGTCACACTATTATTATAAGTGTGAGATATCTGAATCTCCCCTTATAGGTTCCTCCAAATTTAAGGACCAATATGAATGGCTCAATTGGAATATATAGGTAAAGAAACATGGATTTTATTAGGAAAAGGTAGACTATGACTATGTACTAAAATTTTCGCTAAATAAAATAAGACATTAGTCACAGCTTGAATCACATATGGAGGTTTCGGGTCACAATAATCTACTTCATGATTCTATGATTCACCTTTTTTGCCTATTCTCCACAAACATGTATCACTTTTAAAACTATAATAACAAAAATTTCCCCAAAAACACATATTAATAGAACTCATTTTCCACAACTTGATACTATCCAGTTTGTGCAACACTAAATCCCATTATTGTATTTATAATGAGCCACAAGAGAACACTTCATTGTGGGTGGTAGTGTCCCTCTTATTTTCATAATAAAAGATAAATAAAACATCAATACCATAGGGCTCCACCAATTTCCTATTTCACATTAGAGAAGTCTCTCCATGAGTACCACTATCAAGAGGGGTACTGACTAGGAATAATATTCACACTAAAAACTTGAGCAAGTCATCTACTTCTTGGGGGCTAGGTTCACCATAAAACCTGAGTAGTATGTATACCTAAGACTCATTAAAAAAATTAATATTGTTACATCATATATAGGTACTATTGGGACTAACCATTACTCAAACTAACATAGAGAATCCTCATAAACCATAAGAAGTGAGTCAATATGCTACTTAATGGCTGAAGGCACTGTTGGACATCCACTAGAAGGAACCAACTCATACACATGTTTCAATAATGAAGAATCATTTATAAGTGGATAATAGAAATGATCCTTCTATAGAATCTTATTTTATATCATTTTTGAGGAATCAAATGATTTCCAATACACAGCGTGATCAAAAGAGAATATCTGTGGAGCTTACTCAAGAAGAACATGGAAACCACAACCCTTTCCTATATGATTAATATACCAAATGTTTCTCTAAAACTAGTTCCTATATGTTTGGAGTGTACAAAAAGGTTATCATAGTTCTCATAAATGGATACGTTTTATTTTGATCCATCATTGGGTTCCATGGTAAGAGAACTGGACTCAAGACTCTTTAACACTGTTGACATATTTCCCAAACCAAAACCACATAGATATACTATCACCAAACCCCTATCCTAAAAAACCTCCTCTAATACAACTCTTTATTGAAACAACCCATTGGATCCCACCTATCTAGTAGTATGTTGATAATAATACCTTAATCCCACATTCAATGGGAAAGGGGCTAGATACTAGTGCCGAGTAGGAATATCAAAAACATGGGATGCTTTATCACAAAGTACCTATAAAATCGAATGAATGTCTGTACTCAAATATAAAGTGGAAAAGATAAATAACAGATTCTATAAATGAATTAATAATAACAATACATAATTAGAGCACATCATGACATAAAACAAAAGAAAAAATTTCTAATTACAATCCCAATAAAATTTAAAAAGAGTCAAACCTATTAAAAAAGGGGGTTGCTATCAAGATAAAAAATCCTAGAACTGTCAGTGGTATTTCTAAAAAAACTATGCTCCATATACTCTAGGTTCCTACTAAGATATGACATGTGTGGTAGAGCCCATGTTGGGGTGATAAAAAACCTACATACAAGACACACTAAAATCAACAAACAAAAACCATCAAAGATGGAGTAAACTCTCTATAAAAATTGCAAGGGAATAAAAAATATAACTGTGATATTCTCAAAACATGACTCTGAGTCTGAAAGTTAGGCCACATCCTCACCACTACCCTAGGAATCTACTAGAGGCTGAAATGTAGAATTCACACAATATAACATAATAATTGGGTCTTTTTAAGCCTACGGAACTCAACTGAGAGGCCACACTCATCATATATTTATAGTAAGAAGAACATAGGAAATGAGATATTTATTATAAGGTACCCTCTTGATAAGAATAAACCACAGTAAAAGTTAACAAATTATGATACAAAGATAATGGATCATTCCTAGGATCAATTGGGGATACCAAACCTTATATGAGAAAACCCAAAAGGAAGGTGATCGCACACCCTGGATGTCAAAAACATGACACTGTACCCAACATAGGGATGAACAAAAGAGGATCCTACCTTAGGGAACATAAAGGGATACCAAAATCTATCAATTAATAACCCATAAAGTAGATCAATCATTTGATGATTAGGATGAGATAACTCACTATGCCCTCATCAGGATAGACCAAGGGAATGCACACACATAGAAAGTTTTTAAGGGAACTCACCCAAGCTCATACCATAGATGGTATAATATGAAAAAGGGCACTATCATAGTTGAGAATCAGTACACAGTGTGTCTACTATGGTACCTGACATGTATCACTATGTCTGGAATAGTCTATGTATTTTCTTCTCACATGAAATTTATTTCTCCAAATTCATGACATGATATTATGATACATGACATGTATAGGTTAGACCGAACCTCGACGTTTGTTGTATTCACATTTCCATACAATTTACAAAGTACATGGGGTGTTCCCCATCACACATGCTATGTTGAGTCACATGGATTTATGAGTGTGTAATCCATATACACATTGAGATATATAGATAATGGTCACATAGTGTGGGATAATTAACTCACCACATAAACCCTATCCAACGTATTGAGGGGTCTTCATGATGCGTGTTATTTTGAATTACACACTATGTATATCATGTTTTCTTAAAAACTATACATTATTTCACACATCTCCCTGATGTTGTCACCACCATCAATTTCACCATAGAAACCATCATAAATATCAGATCTATGTTGTCCAAGAATATAGCATTGTCAATGAACAAATCTCAGTCATACATTAGTCATAAAATCCTCTATTGTTTCCATCCAGAAGAACTGCATGGCCCAGTTCCTAAAAACTTCACCACCCGTGCCATCATCGGATCACCACTGTTATCCCACCAGAGATACCCCATGATAAAGAATGTGTAACCAAAATTTCTTGAACTTCCATAGTATTCATTGTTTTTTCTTCCAAACCTTCTTAACATCTCTAAATATCAAAACAAAACTAGTTATAATGATCTGTTGCACGAAAAAATGATTTTACAATGATCAATTACCCGGGTATCATCAGATCATCGACCAATCAGAATTCCAATTAAGGAAATTGAACAATCGAGTCTGAATGGTAAAAACGAAAATTAATCTTTGTACGAAGTACATGTTAATTTGCCTATTTTTGATATAATTAGAAAAATTTGCAAAAAAAACTAATCAATAATTCAAAATAGAATAAATCTAAAACTCACTGTTCTAGGAATATAAAACTAATTTATAATAAATTCAATGTGAAAAAAACCATGAAGATATTTTAAATACATTAATTCATGTTCATATAAATAATTAATAATGGAAAATAAATGGAAAAACAAAATTCCCTACCTCATGTTTTGATTGATCATTGTTGAAGATTGAATCTGCATCAATTTCTTTGACGAGATCCACCATGATCATTGTTGGCTCAAGAAAACTCTGTATTCATTCTTTATTGATCTATGATCCCAAGATCACCCACCAATATAGTCACTATCAAAGCTCTCTCTATTACCTCATTACCTCTAGGGATATGTGGAAGCCCTATGTAATTTTATGAAGATAGATTAAATAGAGAATCCGTTAGGGATAGAAAACTAAATGGACAATAAATTTATAAGTTAATTTAAGAAATTTAAGCTGACCACAATTTTAATATAATTAAACACTAAATGCATACAAATATTATGTCATACCAAGGGTAAACTACACATGTTGGATTTAATGACGGTCTTACTTTTTCCCACCTAATACACCATTTCGGTGATATTCCATTATTTGAGAAAAAACCACATATCTACGATATAGTAAATTTAATATTTTTAATATATTAATGCCAAGGATCTATGTTTCCATTACCTTCACACTAAATCTATGAGTAAATATAGAAATAATATTTCAAATATTTCATAGGGTCAAATTGAAATTTCTTAGTCACTATATACTTTCCTAGTTTCGATGCACCGTTTTCCAAACTATGCGCTTATCGTACAAAAACACACTATCAAAATGAATAGACATGCCACATGATTGTTGAATGGTTTGCCAAAAAATACACAAACCATGACCTAAGAAAATCTTAGAGAAAGGTGAAGCCACATAGTTAGTTCAAAGACTCACACAAACTATTCATATTCAAAGTGAATTGCATGTAAGGGTAGTGAATGGCTTCACAAGGGTCATCACATGGTTTGTTATACACTATGTTCCTGATAAAGTGTTATAAAAACAAAAATTTCAATAAAAATTAAAATTCAAGACTAAAACTTATAAAAAACTCCATATCATAAAACTTAATTAAAATAAAAAAATACATGTATGGTTATAAAAGGGTGTAAAAAACATCTGACTATGCAATTTCAACCCAAAAATTCCTTAGAATAAAGGAAGTATATAAAAACAAAACAAAACCACACCACATGGAATGAGGTGAGTTATAATGTGAATCAAAAAGAGAGAAACCAATTAAGGAAACTACAATGCACTTTGAATTCCTATCAAATAAACAATAAAATCCACAAGAACCACCAGAGCTCTCCAAGATCAAAACTACATGATACCAAGTCTAGAGATTTAAGTATAACATAAACCTACTATAGGTATCCCAATAATTTAGAAATTATAAAAATGGTGTAAAAACAAATGAACACACCATGAGGCAAAGACATCAACAGTAAGAGTGAGCCTTCTAGAATTTCTAAGATCCATTCAAGAAACTTATTCCCAACACCTCAAGGGGATCCCAACAAAACAAAGGAACTTGTTACCCAAAAAATTAAACCTACATTCATATAATTATTCCTTACACCCACAAAATCACATGAAAAAACACAAAGTATTCTAAATAAAATAATAACAACATGGGTACCTAAACTAGGTCATAGTACTCAGTAGGTAAGCTAAGAACATAAATATGAAACACCATCTGATGAAAAAAATAAAAAAAGCTAGCACCACTAAGTGATCAATGCCCCCAAGGACATGCCCATTCTAATTACCCAAGTGTTTACCTAAATATCACCAATTATAAACAAATACAGAAACAAACCTCAAAATTTTCACAATAAAAGAAACTACAAGAAGTCCCATTAGAAGGAATTAAAAAAGGGACATTCATGAAAAAAATCCCAAAATCCATTATCATCTAGGCCTACACACTAATCCATAATTGAAATCAATATATAGAAAAATGACCAAGAAATAAATAATAGAAACCAAAAAATAATCTCTCAAACAAACACCTTCCAATAGAAACCACAAAAGTCTCCAAGAAGACCCATACAGGTCATATCACTAATGTTCTAAACTAAAACAAACTCACAAATAGGAATAAAAAATACTTTATAAATAAAACATCATAAGAGGAAAAGTGAACTAAACCAATATGTCCTTGAATAAAAATATTTTTGGTCCAACACACCTCATGGAGTCTTGGAGGAGCCATCAACCAAGAGTTATACTACAAATAAAAAATGGAAACACAATATCATTATCTAATACCATTATTCGATACATATAGAAACTAACAAAGAAAATGATCCTAGATTTTCAGGTCATTAAATAAAATTCACCTATCCAAATAAAGAAGTGACATAATAAAAGCACCCATTTTTTAAAACAAACATGTTTCTAAAACTCTTATTTTCTCAAAAAACTAAATCTCTGTTAAAATTTTCCTTACATTTTATTTATAGAAAAGAACCATTTAAAAAAAAATAATCATCTTATAATCTTTCTATAAAATCCACTATCATGAAAAAACCCCAAATGAAATTAATTTCCAAAAAAAATCCCCATTAATCTCTAATCACATTATAAATTCCATTTTGAAATTTATTTCAACTTTTTAATTATTCTTAAATAAACATTTTAGAAGAATTCCCCATTCTCAATTTATATTCTCCTAGGCTACACTTTTTAAATAAGAAACCTTCTTAACATACAAACCAAATCACTTATTCTTATTTCAGATCAAAGAAATATCAAATTCAAAACCAATTTCTATGATACAAAAAATTTTAACAAAAAAATCATATATTTTTTTACTAACTAATATAAAATAAGTTTGAAAACCAAAAGAGAAAAAAAAAGCATTTTTCCATGCCAAAAACAATTTTCCAAGAACACATAACACAAAATCCAAATGGGTAAAAACCAAACATATAAGATTAAATATCAAAACAATATACATTAAAAAACAACTATTATATATTATACTTCATTGATTATTATCCCACCAATGGTGAACACTATTGGAATCATTCCAGAAATCATGGGAGGGAAAAAACTTCTAAAGGAGAAATAAAACATCACATGGTTTGGTAATATGGGATGGTAAACCATGCCCCAACCATGAAAATAGCTTTATAATTGTTCTAGAATAATATAAATTGGATCAACCTATTTTACTATCATGTGTAGGCTAACCGTGCAACCCGTGTTTCTCTATATCTTTTCCTTTAAAACATATAACGATTTATAAAATCACCGATGTACTCAACACGGACCAACCAATCATAAAAAAATATCTGAAACCATCAATGATATCTAAAATTAAACACAAAATCAAGAATGAACCATTAACCATGAAAGGGAAATCTATGTTTAGAATAGAATCATGCTATTGAAACTCTTACTCACACTTACCTATTGAGTTTTTATGATGTTATTTGTCTCCATACAATCTTAACACACCATAAAAAATTAATAGGGAATTCACTGATAGTATTTTTTCATGAACCAATATTGAGCATTCATATATAAGATTCGAAAACCTACTAATGACATACCTGAGGCACATTCCTAATCACCCTATGATGTAAACTAGTTCCATGGTCTTGACTAACAATCATTGGGTACGATTTTACCATTAATAAACATATACAATAAAACATTATTTTAGAGTATAGTAATGGGAATAAGGAGGCATGTGAGAAACTGAACAAAAAATGAAGAAGAAACATCTCATACTAGTTTATAGAATATAAATGAATAAAAAAATCTAAACATTATCCTAAGCCATACGAAAATACATTAACAATCAAAAAGAAGAATAAATAGTTTTTTTGTATCTTTGCGAACCTTGTTCACACTAAAAATTCAAAACTGACCATCATCTAGAACAACCCCATTGGAAGAAGACTAATTCTAGATAACATAAATGAAATTAATTAAAGTAGTACACACCAAATGGTAAATGAAGGGCATGAGAGAAACCAATATTAGTAGAAAAAAACTATATTGTTTAAATAGTTTCATTAAAATTGACAACTCCGTTATGAATGTTTGAAATAAAATAATAAAAATGGGCTTTCACCCATAGGTTTACCAATGAAAACACCACATTTAACTAATTTAGGAAAATCCCTATTTTTTCTTAAATGAAAATATCACTGATTAAAGTAATTTTCAGGAATCATTCTCTTTTTATGATATTAAACATTTAAAATCAATTCTTAAGTCACTTTATAAACACACAATTTTAAAAAACTTTGAAAACATTTTAAAAGGAAATAAGATAAATGCATAAATGATAACAAATCACTAAGGAATCACATATTGAAGCAAAAAAACACTTGATAACCTAATTCTAATCACGATATGGATCACAAAGGAAAAATATTACCTAAGGATAAAAATAAATTAAACATGGGAAATTCCTATATATCTCATGATGTTATCCTAGTAATATTTAGTCTAAAAAGGTCTATAGACAAGTCTATGAAGTTATTATGTACATAACCAACATGACCGATCTCAACTAGCCACACTGATAGAACAACCCCCTATGATTTTTGATACCATAGGGGTTATATTATATCTCATGGGAATATATATAAATGTATTTAATACCTTCATAACATACCTAGGTTCTGTATTCATATAAATCAATAGGTGGTGAATAATCACAATCATTAATAAATCAATGAAACAAATCTCTTCTCATTTCCCAAACCCTTGTAATAAATGATCTCCTTTACAAGTTATATATCACATATATAAAAAATCCCATTATGATACAATTAATAAAAAATAAAAATAAACCCTTTAAGTCTTATAATATAATAAGTTTCATAAGAGGGTCTCACACACATGCACATTGTTGATAAATCAATTAAAAGTGATAAACTGAAATTTAATTGAAAAGGACTCAAGATGAGAATTCATTATTTAATGGAATGAAATTATATTTCAAACCATTATGAATATCAAAATTATGGAGTTCATTTCAAAACATTTTTTTAAATAAACCCTCTAATTTAAACCATGTTGAAATTGAATTAATGAATCAATGCATTTTTCATTTAAAATACCCAAAGGAAAAAAATTATATTTATAATTCAAAACATGACCCAAATAGGGTAAAATAATTTTTAAGAATAATTTTTTAACTAAGAAATTCATTGATTTTTTAAAACAAGGAATTTAATGTAATAATTGAAATCCAAATTAAAACCCTTAATCCAATAGAAAAGAAATTTAAACATTCTACCAAGACACTTTTCATTCAAAATAACATTTCAAAAATAACAAAACCATTTAACCACATTGATGAAAAGTGATAAAATAATCCAAGACATAAACAAAATTTTATGTGGCTATCACATATATACATAACTAAAAAATAAAACATTTTGAAATGTCAAGCAAAAAATGTCATTCTAATTTAAGAAAACATTATAAAAAAGATAAATTAGTTCAAAGAATATCATACCTTATGTCTCTATCTATGATGAAAGATACTAAAAAAAGTCTCAAGATATACTCTACATTCCCTAACAACCAAAACTCCCAAGCATCAAACACCCTCAACCCCAATATTAGTCCCAACATCACATATGGTTTCCAAGGGAAATAGAAATCAAAGGGGAAGGGAACAGGGAGATAAGGACAAGGAAATGAAGGCCTTACCTTGATGTAAATCCCAAGAAACATGTTTTTAGTAGGCTTGAATCATCGTAGGAGTGAGTTAGAGCTCCCTAAAATAGATCTTATGCTTATTTGAACAAGAGGGAGAGAAAGGGGAGAAAATTACTCTTAAAATCAAATAGGGAAAAACTAAAAAAACTACTATTTAAATAACTAGATAGAGTACATGGTTTGGCTGCATGGTTTAGTAAATCATGCCCCAACTGTTTGGGATTCAATAGATATTCAAGATACAATTACACGGTTTTCCAAATTTTTTGATAAATCATGAACTAGTTTTGAAAAATTCTACTATCAAAATGAAGAGTCATGTCACACACTTTTTTCATGATATTACTAAAAATGCTTATCTTTTACACCAGAAAAATCTTATGGATAGGTTAAGCCTCGTGGTTACTTTTCAAGATCTTATAAACCATGTGCTATTTAAATAGGAAAAATTAATTACATTCAAAATAAACTGCATATAAGGGTTTACAAGATAATTTTAAGGGTCATCACATATCATTCACTAAATTTTGTTCCCCAAACCTTTTTCAACAAAAAAAATCTAGAAAAATTAAAAATAAAACATGAAACTGATAAAAATTTAAACTATCCATAAATAATTAAAATCAAACAAAATAAATATCTCTATAGTGACATTGGGTGTGACATACCTAGTGATATAACTTGGGTGAGGTGGAACCCTATTGAGAATATGTTGAAGTGGAACCTTAGTGATGAGTCTTGGGAAAGTATTTTATCTAGTGGTTAGGGGGACCCATAGATTCTTCTGGATGAATGATGGTCTAGTGTATCACCTGGAAAGGGTCCTTTACCCTAGTATTGGAGATATATATAGAATATTTTTACCTGTGATGATTTTAAATGTATTGAGCTTCAGGAAAACAAATTGCTCTCCCTTTTGGTTAGTTTTTTGGTTTTGATCTTTATTAAACTACATAGTGGGAATTTAATACTTGGGAAAGAGACTAGGGGGATTGATCTTTAAGATGTATCTTATCCTTATAAAAAGTACAAATAGGGACCCCAATGGTCCTATTTATATGAAAATATAGGAACCTGGTTGAGGTGGGTTTGGCATGCAAGTGGTGTATATATGTTGACTTGCACAAAAAACTTGGGCAAGTTTTGCACATAGGATGACTTAGGCACATGTTGGGACAATATTTTTTTCTATGAAAAATCATGGTTCCTTGGAAATTTTCCTTAATATTTTCAATGTATTCCTCTATTTACAAAGTATTCATCCTTTTCCCAAAATAGAGTATCAATAGCGTGGTGTGGTGGATTTAAGATTGAAGATGTTTCCACATTATGAATACCATTGGTTTGGTGAGTCTACGAATAATATTATTCATTTACAAGTTATATTTTAATAGAGACATAATAGTTTACAAGAACTCTGTATTGAGGGAAAGGCAATGGTTATTTGTATTGAGTAGATGGATTAATGATCAGGTTCCCAATATCTTATGTGAATGGGTTACTCTTGGGAATTAATCTGGCTATTTAATCACTAGAGATATGGTTGTGTAAGACATGGAAGGAAAGAAAGACTAGGTTAGTCTATGTGAGATCATTTTATAAAAGGCATATAGGTAAGTTAATAACTAGTTTGTTGATTCATATGGGTTGATTTTGATATAAAAAACATTGGTGGGATGTTATGGATTCAAGGTATATGGTTTCCCTTGAGTGAGGAAAGCATAGTGAATGGTTCGTCTTGAATGAATTTTGAGATGGTATATAATGTGGTATAGATAACTTATATGACAATGTATATTAGTTTTATTTGATTGGATATATCCTTAGTCATTGATTTAGTATGTTTGATGAAATAGATATATAGGATATTACCAGAGGTCTAGAACATGGTTTAGGTACGCCTATTTTATTATTGTATAGTTGTAGTTAGAAAGATGTAGAGGGTATCTTCAGTGATAACTATCTACTAAAAATGGTTTAGATGATTGGGTCTCATGGAAAATACCTAAGATACCTTTTGAGTGTTCTCATTTTTGGTTGGTTTAAACAAGTTAAATACTACGATTCCCTACTAATATGTGTTTTGGATGTATCAATTATATACTGGGACTCCTTTACATTCTATGACATGGAAAGACCAATTTTATATTAGGAATCCTTACTAGTATGTGTCTTGGTTAGAATAATTATATTTTAATAATCCCTACTAGTCTACGTCTTGGAAATAATAGTCATATATTGAGACTCTCTACTAGTCTATGTCTTGGATAGACTAGTTTAATACCAGGAATCCCTTGTTACGTATCACTTGGAAAAACCATTCATATACCTAGACACCCCATTATATATGTGTCCTAGATAAAGAAATTATTTTTTCAGGACTCTATTATAACATAAATATTAGATAAACTAGTTTCATACTAGTATTATTTGTTTTTTTTGTTTGTTAGTTCAAAATTTTATGCTTCACTAGAATAGGATAAACTAAGTTGGGTCAGGTCTCGTGGTCACCTAGTTAACACATTAATACCTAACATGACTACTTAAATTTTTTGTGTTATAGATTTTTTTTTTCTCATACTAAAAATTATATTTTATTTTATAAATCAGGGTAATTATAGTGGGTTTCCTTTTGAGTTTTAATTCTCACACCTGACACATGATATTATGTGACCAGGTAGAATCTATATCTAATATGAAGGTCTAAGAATATTTTGTATGGGGGATCAAGATAGAGTACCTTTATTTGTTTTGTTGATAATACTAAGAATAATCTCGGGTTTTAGGAGTTCCTATTGCTTTATTTTATTCTTTTGAATATATTATATATGTATAAAACAATGAGTTATCATTCAATTTTTCTTTTATAAAATTTTATGGTTTCATCTATTACAAAAAGATTATTATTTTATGGTTTGGGTTATATTGTATCTATAATTCAATATATGCAATCTAATGCTCTGCTATGGTTGATACTTTTCTATTATTTACATTGTCTTTTATGTTTTTATATTGAGAATATAGTCTTCCCAAAGATATTTATAGACACCCACCATTAGTCAGAGACCTCTATCATTCAAGGATGAATTCCTATGTTTAAATAGAATCATCTACTTGGTCATTATTTTGGTGAGCTAGGTTGTGGAATTAAAAATTGTATTAGATAATTGTTTTGGTTATATTTCTTATTTAGAACATGGTAGATGAATATATGATTGGAAATAACTAGGGAAAGACACTAGTATTGTGAAACATGAACACCTATGCTATGAAAACCCTATGTCACCTGAGTGGAAGGATTTTTTTTTGGTTTTAGGTGTTATTTTTGAGTTAATTATGAAGTTGTAAAATTATGATTATTATTTTTCTATTTTACACTTGGGATAAAGTGGAAATAGGCATGTGTAAATAAATATTTCTTGGCACATTGGGTTAATTAACATGTACATAACTACCTATTATTGGAAAATTTTTAGTTAATTAAAATTTTGACAATATTGTTTTTAATAAATAACCCATTAGAGATGAATTAATTAACTAAAACCAATTATTACATATTTTTGTGTGATATTAACTAATTATGATGAAACAATTTCTATGTGTATATAGTGTTTGAAAACCTTGAGTGGGTAAATGTAAGACTTATAGGCTATAAGTTGGATTTGATACACATTGGGGGTTCCTAAGATATGTCTTATAAAATGATATTAGGATTTCGTGTTTAATTGGGATATATATTCTAATGAGTTTGTTTGCAAACATAGGCTTGCGATTCCTTGAATGATTAGAGGCCCAAGAGTGTGTTTACATATCTTGTGGTTTTTCAGAGGATAGTTAAGTAAAAAATCATGATGGTCAGATTTAGGTTTCTATTAGAGAGAGGCTAATGTATATGCCATTGTGGAGGCTGTTTATGTGATGATTTAGGTACATTTTCTATGAATGAGTGTGAGGTTGGGATGTGTGATATGTGAGGAATTTGTGAGGGTATGATCAGTAAGATTTTAATAATGGATATATGATTCATGATTTAGAATAACATATAGGTAATATGTTATACAGATGAGGGTTTCAACATGTGAAATACATAGAGAAACATAGAGATGGAATTATATCTAATTACTTTGGGGGAATTTTGTCTAACATGTGAAGGAGGAATACCTAATTAGTTAGACATGTGATCCTATGATCAATTAGATGTTACTCATGTTTACATGAGTCAAGGTGTGTAACCAGGTTGCATAGGAAATTATAACTACTAATAATTAAAGACTAGTTGAATTTGATGTTGGAAGTGAACCAAAGAGAGGGTTCTTTAGAACACACATTATACTTGGTAAAGGTGGTAATTTTTATATAACCACTTAGGTGATGTCACAATGGACAGTGGAAATGTTTATTGGTTATATTGAAGGATTCTTTTGGATATGGTTTATTGTTGTGAGCCATGTGTTATGCCATTGAATAACTAGAAGGGTTCAATAAAAAAAATAGATACATTATCATTAAAATAGGGTATAGTGATCTTCAATTCCCAAATACATAGATTTAAGTCACATGAGTATAGTTTTATGTGAACGTGATTGTGATTGGATGTGATCATTAATGATTTTTAATTTTTGGAGGTTTTTGAAATAGGTATAATAGTTGAGAGAATCAATAAGATGTAGATAAACCAGGTGCCTTAGAGTGGGTGATGTGAAGTAGAGAGTGGTTCCACATATATTATGAGATGAGATATTAATAAGGATTTTATATTTATTACAAAATATTTGGACTTCGCCATGGATATAAATCAATGAGTTTCTTAATATAAATTAAAATCCTCAGTTTCAAGGTGCCTTTATTAAGTCTTCAAATTTGTGTGTAAGATTATAGTAATTACTAGACAATGAAAAATTAAATAAATAAAGCATCATATGACAAATTTAGTGATTTAGTTTGGGTTTATTGGTATAAAACAATCATAGAAAATGAGAAATAGTATTTTGGAAATGAAAATATGGATAATTATCTAGTAGGGATAATCCTCTAAGTTGTCTGAGTATGAAGATCTTGAGTAATAATATTCATGTTATAGTAGGACTAGAAAGTTGTTAATTGAATATTCATTTGAGATACCTCAGTTTAGGTAGATTAGTTCCATATGATTCATTGGTATTACAATATTTATAATTCATTATAACCATTCAAGTATTTGGATTATCGGGTAACTGGTTTGATGATGATTTTGAGGGACGATCTAAAAGGGACTTGAATTTGAAGAATGTTGGAACTCTGAGATGGGGTATCTTAAAGGGTTTGTTCAATTATATAGTTTTAATGCTATGAAATTTTAGTAGAATTTTTTTTGGATGTTTGTATTTTTTTGACATCTATTTAAAACTGACGTCGTAATTGGGATGTGAAATATTGTGTTACAGTGATCACACCATGTGTTTTTTAGAAAAGTATATGGAGTATAGAATTGGATGGATCTTTTAATGTGAAATAGGTTATGTTTAAATTTTACTAACATCAAATAGTTCATTTAGGAATTTTTTTATTCTTTTAATTAATTATAGATAGATAGATGATATTAAATGATTATTATTAGGGATGAAAATCCATATACAAGGTAGTTTGTAATGAATCATGTCATTATAAGATGTTGGATCTGGAGGGAATATAAATTTTCTAATGCTGGAGATGAGATGAGTTTCAGATTTTTTATTTGAATTGCATATTTAATTATTGTTTTTGAAAATGAGAATTTTTTTTGGATGAGTTCATTGGATAAAAATGTGTATCAAGAAATTGGTTTTGGTATGGAGTAGGTATGTGTTTCTTTTAGAGGAAAGAAACACCTCCTTGTACCTGAGGGCATTGAACTTGGTAAACAATGAGTTCTTGGTGTTTTTAACAAACTATTAATAAACATTAGATACATAGTGGTAGGGTACAAGGTTTTTATTGGTGTTTCTATATGAATGGCCTCTCCATATAGGCATTTAGATATTGAGTTTCAGTATATTGGGAACCTAGTAAAACTTATTTATAAAAATTGAGGGGTATGAACATAATTCCATTATCATCCCCTCATATATTTTACACCCATGGTTTTATGGAGATTGAAATTTGGTTAGATATTTACCACTCCCCTCATTTCCTTAACTTTATTACCCATGGATGGGGGTGTTATGGATGCATTGTCACATTGGTTTTCGTGATTCATCCCCTCCATTTCACTTCTCCTTCATCTCCTTTACCACTTTTTCTATGAATTGTCTTTATGTCTCTAAGGGTTTTTTGTATGATTCTAACTAAGAAGGGTGAAATAACATTATGATGAGAGTGATTCCATGTATAGAGGCTATGAGATTTCTAAATAGTATAGATGCATATTTTCTCTCTTTGTTTCGACAAACATAAGTCACCCGCTACAATTTATAAGGTTCTAATAAATTTTATTTTAAATTAGTAAATGGTTGGGTCTTAGATATTGGTAATTTTGTTCATAATATTAATAGGGTTTTCATATAGTATTCACATGTTATTGGTGCAGTTTTAGTGCCACCGGGTTTCCCAATTAGTTTTTCTAGGATTATTCCATTAAGATTAATTATTTTTTGGTAAAATTGATTAATTATCACTATTATTACTAATTAAATGAGTTTAATGGATTTAAATAGATCCATATGTTATGGGATATGGTTTACATAGGATTGGATGAGGATGTATGATCATGAATCGAAGGGTTAAATTTGAAATTGAGGTAGGTAGTTACTTACATATTGGGAAATATATTCCATGTTTATGTATGACTTCATGTGGATGTTTAGAGTTTGGGTTTAGGGAAAACTAAATAGTTTTGGAGAGAGTTACAAATGATTTAATTTAACTATATAAGGTATCCTAGTTTTGTAATGTGTGATCCACTCTTAACTTAGTGGTTTTATTATTTCCAAACAACTTCAATTTTATGAGTTATGGTTTCTAGTTATATGTGATGGACCCCTAATGGATCCATGAGATTCAATAAATTATGGATAACATAATAAAATATATATCTTTATATAATAACCCTTATGTAAGTAAGATAGGTCCAATGGTTTGATACCCCTTGATAGATTATTTGTGTAATTGTTTTCCTTATAGATGACTAAGAATTTATATTTCTTAAGGAAAATTAAAATTTTAATCATGAGGTTGTATAATTCAACCCTCCCAATGCCTGGTATATATAGAGGAGTAATATATTTAGATTATTCTAGTTTATTGATGATTTATAATAGTTATACATGATGAATACCCATAGGTAGCATAATAAAACAAAGACATTCTTTATTTTTGAGTTGATTTTAGACAAATACATAATGTGTGTTAATATATACGTTTTTTGGTGAATCCTTAGATGACTTAGTGGGAATGGGTGATTATATTACCTTGGTAGATTTGGGATATAAATTGGGGATGGGATAAATCACATGCTTATGTGAATAGGCAGATCATTGGAAATTATATTGATATTCGACCACTATAGAGGTCGTTGGGTAAGGATGGGAAGGATATAATGACTAGAGTAGGTCTCTTGAGGCTATTTTGAGTAAGGTTTATGGGTGAGGTAATCACCATGGGGTTCATGCATATTGGTTGATATCGATAAGAAATGACCTTAGTTAGGTCTTATAGATTCAAGGTATGTGGTTTACCCTATGTAAGTTAGGATCAATAACTATTTCAACTAGACTGAGTTATGAGTTGAAATGTAATATAGTGTAGATATCCTATACAAAATAGTATTTTATGTGAACATGTGTGATGAAAGGGGTGGATTGATCCTTGACCAGCGAGTCGAGATGTTTGATTCACCAGAAGTTCTTGGTATTTTTGGAAGTGTGGGACTTGGGTAGGGAAAACCACTATAATTTTTTTATCATAACATTGGTAATATGTAGAGGGATTGTGTGTTGATAGTTATCTTTCATAGTTAGTTTAAATTCTTGGGTCCTGAGAAAAAGGCATTCCAATTGGGTGATCTATTATGTGGTTGGGATAATTTGGTCTTATATCAAAACTCTTTTTTGGTATATGGGTTGAAAAAACTATTCATATATCAAGGATCCAACCTATTTTATCTCTTATAATGACTAGTCCCATACAAGCAAACCCTTATAGTCTATGTCTTGTATTGATAGATCATATACTTATACTCACATTTTGTTAATGGCTTGGTTAGAATTATAATATGATAAGACTCTTTGATAGTGTATTTCATGGATAGTCTATTTGAATACTAGGAATCCCTGCCAGTCCATGGCTTGTAAAAACTATCAATATATTAACACTTTCTACACTTATGCATCTTGGATAGAATGGTCATATACCAGGACTCCTTACCAATCCATGGAATGGAAATATTAGTCATATATCATGTCTCTTTGCTAGAAATGCGGTCAAGATAGATAAATTATGTTACGTAGACTCTTTGTTTACATATTACCAAGATAAAATGGTTGTGTTTTTGGTCCCATTTTTTGTTGGGGTTTTGTTGTGGAAAAATCATGGCACTTCTACAGTATAAAAAATAATGTTGGTTTAAGTGTCCTAGTATCCTAGTTAGTATACAATGATTAAACTTGACATATTTTATATTGTGTATTATAAGGTACTTTATTTATATTGTCATACATAGAACAATATATTGTGGAAAATATTAGAGGAACTGTTGGTTATGTCCAAAAACTATTTCAAGCTCACACCCTATATTTTAAATTTTGTCAATGTGAAGAATTTTGATATGCTATATGGGTATGTATATAGTTTATATAATGGATCGTGCTGGAGTTTCTTGAATGGGTTTTGTGATGGGACTAAGGAGAGGCTTGATCTATAGTGGTGTCTCTTAGTATACTTTATTATTTTGTTTATATTGTATTTGATTGACCTAGTGAGTGATCCTTGCTGTGTTTTTATATCTCATTAGATGTTTCCATATGTTATATCATGCTATTATTTTTTGTATAATGGTAATATTATAGATATAATTCTATATGAGTCCTCTGATTCTCCATTGTAGTTTATATTTTCTATTATTTACTAATGTTATATGTTTTAATACCGATGGTATAGTCTCTATAAAGATATTAATAGACACTATCCACTATTTGATAGTCTCTAACATATGAGGAGGCATGCTTAAGGTTATGCATCATCACTTACTCAGTAACTATTTTGGATTGTTGTGATGAGAATTTACATCATGCTCTGTATAGGGATATGAAATATTACATGTTTTGGATTTAATTTATATTAGAACAAGTTCATATTATATATAATCTATACTCTAAATAAAATTTTCTAAAGAGGAATATATGTCACATTTAAAATTTCTAATTGTATGAAATATATAAAAATTTATTCCACACAACATAAAAATTGGGACCTTAAAAAGATATAAGAATATATGTTTTATATAAATTAAAATCCACCATAACATATCTTTAACCTCAAAATAGTGATTTTTTATAAATTATTTTCTTTATATTCACTTGAATAAAGAATCTCCCCAGAAATAAGTGAGAGAAAATATGATAAAAGAGAATATTTTTTGGAATGTGTAGTAATTACCTCTTTATTATCATCTTACCCAACAACATGAGTCAAATGTGAAAAATATTTCTCACTTTCAAGAAATGGAAATTAATTTCCATGTTCATTAATTGATATAATTGGATTTACTATATCATACATACCTTATGTTAATGAATCATTTTGAATTTATTTTTTCAAGGCTTAAAAAATAAGGTTATATATATGTCAAAAAAATCCGATGTAATATTATATCTATTGTATTTAAGTAAAATAAATAGGCACATGTTCTATAAGTAAAAAAAAATTCTCCTAAAAAAATACTTTATGATATCCATATTGAGAACAAGATGATATTAAAAACCTTGAAGGTGTTAATAATAATGAAATTAATTTTATTTTTTCCAAAAATATATATTTATGGAATAAAAATAAAATAAAAAATATTGATAAAATATTTTTATATTTAGTGGAACATGATATTAGGACTGAAGTGTAATGCCCCTAAAACTATTTAACCATACTGTAACTGATTATGGTTTTCATATGGACTTAGACATACATTCCTATACACAATAGGTCATTTAATAAAATTTAAGGTTTCTTTATACCATGGTTAGATAATCATATCTATCAAATAACAATAAATTAAATAAGAAAAGAAAAAAACCCATCATTCATAACAAACATCATAATAATAAGAGTAAAAATATGATAAAACCATAATAAATAAAATCATATGCAATAAAAAACATAAAACCACTATAATGTTATAAAATTACTAAAAATATATTTATATCACCCCATTGGTTGTCCGTATACTGTATATGAACAATAATATAGAAAATATTTGGTACAACTACAAAAAAACCTAGGTAAGTGCAATAGAGTGGTCCCATATTTATATCCTACCATGATCCTAAATAATCCATTTAATATATGGTTCTTTCCCTTAAATATATTTATAAAAATGAATTATACATGCCTACCATAGTTCATGTACATGACATGAGTAATAATACTCAGTAGTCTACCACAAATGGTGTCCCTAAATAAAACTAGTAATTATGGAGGTAAGAAATATCCGACATAATAATCAATAAAAAATTAACAATACACTTCTTAGACTATAGAATTATAAATAAAAACTCTAATGAATTATCATACATGGTTAGTAAAATTCCATAACATTATGATACTTTTATATTTTTATCCATATGGAAATCGAAAATGATCCTTCAACATTCATATAACTCACTAGTGTGAACACTTCATCATTTAATAAATATATAGTGTGAATGAGTCATCATTATCATAATAGTTTGGGAGAATTATTCATTACCATATAGATAAATAAGGGTGAAAATGTATCAATACATCCCAATACAAGGGTGAATGATGTATCTTCTAACCATACCTAGGGTAGATGATATATCCCCACACTCAATACCTCATAGTAAATAAATAATCATTGATACACTATTTAAAGTGAAGGATATATAACAAACTATTTCTTATAGTGAATTATATATCCCTAACACAACTACTAAAGGTAAATGATACACGGACATACCCATCAATAAGGGTGGATTACATACACAAAATATAAAATCACGATGAATGATATATCACTAGCATAAAATCCAAATCCTAATGATATACCACTGATACATTATCTACGGTGAATGGTGTATCAACAACAAAATCTATAAGGTGAATAATATATCATTGATATATTATCCTTGGTGAATGATATATCACTGATACACAATCCATAATTGGAATGATATATTACCATAATATATAAGGCTAAGGTAAATGATACATCACTAGTTACATAATGAGGGTAAATTGTTTACCATAAATCTAATAACTAAGGATATTTATGAATAATAAACTATATAAAATTGGTGTATTATTTTACACCAATATAATTAACTTGGTTGTAATGACCCATTTGATTGACAGGTGTGAAATGTAGAAGAAAATGGATTTTTTTCCTAGAGTAGGGGTTGTTCTATAAATTAGGACTTAGGATAGGATTTTGAGCATTGGACCATCACAAAGATATGTTTTTGGATAAATATTAAGGCCCATGAGATATTTTTTGTTCCCATATGTGTATTGGGGTTGGTATGGGGTTCCTCAACCCTTTATTAGTTCTAGGATATAAGCCCAGGTTGCTCCATGATAGGGATGCAATACGGGGTGTTACTATTATGGAGAGTGGGGGCACATTATTAGAGAAGGTTCATAAGGTGTTAAACCATGAGAGATGATTAATAGATTAAATAAAGGTTTAGGTCGCGAGTGTAAGTTATACTTGAGTTGTGTCTCACCATAACCTAGAATAGATACACTATGTTGAGTTCTGGTTAATGGAAGGTCACCCTTCCTAGGAGTTCATAATCGTGAACCATGGAGTGTCAGGAAATAAAAATGTTGGGATAGATTTTTCCCCTCTGAAGAGAGGATGGTTTCTCCATAACCTCCATGGTTATGTCATGACCCGAAATTGAGTGTATTCTTAGGGGACTTTTTTTTTAATTCATGGGAGATCATATTAATAACCCCCTTCGAATAACTTGTTGTTGTCCTCTTGAATGGAAGTATAGATCCTTCTTGGGATAACCATTTGTAACCAATTTTATCTTTTGCTGATATAAGTTTTTTAATAATGGTAATCATCTAGAATCGAGTTTTTATTGATCCATCTCTTCCCCTTGTTCATCTTCTTCATTTTCCTCTGATTTTTTATTGTTCATATAGGGTTTCAGATAGATAATTTCATTGGATCATGATGAAAATAGTCTTTATTTATGGTTATTTTATGTTTATTTTATAGAGTAGGTCCCCAGTGGAGTTATTAAAGCTTTCATTCATTGTTTATATTGAATTATATTTCCTTGTAGATTTATTTATGTTTTTTTTTCGGAAATTCTACAGATAAATTGTCATTCTATCATGTGATATATTTTTAATTTTTTGTGGATTACTTAGAATTGTGTGTTATGAATGAAACTCACCAAATTCTTGTTTTTTTAGTGTTTTGAGGTTTCCTAGGGATATTTATTTTTTTATGATTTTATAATTTAATTTTATATGTTTGAAAAATTAATTTGATTGATTTTATTGATAGAATATGTTCTCATGAACTCATAAGAGGTCATTTCATGCTTGAGATAGAATTATGGATTGCTGGTTGAGGTACGAGGACTCAAATTTATTGAGTATCTTTCCCATTTTTTATTTTATGTTTATGTTACATAATTATTTTATTTTTTTCGAATGAATTACATGTGTGATATCAACCATTAAGTGGGACTAGTTCACATTGGCCTAATAATAAACATGGACTCCAAAACTTCCAAAATGGTTTAATGGTGGTGAACTGGTTAAATGAGTGTCAATGTCCATATTTATAGATTATTTAGTGAAATATCATGATTTTAAAGCGAAAGTTTTTTATTTTGAAAGCATAGTTTTAAAAATAGAATTTCTAAATGGTATTTTAAGTGAATTTTTTTATTTTAGGAATGGGTTTTGAAATGGTCAATGAAATTGAGTTGGTATTTTTCTGTGAAATATTTGTTGGATTTTGAAAAAGGTACTATAATGAGTGAGGAATAATTTTATTCAAAAAAAAGGTTTTTAAAATTATTATTTTTACTTGGTTTATAAAGAAAATCCATAAGAGATTGGTTGGGCTGGTTTGGTCTACTTCATCTTGTGTGGGTGATACCCTATTTTCTAAAGCATGATTACCGAATACGATAAATGTTCATTATTTATAGGTGGTCTATTTTGTTACATGTTTATTTGTGACTATGTGTATTTTTTGAGGATGTTCTCTTTTGGTACCAAGTTCCTAGTTGGATGATGATATTGTAGTTGACCCTTAGAAAGTAGAGTCTGGTAGGAAGAATCCTGGAGAATTCCCTTATTGGTGTGATAAGAGTGGTTAGGGGATGAAAATGTGGAATTTATGTATCCATGTTTCTTTTTTTTCTATTCTTAAATGATAAATGGATTATAAAATGTGTAGGGACATGTATCGATGGACTAGTTCCTGAGTGATGAGTCGAAGAGCCTGTGATACGAGCTATGAACAATATTCATTATTGTATGTGTGCACTAGATCTATGATAGTTTCTTATTTTTGTATTCCATGTTAGATGGTTGTGATCCTAACTCTAAGTTATAGGGGATGGAGTTACGGAATTTCCCTAAGTGAGTGATTGTTGGAAGGATCAATATGAGTGAGATATGGTCCATGTTGTGTATAAAGTCTAGGCCTACCTTGAGTGAGGAGGTATGGAATAAGAATTTTCATGGTCTTTACCTAAGTTATATGTAACTAGAATGAACAACCCTGAGTGAGTGGTAAATGTTCCACATATGTTCATGTAACCCTACCATGAAGATATGGTAGTGGTTGATGTTGGTATGGTGAAACCGAGGGTCAGAATGGGGTCTACCCTAAGAGAGAAGGGAATGGCTAGGAATTGGAATAGTGACCTAACCTATATCTTTTAGTGGAGTGTTGGATTTGTTATAAAACCCTACACTACAACTTTGGGTATGGTTTAGGGTATATGGCTCTAGGTGTCTCTCTTTTATTTAGCATGGAGCTAAAACTGGTAGGTTTAGGTTTCATCGTATCCTCGTTAGCAAATAAAGATCTGATATGTTTATTTTTCTATGAATTTTGAGTTATATTTATAGGTGGGTGTGTTACATGAGAATTAAATTCAATTATCATATATATATATATATATATATATTTCATTCACATCCACTTGATCCCAACAATACTAATTATTGTTGATCTATTTAGGATTCCTAGTGCACCATTGGACTCACCCCTACCAACATGCACAACATGGGTATTTATGTACATTATTAAAACTTCACATTTTCTTCTAGGAAACAAGTATATCTTGGAGTTTGGAATGTGGTTAAATAATAATTATATGGGTGTTAAGGATTCAATAAGTTGGATTATGTAATTTGGTCCAATGTTTAGTTTTTTAGTTTTTATTCATCTTGTTCTGGATAATGTTCCATTTATTTATATTATGCACATTGTATGTTTATCCATTACTTATACTACTCTATTATGTTTTGATGGATCATATATACTACTTATCATGTTTTATTATAGACTACGGGGGCCATTTTGTATCCATTATTTGTGTCTATATGTTTTTAGGATCTTTGTTATTTGGACAGGGCATACCAAATTTTTAGTAGATTTGTGCATGATCCTCTGGAACTATTTTAGAGTAAATAGTATCCCCAAGATTTGTTTAGTACATCACTACTAGTAAGTAGTCTCATTAATATGTGTATGCATGACCATGGTCACATAGAATTGCACTCTTGAGTTTTGTTCAAATGATTTAGGATAGGGCATTACACTTTGTTATTAGAGCATGCTTGGGATGATATAGAATTAGCTAGTTGTGTAGTTATGTTTTCTTGATTTGAGAGGTAGATCTAGGAATTCTATGAATCTATGGAATAAGTTGAAACCCTAGTTGTTGAATAATATCTTGTATTGAGACTGGTAACTATATGAAAAGTTATTTGTTTGGTTTGATCAATAATCCCAATGTGGGATGGGTGAGAATTAGGATGATTCATATGAATCATCTAGGAGCCATTGAGTCATTCATACATCATGATAGTGGCATGATTAGGGAATGATACACATGTATATGGGTTGTATTTTTTGACATGTTTCATTATAAAAATCCATATTTATTGAATAAAATTATAATATAGTTGAATTTTTCTCAATTAAATTAAATGGGTGATTAGATTAATATATATTCAAGGGAATTTATTGATTATTTTTTTATTTGTTAGGATATTTTGGGCAATGTTTTTTGGAATAATTCGTTTTCTTAGAAAAATCCAATTTCAGAAACAAAACAAATTTAATGAAATCATGTGTCCATGTAATGGTTTTATAAGTTGGTTTTACTTTAAATAGATCACATATTCGGTGATTTTGAAATGATTTTAATTTTCGGGTTTTGAAAAAATATCATAAAAATCAGGTTTCAAATTTTATTTTTAAATATTTTATAAAGAGGATGTTTTTTCATGAAATTGAACAGCTAAGATATGGATCTTGATATTTTGGTTTTGATGAAAAAACCATATATTCCAAGGGTTTTATTAAAAACTATGGTGAGTTTTGGGGTGTGTGAAATGTTTTAAGATGGTTTAAAAAATAATCACATAGTACCAATGTAAACTATGTTCCTTGGATTTTGAGAATTATAGCGAGGAATTATAAAGATGTTTGAAATGTTTTCTCAGACTCTATGGTATGTTTTATTGGAAATAATTATATGTGTTTGGTAGAAACATTTTGAAATGGTTCGATATTGGATGAAAAAGGGATTGGTTCCCCTGTAGACTTGGTTTACTTTTTGTTAGTGGTTTACAGACAGTATCCTAGGTGGTCGATTCTAGTGTCTCGTAGTTATGTCATGGATGTTTTTGGAGAAAATCTTGTGGTAGATTTATGGATGTATACAAATATTAGGCTCAAATAATTGTATTAAAGTTGTTGGGTTCTAGGATCAGACCCATTGAAGTTCATTTTGATGATTTCAAAATCTGGACTACTTCACATGTATTTTCTATAGGTTGTTCCTATGGTGGGGTGCACCATTAGATGGAATTTGCCTTATTTAGTAGAGTCATATGGTGGGGATCACCATAATCCAATATATATATCAATCATTATTTTTTTAGTGTTTTGGGATGGATGAATGAAATTTATTACTGTCTTGGTGTTTGGGATAGTAAAGATAGGATAATTAAGAGCTAAATTTAGGATTTGAAAGCAATTGTTGATCTTATGGAGAAAATAAGGATACCCCTATGGTAATTAATTTCTTGTCAGTAGAGGATGAATGAACCCTATGGTGGAAGTTTCATAATCATTATGAAACTAGTTATATGATGGTTGAGATAAACCCATAAATATTGTGAGTTGATATATCTAATGTATCTGGTTTCCTTGAAAATACAATATTTTTTTGATTAAGGTATTAGTCGCTTATAAATAGTAACCAATTTATATTTTATATTATCAATATACATAATAACTCTAAGGGGTGTAGTATATCTAATAGAATCCCAATATATAACCAAAATGGTAATAGAACAACTTATAATTCAATAGATAAGACTTATACTAATATGAAAAGAAAATTAACTATCATAAGGGAATGAAATTAATATGAGGTGTACAAGAAATTTTTATTCTTAGTTTCATGAAATAAAAAAGTATAAAATAGATAATAATCGAAATGAGGTCATAAAACTTTGGTCATAGTGAATCTCTTTGTTGGGGTAGACACTCTACATCCTCCTAAGATCATCTTTTCTCATGGTTAGGTACTTTATATTACTAAAGAAGTGGGTAACATGAAAACATATTTAAATGTTTAATAATAACTAAACCAATGGTCCAGGTGGAATGATCACTCTAAAACTCAAAATATAAAAATCTCTAACACTCCAAGATAATGGCCATGAGTTTGTAAGGGAAACAGTGGTGAATCAAACTTCCCACCCCTTAAAATATTATTCACACATAAATAATAAAGAAGTGATAATAATAAAATATTAAGAGTGAGAACCTGAAACTTATAAAGTTCCTTGTAATGATATCCATGATAGTTAAAAAGAAAAAAAAAGATACAAAAAACTAGTAGAAATGCATTGTTGAATCTCAAAGTTGGTAGCTGGATAAGAATTCCTAGAATCTGATTGATCAATCTCTCAACATAGAGAAACCCTTCATTCCTTTATTCACATAAAACACAAAATATATATTTCATGTATCTCCCCTTATATCATCTTCATCATATCATCATATCTATCACAATTCATGTAATACTAAAACTATTATATTTGTCCTGAAATACATGTGTATGAATTCCCCTTAAATAAAATTTCAATACCATGTTGGGAGGTAATAATTCCAAAAATCTATATCTATTTTGTAACTATAGTTCATGGTTAAAATAGTTCCCTTGATGTAATCTGTTATTTCTTTTGAACTAGTTTTATTTGTTCTTGTGTGGTATGCGATGTGACAGATTCAACTCATGGCATGAATTCCAGTATGTATCATTGAAAACATATCATCCCCAAATTTACACCACATCCATTACATTTATGGTGAAATAATTCATTAGTATTAATTATATTTTCACACCATGACACAAACATTTCACATTGACAATGGTTCTAAAAAACATATTCCTCTTTTATCTTAACACTTATGGCTCAAAGTTCCCAATAATTGTAAGAACAATATTCACGAGTTCAGTTAGATCTGTCTATCCGCTCCTTCTTCATCTATGGTATGAATGACCCAACCACAGGGAGAACACTATATTCATGAACACTTAATCATGAACTTAACCAGTATTCAAGTTTCTTTGTGGACCACTGAGCTTCACACATGTATGCACTGTGTCTACATCCTCATAGTAATTTAAGGGAGGATATCTCTAGATCCAATAAAACTATTATAGTAGTTTTGGCCTCTGTACTAATGAAATTTATCAATATTGAGTTCCCCAAGAATCAACAATGGTAGTTATCCAGTGTTACATAGAGGTGTGTTGTAGCTGTTGTGTAGTGGTGGTGGAAGTGGTTCTATCTGAAATGGGTGACATGAGTGTAGTAGTAAATGACGGTCTTTCATTAAATAATGAATAGTGAATACACAAATTGCATCCCACATTAATTATTATACCATGATGGAACTTAATAAATCAAATCACATTGGGGGTATTATATATTATCTCAAAAATTACACCCAATTTGTAATATCATACCAACACTGAAATGTTTTAGTCCTTCCTTTGGTTCTATGATACTTAACCATGTTCTCCCCCACACATGGTTTTATAATATCATTGCATCCCATATACACCCATTTTACAAATATGAATGTCTACATTACGAACCAATAAAAATAATTCATGTATCAACCTCTATTCAAACTTATATAAAAAATATTGATTTTGCAAAAATTTATATTCTAAACGAATACTTCACAAAATAAATAAAAAATGATTAATTAGGAATGGGTTATAGATTATTTCACAAAACATAATGAGATTGTTTATAAAAATGTATTCTTCCACATGAACATACACTATTCTTATCCATAACTATTAAATATCCATATAAATCATAGATAACTACCATTCTAACAATATTTAAACTCAAAAGTAGAAAAATAAAAAAAAACTATAAATGGGGAAATAAACATTAATGTTTCACATAAGAAAAAATATTTAATCCTAATTTTTAAAAGAAACATATTAAACCTTGTTTTTTACATTTCCCCTTTGTAATTGGTATAGATTTAAAAAATTCCATTAAATCTTAATAATCTATTATTAGTAATAATTTCATTTTTCGATCTAACATTCTATGAATTCATTCATATCATCACTCAAGGTAATAATTTGATGGAGTTATTCTCAAACCTCACATAAATTCTCTTTACCATAGTCTTGTATAGGTTCTTAAACAACCACTCTAGAAATAATAATATCATTTTTAATAATTAGTAATTTTAATTAAAGATCAAATGAATTTTAGACTTAAGGTTGGTTGGTAAATGATGTTAAAAATTAGGGCACAAAATGAGGTTGAATCTTAAGTACATTTCATGAAATATTTTTAAAAACCTCAATGAAATAATCCTCTTGAAAACTAACATATACCCCTTCCCAAACTACAAGTAAAGATAAAAAATATAGAAGATAATTATAATGAATAATATTCAATTTTACAATAATTATTTTTCAAATTTTTTTTTAGTATTTATCTATAACGAATTTTATTTTACACTTATATTTTTTAGGAAGTGAATTATCCCTTTATAGAGGATAAACAAAGAATAATAATGATATATAAATCTTGAACCATGTACCAACATGAAATTAAATATCCTTGCATCTTCTACTTAGTGTAAAACATTCCCTTCCACCATAGACAACCACCCCCACCCCCCGCCCACACTTGGACTAGTGAATATCATGAAAAAATTAAAAGTGTAAGGATAAGAAGGACATATTAGGTTTATAATGTTGTTATTCCCAAACAAGGATCTTTAGAGATTTAATAAGCTTAAAATAAGGATTCAATGAAAAATATGGTCTCAAGGATAATGGAATCAATAAAAAATTCATCATTAATTTTAAATGAGACTTTGTACAATTATATATTTTACAAGATAAAATGAAACTTATAGTAGGTTAACATGACCCAAATTACTGAAAAGAAATATATTTTCGAAATAATACGATAATTTTTCAGAAAACCCTATTAGGAATAAGAAACATATGATTAAATTTAATCACTCAAGGCGTACACAATAAAAAAAAAGTAATGTACATAAATTTTATAAATTCAAAGTATGAACTTTTGAAAAGAAAATTTAATCTATATAAATCAAAATGTTCCCCCAAATCACAATTCCTTAAACAAATACTCTCATTCTTAACCAAAACCATTCAATCACCCATCATACTAATATAATATAATTAATAATGAAATATAAAACATGGAACCATTTGGTTCTTAAGATATTTTGTATCGTAGATCACAAATTATGACAGAATATATTTATGGCCTGAAATTTTAGTTGAAACCCTAAAACCTAAATCAAAATTTATGGGTGTAAAATATACATAATTTAATGCAACACTCCCTTTTCCATGAAGCTCTTACAGCTTATTTTCCATTGTGAATTTTCCATCATGGGTGTATTAGATGAAAATACCCAAGTGATAGAAAAAGGTCAATTATTTTAATCCATAAAGGAAAAAAGGGTAATGTGGGTAAATCCTATAAAAATATAAATAATAAAAATACCTCCAAAATCATTAGAAAAAAATCATGTTTCCTCCTGAAAAGTTCTTTTGTTTAAGGTTATTTAAATTAACCTTACCTAATTTTATCGCATAATTAGACTATCATATAGAGGTTCCCAATGATAATTGATCCTAGATTTATGTTTTAAGTCTTATGAAATATATTTTTAGGTGACCCAAACATTACATAAATAAATATTACATCATTTTAGATTTAAACTGACTTTATCTCATAATAAAACACACACTAAATCCATCAATTTTTAATTTTGTTTGAATAGTAGGTATATAATAATCTTATTTTTTGAATCATATTCAACCCATCCAACAAAGTTATTCTTTCATAGTACAATTCTTATTCATACCCTCGTTAAACAAATCTTTATAACCAGAGGAAATGAAATGTAAGACAGGGTGAGTACAAATTATCAGTAAGGGTAACCATGGGATTTATTAGTCAAAAACCATATGTAATCATAACATTACTATAATGGAATGAGAATATGAGATTTAAATTTTATAATTATACCCAAAAAAATCATAGAACTTATTCATGACATATGAATTTAGAAGGTCATAATACAAGAATCATTGAAGAAAAAAGATCATGAGAAGTGAGACCAAATGATAATTATAAAAACGTGTCATAGTGAGTTTAATAAAATGTGTTACTTGATATAATATTATAAATCATATGTTAAGTCTACCCACTAATACATTCATCATATATCCGGATTGGGCTAACAACCCAAGTAGATTCTTCAGTCTTAGGATAACAAATAGTGCAACCATTTTTTGGATTTGGATGTTAACTCAAGTACCCTTTGATCCTATAAAACATTAAGCACTATCCAATATATTAATGGGATATAAAGAACCCAAGCATCTTATAATTAGAATCCATTTATATGTATTCCATAAGATAAAGAAAACATTCATCATTTTTACATAACTTAACTCAAGGAAAAGAAAACAACTTTCATCAATATTAATCATCATCACTATAAAAAATATAGAGAATGATTAAATATATTATCACTAGATTATATACCAATTTAACCATAATATCAAAGGTTTATGTCATAGATAAAAATACCTTTAAAGTAATATTAGAACATTTGTTTAGAAATATAACAATTTCATATTGAAATCACTTATTTTAATTCTAAAATTTTATAGAATATTAGGAATAACACTTCTACTGAAAATAACCATGGAATCTTGTAATTTAAAATTCAAGGAAAATAAAATCTCTGATGGTGGGAAAATCTATTCACGTAGTAATTGTTAAAACAATGATTCTATTCACACTTTTGAAAAAAGTACGTCATTCGAAAAATGAAAATATTGAATTTAAATATTTTTATAGAAAGTAAAATATGGTTAAATATTATTTTAACAAATAATTACTTAATATTAAAAACATTATTAAATTTTTTAATGAAAATATGGACATCTATGAAAAAAAATTGTGACCAAAGGGAAAAGAAAATTCAGTTTTACCAAAAAAAATATTTGAGACATTTTTGTGCATAGAGATTAGAAAAATAAAGGAAAATTTTTAATTTATATAAATAATTAGAGCATAATAAAATAAATGTGATTTAGGAGAAATATACCATATATTTTCATCATCATAAATTTATACAGAAACAATCTATGTAAAAAGTGATATTGTACCGTAAAAAACTAACTGCTTTGGTAAATTTTGAATCGTAACCCCAATAAAATAAATAGATTAAAATGAGACTTTAAATACCAAGAATATGAATACATTAATGTTATAACATATAAAATTTTAATTATATACTATAAATTAAGGAAATAAGTGTTGAATATGTCATATGTCTCACAGAAACAAAAGTGGGATGTGAAACCCTTATCTAGAGCATTTTTTGCTTTGTAAGTTATTTTAACCTCCTGTAAAATTTATTTCAATTTATTATAATTATATAAAATAATAAAATTCATACTTATAGTACCATACATTTCATACTTATAACATATTGTCTCCCATTCAATAATAATATTTCATTATCATAATCATTTCAGGTGTTAATTGATTAGTTTTTCATGTATGTTTTCGTTCAAAAGTAATGATATTTTCATGTTGATAATGGTTTCATCATCTAAAAAATCTTAATAATATAATATTTACTATATTTTTTAATTATATATATTTTTATAACTATTCATATAAATAAGTGATAAATAATTTATTACATCACATTGTGGGGTGATAGTCCGTATATACGCACAAGTGATGTTTCCAGTTTTTGATGGATGAAAAAAGGAACATAAATTTTAATTTCCCTTTCCAAAACAATGAATATTTCATAAATATCATATATTTTCAGTAAATATATCATTATAACCATAAATGCGATGAGGTGATGGAAAATTAACCACATCGCTTCGTGGAAATGGTCTTCCACACATACGCACATGCGGGACTTTTACTTCACATTAGATGAAAAGGAGGTGGAAAATGGCTGTACTATAACAACCCATACTTTACATACATTTTTAATAATTCAAAATTGAAGTACACTTATTAAAACATATAACAAAACCATGAAAGAACCGTATATGTATAGTATCTTTAGAAACTGGGAAACATAAACAACTGGTTCATAAATCATCTACGTTGTCTCCTATTTATTTATCATATCTAGAGTCCCTTTTTGGCATATCCTACTTAATAACCTCCTTCCAGACCTGGGGAAAGAAAACATACAAAAGGGTGATCTCAAATGCTCAGTAAGGGTAAACAAAAGAAATATCAATCACATCATATTCATAAGAACATATCATTGTGGAAATCTTAACCAGCAAAAGAGATCATAATTTCATATCATGGGATAAGTCATAGTAGTGAAATGTAATCCCAATAATCATAACTTAAAACATGAAACTTTGTGGCATACACACATAATCATAGAGAATAATTTCTTAGTAGTCAAAACTCATTTCCAAGACTATCTTAGCGGACAAATTCCATTTCTGAACCGAGCTCACTCCTCATTTCAGTCCTATTTCACTGAACCATATTAACTTGTCGTTCCATCCATGTCTATCTCATGAGATATAAATCTTTACCCAATGCATTGGATGGAGATATAGGTCCCACTCGTCTCATAATGAAACCATTCTTATGTGTGCCACAAAATCATAAATCATATATCATAGCATAACCCATGTAATAAAAATGGGAATCTTAAACATCATGCCATCATAACATAATCCATATAAGATAAAAGGACATCATAAAAATAATTCCATCATAACATAATAAAATCAATGTAAAAATATGGATATAAACAGAACCCTATATTATCTTAGATGGAAAATAATTTTGATAAAACACTTGAACTCCATTATTAAGGAAAAATCCTTTCTACTTCAAAAACATTTTTCCTTTCTTAGCATGTCATACAATTTTAAACTAAAAGAAGTTGATTAAAAATAAACTTGAAAACTTTTAAAGGAAGCTTCTTGGAAATAATGTTTTAAAAATCCATTCATGTCGTATAAGTTAAAAAAACATTCTTCTCATACTTTTTTCGGAAAAGTTAAAAAGTACCTCATACGAAAAATGAAAAAAGATTCCTTTCATATCTTTTAATAAAAACTAACCTAAGGGTAAAATTGGATTTAAAAAATTGTAGGTGGATGGAAATAATATTACATATTGAGGAAACATGGATGTTTATGATAAAATACACCCCAGTAAATACCAAAGTATAAACAATATCGGATAAAAATGAGATTGTGATATTTTCCCTTACCTTAGGTCCGATTTGCTTCGTAAGTGTCTGAACCTCCTGTATAATTATTTAAATAATTTCATTGAATTATTCTAGAAACATAATTATTTTTATGATATCATATATTGTCATATTCCTAGCTTCTTATTAGTAATATTTCATTGCTACTTGTTATTCGGGTGTTTATTACTTTTTGTTCTTATGCGTGTTTTGTCGAATAAATTCTTATTCTTCTTTTTAGGTTATAGATACCTCATTTCCAGAATGGTATTAGTGTAATATATATCATATTCATTCATTCAATTCATTTATATAAACACTATGCAATTAAGATCATGCAGAAGGAGTCACATCACATCGTGGAGATGATATTTCGTACGTACTCACGAGTGATGATATTGTTCCCATGATCGTGTAATTGTATTGGAGTGTATGTATACTATTTAAGAATAAATATAACTTTACAATAATAATATATATTTATTCTTTACACCATTATACCCATCGAAGTATGGTGGTGGTGGAAAATAGATTACACCACGGCGTGGAGACGGTATTCTGTACGTACGCACGCGCGGTGATTTCGTTTTTCGTAGGATGGATAGATGGTGAAATAGGGTTGTTTAATACTTATAATAACATATAGTTATATGATTGATACTGATTTTATTACTTCATAATGAAACAACTAAATAATAATAAGTGGAAGAAGAAATAAAGTTGAAAGAATCGGTAACGGACATTACCTCTTCTTTGAAGCGCCTCTTTGAGACCTCCTTTTAGGGCACTAAAATTGGTCTTTGAAGAAGACCAGGACCTCTAGGATGTATCTAGGGAAATTTAAAAGATAATGTTTCAGGGTTTGGCCGAGCTTGAAGGCTCAAAGTGGTGTGAGGAAGAGAGGGAGGAGGTGCCCTTTTATAAGAGAGGAGACGGGCACCTTTGGAGAAACTAAAACTATTATTTTATTATAAAGTAATATTCGGTTTTTAATAGCTCCAAATTGATTTATTTCGAAGCTAAGGTGGGTATGGGTCTAAATACTCTCATCCAATAGAATTTAGACAAGTTTAGATTTCTATTTTAACCTTATCATATAGATTTAACATTAAGTTAGATAATTTAACTTTTACTGTGTCTTCTTGTTTTTTTACACTATAAGGTTAATAATATTACTATAACAAGCCAAAAGAATGCCAAGTTGTTCATTATTAATATATATAACCTTATCTAAGTTATTTGGACGAAACTTATATTTTTAGGAATAAAATAACAATTAATAATATAATATTTTTTTAAAAAACTATTTTATGTCAATTTTGACACTATTTGGTAATTGATTTTTGTGAAAATCATAACAGAAATATTAGTTCAAAAAAAGTTAATTAAATCAATAATAACATGTCATATTAACATATAAAATTATTGGAATTCATAAAAAGTCTCAAATTACATTTATTTGGGTATTTATAACATCAATTATGTCTATATTTTATTAATAATATAATTACTGCATCATCATTGTGTCATAAATAAATTAAATTATTTAAAGTCTAAAAATTACAAATAAAATACCATTATGTAGGAAATCGTTTTATCTTTCTAATTAATATTTATAGTCGAATTTATCTTATGTATAACTCTATATTACAAATGATTTATTTATTAAACATTGATTTTAACTATTTTAACTCTTCTTTAAATAAATTAATAATAAATGTCCTGATCTAATACAAGTGGACCTAAATGGTCATACTTTATTCCTAAGGTTGTTTTTGGTCGAATTAAATTTATCCAATAGAATTAGGACATGTGTTAGGGTAATAATAATATCATTTTTACCCTTAATTACCCTATTTACTTTTAACCACGGTAAAAAAAGTAAAAAGTTACTATTCGCCAAAAATTATTTTCATCTCATTGAACCACATTTTATTCCTTGATATTAACCATGTCTCTTGGAGTTTCTAAATTCCACTCACAGAAGCGGTAAAATTAAGTTTTATTTGAATTTGGAAATTCTCCTAGGAGGTGGGTAAAAGACGGTGAAAAGTTCAATAAAATTTTTATATATCTAAACTTATTATAAAATGACTCCAATGAATTAAATTTTACTTATATAGGTATTATGTATCAATTTTGACCTAAAATAAATTTAAATAAAATAAATAATTATAAAAAGTCGGTTTTTAAATAGTAACCCGGTGTTTTCACTATTCATCAAAAATTGAAAGTTTCTAGAAAAATACCAAACTTTCACCCTAGACTAATTTTGATATTCCGAATCCAAAAATGAAGTCCATTTTGAAAAATAAAATTTACAAAATTTCAAAAAGTGGGTATTAATATTCATAACGGCTAGTTTTAATAATATTTTAATATGATATCGTTGTTTAGTGAAACACTGTATTGTGTACGACGCAAGCTATTGAGGAAGGTCGCAATTGTGTGTAAAGCAATCCAAGCTAGTGTTGTGTGTAGTTAAAGATTCCTTTGATAATTTATATAACATAAAAACAAAATATTCCTCATAAAAGTCTCAGGTGTTACATTCTACCCCCCTTAAAATGAATTTCACCCTCGAAATTCATCACTTTGTAACAAACAGGTGAGGATACCTCTCCCTAATCATATCCTCAAGCTTCCATGTAGCTTCTTCTAATTGGTGGTTCCTCCATAAAACTTTCACCAAGTGAGTGGTCTTGTTCCTTAAGACTTTTTTGCTACGATCCAGAATCTCTATAGGTTGTTCTTCATAAGAAAGATCTTGCTCCAGCGGTACAACTTTTGAGCTGAGTACATGTGAAGGATCAGGTATGTACTTTCTCAGGAGAGATACATGGAACACATCGTGAACATGAGAGAGATTCGGTGGAAGCGCCAATCGATAAGCTACCTTCCCAACACGATCCAGTATTTTGAAAGGACCGATATATCTGGGGCTCAGCTTTCCCTTCTTTACAAATCTCATTACTCTCTTCCAAAGAGATATTCGTAAGAACACTTTATCACCCACTTAAAACTCTAGGTCTTTTCTTTGGTTTTCGGCATAACTTTTTTGTCGACTCTGAGCAGCTCTAATGTGTTGTTGAATAGATCTGACCTTTTCTGCCATCTCATCAACAAGATCAGGTCCTAATAGATTTCTTTACTCAACTTAATCCCAGTAAGTTGGAGTCCTGCATTTCTTTCCATAGAGAGCTTCATAAGTAGCCATCTGAATATTGGAGTGAAAGCTGTTATTATAATAAAATTCCACCAAAGGTAGGTGTTGATCCCAACCACCTTTGAAATCCATAGAGTAAGCTCTCAACATATCTTCTAGAGTTTGAATTGTTCTATCGGACTGACCGTCTGTCTGATGATGATAAGCAGTGCTGAAACTAAACTCTGTATCCAGAGTATGCTGAAGACTTCTCCAGAACTTCGAGGTAAACCTCAGATCCCGATAAGATATAATATAAAGTGGTACTCCATGAAATCTTACCACTTCCTTCACATATATCCTGACAAGCTGATCCAGAGAGAAATCCTCTCTAATAGAAATGAAGTGTGCCGACTTCGTAAGACGATCAACTATGACCCAGATAGCATTATTACATTTTTATGTTTTAGGAAGTCCGATGAAAAAGTCCATAGTGATGTTTTCCCATTTCCATTCGGGTATGGGTAATGGTTGTAACATCCCCTTAGACTTATGTCTCTCATCTTTAACTTGCTGACAAATCAAGCATCAAGAGACATATTCAGCAACATCTCTTTTCCTGCCATCCCACCAGAAGTACTCTTTCAAGTCCCTGTACATCTTTGTACTTCCAGGATGAATAGAGAATGAATAACTATGAGCCTCATCCAGCAACACCTTATTTAATTCTGGTATGGGAGGAACACAAACCCGATTCCTGAACTTTATTATCCCATCACAATCAAGGTTGAATTCAGGAACATTTATCACCTTCTTTTGTAACTCTACATCTTCTTTCTGTGCCTCTTTAATCTTCACATGTATAGATGGTTGAACAATCATTTGAGAAAGATACGATTTTTCCCCTTCCATTATAATTCCAAGATCCATCCCTTGTAAATCCATAAATATTGGATCTTTTGTGATCCTCATCATGGATAAGATAGCATGGTCTTGTCGACTTAATGCATCTACCACCTTGTTTGCTTTCCCAGGGTGGTAATTAATTGAGCAGTCGTAATCCTTAATCATCTCCAACCATCTTCTTTGGTGCATATTCATCTCCTTTTGTGTGAAAATATACTTTAAACTTTTATGATCAGTATAAATATCACACCTTTCTCCATAAAGATAATGCCTCCAAATATTTAATGCAAAGATTACCGCAGATAACTCCAAATCATGAGTTGGGTAATTTTGCTCATGGATTTTCAACTGTCATGAGGCATAAGCTATCACCATATCATTTTGCATGAGAACACACCACATTCACTTCTTGGATGCATCGCTGTAGATCACAAACCTTTCTCCACTACAAGGTAGTGTGAGAATAGGTGCACTAGCTAACCTTCTTTTTATATCTTTGAAATTATCTTCACATTCCTCCGTCCAAACAAACTTAACTCCTTTCTGAGTCAACTTGGTGAGTGGGTTAGATAACCTTGAAAAATATTTCACAAAATGTCGGTAATATCCATCCAAACCAAGAAAACATCGGATCTCAGTTACTGTTGTTGGTCTCGACCATCTTTCGATAACCTCTGTTTTTGCTGGATCCACAGATATCCCCTCTTTTGAGATTATGTGACCCAAAAATGCAACTTTTTGAAGCCAAAATTCACACTTGGTAAATTTGGCATAAAGATTCTCCTTTCTCAGGGTCTTCAATATAATTCTCAAGTGATCTTCATGTTCTTCCTTTCTCTTTGAATATACAAGAATATCGTCTATAAAGACTACCACAAACTGATAAAGATAGTCTCTAAAGACTCTTTTCATCAGATCCATGAAGATAGCAGGGGCATTAGTAAGACCAAGTGGCATCACTATAAATTAATAGTGTCCATACCTTGTACGGAAATCTATATTTGGTATATCCTCCCCTTTGACCCTTAATTGATGATACCCTGAACGAAGATCAATCTTGGAAAAGTATTGAGCTCCGCGTAGTTGTTAAAATAAGTCATCAATGTGTGGGAGAGGATATTTGTTCTTGATAGTGATCTTGTTAAGTTCTCAATAATCAATATAGAGTCTCATTGATCCATCTTTCTTCTTAACAAACAGATCAGGTGCTCCCCAAGGTGACGCACTAGGGTGTATGAATCCCTTATCAAGATTTTCTTGGAGTTTCTTCTTTAATTCCTGCAACTCAATTAGGGCCATTCTATAATGTGTCATTGAAATAGGTAAAGCACCCGATACGACTTATATTGAAAACTCAACTTCACGATTTGGTGGAAGACCCAGTAATTCCTCCGGAAAGACATTATCAAACTCCCGTACAATGGGAATATTCTTAATCGTGAGTTTCTCACCAACCATTTGAGATAAATAACCTTAATTTAGTGGAATCAAGACCCATAAGATGGAAGAAATTTCCACTAGAAGGTTATGTTCATCCTTGCATCAATAGACGATCATAGATTTATTTGGA
Organism: Viscum album; assembly: GCA_963277665.1. Taxonomy (NCBI): domain Eukaryota; kingdom Viridiplantae; phylum Streptophyta; class Magnoliopsida; order Santalales; family Viscaceae; genus Viscum; species Viscum album. Next base: position 722,656,219 of record OY728130.1, on the reverse strand, counting down.
ATATGAAATGTGACTTCCCTTCATTGGAAATTGATATGAACTCCATATAAAGAAAGCCAATCCATGCTAAGAATCACATCAAATTCCACTATAGTAAGGATCACAAGATTTGCAGGAAGCACTTTCCCACAAACTTCAATTGGAGAAGAATTATAAACTTTTGATGCGACTGTTGTTCCATTAGGGGTTGTCACAGATAAATCAACATCTAATTGTTGAGGTAATACGGTGATACCCTTAGAAAATTCTTCAGAAATAAAAGAGTGGGTGGATCCAAAATCAAATAAAACATTTTCTACTTTAGAGTGGATGGTTAGTGTACCTTTCACCACTTCGTTATCGTACTCTACATCACTGATAGAAATTGAATGTGAATTTCCTTTGTCTTTAGCCTTAAGATTTTGTTGATGTCGATCATCATCAACAACCCTTGGATTAGGGAATTGATTAGCATAATTCCCCATTTCCTTGAACTTGTAACATTGAAGTGTAGGAGGTTCACTTTGTGTAGCCTTTTCTTTGTTCGCATTACTAGACATCTTCTTCCCATCATTGTGGCATTCAAATGCCCAATAACCTTCCTTTCCACATTTGAAACATTTACTTGTCCCTTTAAGACAACTCCCTCCATGTTTCTTTCCACACTTTGAGCATAAGGGAAAACTCATCTTCTTTTCAGTGTGCTCTTTAGATTTTCCTTTGAATTCCATTTTCCTCTTCTTATCAAACCCCTATGACTGATGGGTTACTCCAATATCTATCTCATCCTTGAGATCACACCGAATGATTTCTTTGTAACTATTGAAGTCCCTTATGGATAATGCCCTTCAAATACTTGGTTTTAAGCCACTAAAGAATCGATCGATCTTACTCTCAGGTTGGATAATAATCCCAGAAGCGTACCTTGCAAGTCTTGTAAAATTTTCTTTGTAGGTACCAACAGATTCATCATCCTTTTTCTTTAGCTCAAGAAACTCCTTCTCCATCTTTGTTCGTATAATACGAGGGAAGTACTTATTGAAAAATAAGTTCTTGAACTCGTCCCATTCCATGGACTCAATTTCATCCCTCTGCCTCGTATTCTTGATAAGATTCCACCATTTATCAGCTTCACCTTCCAAATGATAAACTGCTAAGATGACTTTATCATGTTCAGAACATTGAAGAACTGAAAATATCTTTTCAGTAGTATTGATCCATTGTTCATCCACTAATGGATTAGTAGACCCGCTGAATGAGGGTGGACGTTGTCGCATGAAGGATTCGACAGAATATTTCTCCTTCCTTTTCTCGTTTGGAAGTCATGTATGATTCATAGCTTGAGAAAGTTGTGTGAACATGGATACAAGATTTTTCATTCCAGCTCCCATAATGCTTGGTTGCTCAGGGGGACAATCATTGCATTTCCTGTCGCATTCCGCATTAACACGGTTCTTTCGGGTTCCAGTCATTGACTAAAACCATGAAGAATAGTGTGAGAAACACTAATTATAATAGGAAAAACAAATAATCAAGAATAAAATTTCACACTTAAGGTCTTATCATAGGTTGTTCATGGACATTTTTAAAACACTAAGATTTTGTTCTATGCTTAGAAATATCCTTAGGTTTCTTACAAAGGCTTTCACATCCTAGTTTCCAAAGGTTGATTATAACTTTCCTCTGATACCAACTATAACGACCCATACTTTACATACATTGTTAATACTTCAAAATTGAAGTACACTTATTACAACATATAACAAAACCATGAAAGGACGGTATAGGTATAGTGTCTTTAGAAACTGGGAAACATAAACAATTGGTTCATAAATCATCTACGTTGTCTCCCATTTATTTCATCATATCTAGAGTCCCTTTTTGGCATATCCTACTTAATAACCTTCTTCCTAACCTGGGGAATGAAAAAACACAAAAGAGTGAGCTCAAATGCTCAGTAAGGGTAAACAAAAGAAATATAAATCACATCATATTCATAAGAACATATCATTTTGGAAATCTTAACCTACAAAAGAGATCATAATTTCATAACAAGGGATAAGTCATAGTAGTGAAATGTAATCCCAATAATCATAACTTAAAACATTAAACTTTGTGTCATACACACATAATCATAGAGAATCATTTCTTAGTAGTCAAGACTTATTTCCAAGACTATCTTAGTAGACAAAGTCCATTTCTGAACCGAGTTCACTCCTCGTTTCAGTCTTGTTTCACTGAACCGGATTAACCTGTCGTTCCAGCCATATCTATCTCATGAGATATAAATCTTTACCCAACGCATTGGAGTGAGATATATGTCCCACCCATCTTATAATGAAACCATTCTTATGTGTGCCACAAAATCATAAATCATACATCATAGCATAACCCATGTAATAAAAATGGGAATCTTAAACATCATGCCATCAAAACATAATCTATATAAGATAAAAGGACATCATAAAAATAATTCCATCATAACATAATCAAATAAACATAAAAATAGGGATATAAATATAGCCCTATATTATCTTAGATGGAAAATAATTTTGATAAAACACTTGAACTCCATTCTTAAGGAAAATATCCTTTCTACTTCAAAAATATTTTTCCTTTCTTAACATGTCATACAATTTTAAACTAAAGGAGTTGATTAAAAATAAACTTGAAAACTTGTAAAGGAAGCTTCTTGGAAATAATGTTTTAAAAATCCATTCATGTCGTATAAGTTAAAAAAACATTCTTCTCATACCTTTGTCGGAAAAGTCCAAAAGTACCTCGTACAAAAAACGACAAAAGATTCCTTTCATATCTTTTACTAAAAACTCACCTAAGGGTAAAATTGGATATAAACAATTTTAGGTGGATGGAACTAATATTACATATTGAGGAAACATGGATGTGGATGATAAAATACACCCCCAGTAAATACCAAAGTATAAACAATCTCGGATAAAAATGAGATTGTGATATTTTCCCTTACCTTAGGTCCGATTTGCTTTGTAAGTGTCTGAAACTACTGTATAATGATTTAAAAAATGTCATTGACTTATTCCAGATTCATATTTATTTTTATGATATCATATATGGTCATAATCTTAGCTTCTTATTAGTAATATTTCATTGCTACTTGTTATTCGAGTGTTTATTACTTTTTGTTCTTATGCGTGTTTTGTCGAATAAATTATTATTATTATTTTTAGGTTATAGATACCTCATTTCCAGAATGTTATTAGTGTAATATATATCATATTAATTCATTCAATTCATTTATATAATCATTATAAAATGAAGATAATGTAGAACGAGTCGCATCACATCGTGGAGACGGTATTCCGTACGTATGCACGAGCGATGATATCATCCCCATAATCGTGGAATTGTATTGGAGTGTATGTATACTATTTTAGAATCAATATAAATTTAAAATAATCATATATATTTATTCTTTACACCATTATACCCATCCAAGTAAGGTGGTGGTGGAAAATAGATTACACCACGGTGTGGAGACGGTATTCCGTACGTACGCACGTACGGTGATTTAATTTTCCATAGGATGGATAGATGGTGAAATATGGTTGTTTCATAATTATAATAACATATCAGTATATTAGTTATACTAATGTTATTACTTCATAATGAAACAAATAAAGAAGAAGAAGTGGAAGAAGAAATAAAGTTTAAAGAATCGGTAACGGACATTACCTCTTCTTTGAAGCGCCTCTTTGAGACCTCCTTTTAGGGCACCAAAATTGGTCTTTGAAGAAGGAGAAGACCTCTACGATGTTTCTAGGGAAATAAAAAAGAGAATATGGTAGGGTTTGGACGAGATTTAAGGCTCAAAGTGGTGTGAGGAAGAGAGGGATGAGCTTCCCTTTTATAAGAGAGGAGAGGGGCACCTTTGGAAAAACTAAAAATATTATTTTATTATAAAGTCATATTCGGTTTTTAATAGCTCCAAATTGATTTATTTCGAATATAAGGTGGGGATGGGTCGAAATTATCTCATCCAATAGAATTTATACAAGTTTATATTTCTATTTTAACCTTGTCATTTAGATTTAACTTTAAGTTAGATAATTTAACTTTTACTGTGTCTTCTTGTTTTCTTACACTATAAGGTTAATAAACTTAGTATAACAAGCCAAAAGAACCCCAAGTTGTTTATTATTAATATATATAACCTTATATAAGTTATTTGGCCGAACCGTAGATTTTTAGGAATAAAATAACAATTAATAATATAATAATTGTTTTAAAAACTATTTTATGTCAATTTTGACACTATTTGGTAATTGATTTTTGTGAAAATCATAACCGAAATATTAGTTCTAAAAAAGTTAATTAAATCAATAATAACATGTCATATTAACATATAAAATTATTTTAATTCCTAAAAAGTCTCAAATTACATTTATTTGGGTATTTATAACTTCAATTATGTCAATATTTCATTAATAATATAATTACTGCATCATCATTGTGTCATAAATAAATTAGATTATTTAAAGTATAAAAATTACAAATAAAATACCATTATGTAGGAAATATTGTTATATTTATAATGAATATTTAAAGTCGAATTTATCTTATGTATAACCCTATATTAAAATGATTTATTTATTAAACTTTGATTTTAACTATTTTAACCCTTCTTTAAATAAATTAATAATAAATGTCCGAATCTAATCTAAGTGGGCCTAAATGGTCATATGTTATTCCTAAGGTTGTTTTTGGTCGAATTAAACTTACCCAATAGAATTAAAACATGTGTTAGGGTAATAATAATATCATTTTTACCCTTAATTACCCTATTTACTTTTAACCGTGGTAAAAAAAGTAAAATGTTACTATTCACCAAAAATTATTTTCATTTCATTGAACCAAATTTTAGCCCTTGATATTAACCGTGGCTCTCAAATTTTAGAAATTCCACTCACAGAAGTGGTAAAATTAAGTTTTATGTGAATTTGGAAATTCTCCTAGGAGGTGGGTAAAAGACGGTGAAAAGTTCAATAAAATTTTTAGACATCTAAAATTATTATAAAATGACTCCAATGAATTACATTGAACTTATATAGGTATTATGTATCAATTTTGACCTAAAATAAATTTAAATAAAATAAATAATTATAAAAAGTCGGTTTTTAAATAGTAACCCAGTGTTTTCACTATTCATCAAAAATTGAAAGTTTTCAGAAAAATACCAAACTTTCACCCTAGGATAATTTCGATATTCCGAATCCAAAAATGAAGTCCCTTTTGGAAAATAAAATTTCAAAAATTTCAAAAATTAGGTATTACTATTCATAACAGCTAGTTTTAATAATATTTTAATAGCATATCACTGTTTAGTGAAACTCGGTATTATGTACAACGCAAGCTATCGAGGAAGGTCGTGATTGTGTGTAAAGTAAGCCAAGCAAGTGTTGTGTGTTGTGAAAGATTCCTTTGATTATTTATATAAAATAAAAACAAAATATTTCTCATAAAAGTCTCAGGTGTTACATGTACCATAACAATAATAAAATATTATTATATTTATGATACTATATTTATTATTTGATGATTCATACAACATATTTTGAGTATGTATAATAATAAATACACATTGAATGATTTGGGTATGATGGTTACATCTTCTTTGAGAGACCTCCTTTAGATTACACCTTAAGACCTATTTTGATGGTATAAGGATAAGAAAAGAAGATGAAATTTCAATGGATAGAATCTATGAGGTATTTGTTTGTTTTTATTTCTAGATATAAAAGAACAAATTGTGTGACTAAGGAAGGAGAAGTTGTTTCCTTTTATAATTTAGGGGAGCTATGCATATGGAATTACCTAAAACATTCAACTGATATGAAGTAATTTTCTTATAAAAGTTGAACTAGATGGATACTAAATAGAATTTAAGATAATATAAGGTATAAATATCTTTAAAAATTGGATTTATAAGAGTTTAATTTGAATTTTTACCCTTATCACTTAGTTTAACCTACATAGTAAACCCTTTGAACCATAATGGTGGCAACATAATTTTACTTTTTTTACTATTCATTTTTGAAAAAATGTACATCCCCTTATTTAAAAATTTGTAAATTATAATTTATAATATGTAATAAATTATATAAAATTAAATTTTTATAATTTATTTACATTTATTTTAAAACAAATTATAAAAAAACATTTTTTAGAAAAATAAATGTTAATCATAAAACGGAGTTTACATTCATTAATTACATTTTAAATAATGATATATGAATTATAATATATTTTATGGAATATATATGATATAAAATTAATTAAAACCCATTAATAAAAATTTAGTTTATTATTTTATTAAGAAAAATATATATTTCACACATAAAAATATTTTTTTTCAAAAAATAACTCTTTTTATCTTGAAATGATTTTATCTTTATTCATAATCATTATATAACTAATTAGTGAGTGATTAATCATACATTACAAATAAATTTCATGAAAATAAAATTTTAATAGTTATTGACATAATTTATTATTTAAAAATTCATAAGACCTAGAAAAATAAATTTCTTCATAAAAATAATTATTTTAAGTGGGAAATGATTTTGTTACAATTTAATGATTAATTATTAGGTAATAATCCAAGTATATGAAAAAATTAAAAATCTCTATATATATTTCATAATATGGGTAATCCTATTCACACCCTTTAATCCAATAGATCATTCATAAAGGCAATAATATACCGTGGTTCATTTATATTTAGGGATTCCTGTAAAAATGATATCAAATACATAAAATTTATTTCAAAATATAACATAAATAAATTAATGGTGTGACATTATACCCCCTTTAAAATGAATTTATACCCTGAAATTCCATCACATATATGCAAAAAATGAGGACACTATTGATTCTTCACATCTGTAGGTTCCTAATTAGCTTCCTCAAATTCCCAATTCCTCCAAAGATCTCAATATAATAAAATCAACTTATTGCGATAGTTTTTTTGATATGGAAATAGTTTAAACCACAGCCATATATTTCAATTTCTGTTTCAAAAAACCTTCAATCACATTGGTGTTGATATCAAAATCAAGTCCCTTCCATAAATTTTAGAAGGGGTTTCTTGAAACTATCATAAAATCTTTGTTTAGTGTCCATTTTTAGGGTTTTAGAAACTGTTTATGCTCCCAAAAAACACCGAATGTATAGCAGTTGTTCAAAATACCACAATAATTTAGCTATTTTTTGGAGAATAAATAGCCGGTAAAACCCTAAAAACCACCTCAAAAAAAATTTATACCTAATATAGTCTGATTTTAAAACTCCTCTATATATCACTTTTCAAAAAAAGTAAAGATGAAGAATATGATTCCCCAAAATAGCCAAACAAAAAATAAGTGAATTCGAAATTTCCAAACCAAACCAGATTCAGCAGAATTTAGATGTATATATATATATATGTCAACATTCGTTGTATTTTCCCAATATAGTATTATAGAATACATATTAATCCAATCATTCAAACCAATGGATTCAATTAAATAAAACACAAAAAGGCAATAAGAAATAGGAAAACAAATCAAACAAAAACTCATGACCTTAACACTATCATATGAGAGAATTTGAAATCCAAAAAATTGATTAAAAATAAGAATCCACAAAAAACACCCTTTTTCTAGTCTCTTTATTCCTTTCTTAAAATAGATATATTTGAAAACCCATTATATGTTGACAAAACCCATAGAGTTAGAGATAACATCCCCAATCTTTCATTCATATCAGTAAAAATAGAGGAAATCTAGAAAATTATAATGAACAATAATTATGGACATGTTACCTACATTTCATAGATATAACACCACAATAACCATTGTAATCGCTATCCACAAGTGTTGATATCTACACTATTTCCAATAGGAATACATAGGGTCAAGAGAATAATCATTAAGAGGAATAATTTTTCTAGTGAGAGGCATATCATGTTCAAAATATTTTTTTTGATAACAAAATTTCTAAATCATGGTTTGGATACACATTTTGGAAAGAAATTAACTGACCTAGTTCCTATTACTATCAACATGAGAAGCCATATGGTTTTGTAAAATAGTTTTTCTAACTAAATAAAAACCATGTGAAATTCTCCAACCCCAAAACATAACTAGATAAATGTTAGCTTAGAATGCCACATGGTTTTTTCTAGCTATGAAATAACTATGAGCATGCTTATAAAAGTACTAAATGTCACAAAAGTAACCTTAAATAAATAACTAGTAAAAAATGGTAAAAAAAATAAGTACCTCAATGTGACATCATGATATATTAATTATCGTAATCATATCACATTTTAACTAATCATTTCCAGCTCAATAATACATATCAAAGAAAATATGATCCCAATACTCCCATATCATCTATTCTTACTATCTTATCATATGAGAGATTATTAAATTTCACCATAACTCATAGACCTGTGGAAGAGATTTATTACTCCAAATCATTACCCAATAATCAACATCCTGAACTAGTCACTTGATAACTAATATTCCCAATTCAAAAACAAAGTCTTCCAATTTTTGAACTCGATAGGGTTTAGGACCTTTCTTATGAATCTCAGAAACATTGAGAAAACATGGTTATAGGATAACTGAAATGGAATATATAACTGATAAAATAAAATAACGCATGTATTAAGAAGATTGAGGGAGACAATTGGGATATACTGAAGTTTTAAAATACTGAGGATTGTTATGGGGGACTTTGTGTGGTATTAAGTAATAAATTAAGTGTTTAAGATAAAAAATCATACTTATCTTGGGAATGTGTCAATAAACCATCACATGTTTAGTTAAACATCATCTATATATCAATATAGAACCCCAATCACTATTAGATGAAATTTCTTCAAAATCCTCTCCATATCCATTTCTCAATCCACTTCTTACTACTAGTACCTTCATGAAAATTTTGTTGAAAATTAAAAAATGGTGTATATTTAAAATTATACATGAAACTAATAAAATTTTGTCTACTAAATGGTTTCGTAATTATGTAATTTACCTCCTCACTAATAGTAATCGATGCAATATCATCCGGGATAGATCCAATCATATTTTGAAAAAATTCAACCAACGCTTTCTGCAGAGCATCAACCTTTGGATCTTGCATCTTTATATGATTCCCCTATTAGAGAATTATTTTTTTCCTTAAAAAAACTCCATATGTATCTCTCAAGGTATAGAGTCACTAAAATAAAAAGTAAATACTACTATAATCCAAAATGGACCACCAAAGACCTTAGATAGTAATGGTCCCAAACCTATCTGGCATACTCAACCAAGATTCTCCTTCCCAAGGGATTAACCAACTAGGTCATTCTGGGAGACTGATAATGATCATGTGGGATTTGAATCCAATATTTATTTAATTATTTACCTATAAATAAAATATGAGTCAGATTTTTAGAAATACATATTAACATTGTGGCAATTAATAATAAATTATACTTAATTAAAAAGAATTAATACCCTAACTTATTTGGTAGGCAAATTAACATAACTACCTTCAAATTTTTTATGATAATCTAAACACAAATATATTTAGAAGATATGGTGACCTAAATTATCTGAATAAATTAAAAAAATATAAATAAACAATTTAATATATAAAATAGATAATTTTGTTTTATAAATATTTAAACTAATGAAAATATTACCAACGTCGATCTATTTTAGGAAAAACTTTTGACATAGAAGTGTTAGGGTTGATTTGCTTAGATCAAATTGATACATTTTTTTTGAAACATCATCAAATAAATAACATTAAATTTAATACTAATGTATGAAAAGTCATGTCCTTATCATATGAATTTATATATGTAAAAAGATATTAAAATAATAATATATATTTCAATACCACATGATTCTCATAGCGATGATTATAAAAAATAACATTTCATTTCTCTCTAAGTAACCCTTCAGGTACCTTATCATGCCTCTACTGACCACTCAATGAAGTATCATTGAATTCATTCTACAATATCCATTTAAAATCTTTAAATTTCTAACCGAATATTTTTAATATCAACTTTAGTGTGACAATATTATCAATATTAAAGTGAAAATACATATGTAAAAAGTCATTCATTTTTAAAATATTTAAATTAAATAACATGATGATATTCAATTACACCATAATTTATTAAAATAACCTTTATATGTGAATCAAAAACATTATTTTTCTACATATGAGGAACATGCCTCTAATCTACATAGGTAATCAGAAGGGTAAATGGATCGACCACCATCTGAACTAGAATTTGTCCAAGTAATCTGACATCATCATCAGTGGGGTCCCCATAACAGTCCAATGGGACAAATATCTTCAATCCTTTAAAATTCCAGACATCTAGATTGTTAATATTTCTCTGCATATTAACATTGTTTTTATCTTTTAGGAAAAACAACTAGTACTATAAAAAGTGAAATAAATGTATTCACATTTAAATTTGTACCAATAACTATCATCCTCAAATATGTTTATGAGATGACCTATTACTTAGCTACTTAAGTAGCTCAATATAGATTCACTAGCTCATATGGTGATGGAGGGTGTTCAAGACACTGACATATTGGAGGGTGTGAGAGACTATGAAGGGGTTATTGAGGGTGTATTATATGATGTAGAGAGGGAGACTGATATATCATCATCTGTTAGTGTGGTCGAGGGAACATTGATTGAGAATCAACTGAGATCATAAAAAAATCCTTCTTGGAATTTCTATCATTTAATAAAATATAATTAACTTCAGAACAATTCATCCCCTTCTTTTCCAAGGATAAATAAATTTAATACAAAAAGAAGGGATTTCTAGAATAAAGTTAACCCAACCTATGATATTAAAAATTTCATTAAAACACAGTGATTCCCTCCTTAGGAATTGTAGGAGATTAAAATCATCTCTTAAATTAACATTTTATTATTCAAAAATATCATCAAACACTTCGCTTACATATAGAAATAAATTAAAAACAAGAAACCAAACAAAATATCCTTTGTTCCAAGAGGTTTTCATAAGAAAACTAAAATCCATTAACATGAAATCCATAGATACACTAATTTACATAATTAAATCATTTAGAACATTGAATAAAAATTAGAAATCACAAATGATTCTAAATATAAGAGGTTTTTTCTATGAGAAAACTATCACTTTCTATTATTTTAATTAAGAAAATTTATAATACACCAAAAAAATAAGAAATAATTCTTAGGAATTTTATATAGGGAGAAAGGTAATAACGATGTCGAAAAAAAATATAAATAATGGGGGGCTTACCACTAGAGTAATGTATTGGGGGGGCTCAAGGTTGACTGCAGATTCAGTGGGGACTTGAGCGAAGGCAATGACTTAAGGGAGGGATAGGGGAGGGAGAGGGAATCATATTGGGAGAGATTAAAGGATGGGGTGAAAAGACGGGTCTGTGATCGCAACATTGACAACGACTCAGAAACATCATCCTCAAAGGGCTTGGGAGATACCCGGGCATTGGTGAGGGTGAATGTATTATGGTGCTAGGAATAGACGTTAGGGGGAGGGAGGAAGAGATCGAGGGAGTTAGGGGAGGGTGATATCAGAGGAGTTGGGTTTAGATGAGAAGTTTATTTTTTTTTAATAAAAATTTACTATCTAGTGGTGGTTTTTAAAAACATCCATGAAACCATTTCAATTTCTTTTAGTGGAAGTTTAGTAAATCACCGCTAAAAAATGCCACCAAACAACAGTTCTTTGTAGTGAATTTAACTATTCAAGTAGTCTTATTTAATGAAAATTTATCTATATGATCCAATACATATATTTATTGTTATTTATAGGAAAGATCATTCCATAATGATACAACCTCTGAGTTCATTGCATGTGAAGGATCGGTTATTCACCTCCACAAAAGAGATACATGATTGAATCATGAATGTGAGAGAGTTTTGGTGGAATTAAAAAGTGCTAAGCGACAATCCCTACTCATTAAAGAATATATAATGGGGAAATATAAATATGGATTAGCTTTATATTCATTTTTAATCTCACAACCTTCTTCTATGAAGAAAATTATAGGAATATCGTGTCACTATATTCAAATTCTATATGTTGCCGATGATTGTTAGTATAACTCTTATATAAACTTTGAGAAACATTGAAGTGATTATGAAAGGATATAGACTTCTTTAACATTTACTCATCTAGATTAGGAACTAATAGTTTCTGTTAGGCATATTTATCCCAACATTATTTAATTCTACACTCCCATTTCATAGAGGGATTTATAAGGATCCATCTAAAAGTTTGAGGTAAAGCAATTGTTATAGGAAAATTTAAAAAGAGGAAGGTGTTGATACCAATAACCATTGAAATATAGAGAATATGATCTTATCATAAATTATATAGTTTTAATGGTTCTCTAATAATGGCCATATATCAAAGGATTATAGGTAGTACTAAAAGACAACTCTATATCCAAAGCTTATTAAATAATTCTCTAGAAACTATTGGAAAACCATATAACTCGATTAGATAAAATATAATGGGGTACTCCTATTGTATTACCAATTCCTTAATGTATATCCAATAAAGGTCATAAAGATAGAAATATTGTATGATTGTAATGGAATCTTCGGACATGAAAATGTAATTGGAAATAACCAAATTATCATTACAACCATTAGATGTTTTGGTGTGTCTGATGACAAAATTCATGGTGATGTTTCCCCACTCACATTATGGTATGGGTAATGGTTGTAACATCCTATTATAATTATATTTATCATTCTAAACATGTTGGAATACCAAGAACCTAGTCACATACTCTGTAATATCTCTCCTAATGTTATCACAATATAAATGTTCTTTAAGATCTTTATACATATTAGTAGTTGTATGATGAATAGATAATGATGAGATATGAGTTTCATCTAAAGGTCCTTATTTAATTTTGGTATTAACAGGACACATACTCGATTCCTAATTTATATCAATCCATAAAAATCTGGATTTAACTCAATAACATTTCTCTCCCTATTTTATATATTTAGATCTTCATTTTGTACATATTTTATCTTCACAAGGATATATGGTTGAACACTCATTTTTGGAAGATAATATTTCTTCCCTTCTATAAATATTTCATGGTATGTACATTTAAAATCCAGTAATCTTGGATTTTTTATCTTTATAATATATAAGCTATGATGATCCTTTAGACTCAAAGCTTTATCCACCTTGTTCAATTTCCTAGAGTTGTAATGTATTGATCAGTTGCAATATTTAAACAAAAAAACTGTTTTATTTGGAACATATTCAACTATTTATATCTGAATATATAGTTTAATATTTTTTAATAAATATATATATCACACCTTTCATCATATATATAAACCATCCATATATTTATTTAAAAATTATCACAACTAAATAAAAATTATGAGTTGGGAAATTTTTCTTATGAAACTTCAAATGGTATGAGGTATAATCTATCACCGTATCATTCTAAAATATAACACATCCCATCCCATTCTTAGATATATCACTATAGATCACAAAACCTTATCCACTATAGGGTAGTGTCAGTATAGTTTCACTGAACAAACTTTTATTCATCTCCTTGGAATTGTATTCACATTTATCGGTCCAAAGAAACTTTACTCCCTCCTGTGTTAACCTAGTGAGTGGTTTAGACACATGTGATAAATTATTCCAAAAAGCATTCAAAATATAAACACAATCCAAGTAAACTACAGATATCATTCATATTTGTTTTTCTAGTCCAATGTTCAATGAATTGTATCTTAGAAATATCCAATGATATACCCTCTCTTGTGATCACATATCCCAAGAATAATAATTTCTATAACCAAGATTCACATTTCATGAATTTGGAATATAGTTTCCCCTCCATAAATGTCTTCAACAAAATTATAGAGTGATATTAATACTCTTTATATATCATTGAATATATATGAATATAGTCTATAAGGAATTTAAAAACTAATCATGGTAATCTCTAAATACTATATTCATGAGATCCTTGAAGATATAAGGGTAATTAATATGAAAAAATATAATCACTGTAAGGTAAAAATATCCATAACTCATTCGTAAGATTATTTTAATTATATCATTACTTTTTAACCTTAATTAATATTATCTATACTTAATGTAATTATTTTAAAAGTAATAATTTACTCATTGTTGATCAAACAAGTCATAAATACTGGGTAAATGATACATATTCTTGATCACGATCTTGTTAAGTTGATGATAATAAATGTAGAGTCTCATAGATCTACCTTTATTTTTAAATAAAATAATGGGTTCATCCTAGGATGATGTGCTAGGATGAATGAGTATCTTATCTAGATTATCATTGAGTTCTTCGTTATTTACTATAATTCAAACATGTCTATTCTACAAGAAAAATTTAAAATATGTGTAACACTAGGTTTGATTTTTTTTAGAAACTCCATTTTATGATTCAGAGTAATACAAAGAATCTACTCTAGGAAAACATCAATAGAACCCATAAAATATGCATATATTTGATGTTATGTTCCTTCCCAACCATATAACAGAAAGACCCATAATGAATAGTAATAAAGACCCATAAAATAAAAGAAGCATCCATCATAATTTCACATTAATATTAAATATATAGATAATCATATGTTTATCAATAATATCAAATGTGGGTTTTTATTCTAGAAATATATAAGGGGTATATGTAGAGATATCCACTCAATTATCTAAATCACATTAACTTCCACAAAAGTAAGAAGTATAATATTTTCATAGAGAACATTCATAATATATTTAACATGATACAAAAAACTCCAAAGTGGAGGATAAGCATGACATATCCATTTTTAGCCACTTGAATGATCGATATAGCATAAACCTTTCATTGTTCTTGGATTTATCTCTTATAATAGCGCAATAAGTTGGATAATTCACAGTTTTCCCACACCCAAGACATTAAACTATTTGGTATACCATAGTATGAACTTTATTTACCTCAAATAAACTATTTATTTTCCTTGGAAATTAATTTCTTTATGCCCCTATTTTAAATATATAAAACATCTTCCCATTCCTTTGAGAAATTTCCCTCGCTGCTTCTTCCCGCATTCTCGCCCTGTATGAAGTCAAATATTCTTTCTTACATGGTCATTAATAACTGAAGTCCCACAAAAATATATTTTTATATTATTACGTGTGTTAGGAAACTCATCCAATTAAAGGTTTTTAATCATATTTCGAGATATATTATTAGGAATAATCACAAGGTTTCACATTCCATCTCTCTTTTAATTTGGTTCCTTAAGTAGATGACCATTTCATTGGCTGTCACATTCATTATTCATGTGATTCCTCTTGGTTCCATCGATTAACTAAAAACAAAAATCTCACTATAAGGATGAAACATCAATAATTAGGGTAATAAATTATATGATTATGAAAATCATTCTTATGCCATCTAAAATTATGACAACATATCTTCAATATATGAAATATCATATTCATCTCATATAACTATGTCATATCATAGGTTTTCATATAATCTATCCTCACATTAATCATAATGGTCATAAATAAAATGTGAATTAACCAAATCATATCCCATCAAAGTGTCTATCCAGTTGTAATTTCTTAGGCCCACTCATTATACACTGATATGATTTAGTTAATACCCAGTCCTCCCCATTTTGATTTGTTACCCTTAGGTGCATCTTTTCCACATTTTTATCTTGTTTTTAGTATCCATACACGGATGTATTTTCTAGTAAAACCACATAATATCTCATTAACCAAATCATGATGATTTTATCCTATACTTAGACTTATTGGAAGGGTTTTCAATATAGTTCTCCAATATTAATCTCCAAAATTAAATAATCTCTGTATGATACCAACTAAGGAGACCCAAATATTATATACATACATATTTCATCATTTTAGATGAATATTTAATACATATCATAAATATACACACCCAAGAACCATATTGATTTAGTTTCATTTAAGTCTTGATAAATAATCCTTGTATTTTGTTAAATATATTTAACATATTAGACAAGAGACTTCTTATTCATACATTAAATCAATTATTCATAACTGGGGAAAATAAAACATAAGAAATAGTGATATCAGATATGAGGTAACAATAAACATGGGAGATATCAGTAAATGAAAATTTGTAAGCATAACATGATCATTATAGAATGTGAATTTCATCTTAACATTTGAAAATAATACTCAGTAATTAATAGATCATTATTATGGAATATATAATTGTCATGTCTTAAGATATTAATCAAAGAAGAATAAATGATATGGATCCAAGATCATATGATAATTTTATGAACATGTTATATAGAGTGATATAAAAATTATGTCATAATAATAATAATAGAAATCATATGTCAAGGATACCCACCATGACATTTATCACATTTGAAGCATGGGAATTCCACCCATATACCTGCTTCAGGATTGGGATGACAACCCATGTAAACTCTTTTTAGCTTGTGATAAACACCCAACTAACCGTTTGGGTTCAAAAAACATTAATCATTACCTAATTAATTTTATGGATATAATAGAACCAATTTTTACATAATCATAATTCATCTACCCATATGGTACATGAACATGAAATCATTTATCAATTCATCATAGGTTATCCCATGGAAAAGAAAATAGATTTCATAAATATTTCATAATTATAATCATAAACCATCCAGAGAATGAATACATATGTTATCATTTGATCATATACCCATAGAATTATAAGTAATGTTAAGGGATGTTTTCATAAATAAAAATACATTTAAAAGATTAGACGAACATTTTTGAGGAAAAATCCCTTTTTATTTTGAAATAATTTATTTATAATATAAAAAGGTACATAATACTAGGGAAAAAAGTTTCTCAAAATAAAAATGGAAACTTATAAAGGAATATTCAAGGAATATAATAGTCATGAGGAAGGGAAAATCCACTCGTATAGTAAAAAATATAACAAAATTTCATTCATTCCTTTAGTAAAAAGTATCTCATTTGGAAAAAAACAAGAATTTTTTATTTTAATTTTTTTATATAAAGTCAACTAGGGATAATAATTTATTTAGTATTATTTTAAATAAGAAAAAAATAATTTTAAAACATTTTAAAGAAAATATAGACATTGCAGAAAAAATTTCTTATAGAATTGAAAAAAGTGGGTTTCCTTAAAAACTTTCTTTCGAACTTTTCAGTAATTAGAGAGGGGAAACGTCGGGAAAAAAATTTAATTTTCTGAAATTAATATATGAGAATATGATAAATGAGATTTATGAGAGATATATCATATAATTTCATCATCATAAATTTAAGTATTAACAATCCCAACAAAAAGTGACATTATAACATATAATCATTATGATTTCTGTATCTTTTGAATCATAACCCCAATGAAAGAAATTACATAGAATGAAAAATTCAAGACCAATAATATAAATATATTAATGATATAACATATCAAAGGTTCATTATATACACCACTTGAAGGTAACAAGTGGTGAATATGGCATATGTCTCACAGAAACAAAAGTGGGATGATAAGCCCTTACCAAAATCCTACCTTGATTTATAATAAATTTTAACCTCTTATATAATAAATATAAATTTTTTATACTAGAAAAATATTCATACTTATTATATAATATATGTTTTAGTTATAAAAACTTATCACCCATTCATTGATAATAATTTATTATCATCATTATTTTAGCTATTAACAATTTCATTTTTCTTTAATGTTTTAGTTTGATAGTTATGATCCTTGCATCTTGATCATAGTATGATCATCTTAAAAATAATAATAATTTCATAAATATCATATTTATCTGATATATGAATTTTTATAATCATTTATATGAATTGATAATGGAAAATTAATTACATCACATCATAGAGGTCGTTTTTTGAACGTACACATTAGTGATGTTTTCACTTTTAAATGGATGGAGTGAGACAAAATTAAATAATAATTGACCATTCTAGAACCAAAATAATATAATAAATATAATATATATTCTTTATATCCATCATTATAACCATATATGTGAGGTAGTCATGAAAAATCAATCACATCTCTTCGGGGATGTTATCGCCAACAAGTACGCATGAGCGATACTTTCATTTCACACATCATGAAAATGGAGTGGTAATTGGTTTAGAATATTCATAATAATATTTAAATATATATATGATAATATATTAATTATTTATGTACGTATAAAATATATTTATAGGAAGTATAAGGTAAAATAAACTTTGAAAGATCCGGGTAAGACGATTACCTCTTCCTTTAGAGATGTCCATTAACTTTCACGTTAAGACTTATAAGGTTGTTCTTAGGGTCATAAAATTTGATCAAAAACTAAATTATGTAATATAATAAGGTTTTTGGGTTGGTCCTATCTGAGATACAGTTCTTAAATATTCAAAATAAGGGAAGATAATAGGTTTCTCTTTTATAAGTGAGGGGAGGAAAACATATAATTACTTAAAATATTTCAATAATATAAATTATTTTTCTTCTTAAAGTGGTACCAAATGGTCCAAAATTTTAATTTAATAGAATATTAAGTCAAAATATATTTAACCAAAATTATTTTGAAAATTTTAAGAGGAATATTTTCCCTTATATCTTAGTTTATCCCACACTAAACTCTTTGGACCTTAACTGGTGGGACATATAATTACAATTTCTTCTATTCATTATGACCAAAAATAAAAGTGAAATCAGTGCCAAATTTAGAAATTTTTATTATAAAAATTTATTTTATTTTATGAAATGTAATTTCTATAAGTATTATAAATTAATCTTAAAACAAACACAACAAAAATAGTTTTTTAGAAAAATATATTTAGATGCATAAAACTAAGATTACTTTCATTAAATTCCTAGTAAAAACTATTAGATTAATGTTAAAATATTTTATTTAATAAATATTATATACATTTAATTACTATCATTAATAAATAGTTATTTATTTAATTATTTAAGAAACAAATTCCCCAAGTAAAAATAGTTTTTTTCAAAAAATAACTATTTTTACCTTTAAATGATTTGGACTTTATTATGAACAGTTAGATAACTAACGTAAGAATTATTTATAATAAATTAAAAAAAATTATTAAAATGTGATATTAATAATGATTAATATTTATTTTTATATAAAAATTAATAACACTTAGAAAAATACATTTCTTTAAAAAAATTCCTTTTAAACATGAAATGATTTTAATAAAATTTAATGATTATCTATTAGTAGTTAGAAAATGTATTTGGATAAAGGAATATATATATATATATATATTTAATAATTTTCTAAATACTATTCATACCTGTCAATCCAAAATATAGGTTATAAATTCTATAATATATCATAGTTTATTTAGACTTTGGGTTTCATGTAAAAAAGTTATCAAATACTTTAAATTTATTTCAAAGGAATACCTATAAAAACTCATGGTGTCATAGAAATAATTTTCCATATATTTTAAATATTCTTAAAAAAATTATAGGTAGAAAACAAAATTTTTGACTACAATATTGATTACATAATTAATTCTGCTATTGTCCACACCTGGTAGAACTCCTCCTATACTAACTTTTTTCTCCTCTTCCAGATTATAAACAAGACTCTCAATTTCAATATCCTCCACCACTTAATCTTCCTTTTTGTCTTCCCCCATGCAATCTTATATATTTTCTTGGATTCCATTTATATATTTAGTAGCTTATACATCCTCTTCGATCTTTTTTTCAACATCAACTTTAACTTAACTATTTTACTCATTCAACTTTGCTTCATCATCAACTTTTTTTAAGAAGGAAACCTATAATTGGTTAGTATTGGAGATTGAGAATAGAATTAATGGGTTGTAAAATACTTTTAAGGTCCATCAAGGCTCTATTTTCTTCATTATTCTTCAATTAACATATGATGAATGTGTATTATTTTGATTCTTCTAGTTTAACATTATCCAAAGAAACTACCTAATATTCATCCAAGAAATTGGTTTTCTCTTTGGTTTACTCTTGGATTTTTTCATCATCTTGTGCCATCATATCCACATCTTGAAATACTTTGTTGAATATAAAATAAATTCCATAAAATCATGCCACATCACTACTCATGTACGGTGGTGATACATATTCCTATTTACGTCTTTCGATATTCTTTGTATGTTAATATATTTTATGTTCATGATCCATGATTTGAATATAAAATCTATCATGCTCAATCAAGATGAAATATTTACCAAACATCACAAACAAAAATATATCAATGAGTGCAAGTAAAACAAATAGATAAAAGAAAACCTATAATAATATCAGGAAACAAATAGTGATAGGAAAAATACTTGTCTTACCTTATTGAATTTAAATATATTTAACATATCCCCCAATAGTGATGCAAAAACATGGTCACTCATAGTGTATTATTACATCATATGAGTGAAACCGTTTTTAATTTATATAATAAAACTATCTACTAACTACAAAGAGTATAGTATAACATACGACATCCCATGGAAAACCCATAAGTACAAGTAAAAATATATAATTAAATTGATATGAATACTACTAACAAGAAAGGAAAACTAATTATCCTAATGGAAACCATGGGAGATGAGGTGTATCAGGAATTTTCATTCAGAAGTTCATGAAATAAAAATGTAGAATATATATAATGATATACATGAATATTTTGGAATTAGGTCCCAGTAAATCCATTGGTCTTGTTAGAAACTCTCCACTCTCCTAAGATCACTTTCTCGTAGTTGTGTATTCTAGATTACAAAAGTGGTGGGTAAATAGAAACCATATTTAAACATAGATTAAAAACTAACCCAATGGTCATGTTGGAATCCTCGGTCTAGACCTCATAATATAAAGAACTCTAAGATTCTAGGGAAGTGGTCATGCTCATGTGAGGTAAAGAGATATGAATAACACCTACCACCATATAAAAAATGGCCATGCATAGAGAATCAAGAATGGATAATAATAAAAAAATAATAGTGATAACCCAATATGAAATTATAAAAATAATTCTACTTTTTATTTATCAATCCTCTTATATAAAAAATTTCAACACTTAAATATTACCCCATTCTATTCATGAGATTTTAAAAGAAAAATATAAGAAACCAAAAAATATAAAAAATCTATAGTCACCTCCCTAAAGTAGGTAGCTGAAGAAGTCTCCACATAATTTGATTTATGAATATCCCTATATAGATGAAACCTCCATAATTTTATATACATAAAAATACAAATATATATTTCAGGTATCTCCCATTATATATTCTTTACCTTCCCATCTTATCTATCAAAGGTTAACCTACAGTTGAAATCTTCTATTATCCATAAAATCCATATGTATAAGATATATATAAATAAATATCCAATATCATGTGTGGAGGTAATCTAACTGAACCAATATATCTATTTTGTATATATAGTTGAAAATGAAAATAGTGATCATAGTTAAAAAAATTATTTCATCTTGAACCGATTCTACATGAGCATGTGTAGTTCATTCCACAACAACATCAAATCATGGAACGAAATTTTACATGTATGTTGGAAAACATTGCTTCTTTTTATTTAAAATATATCCATTAACTTCATGGAATAAACTAGAATCCATTAAAATATATTCCTCAATTATATTCATGTTCATCGAATGAATCTCTCAATTACGGTATGAATGGTCATCATGAGCTCATCTTACATTTTTTATCATCTATATTTTCCTCCATTATATGAATGGCACTAGCATGGAGTGAAATCCATTCTCATCAATATTTCATCATCACCATCACCAATAATCGTATATCTCAGTGGGTCACTAATATTCACACATTCAAGAATATAATCTAAATCCTCAGAGTAGCTTCATAGAGGATCTCCTAAGATATAACGATTCTCTCATGGTGGTTCCAACCTCCACAAGTTTGAATTATAGTGATCCCGAGCTCCCCCAAATGAGTAAATAGGTATTCTCTAGTAGTATTTGGAGTTATATTGGTGGCCATGTAACATTAAAGGCCTCAAGGTTTTGGTCTAACATAAGATACACAAGTACCACATGAAATGATAAATTTTTGATAAATAATGAATAATGATTGAAAATTTTTGGTCTGACATAAATTAAAATATTGTAATGGTGCCTCTAAATAAATCAACTAATTGTGGTGATGGTTTAGAGAAGAATCCATATAATAACCTATTTGGACTCTCCATCCTAACATTGAAAGATGTAGGACCTTCCACTAGTTCTTTGATATTGAACTATGTGTCAACCCATGCATGATTCTCCAATGTGGTGATTTCCTATGTATTTAACATGGTCACATGTGTATGTACACCAATTATATATATATAATAAAAAGGTTTCCTTTATCAAATTATATTAAACCTTTTATAAATAAATATTTATTTTTTCTAAAAAAACATTTTAAAACTCTCCTACACAAAATAAATGAATCTATTGTATAAGTGGGATATAATTGGAATTTAACTTCCCAAAATTAATGATATTAATTATAAAAATATAATCCTGAAATACCAACATCAAGTGCAGTAGTGGTTGGATCATGGTTTTCGGTTATAGGCTCATGATGATTTTTGTATGATCATATAGTGATTCAAATCAGAGGTATGTCAGTTCTCACAGATAATGGGTGGTGATGGTTTTTTATAGTCGAGGATCTATGTGACAAATTATTTATTTATTACACATTAATTCATGATTTATTACATAAGAATACACATAATAAAACCTAGAAGACCAATAATTATAGTAAATTTTGATAATTATGACCAATATATGACAAATTAAAATGGGATGGGTACATTGGTATTATTTAAAACTTCCTTAACATACTCATAATTTTCCACCACTCATAAAAATATATGGGATAACCAAGGAAAAAAATAATAAATAGGTGATTTATGAAGACTAGTAATGGAATAAATAAATTATAACATGAAGAAATTATTATATGTTTGAAAACAATCATTTTAATAGGACATAAAAGTGAAGATAATAATAAACATGAACAATTAGGAATGATGTATCATGATAACATAAAGGAAACATGGGAATGTGGTAATAACTTTAAACATGAAAAAATTAAAATAAGTCAAGGTTAACCACTATGAAATCATAAAAAAATGTTATTAGGATAAAAACCCATGTACCATACATGGAATATATTGAGACTAAAACAATACTTAATACATTGGAGTGTTATCTATACACACCCATCATAATCATATAATGTACATCCATAAGCGTACCATATAGATCATATTTCATACGAACATATTTTTATCAAATTTAATCTTATAATTAGGGATTTCAAGTTACATAAATGGAAGTCCCATGTCAATAAATTATAGTTAAAACTAGGTGAATACCCATGAGGGGAAATGGGTTTGGGTATAAACCTCAGAAATATTTGGCATGGAAAATTACAGTGACATTTCAAGAGTGTAATGACATTGCATAAAGATTCATAAAAATATTCAATGAGAATGAAATGGGTTTATAATCACTAGTAATACGAAAAATAAATTATGAGGTATATTTATGACCTTAATCAAATATGAAAATTTGGGAATTAATATTCATAAGAAAAGGAGGGTTCATGAATAAAAACATGGTATGAAAAAATCATAGGATAATTTCGACAGCATAATGGGTGTACATAATGAATCATGGGAGGGATTAATGAGAGTGAATAAATCATCACATGGAAATCATAATGGAATGAAGAGGGATTTGTTAGATCATATCCCATTAATTGTAATTAGAAGACAAAGTGTGTTACAAAAATAAGGTTCTTGAATAAAGAGGAGATAGAGAAGATACCTTACCTTGAGAGGGTGATTCTAAAATCGTGGGAGGAGATTATTAAGAGAATTTTAGAATATTGGGAGGACTCTATAGAGGTTAAGAAAGATTTAGTATTTAAACCATGTTTTTTAGTGAAAAGTAAGTAGTTATTGGGTGGGTTCATATAGGAAAATACAGGGGAGTTATTTATTATTTCCAAACATAGTTTTTGAACTCTATATAAAAAGGTAATCTAAACCACATACCATACCATGGTATTTTATAGAAGTTTCTTAAAAATAGTGTTGGTTTTGTTTTTTATATTGAAAATGGATTAACTCAAAAAAATATTACACTTGGTGATGTGAAAGTTATTCATGTTTTTAAAGAATTTATTTTAAAATCTTAATATATAATATAGGTTTTTGAGGATTCATAAAGGACTTATAAAATTAATAAAATAACATAAAAATAGAATTATTTTAAATTGAAAAATTATATTTGGTCATGGATACTATTTATAACATCTATTACATCACTTTTGGTTCATTATTATGTCATAATACACACTATATATACATATACCATATTTAATTTTTACCTAAAAATCTGACTATCCCAGAAAATTAATAAAAATAAACTTTTGGATAATTTTAATTGGTTGATTCCAATAAAAATATTTATTTTTATCAAAATAATTTTCTAAATATGTGAATTTTTACTTTTAAAATATGAATCGATGTTTATTGGGAAATGCTATTTTTTGAGAATAATAATTTTCAAACCCTTATAGCAATTAAATTTGAATTTATAAAAAGTATATTTTAATTTTAATTTAATAAATAATATTTAGTTGTTTTATTTTATTAATATACCATTTATTTTTGAAATTCAAAAATTCTTTAAAAAGGAATATCCTAATTAAAATTACTTATTAACCAAAAAATACAATTTTTGTTTTATCATATCAAAATCAAAATCATTTACAATATAATGAAAATAAGAAGTAAATATATTCATTATTCTTTAAAATACACATATTCATATCTGTATGGTCTTGATACATATCACTTCGTTACTCTAGAATATTCCATGAGGGTAAGTTGCACAATGGTGATAATTTTATGGGGTGTTTCAGCGTACATAGTTTGCGTCATGATATCGATGAGATTGAACTTCTAAAAAATGGTATTTCACATGCTTTAGTTTTTGGATATCATCTTGGGATTTAACATGGGGAAATACTCATGATGATATCTCCCTCGGAAGATTTGATAAATGGCCTTCATAGGGTACGATCCTACTGGTTCAAGCCATTGCATATTTTGTCTATATCAATTAGATTTATCATTACCCTATATTTTTTCTAATCATATGATAACAATTAAAGAACTATTTTATCAATGTTTATGATTATTAATCACCTTATAAATTTGATAGGATATAATGAAACCCAATAAGTTCGTGTGTTTTATATAACCATAACAGGGTATTTAATTCAATCACAAAAGGGAATTTTATTTTTAAAATTCTGGGTTCTTAAAATTTTCCCCCTTTCTTAAGTTTTGCTATTAAAATTTTCATTTCATAGAAAAAAATAGATGAGGGTAATTCTGTTTCACCTCCTCCAATTCCCACAAAACTTCACTAAAATTTTGGTTTATTAATAAAACATTAACAAGGTGTATTGTCTTTTTTCGTAGAACATTGTCTCTATGATCTAAGATCTTCACCGGAAGATCTTCATATTGAAGATCATTCTATAGTGGTACCACCAATGAATTCATCACATATAGGTTTTTTGGTATTTAATTTCTTAAGAAGAATACATGGAAAACATTATATACTTGAGAAATGTTTGTTTGGAGTTCTAGTCAATAGTCCTCTACCCAAATGAGATCAAGGATATCTAAGGGGTTGATGTATCATAGTCTAAGATTTCACATCTTCCCAAATATTATGACTTTCTTCCATGAAGATATGTAGAGGAATACCTTATTTTCATCCTCAAACTAGAGGTCTTGTTGATTATTTTTTGTATATCTCTTCTTCCAACTCCGAATAGTCCTGATGTGATTTTAAATAGTCTTGGCCTTTTCCACCATTTCTTTAACCATTTTAGGATGAAAAAGTTTGTGTTCATAAAATTTATCCCATCATGCATGTGTTCTAATAATAATCCCATAAAGGGGTTAATATGGAGAAATTTGGATGCTTACATGGAAATTATTATTGTATGAGAACTCGACCAGAGGAAGATACTGATCCCATCATACTTTGATGTCCATTGAGCATTCTCTCAATCTGTCCTCAAGTTTCTGGATTTTCCTATCGCATTGAACATTAATTTTATAATTTTAAGCCATGATTATGTTCAATATAGTTAATAGATAATGTTTTATAATCTTCCAGAACATTGAGGTAAATCTTGAATATCGATCAGATACAATCGATAGTTGTGTTCCATGTATCCTCACCACTTCTCCAATGTATATCCTTACAACATGATCGAGTGATAAGTCCTCTCAAATTTCAATAAAGTGATAAGTGTTTATAATATGATCCAAACCAACCCATATGGAATTATTTCCTCATATTTTCTTTAGAAGACGAGGGAAAAACTTCAGGTTTCTCTATAGCAGTTAGATCTGGTGAAATGTATTATTTCATAGAACTTTCTCAATTATCTAAGGTCTTCACCAGCTTTTGTTCATACAAAAGATTAATATCTAATGTTATGACCTATATATTCAGAACATGTAGGGGGTATGTTATATACTTCCACAAGTGGGATACATGGAACACATTACATACTAATGATATGTGTGGTGGTAGTTTTAGTCGATAAGCTTATGATCCCACGTAATTAAGGATATAAAAGGGACTAATTTATCTTGTACTAAACATTACTTTCTTCCAAAATCTCATAACATTCTTCCATGGAGACATTTGTAGGAATACCATATCTCCAACCAAATATTCTAGGTCTCATCGTCCATTTTCATTATATATCTTTTGTTTACTCTTTGTACCCATGATGTTCTTCTAAATCGACTTCACCTTTTCTTCTATTTCCTCAACCATTTCAAGAACCTTCCATTTGGGTTTATCAACTCCATCCCAACGTGTAGGGTTTATGCACCTCTTCCAATAAAAGGCTTCATAATGAGTGATTTGGATAATTTAGTGGAAACTATTATTTTATGAGAATTCAACCAGAGGAATAAGTTAATCTCATCATCCTTTTAAGTCCATTAAGCATGATCTTGACATGTCATTGGGTGTCTAGATAACCCACTCATATTAGAATCATTTTGAAGGTGATATGTCGTAATGTTTTTCAAGTCATTATTTAGAGAATATTGAAGATTCTTCTAGAACATGGAGTGAAATATTATATCTCATTCAAATAAAATAAATAGTTATATTCAATGTAGCCTGGCCAATTCTCTAATATATATCCTTAAAATTTGATTATATCATAAGTCATATGAAATTTCAAAGTTATTAGACTTTATAAGATGATCCAATGCAATCCATATAGAGTTATTTACTCTTGATGACTTCAGATGATCAGTGGGAAAGTATAAGGTTATGTTTTCCCATTTCCATGTAGGTAAGTGTAATGGTTGCATCATACCCTTGGCTTTTTTTTCCTTTTATCTTTAACTTTATGACATACAAGACTCCTTGATGTATATTTTGTGATCTCCTTCTTCATATCATCCCACCAATGGAGCTCTCAGAGATCTTGAAACATCTTCATGCTCTATAGGTGGATGGGGAAGGTCGAGCTATGAACATCATCCAATAGATCATTATTTAACTCATGATTTTATGGTACACATATTCATGACCCAAATCATGAAACTACTTAATTAATTTTGAACTATGAGGATTTCCCTTTTCGTATAGTTTCCACATTTTTTGAAAATTTCCACATATTCTATTTGAGCATCCTTTTTCTTCTCTATAATGTATGGCTGAGAATACATTTTTGAAACTAATGATGATTTTCCATTCAATTTTATTCCCATTATTTGTCTTTTTCAAGTCTAAGGGGATCTGATCCTTTTCAATTATCATTAATGATATATTTTTTGAATCCTTTGTACTTAAATTTTCTTCAACTTTATTTGATATCATAGGATAGTAGAGGATTAAGAAATCATAGTCCTTAATCTGCTCTTTCTATCTTCGCTACTACATACTCATCACTTTTTGTGTAAATATATACTTTAGGCTCATATAATGTGTATATATTTCATAATTTTATTTAAATAGATAATGACACTATATTTTCAATGTGAATATCACTAAATCAAACTCCAAATCATTATTTGGGTAGTTATATTCATGAACTTTCAATTTTATCAAGGTATATTCTATCACTTTTTCATTATGAATTAGTACACAGCCAAATCCCTTCTTCAAATAATCATTATATACCATGAACGATTCCCACATGTAGGTAGGATAATTATAGGTGCAATTAAAAGCCTCTTTTTAAACTCCATGATTCTATCATCAAACTATTTATTAAAAAAACCTGACTCCCTTATGAGTTAGCATGGTTAAAGGGTTTCAAAATAATGGGAAATATTTCCCAAATTGTTAATACTATGCAGATAATCTGAGGAAACTACAGATTTCAATCACAGTGGTTAGTCTTTTACATCCTTTAATTACATCTATTTTTTAGGGGTCTAGAAATTTCCCTTTATTATTGATAACACACCCTAATATTGAGAGTTTCTTCTTTTAGAAGAAACATTTTATATTCTTTTCATAAATATTATACATTCATATGGTCTTAATTATAGTTCTCAAATGTTCCTCATTTTGTTGTTTTATTTTGGAGTATATTAGAATATAATCTATAAATACTACCCCAAATTTATTGATGAAATATATAAAGAAACTATTCATCATTTCCATGAATATTTTTAGAGAATAAGTGAGGTCAAATGGAATTAATATGAACTCATATTGCCTATACCTTATACAAAAAGTATTTTTGGGGATATCCACCTTCTTCACCCTTACACAATAATAACTTAACTAAAGATCCACCTTAGAGAAATATTATTCTCTATATAGATTATTGAAAAATTCATTAATCCATGTCAGAGGATACTTTGTCTTTGTCATGGTCATGTCGAGCTCATTATAATCAATTTAATGGTGAATCAACTTATCCTTAATCTTGATAAAGAGGACTCATACACCCCCACAAAGAAACAATTTGGCATACGAATCCTTTATCAATATTCTCCCATAGTTCCTTTTTTAGATCCTCAATATCCACAACTTCCATTCAATATATAGTCTTGGATATCATTAAATCCCCATGTATAAGATTCATTGAAAATTCATCCTCTTTTTTTGGAGGAATAACATATACTTATTTGGGAAACAAATTACTGTATCCCTCAGAATGGACATTTCCTGCATTATGGTCTTTTCCTTAGAATCAATCATTGGAGATAGATATGCTTTATCAAAAGGAAATAGTATTCATTATAGATATATTTGTACTAATGAAAATTCATCCACCTCCATAAACATGTACATAATAGGAGAACAATTCATGATATTGAGAGTGATATCCTTCTCACAGATATTTATATTGGTTCTATATATGTGAAGCTAATCTATACCTAGAATTTCAAAAAATTCCACTAAAGAGAGTATCACAATGGTTTTTGGGAAATAAATCCCAAAAATTTTGGAAGGGGAAGACATATATACTTGGTATGTAATAATTTCCCCATTTTCAAATTTTCACAGACTACTCTACTTCCATGAATTGTGGTGGTGTTTGAATATTTCTACAAATATTATTTGATAAGATAGAATCCATAGAACCAGAATCAAAAATTACATTCTATATTATTGAATAAATAAATATAATATCAGTCTCTACTTCATTATCATGATCTAACTCACCTTTTGTGATGACATATTATTTCCCTTACTTCCTTAAAATATATTTGAATTGATTATCTTTGAAACCCCTTGGCATAGGGAAGTGGTTTGTATATTTTCCTTATTCCATATAGTTGAAACATTATAAAATAAGTTTATTATTGATGGGAGCATTCAAATATTCCATTAAATTGGTTGTTTTCTCCCATCAATAATCAGTAGCATCGTATCATTCCTTTCTAAGTCTACAGTATTTCCCCCCTTCATGTAATTTAGGGGGTTCTTCATTCTATAGTTTTGAAAAGTGGGATATTGAATTTTTTGACCACCATTATATTTCTACCTCACACCATCATAATTAAACACCACTTTCCTCTTTTTATCCTCATGATATCCCTTAGATTTTTTGATCTCCATTTCATATTTGAGAGAATATCTATAAATTTCATCATATTTGTCAAAGCAATGAATTGATAGTGATTTTCATAAACTCTGTCTTATCCATCCAAAGATGCAACCATCCTTATATTCAGATGTCATGAAAAATATGGAGGTATATCATGAAGGTATTATTATGTTTTACTCACATTACCCATTGATTTAGAATCTTTTTGCACTAAGGGAAATGAAATCCTTTTACATTTTATGTCAGATAGTGTGAGTAAAATATTTTCCAATATTTTCCAGAATTCCTTCCACCTTATCACTTGGAACTATTTCTCATTATTCATATTCTTGATCAAGGTACAAAACTGATCAGGTTCTCCCTCCATATAATAAAGAGACAATAAAACCTTCTCTTGCTAAAAACATTAAAGGATAGAGAAGATCTTTTCAATGGAGTTGATCAATTAGTTTTTGATTAAGGGATGAAATGGTCCATTTAAATTTAGAGACCTTTGTAAAATAAAGGTCTCAATTAAAACTTGTTCTTTCATAGTGGGATTTTTGAGTTCCTCTTGATTCTGGTTTCTCTTTAGAACATGAGTCAAGTGAGAGATTATTATCCCACATTTTGAAATTCTTTCTCTCATCGGGTTGGGAAAGTCATTTGGGCAGTCATCACATTTCCCTTCTCATTGGTTGTTTACATGATTCCCCATATTTCCAGACATTGGATATAATAAAGTTAAATTTAGGGATTATTAATTTTAAACTATTATAATGAAAAATGAGAATCCAATAGCATTAAAAGTGATAATTTATAAATGACATGTATTTTATTAACTTATGAATTTATAGGCTTTACTCTATCTGATCTGGGATTTATTTCCTAACATATACCCTTATAAGAATTTTTTTCCCTTAATAATGGTTTATAATGATATTTTGAATTCACCAATGCATATACCATGGGATTGTTAAACCATATGTATAGAATGGACTATTGACATTCACTGGGGGATGATCGAGTCCAACTCAATACACCCTTTTTGGGATTATTACCCCCATGCACCTCTATGCAAGATCGAAATACACTTGTAGTATCCAGGAATTTATATATTTTCTTGAAAAATCACTCACTTTATAATTTAATAAAACATTGGTAAATGTTTCTATACTAATTATTATCCTTAATTCTTTTGATGTATTTTTCTAACCCTAATCCCCCAAATTAATAAACTTTCCTCTGATACGAAGTATAGAAACCCTTTTTTATTAAAAATTAATTCATGATTTATTAAAAAAAAATATAATAAAAACTAGAAGATTAATAACTATCATGTATTAGGTTAATTAGGTAGATTATATAATAACTGAAAATAGGTTGGTATATTTTCATTCCTGAAAAATTCTTTAACATACTCATAATTTTCCATCATTCTCAAAACTGCATGGGATAACCTGGGGACATACATTAGATAGGGTTTACACATAAATACCATTAAGGAAGTAAATAAATAATTACACAATGAAATTGATACATGTTAGAAAGTATTCACTTCAATGGGATATAGTAGGGGTGAGAATAATAAACATGAAAACTGAGGAATAATGTGTCATGATAACTAAATGGAACATGGGAATGTGAAAACAACTTTATACATGAAATCATATGCATAAATCAAGGTTAAACACATAGAAATAGTCACATAATGTAATTAGGATAAATTTTAGTGCACCATATATGTCACCTAATGATAATAAAACATTACCTAATTCATTAGAGTGTCATTTGGGTACATCTATCATAATCATATCTTATACATTCATAAGTGATCTGCATAGATCATTTAACAAAATAACACATTTCATAACCTTTTATAGAAATATGATTTAATTTGGGTTACATAAATAGAATTACCAAATTAATTAATTATAGGTTCAACTAGGTGAGTACCCTTGAGTAGAAATGTGTATCGGTATACACCTCACAAATGTTCAACATGGAAAATTGTAGTAACATTTCGGTAGTTTAAAAAGAGTACATGAAAAATCATTAAATTTTTTATTGAGAGAGAAAGGGGTATCTAATCACTAGGATGTTAAAAATGGAGTAATATGGATATTTAATAACATAATAAAACTTCAAATTTTTTGAATTATTAAGCACAATATGAGGATGGTTCTTGAATAAAAACGTGGAATAGAAAAATCATAGGATAATTTTGGTAGAGTTACGATAGTACATAATGAATCATGGGAGGGATTAATGAGAGTTAAAGGAGTAACTCATAAATTAGAAATCATAAAGGAAGAAATAGGGATGTACAAGAGGGTATACCATAAATAGGAATTGGAAGACAAAGTTCAATAAATAAGGTGCTAGAAAAATAAGGATAAACAGAGGATCCCTTACATTGAGATGATGATTTCAAATTCTTGGGAGTAGATTATTGAGATATTGGAAGAATTTTGGGAGGAATATTGATTAGGGATGGAAAATTAATGACATGATCCATATTTTTCTAATGAATATGAAGGGGATATTGGATTGGTTAATATATGAGAAGAGTGGGGATTTGTTTATTATTTACCAAACATTTTTTTGGATTATATAAAATAAATTAATCAAAACCCAAAACCTTCCAATGGTTTTAGCTATGGGTTATACCAAAGGCGAGTGGTTTTATTTATTTTTGAAGTCCAAAGTATGAACTCAACAAAATATTACCCTTAGTGATGTAGAAGTCTTTCATGTTTATAATAAATTGATTCTAAAACATTAAAATATTATATAGGTTTTAAAGGATTCATAAAGGATTTATTAAATTAATCAAATAACCAAAAATCACATTATTTTAATGGGGAAACATAAATTTGGTCATGTATATCATTTATAGGTTATTATTACTTCATAATACACACAATATATTCATTATGTATTTAATTTTTATCCAAAATTTTGAGTATTTCAGAAAATTATGAAATATTTCTTGTTGGATAATTTCAACATTTTGACTCCAAAAATAATAATATTATTTTTAAAAGTAATTTTATAAATATTTTACTTTTCTCTTTTATAAAAAGAGTGGACATTTATTGGGAAATACGGGTTTGTTTGACAATAACAGTTTTCAAACCCATATAAAAATTAAATTTTAGTTCATAAAAATTATATTATCATTTATATTTAATAAATATTATTATATTATGTTAATTTATTAATGTATTTTTTATTATTAAAATTAATTAATTCATCAAAAAGCAATATATTAATTTAAATTTCTTATTACAAAAAAATACAATTTGTGTTTTATCATATAAAAAACAAAATAATTAAAAATATAATATAAATAACAATTAAATATATTCATTATTATATAAAATTAAATTATTTATATTATTAGGGTCTTCATATATATATGTTTATTACACTATAAAATTCCCTGAGGGTATGGTGTGTGATGGTTGATATTTTCATGGGGTGGTTCGACATACATGGTTTAGGTCGTGATCCCGATTAGCATGAAATTATCCAATAAATGGTTTTTCTCATTATTTAGTTATTGGATTTTAAATGGAAAATTCTATAAATTTTATCTCCCTTGGAGGTTATGGAAAACTGGATTCATAGGTTATGATCTTGCTGGTCGAGACCATTGCTTCTTATGCCAATGTGAGTTGGTTTTATCATAACCCTATATTTATACTATTAATATGATCATTGTTCAATGGCTATTTTATCAATGTTCATGATTCTTAAGGGACTATTAAATATGATAGAATATAATAAAAAAAAATTCATGTGTTTTATATAACCTCATTATGTAATTTGATTCAAATAGAAAGAGGATTTTATTTTTAAAAGTATCAATCATTACAATATTCCACCCATTTGAAATTTATCCCTTGAATTTCTCATTTCATACATTATAATAGATATGGTTGATTATATTTCATCAACTCCTCCAGTTCTTACATCGATCCTTCAAACTTTTGGTTTCAACATGTCACTTTGATGAGGTTTATTTTAATATTTTGTAGAACTTCATTTCAATGATATAAGATATTCACCAGATACTCTTCATATCAAAGGTAATTCTCTAATGGTGCAACTCTGGATTCATCACATGTAAGTTGTGTGGTATATATTTCCACATGATGTATACATGTAACACCTTATGTACTTTAGATTGGTTAGGTGGGAGTTATAGTAGATATGCCACTGCTCTGATGCAATCAAGGATCCCAAAGGGGCCAATGTATCTTGGAATAAGATTTTACTTCTTCCCAAATCTCACGACTTTACTCCGTGGAGATATTCGGAGGAATACCTTATCTCAATCCTCAAACTCTAGGTCTCTTTGAAAACTTTCTGCATAACTATTCTATCGGATCTGAGCAGCCTTGATGTGCTATTGAATTATTTTGATCTTTCCACCATTTCCTCAAAAAATTCACGACATAGTATTTTTCATTAATAAACATTATCCCATTAGGATGGTTTTTTTCACCTCTTTGAATAAATTACTTCATAAAGATTCATTTAGATGAGTGGGTGAAAGTTATTATTGTATGAGAACACAAATAGAAGGATATGTTGATCCCATCCTCCTTTTAAGTCCATTGAGCGTGGTCTAAATATGTCCTTGAGTGTCTAGATAGTCCACTAAAATTAGATTTTAGTTTAATAGTGATAATACGTGAGGAATTTTAACTCAGTATTTAGAGCATGTTGGAGCCTCTTCTAGAACTTATAGGTAAATCTTGGATCTTGATCATATACAATCGATAGTGGTGTTCCATAAAACCTCACTACTTCTCTAATGTATATCCTTTCATATTTATTGACTGAGAAGACCTCTCAAATTTGAATAAAGTGGGAGGTATTTCTAAGACAATCTACCAAAACCCATATGGCATTATTTACTATTTATTTATTCAAAAACTTAGTGAAAAATTACCTGGATACGTTTTCCCATTTCCATGTAGGTGTGGGTGATGGTTACATATTCCCCATTAATATTTTTATTTCATCCATCACTTTATGACATAAAAGACACCATGATATATAATATGTGATCTGTTTATTAATATTTTCTCACTAATAGTGATATCAGAGATCATGATACATCATCATGCTCTATGGATAGATTGATTAGGTTGATCTATGTGAAACATCCAAAAGATTATTCTTTACCTAAATATTTTATGGTACACATAGTCACGACCCAAATATTAAAACTCATTCTTCATTAATTTTTAACTCTAGGGATTTACCTTCTCTAATAGATTCCACCTTCTTTTAAATTTCCACACCATCTACATGATCATCCTTTATCATATCCAAAAGGTATTTTTAATAAATCATTTGTTAAAGGATTATTGATTTTCATTGATCTATTATTCCCATGTCCATCATTTTCATGTATAGTAAGATCCTATACTTCTCAATTATCCTAAATGATAAAATTTCTAGATCTTTTCTACTTAGAGTATCTTTGAGATTATTTTATTTCTAGGATGGTAGTGGATTGAGAATTAATAGTCTTTAATTTTCTCTAACCATCTTTTTTTCCACATATTCTTCTTTACCTATGTTAATATATACTTTAGGCTATTATGATCCTTATATATTTTAAATTTTCTCCCAAAGAGATAATAAACCTATATTTTTAAATAGAATATCACTAAATCCAACTCTAGCTCGTTTGTTGGT
This sequence comes from Viscum album, assembly GCA_963277665.1. Lineage (NCBI taxonomy): Eukaryota > Viridiplantae > Streptophyta > Magnoliopsida > Santalales > Viscaceae > Viscum > Viscum album. The sequence continues at coordinate 722,620,263 of OY728130.1, read as the reverse complement.
TATTTCTATTTAAGAACCATTAATTACCTTGATCCATAGGCTATCAATTTCTCATTTTTCAGTACACAACCCAATCCCTGCTTTAAATTATTGTTGTATATCATGAAAGGTTCCTCCCTTGTGGGTATAATAAGTATTGGTGTAGTGATAAAAATATTTTTCAAATAAATGAATCTATATCCACATTTATTATAAAAAAATGACTTACATCCAAGATATATTTGTTAGAAAGTTTGATAATCCTGATAAATGTCTCCAAAATATTCAATAATACCCCGTTAATATAAGGAAAATACACATTTCCATTATAGTGGATGGTGTTTGACATCCTTCAATTGCATATGTTTTAAAAGGGTCAACATATATCCCTTTGTTGGTGATAACATTCCATGAGAATAATATTTCCTTAAACTAGAACTCAAATTTTCTATAATTTTCATAATTATTCTACTTTCATAAGTTCTTTTGAATTGGGATTAAATACTCCTCATGATACTCCTTTATTTTGGAGTATATTAGAATATCATTTATAAGAAATACCACATGTTTTTCTACGTAATCTATAAAGTCTCTATTCATTATGTTCATTGAGATTTCTAGAGAATAAGGGAGTCTGAATGGCATTACTATGAACACGTAGTTCCCAAACCTTTTATGAAATTTTGTCTTGGGTAAGTCCTCCTTCTTCAGTCCCATCTTGATAATAATAGGACTGAAGATCCACTATGAAAAGGTATTGTGATTCATATTGAATATTGAAAACAGAATGAATCTATAGAAGAAGATACTTATTATTATTCATGATCTTTTTAAAACCATGATAATCAATGCAAAGACACATCAAAATATTCTGACTCTTGATGAAGTGGATTGGTGCACCCAATGGTGAATCACTTGGGTATATTAACCCATTATCTGAATTCTTGAATATTTTATTCTTCCACTCCTGAAGATTCACAAAATTCATTATACATGGAGTCTTGGATATTGGTAAACCTCAAGTATAAGCTAGATTGAATATTATACCTATCATATAGGAGGGAGACCAAAAAATTCTTTTGGAAATGCATCGTCATATTCCCTCAAATGGGAATTCCCCCAATGGTTCTTTTTTCCTTGTACCCATCATTTGATCTAGATACTCTTACTCTTAGGGAAATAATGCCCTTTCTTGATATATTAGTAAGAAATAATATTCCTCCACCTCTATACACATATATAGAATCAGAGGATGATTCATGATAGGGAGAGTGATTTCCATCTCAAAAAAAATTATGTTGTCTCTATATAAGGAAATCTAATCCATAATTAAGGGATTGGATGATCTATTGAAATTCATTAGCCTTTTTCACACAAAGGTATCAGTTACAGACTTTTGATTCTTAGGGGAATTTGTTCTTTCCTCCTAACTCAAGTTTCTATTGAGAACCTAGGTCAACTAAGAGTGTATTATAAAAAAATATCATGTCTATAGTTCCCATCAAGTTGGAAAAATCATTTGGAATGTCATCAAATTTCCATTCACATTGGTTGTTTACTGAGTTCCTCCAATTTGTCGCTATTCCCTAAAATAAAGGTAAAAGTCGGGATTAGTACTTTTAGGCAATTAAAAATAAAAAATGGAATCAAATAACATTGAATTTATGATTTAAAAATGACATTTTTTCATTAACTTATGAATTTTGAGGCTGCAATATAAGTTATACATGATCTATTTCTTACCATATACACTAATGGAAATTTTTGTTAAATTAAAAATGGTTTTTAATGTACTTCTGAATTTACCAAAGCATATCCTCTTGGATTTTCCAACTAGGTGTGTTTTAGGGATCATTATCTTGCACCACATGAAGAATGAGTCTATATTAATGATCCCTTTTGGATATTATTACCACTAGGTACCATTGTGATGAAGCCACATCCAATTATAGTATCTGGGAATGGATTTGTTTTCCTAGAAACCACTTAATTTATACTTTACCCCAAAATATTTATGTCTTACTATACTTTTTAATATCCAAAATTATATCGCTATAGTTTTGTAATCATAATTCCATAAATAATTAGACCTTTCTTTGATACCCACTATGATAATACTTGTATTTATTACACATTTAATCGTGATTTATTACACAAAAATAAACACAATAAAACCTAAAATATCAAGTTGTATAGTGTATTTGGGTGATTAGGTATATTACATAACAACTTATATAGGGTGTAGGGTACATAATTTTTTTGATAACTTCCATAACATACTCAAAATTTTCCATTTTTCATAAAACTATATGGGATAACCTAAGGATATATATAAGAAATTGATAAGTTATAAATCCTAGTAGGGGAATAGATGAATACTAACATCAACAAAGTATTACAAGTTACAGAATATGAATTTCAATGGGACATATAAGGGACGAGAATCATAAACATGTACAATTAGTCATGATATAACATAATAACATAAAGACAACATTTGAATGTAGAAACCACATGAAACATGCCATCAAAAGAAAAACTCAAAGTTCAACACCAAGAAATAAAAAAATGTTCATAGGATAACATCCCTACACCATACATGGAGTCTGATGAGACTAAAACATCATCCAATGCATTGGATTGTAATCTAGATGCACCCACCATAATCATTTCATTTACATGAATAAGTGTTCCACATAGATCATATAACATTAGAAAAATATTACTCGAAATTAATCAAAATATTAAGGATTTTGGGTTACATACTTGTAATTACCTAATCAATTATGTATAGATAAAACTTGGTGAATACCCTTGATTGGAAATGGGTATGGGTATACACCTCACAAATGTTTGGCATGGAAAATCACAGTGACATTTCGATAGTGTGATAGAAGTACATGAAGATTTATAAAATGGTTCAATGAGAGATAATGGGGTCTATAATATCTATGAAGTTGATAAGAAACAATTATTTATTTGTAAGAACATAATCCGACATTAAAATTTGGTAATCAATAGGATTAAGATAAGGAGTTTTCTTTAAAAAAACTTTTCTAGGAAAATCAAGGATAATTTTAGCGATACAAAAGGGGGACATATGAGTCATGGGAGGGATTAGTGAGAGTGAGGGGTAAATCATCACTTGTAAATCCTAAAATAATTAAGTGTAATGTGGAATATCATAAAACATAAATAGGAATTTTAAGACAAATCAAATTACATAAATAAGGTTCTTGAATAAAGAGGATAAAGAGTGGATTTCTTACCTTGAGAGGGTGATTCAAAAATATTTGGAGGAGACTATTGAGAGATTTTGGGAACCATAGGAGGACTATAGAGAGGTAGCAGTAGTGTAATAACATGATACACGGTTTTTTAGTGAACTGTATGAGGATATTAGTTGGGTTTATATAGTAAAAGAGATGGGTAGTTCTTTATTGTTTTCCCCAAAATTAGTTTTTGGACTCTATATAAAAATGTAATCAAAACCAAAAAAATTCCCATGGTTTATAAAAAAATTTATTTATTTATTTTATATGTCCACATTTTTAACTCAATAAAATATTACCCTTGGGGATGTGGAAGTGAGTCATGTTTATAAAGAATTTATTACAAAACAATTAAATATAATATAGGTTCTAAGGTATTCATAAAGTATTTATAAAATTAAAAAAATAACCATAAAATTACATTATTCTAAAGTCTAAACATATATTTTTTTGGATACAATTTAGAAAATTTATTATAACACTTTTGGGTCATTATGATGTCAAAATACAGACCATATATTTATACCATATTTAATTTTTTTCTTGAAAATTCCACTATCTTAGAAAATTATAAAAAATTCATTGTTTCATAATTATGTTATGAACATTCAAAAAAATTATTTATATGATAAAAATAATTTCCTAAATAAGATAATTATCAGTTTTAAAAAAATTATTTACATTTATTGACAAAAGTTTGTTTATTCAACAATAACAGTAATTGAACCCTTATTAAATTTAAATTTTTCTTCATAAAAATTATATTATCATTTATATTTGATAAATATTATCTAATTTTATTATTTTATTAATATATAATTTATTTTTAAAATTCATGAATTCATAAAAAATGATTATCTTAATTGAAATTTCATGTTACATAAAAAAAATAAAATTTGTGTTTTATTGTATCAAAATCAAAATCAAAATCATTTACAATGTAATGACTATAATAAGTAAATATAATAATTATTATATAAAATATATATATTCATATTTTTAGGTTCTTGATACCTAGACCATTATTACACTATTAAATTCCCTGAGGTTCAGGTGCATGATGATGTGATTTGCATTTTCTTGTTCAATGTACATGGTTTGGGATGCGATCTTGATGATCTTGAAGTTCTCCCCTAAACAGTTTAGATAATTATTTAGTTTATAGATATTTTCTTTGGATTGGTTATGGAAAAATCCCAATGATGATATCCCCTTAATATGCTTTAATAAATAAGATTTATAGGGTTCAATCTTTCTAGTTGATTCATTGCTTCTTTGTTTGTGATAATTGGATTTATCATCACCTAATATTTATACTATTCACATGATCAATATTCAAAAGATATTTTACCTTCAGTTATGATTATTAATGGTATTTTTTTATTTTTTTTGGAAATAAACTACATTACATCGATCTTAGAAGAAAAGGTTATGAGGAGGTGAGGGTTCCATGTCGGGGGAGCTGTGTTTTGGGTTCCATCTTCGTGATGGCGGAAACCATTGTGTCGGTCCCTTCCCCACTGGCAGGGGATGGACCTTCAATATCAAATAAGGGAACGTATTCTATTTTCTTGCCTTTCTCAAACCCTAAATTTCTCCATCTGTTTCCTCAAGATTCACTATGCCCAAAAGTTCTTGATTTGTTAAACGGGAGACATAATATATCATTATCGATCACAAAGTTCAACAAAACCTCAGTGCTTCTGAATCTTACACTGATTTCTCAGTTCAAGTAATGAATACCGTCATTTGATTCTTTTGACATGTATGTCTTCAGTTCATGGTATTTACAAGAAAGGGCGATAGTGGGTTTGATCTACAGCAGGCATATCATGATACGTTTTTTCACGAAGGATAATTTAATCAGAACCTGGTCTAGTGCTCCCTGTACCTTTAATGGATATCCATTTACCTCTTTCTATAGACATAAAATTTCCATATGAAGTGTGATTCCCCCACATTGGTAGTTTGGGTAAGCTTAATTAATATCCCACTACCATTTTAAAATCCCTTGTTTATTAGATTGATTGGGAATGTAGTTAGTTGATATCTGTATTCAGATATCCCTACTGAAGCGCCTTGCCACCCTGTTAATCTATGGGTCTGTGTTGAATTAGATGTATCCAAAGTTGATTTTGATTATGTTTGGATAACATTTGAAGAATAATTTTATTTAAAGCATGTGTTGTTCTATGAATCTTGGTTCGATTTATGTTCTGTCTGTAAGAGGTTGGGAATTTCAATGAAATCAGGTCGATGGGGACCTAAGAATCAGATGGGTGTGGGTAGTGGTAAATAACCAAAAACTCTTTCCATGGAAGGCTTGCCTGGAAAGAAGCCGGTTGGTGTGGAATCTATGGTTAAATCTGTTGTGTATGTGAGATGTGGACCTCAGCCAGTGAATCATTTGGTGACTGATGTCTTCAAATTCTTAAGGGAGGATCTGGGTTGACCACAGCATTCTCCACCTACAGAGGGTGAGGCTATGGAGGAGGTGAAACCCAGTAGTGATCTCAAAGTGGTGGATTATCAAATGGTTAAAGAAGAAGACAGAGGTCTCATAGGACAGCTTCATACGCCGAGGATATGCATGTAGGGTTTGGAAATAATGTCAATGGTTTGGAACCTAAGGAAACATGAGAGGTTTACTATCTTTGTGGTAAGGTGTTTCAATGGTATTTAGAGAATTTTCCAAGTAGCGAGATGGCTGCAATTTTGTTGGACAATAGATTTTAATGGATGTCACATGTTAATCCAGAACATGAGGTTGAAGCTAATCCAGCTTGGCCCTCACTGAAGAAGAGGTTATCCAGGTCAGAATATAGTGATGGGTAATCTGGGCTATTATCAGGTGATATTAGAGTAGAATTCCATGTTGATCTGGTAAGCCCGAGGTGAATTAATAGCCGGAGGGGCACTCAGAAAGAGATAAAAGACTATTGTTATTTACCACCACCAATGGATACTACATATGAGAAGAATTCCAAATCCAAGATGATGTTCAGAAATCCCCTTTCCCCTTCCAAGACTGACACTGGCCAACCACGAGAGTCCGATACAGTGACTGATCCTTCTTTGTTGCTGCTTATGCACTCTGGAGAAGAAATGGTGGAAACATTTCTAATAATTAATGAAACCTATGAAGAAGCTAATTGGATGATGGGAATACCTTTAAGGGTGGTTACAAATGAGGAGTAGAGTAAATGGATTGACAAACAGGATCTGATATCGATTAGGGGATTTAATGATGGGAAGATCAACCAAGAATAGTATATTCAGGCTTGGGACAAACTGGCAGATCATTTCGAAGATCTTCTGAAGGATGATCCCGATACTCAGGTTAGCACTATCTCTTGGAATCTATGCAGGGAGATCATATCTAAGCATATTAAGTTGTTCATTAATGGTTCATATATTTATTTTAGTGTTTGAACTTTGGTTACTCACCTTTTCCATAAATGTGTTTCTTTAATAAAAAAAGTTAATTTTCAGCCAGTCAAATGCTTGTATTTTCTATAACCATATGAGTAATTTAATTCAAACCTAAAAGGGAATTTTATTTATAAAATTATGGGTTTTAAAAATCCCACTAAGAAATTACATGTAGATTTGGGTTAAGAATTTTGTGTGGATATTTTGATGGTTCAACAATTTCTTATGGTGTTAATTCATCATTATCAAGTGGTGTAGTGATCTTTCATTGGAAAAGGCTAAGAATTTTTTATAAGAATCTGCAATGGGATGACCTATTGGTTATTTGGTTTGTAAATTCATGTGTTGAGGTGGAAAAAAATTAGGAGAGAAATTTTAGACAAGGTTGTTGTGGTTTCAGGATTGAAAAAAACATTTTAAGGAAAAAATGGTGTGTTCAAGTTTAGTGGTTGGAGTTTCACTATAAAATCATTTGGGGATTTTAAAGATGGAACATGGCCAATTGATGATGAATTGAAAACCATGGTAAGTCTAGGTCAAAGTATAGAGGATTATTGTTGATTTTAAAGGAGTATAAGTGTCATAATAGGGAGTTTGTAATGGGCCACATCATTATAGGTTGATAAATTCATTAGAAATTTAAATTTTTGGCTTGAAGTAAAGTTAATTCTTTGAATTGTGACTTATATCATAATTTTATACATTGAAACATCTCAAGAAGAAGTTTTTGGAAGGAGATTAAGGCTTGGAAGAATTTTTAGGTGACCAGGTGGGTGTTGTAGTGGGGTTTGAGTTTCACCAACCCTTTACTAGTTTAATGTAGTAGGACCAGGTCACAATGCAGCCCATATGTCACACAATGATAGGACAAAAATGAGGTTTTTCATGGTGAATGATCACAAGACTACACCTTTAGGGAAGAAGCATAGAGATTCAGACCATGAAATATAAGGGAGCCAAACCAAAAATGTTTTGGCCTCGACTGGTGGTTTGGCCTAGGGTTTGTTGCACCTTCACCCTGATGGGTCATATAGTGATGATGTATGGGTGAGGGATAGAACCTCAACCTAGGCTGTCATGGGCACATCTTAGGGAGGATCATGATGTGATTATGTTAGTCTAGTGTGAAACCATGGATCAAAGGGTAATTAGTGGAGACCTCCATCATCATGTTGCGACCTAGGAGTGGGTGTCTTTTGGAAATTGTTGAGGGATCATTTTAGAATCCCCCTTGGTCTCCCTCAAATATTGTACAATCAAATGGGAGTATAGATCCATGTTTTATATCTTTTTATCTTATATTTTTTCCTTTGATCAAGGGTTTTTATAGTGGTTTTAAGAGAAATCAACATTAGATCTCTTCCCCTCTTACCCATGTTAACTGTCTTGATTTATATTTGATTTTGGCCCAATCATATAATGTTTTAGAGAGATAATTTCACTGAATCCTCATCAGATCATCCCTCTTGATGAGGATTTATTATGTGGCATGTTGAGGTGGTATTGAGATAATGTATTCAAATTACCACTGAATTTTTTACTCGAGGTACATTTCCTTGAGTATTTATTTAGTGTTTTTATGATTCTTATGTTAAATTGGTTGTCGATTTAGATATATAAATTTGGGTTTTTTTGTATTATGTCTATGTCTATGTGGGGAGTGGACTACACCTTATTTCTTGTACATTCCACACAATGAGGTCTCCTGGTGAGTGTATCATTCCAATTTTATTTGTATTTATGTATTTTTTTAAAAAATAATTTTATATATTGTTTTATAATTAAAAAAACTGAAATATATTTTATCATAATGAATATTTTAAATTATTAAATTATTTTATTTAAGGAAAACTAAATTTTGAAGGAGTAAATTTAAAATATTCAAGTTATAAGAATAATACTTTAAATATATTTTTATTATTTTTTCAAATAAAAACGTGGATATATTTTTATTAAACATAAAGTCAAATTTCATTTGTTAGAATTAAAAAATTTATTCTTAACCAAAATTTATCTTGTTTTGAAATAAAATGGATTATTATTGACATATGTGTAATATGCTATTTAATAGATCATAAATTATTTAATTATACTAAGTTAATAAATTAAATTTTAGTGTAATGTTGAATATATAAAATATATTAATAATGATTTAATGGAATATATTAATATAAATTATTAGTGAATAATAAATTAGTGAAATTCAATAATTATAATATTTTATATAATTTGAATTATATTTCAAAAGATTAAATTAAAAAACATTGATTGTTAAAATTATACTATGTATAAGAAGATTAATTTGTTTGAGGGTAAGGCAGTGGTTTGTGGCTGTATAAAGGCAATTTGATACTCAAATAAGGTTAGGATGATTCTTTCATAAATTCTATATGGTTATCACATAATGAAATCACTATAGAGTTGAAGGTTTCATATGGGTATGTACTCAACTCAGTATTCATGTAAAGGTCATTATATTGTTATATAAGGGCCTATATGGGTTTCTTGGTTCATGTAAGTGTGATTTTGGATTTTGATCAGAGCTAGTGTAGTGGAATTGATTGTGAAGCAAGGGTAAATATCTATAGAATAAGGGTAAATAATGGAATCATAAGGGTACATATCTACGACATAAGGGACAACCCTTCCTGGATCAGGGGTAACCCTATCCCACGTAAGGGTAAACTTCATCTTTTGTAATGGTACAACCACTGAATCAAATCCCATGTAAGGGAACCCAAACTCATATAAAGGTAATTAGGGCCTCATATATGGGTAGAAAAATAGATTTAGAGATCACATTCGGGGTAAAACCAACACTATTTATGGGTATGTTGTGTTGGAATAAGGGTTTAAACATGATTGAAGTCTCCAAATAAAGGTAATATCCATCTCAAATAATGGTAAGAGTACACTCTCAGATTTAAAACTACAAACCACCATCCAATTCCATGCGTGAAACCATCAGATAAAATCATATGATATATGAATATTTAATATATTATATCAGTTTACATGATAAAAAAGAATATACAGATTAATGAAATGTTACATAGATATAAAAATAATAATTTATAAATAATTATCTCTCTGCATGACCAGGTAATAGTTTCTAGATTTCCCTATAATACAAAAATAACATGGCCACCATGAATGTTCTCTATTTTGAGGTTAATGAATATTTTATTAGAAAATTATAAGATCAACGAGGTAAAATATTATCTCAATCGTGGGAGTTTTATACATGGAATATTATTTAACAAATAGGATATAAGTTTTTCATCGTGAATCTTAGGGCCTCATTAAAATAATATGTCTATGGAAGCTATATTTTATTAGACAATTATTATAAGAGAGATATAATTATATCTATCTCACTTAAAATTTTTATATATAAGGTGAACCACGTGGTTTACGTGGTAATTATATATCTTGGTGAGTCTAGGGTGTATTCCTTGGTTTTATGAATATATTCCATAGTTGTGATTATTGTAAGCATAGTGAAGAGATAAATGGTGATCAAAATGAAGAATTAGTTGAGAAGAGTCGCCAAGGAATAGAATTGCATAAAAAAATTATGGTTATTCGGGTAATGGAAAATGTTTTTATTAAATTTATATTTTTCTAGAACCTTCTTTATAGTGGAATTTTTTTAAGGATTTTATTTTATTTTATTATTCAAAAAAATATTGTAAGCAATATTTACTTATTTAAATTCCTATTTTGTGTTTTAAAAATGTTTATTTATAAGGGTATTTGGAATTTTTATTCTAAAGTTAGTTTTAAAGTATTAAAATTAATAGTTTATGTATTAAATTCTTCTTAATTTCATGGATTTCAGTCTTGATTATACGTTTTGTTTTTACCATGAACTGTATTTATCATTTAAATTAAATAAATATTTTGAAAAACAGTTTATTATGTTTAGTTTCCAAGAATTATTTATATGTGTTTCCCATGTATTTTTAGATTACTTAAAATATTTATTAATGTATAGATTTTCTTTTAAGTAATTTTTTTAATTTGTTTATATATGTAATTGTTTTCCTCTATTAAAAAAATACATAGTTGTGGAGATTTATGAAATCTATTTTAATGGATTTATAATTAAAATAAATTGATGTAAAAAAAGGCTTTATTTTAAAACTAACACTTGGGTATTGATTATAATGATGAAGAATGGAGAGTGAATCCAGGTCCTCTGGGTGAATTTTTCCAAAATTTATTTTTATATCTTTAATATTCTTAGTTACCATAATTTTTTAATGTTTTACAAGTATTATTTAATTCCATAAATATATTTTATTTTCAAAAGAAAATATTTTGAAATTATAAAGGATTTATATTTTTTATGTTAAAGTATATTATGTTTAGAAATAAAATAGGTTTTAAAAATAATATGACTTTTTAATGAATGTTTGGTAAATAATCTCTTAATATAGTTTTTTTGTTATTAAAAAATTTAATTTTGGTTTAGGGGAAATTATGTGTTATATCAAATTTTTTATTTGGATAAAAATATTTTATATAAATGGAAATGTTTTTCATATGATTTTTATGGAATTTTTAAGAGTGATTACTTCACCTTTTTTAAACCCCATATTAAGCAATTTGTTTCTCATACTATGTTTTAAAAATTATTTTCATCGGTATTGGTGATGTATTAAAAGATCTTTGGTCATATCCTCAATTAAGGGGTTTAACGCTAGTAAATTTAAGAAAAAATTAAAAGTATTGTTTAAAAATAACTATTTTCAAATTATTTTTAAATGAGTTTTAATAAATATTTCCTGAATTTCTAAATATATATGGCTAAAATATCATGGGTAAAGTGTTGAATCGTTTTTAATGGTATTAAATTGTGAATTGTAAAAAATTGGGTCCTTTCTTTTGTATAAAAACCAAATGAAACAAAAATATTTATGATGTTTTCTGCACTGGATCTGGGAGCATGTGTCTGGGATATTATAGTGATATTTTCATTGGATATTACAACTTTTGAATTTAATTTTAAATGCCTATTTTATTAATTTTTATGTTTTTATTAAAGAAATGGGATACCATACACTCGAAGGAGGTTGGTACAAGTTTGGGATAGAATTATAGATCTCCGATTGATTTAAGTGTCCTTGAATTTATTGATTCTCATGATCATTTGGTATTTTATGCTCTTGTTATTTCATTATTATATTTTTTTCATGTTATATGGAATTTTTGGTACCACCCATAAATGGGTATATTTTCATGTTTTCCTAATATTAAATATCTACCATATAGCTTTCTAAACATTTTGATGGTGGTTCCTTTTTCAAATGAGTGTAGGTCTACCAATTTATGGATTATTTGGTGGTATTGGTTGGATTACAAAGATAAATGAGGGTAATTTTAAAAATTGTGATTTTAAAATGTTATTTGTTTGAATGAAAATTTTAATGAAAATTATGGATTTTAGAAATGGGTTTTGAAACGGAATTTCAAAACAATTGGGGGTTTTATAATAACTTTTGGTAGGAGTTTTGTGAAGGGGGTAGAAGATAACCTTATGGGTGTGATGAGAGTTTTCAGGGCCTAATCATATGGCATGTGGGGTTGATCCTGAAGGGTTATATGGATGATGTGATGTGTGGGGATAGTTCTCAAGTAACTAGCACCTCAAAAATGATTTGAAGTGATTTTGGGATATGATGCACATGGAGACTATTGTTATTGGTATAGAATGATGGTTGAGACCCTCATCGTGATAGTGAGGGGATGGAGTTACTGACTCTACTTGAGTGAGTGTATGGGAAGGATATCCATGCATGATATGGGATCCTATTTGTGTATGAAGTCTGGGCCAACATCAAGTGATGAGGTATAGGTTTAGACCTGGTATGGACATAACCTTTGTAAGAGGATATTAGAAGGGACACACCTCCCATATGTGATAGGATATTTATCCACTTATGTACATAGAAAGATTCTATAATGACATGATAGTGGTTGAGGTTGGTATGGTGTGACTGAGGTTCGGACCAAGGCAACCCTGAGAGAGACGGAAGTGTACAAGACATGGTTTGGATTCATACCCTTCATCTTTAGGTATTAGGAAATATTTGGTATAAAATAACTCCCCATACCTTTGGGTATCAGTTTGGGTATATGGATCATGGTGAATTTTTTCCTTCTAGTATGGATACAAAGAAGATAGAGTGAGGTTTCCTGGTGGAATTTTTACCACATGATGAAAAAACATGTATTCTTTTATATTCATTTTTGACTTATGTTTCCAAGTGGGTGGGTTTCATGATCCAGAAATTATCTTATTAAATATATATTTCATTCACATACACGTTATCACAACTGCACTCAGTATTTATGATTCATTGAGGATTCCTATATGGTCCTTGGGCTCACCCCAACTCTCATATATAGCATGATATTAAATGTATGTGGGTATAACTTCATGTTTTCCTTTATGAAACAGGTATATATTTTATCAAGAAACATGGTTCAGTCCACTATATTTGGATGTTGTGGGTTTAAAAGGTTGTATAATGTGAGTGGGGATGGAAGATATTTTATTTTTATTTATTGTTATACATGTACCGACCAATGTGACATTTATTTATATGATGTTTTTTATATGATTATCTATAGTTACTTATATTCATCTACTTTTTGATATATCATATACACTATTTTCTAGTTTTTATTCAATACTACATGGGCCCTATTTGATCCTTGTTTTATTTTCATAGGTTTTATGGAAATATTTTATAAGATCACATCATGTTGCATTTTGAATAGATTCCGACATGACCCTAAATATCGATTTTAGCATGTATAGTCTCCCATTAATTATTTCAGGACCTTTACACTAGTAAATAGAATTTATCAAATGGGGAGACATGGCTGATGTTATGTAGAATTCTCCTCTTGGGTGTTATTTGGGTGATTTAGGTCAGGGATTTACAATGTTGAACAACATATCGCTGGCCTATAAGAAGAATAAATGAGTGATGTATAAACAATTCAATATAAAAATTGATCGATTAATCATACTAAAATAAATACATAGTTTAGATATATATTTCTGCATTTCAAGGGATTTTAATTCCACAAAACTATCCATCTCCCATGGTTCATGTTAAATTGGGCACTTATCATGAAAACTTCTCTTACCAAGGCCAATTAAATACTATACTAGCCAAAAAGAGAGTTTCCAATCATCATGGAACTCTCAAGAATGAAAATTGAGGTTTGATAAATAAATTTTCTAGTAAATACACCCTTTATTGGTTTGATTCTCTATGAAAATTCCCACATCCCCATGGAAACAAGGCCATAAAAGACTATTTTTTGGATGTGTGAGGCATTTAGGGCCTATTTTGATCTTGAGGGTATAGACACAATACTAAATAAACATAGAAACCAAATTTGGTTCTACTTAGGGTCAATATCACACACATTCCTATTCCCACATATCAAACGACATAGTAAGATGATATTAAATAGGGATAATAATTTTTCACCACTTACCTCATACTTGTAGAAGTACAGAGGTTTATTTTAACAAGTTTACTTGATTGAAATCAACAAAAATACCTAATTCGGATTAAAACCCTCTATTTAATTAGTTTGAGTGAATTATTGTGAGACTTCATGAGATACCATGAATATATGTTTGAGGGAGAAGTTTCTTACCTATATTAGTCCAACATAACTAAAGGTGCTTGAATCAATGGATAAATAGATAAGTGGGATAAAAAATAACAAAGAAAAAAGGGTGGACACTACTACTATGTGTCGAATGAGTGGATGGACCAATGGAGGTATTAATGGTGGTGAAGGGGGAATGACTAAAAGTTCCTATTTAATAAAAGGGGGTTTGGGTCACACTAGAATCCTAGTGGTCCCCTATCAGAACTCTAATTTTAAAATTTGATTCCAATGGTTTCAATTCATACTAGAAAACCCCTAGTGGAAAGGTAAATATTTCTATGTTTTTACATCAAATGTCAAGTGGTATCAAACTCAACTTCTGGTCAGATATATTCATTTTAGGAATATTTCCAACACCTAACCTCTTCACATATTTTTCAATTACAAGTATCCTCCACCCACTTCCACATCGATGTTAGATCAAAATATATATAATAATTTACTAAATTTAACTCAAAACAATACCTTCACACACTTGGGTTATTACATGATCACTACCATATATAATTTCATCCTCAAGATTCATCATTGAGAAAGATAAGTGAAAATATTTAGAAACTATCCTTCTATATCCGCATCACATTACTATTTATCCTTCTAAAAAGTATATATTCACACTGCATACATATTTGGGTCCCCAACATCCCTAAAAGAATCTTGTCACTCTGATCCAATATACGTACTATTTTGGAAACATTGGGATCAACTGTTGATAAACTATTCACAAAATAAGAGTAAAATAGAGGAAAATAAAATAACAAGATGAAGATGAAGAACATAGAGATTAATGTGGTTTAGGAATAATCCCTATGATTTTGGAGATGTAGAAATTTTACTAAGTATAAAGAGCATAATTACAAGGAGATTTCATATATTTCTAGAAACCATATCTGAAAAGATTTCATAACAAAACACAATTAATCATAACCTATGTTGTAACAATTCCCCCATAGTAAGTCCATTGTGTTATAGTAGCGGTGGAAGAAAAGTCCAATGAATTATATTTTGGTGTGAGTGTTGGTAGTCCAACCTACTATAGGGACAATTATAATTCTGAGATGATGTATTCCCCTATCTTAAGATTCTATTATAAAACCACACTTTCTATATTACTCTATTTGTTTCGATTGTCATCTCTGATATAGTGGTCAAACCACAAGAGTAGTGGTCTTGTGTGCAGTTTGGGCCACTAGTAGTAGGCTCAAAATCATCTAAAAAATCATTCTAGGACATTCCAACACATACCAATCATTCCTCAACTGATGCATGAACCTTTGGATCAACATATTTGAGTTGATCATGTATGAAGGATCTTGATAATATGTCTTAATATGATACATATAGAATACACCATGCATCACACATTATCTAAAAGAAATCCTGAACTAATATTCCACTGTACTAATTTCTTTGATAACATAAAATGGATTCATGAACAAGGAAACTAACATTTCATTTCTATGAATTTCCTAATGTACAAATATAGGAAAACACTCATGAATACCAAGCCTACTATAGTGAGTTCTAGAGGAAAACATCACCTATTAACATAACTCTATTTCACAGTCTTAGCGGTCTAAAAATTATTTCTAATTAGAATAATTCGATCTGATATATATTGGATGATACCCAACCCAATAATAGAAGAATCCCAAATCTCTAGCCAGCACCAGGGTGATCATAAAATCCTACTATACAAAAACATGAATGGTTACATCTAAATAAATTCTAAATAACTATTATCATAAGTAAATTCTTCTAGTTCAAGATTAATCAACCATAATCTACTAATGTATTTAATACAAGGTCATAGAATGTTCTCCATTACTCGGAGAGTATCCTAAAATTATCCCTCAGTCTGATGATGTAATTCTATGCCCAAATGAATCTCTGTGCCCACAGTTTTCAAAAATCCCTGATAAAAATGATATATGAATTGAGAATCATTATTTGATATAATACACATCAATACGCCATGTATCCACACCATATTATGAACATATATCCTTATTAGATCATCAAATATATGGGTATCTCATACTAGAAAGAAATTTTCCAATTTTGTCAAACAATAATGATAACCCATACCCCATCACTACTTGGTGGCGACCTTAACAACCCTATCATAAAATTCATCATCACATCATCAAATTTCAAATTGATAAAGGGTAGAGGATAAGGAAGAGTATTGGGTATCTCATGATCACCTTTAAACTACTAAGAGGTGAGATACTATGGAATTCACTTTGAAATTCTATTCTTCATCCATGCACACTAATATTTATAGTAGATATGGTGATATATATTGGTCATCCCTGGGTGAACAACCCATATCAAGGCATGTGAGTTTGGTATAAACTAATCATACATTTTCACAAAAACAAAAACCTAATATTATATATATAGGATACCACCACCATCTTGGTTCTATTCTGGTGGTGTATACCCACCAAATATATTGTCCCTCGTGACCCATGAATCAGATTTGAAAAACTTGATCTCCTTTACTCTATTAATAATTAATGATATGATGCTAAAATCTATATGTGTGGAATATTTATGACACTCATAATAATTAAGGTGCATATTAATAAAGAGGTTCATTAGTATAAACTCACCATTGACCCCTAAACTACCTGATCTTGAGTATTTCTACATAGGACATCATCCATAGAGTTATTATTTACAAGTTTAAACAACATTATGATTTTAATATACTGGAGTCACTCAACCCATCTTCATTTTTAATGGTTCAATTCATTCTTTGGAAATAATTATCGAAGGATATTTTGGTTAGTATAGACCATAAATATCTCACTCAACTGATAGTGACACCAATACTTTTGCTCATGAAACAATTCCACCAACTATATTTCATGTATTACGTAGTTCTTCCAATTTATTATCAAATTCATGGACAGATAAGAAACTATTTGACCATCACATATTATAACTGGTCCATGATCAACTCTTAATGCATCATACTAAAAGGAATAATCATTAATCATATTAGGTAAGTTTTTAATTAGCGGGGTTATCATTATTTATTTTAGTTTCTTAAATTTTCTTACACAAACCCCAAACCACACAAACATTCCCTCCTTATTAGCTTGGGACATCATCAATGCTACTAATATAGATAATTCATGAAAAAATATCATATACTATCCTATTTATCCCAACATCTACACATCATGACCATTTATTTTCTAATCACTAGATATTATATCCTTGAAAATTTTAGGGTCTACTGGTATACCTACATTCCTCAATGGCCCAAAGGCCTTCATTTTTTATTGGTTTTTGAAAATCCACCTTTAAAGGGGTGAGTTGGAACCCTTACAAAGCTCGTAGGCATAAGTATTACATGTCCTGTATGCCAAAGAGGAATTCATTTCCCATAGGCTTCAAACATTACATACAACCCAGACTAACTACTTAGAACAGCTCCTCCCCGACATCTTCAACATGAAATCAGCTCTCCACCTTTACATGGTTGTTCATCTAGGCTTTCCCATGCATGCAAATTCTTGTCCTGATAGTAAGTTCCATACCCTCTCATTCTTGAAATTCATTTAGCTTCTACTATGGTGAAAGCTTCGTACTCTTCCTCCTTTAGAATCTTGTTCCTTGTAGGTTGTCTAGTTTGCATATGCACTTAAGCTGAACCAAATGCATTGAGGTTGCCCGAAGGCCTTACTCTCCCGAAGGCCTGGGTTTCCCGAAGGCCTTAAAGGACTAGGGGACCAAATTAGTTTCCCAAATGCCCAAACAGGGTAATATTCCTGGCTGCTACAGTGCCAAACAGTGTCTTCTATAGTTCCTGCTACAGTACCTTCTATAGTTATGCATAGTTCATTCTAGGGTACTACTACAGTACCTACTAGAGTACTTTCTATAGTACCAAAAATTTTCCTCCACCTGGATTTGATATCGGTTCTCCAGGATGCGCTTAAGGAGTCCTTACCAACAAGGTTGAGGCTGATGTACTACCTACATTAAATATCATGTTCCACAAGAAGTATAACAAATGGATCAAGAAATGAAACATCAATAACATAATATATAAATGATGTTCTCTTAGTGTATTTAATATTATCCCTCAACATTAGGAATGGTCATCCTATGTTCATGAGTGTATTTGAATTTCATAAATAAATAAAACCACAAAAGAATCAAAATATTGATGGAATAACCAACTCATAAGGGCCATGGACACTTATGGAATGTTTTTCAAACTGAACAGAATAAAAAAAATAAATAAATACCATATTTTCTATAGATATAAATCTATAAAATATCAATAGGAAATACTCACAAATATTTATATTATAACAACATATTTATCTAAGAAAAAAACCATTGTCTCTCCTGGACTAATAAATTTTTTTATATATATGAGGAAGAGGATTTGAATTCATTATAGTGACATTGATCATCCTTTAGTAATCCACACTTTGACATAAACTAAAATCTTCCTTTCTAATGAATATTTTAGACAAATCCCAAGGGGAAATTCTTAGGTGAATTAATCTATTCACCTGTCCCTTTGGATATACTTTTAACTCTCTTTCTACTCATCAAGATTTTTCCAATGTAGAGTAATAAATATAGGAACCTTACCTAGAATAAATATGATAGTAATTTTAACCAACCTCAAGGCATGTGAACCTTAGAAGTTATTTGGAAAGAAAAAAAACTAATCCCCAATTAGTGAAAATATTAGAAATATCATATTCTACTCATTAAAAATAATACTCACAAATTGGGAATTGATTTCTTATAGCTACTTATGGATAGGTCTCAAATAGACTTCAAACATGTCCCTATAATAGATGAAATTATAGAAATCACCCACTAAAGATGTGAAATACACTCTCTAGAAATAAAAATCCATTTATACTCAAGAACAAGGCAACCTATCTTTCCCTAGCATCACACTGAAACTACACATTTCCAATAAAATGAAATTACAAAGATTCTCATGGATTCTAATCATTTTATAAATCCTTGATCATCTTCAAATATATATAGATCAAATCCTAATGGAATATGAGTGGTAATTACCCCATCATATACTCCTTAACCATGCCTAAGTCACTAACTAACCGAGAAGAAATGAATGACTCTATTGAACCCATATCAAATAAAAATGATTCTTGGATATATATATCACTAGAATCAAATAGTATAGAATTGAAAACCCCTCACCATGGTAAAAAGAGACTTCAAAATATCATGAAGCTCAGATGATCCTAGAACTAGAGCTCCTACCACATAACTTCCATATGGTGTAGTACCCTATAGATATTGGTGACCCTTACGATGGGTACAACATCCTTATACATGTCTTGAATTCCCAAAAGAATCCAATTTTCCCAAAAATAATAATATTTTTTTATTAAAATGAGTGGCCGCACAAAAGAAAATAAGGGTGACCTAAATTTATGGACACCCAAGATGTCATCTCTTACAATACACACACATTCTTGGGGGAGAGTTCAGGTACAAAAATAAATTAAAAGAGTGACATGATGAGGCCCCCAAGAGGGCGAAAAATGCACCTATCTATTTTACTCATGCTATATTTTCTTGATATTAACACTATTATCCAACTTATTCTTACACAATCTAGTATGATAAATAAAAAAATATGGTTCAGACTGACTAGTGATAAATCTATGTAGAAAATTAGAATCCATTTCTACTTCCTGAATGAAGATATTATAAATCTAGAAAATAAGGACCCCACTAAGAAGGGATTTTTCCTCATCTAAAAGAGAAATATAAGGTCCATAAGACACACTTAAGGACACCTTAATAGATCCCAAAATATTACTTACCAAAACACCACCTATCATGATCCTCTGTAAAAAAAAATCCATCCATATTGAGTTTCCCATAGCAGACTAGCCTATTTCAACACACCCAACAATTGAATCTTCCAAGAGAGTTTTTCAAGGAAGCTCACTGATAAGTGAGGTTTTTGAGAATGGGTGACCTAGACTAGCACATGAACAGACCTCCATGATCCACTACAAGGTATCTTTCTCTAAAATTCATAAAAATAAGATAAAAATGATGATAATAAAACATGGAATAATAATATGTTTCAAAAATAACCCAGAACTCCATAGTAAGAAGAAGAAAACATAAATTTAACCCACTAATGCCACAATTATCCTTCATCAAATTTTATAAAAATATATGAAAATTAATTGCATGATGGTTGTACCCTACTATGTTAACCATCATGTTTGACCTAAATCC
This sequence comes from Viscum album, assembly GCA_963277665.1. Lineage (NCBI taxonomy): Eukaryota > Viridiplantae > Streptophyta > Magnoliopsida > Santalales > Viscaceae > Viscum > Viscum album. Next base: position 722,599,606 of record OY728130.1, on the reverse strand, counting down.
ATCCTAGTCTCCTTCAACAAAAGGGTAGGAAACTATTTCAACCTTGGAAGAGGAGAAGAACCCACATCGAGATGTCAAATTGATACCCTTATTTTATACCTCAATATCCATAGGAAAAGCACAATGATAAATATTCTAAACTATAAAATTTTAATTGATAGGAATACCTTGCACCAAAGCTTCCTATAACTGACCTCATAATTCTCACCTTGTTTTAAATGAAAGCAATTAAGAAGGTCTACCAGTTTGAAAGAGGAAAACATAGATGTAAAAAAGATGCATGGTCATCATCCTCAGAAAAAAAGTACTATCATAAAAGGATTTTTTTTATCATTAAGGATATACTGAATCAACTAAGGGAAAGAGATGGATTCTTTATGAGTACAATTCAAAATTGGACATCCTAGATAATGGAGACAAATACCGGCCTTGTTATCACTTAATAAATTAATCTCACCCTTCCCCACAATGCACCTCATCTGATCATATATGATTATAAAATTGACATGCATACATATCCAAATCTCTTAGTGTCTACCATGAAACTGAGAAGAGAATATATCACTGAAGTGATATTTTTTTCACATTACTCTTTCCCAATGAGAGTGACCTTCCAAGATAAACCATAAAATATTGTTTTAAAGAAAAGAGAAGTATTAATCCATAATCAACAAGATAATACTCACTTACTAAAAATTCTTAGCCATCCCATTCCAACAAGCCCAATGAAATATTCTTTCATGATGATAATCCCATATAAATGTGATGAAAATTCTTTTAATAAATATGATATCTATTTTTGGGGAATAAATAATAAAACTCATATGAATAATAATATAGGATATCACATTGTTATCCAATGTAATTCTGCCACAAAAAGATAAAAACCTACTCTTCCTATTGTCAATACAAATGGGAATATAATTCACAAGAGGGTGGAAATGGTGGATCTAGGCTCTACCATGAGAAATGGGCCCCCTAAATAATCCATAGGAATATTCCTCCAAACCATACCATGCTTCTCCTCAATTATACTCATATTATTTTTAGATATGGACTTTGGGATATAATCATTTTTCCTAGATTTAATTATCCTTTGACCAACCTAATTACTATATTCATCCAAAATTTAATTGAAACCCTTTATTGATCTAGATGATCCATTAAGGAAGAACAATATATCGTAAAAAAGAATAGGTGATTCACTGCATAAGAACAATACATACCAATAAAATAAATAATCTTCCACTCTATAAGAGTTTAAATATAGATCCTACTTAACACTTACTGGTCCACAATATATAGAAAAGGATAGATATGATAACCTTGGAAAATACCATGTGTGGATTTTAAAAAATCAAGAAATTCATACCATTGATAGACACTAAAAACTAGGGAGATAAATAAAATCAATTAAACATTTCAGAAAAAACCTTAAAGAATACAAAAACCAATTTCTACTCTAAACTGACTCCCATGTACATGATCAAAAACCTTGAGTAAAATTAGAACCAATCTAACTATCTCACTCTGGAATACTTTTAAAAAACACTATAAGTTCTTTATATGACATTGAAATATTCACACCTTTGATTTTATACCACAATAATTTCAATGACTCATTGAATACGTGCACTGCTATCACTCAATGGTCTTCCTTCCATAAGGAGGAAGAGAAAAACCATGCCCTTACCAATTATTTTTCAACTTCCTTTGATATAATTTTTGAACATACACTTTTTGATATATAAATACTGAATCATATTTCACATAAAATAATATACATTCCCCATAACACTTACCTCAACCAAGTTCCCCTAAAAAATGGGGCATAGTTTACAACCTCAAAAAAACAAGGCAAAAAAAATTCACTTAGACCTATATAGAATAGGTCAACACATCCTCACACTAACTAAACCTAACATCCTTAATATTTTTCAACATAGGATAAAATTTAAGGTGCTTATCCCTATACACTATATATCTAAACTCTTTATCTATGTTTGTCTTTAGAGTCTTGAAAACATTTTATTGAACAACAAATCTTGAATTTTCTTCTAGGACAACACCACATAGTGACCTACCTGGATGTTTATATCCCACCTAATCATGGATGGTCCCCATATATTATATATAAAGAGATTAACCATCATCTTTTGTTGTGTCTCGATATTATACCCCATAATAAAGTATGACATGATAGTTGTAGCTCTCAAGGACCCTTGGCCCATAAACTATTAGGCCTGTAGAAATTTCATCATGAGAAAATATAGGCACAAAAATTGGTTATGGAACCATAACATATGCGGTATGATTTTAACCATCCTCATATAACATATATCATGATCATTTAGGTTTCATATAACAAAAAATAAAAATTAATGACTCAAAAGAGAACAATCATAGTTCTTGATATTTTGACTCGAGCCTAATCGACCAATTCTTGGGTTACCCATAAGATCCATAAAACAATGATCGTATAATTGTAAAAAATAACCAGTACACTTGGTTTACTTAAGTTTAGTTCTACTAAAAACATATACAATAATATACAGTATAACTTGTTTTTAATAATTTAAAAAACAAAACCCATTATTTTGTAACCTAGTAATCAATCAAATAGAAAAATATAAATGTAATTTGAATTCTATATGCTCTATATGATGCATGAATTAAAGATATTTTAATATCTAGAATGAAGTTTAAAATAATTAACTATAAACCATAAAAAATTTCCTTGAAAATATTAACATTTTATTATCATAAAAATAAGATATATTATAATGAAAACCCCATGTTCTAGAACACACCTTCAGAAACCTCATATGTGGAATAAGGACTGGATGTTCTGAAAGAAGAAGAACCTAATGTTAATGCATGGAATATGTAATAGTACTCCAAAATATCACACTAAACATCCTTGATCTTAGTATATATTCTAGAAAACATACACAAAGTAAATAATAAAAGAAATTACACTCAAAAGAAACAATAATGGGATTTTCATATTTTAGACATAATCATCCTCAATGGGAGAAAAAATATTAATTTTATTAATAATTTAAATATAATTTAATTATAAAATATTAAAAATTTTGTGATGACACTCTTTTATTTATGGACATATCTTTCCAGTGGATCAAATTCCATTGATTTACAATTTTTACAAACGTCCCTCTACTTGGTCAAAGCCAGTGGCTATCACACTAACTTATCTTATGATTCTCCTTTAATATTGTAAGAAATACATTCATTATTACATAACCTTAAAAATAATATTGTATATCCATATAATTTATTCTTATTAATTATATGGAATTACTCTTATAGTGGTATGATTAATTTTTCCACACTCTATTATTCAGAGTTAGTTATCACCAATGTTTCTACATGCTTTTGATTTGGGACATCATTGGTTCCATTGTATTTTTATCATTTATTTATCAAGCATATTTTATAGTCTCAAACCATATAGAGGATTTATTTACTTTTAAAAAAAAACAGATACAAACTATCAACCTCCTACTTGAGAATTATATTATCAACTTAACCATAAGTCCTTTGGATGACATTGGAAATTTAAACCATTTTAATCCCAAAAAATAGTTAGTGAATCTCCCTTTATTTCCTCCTCATCACCGAAGTCTAACTAATTCACAATATATCTTTGAAAATTCCCTGCATATGACCATTAATAATAAATTTTATTGATTCATACTCCCAACTATCATCCATAAATAATAAACATATTTATAAATAGTTTTACAGATGAAGTGATACATAAATTTACTATGTTTTATTCTGGAGTAAAACACTAGATTCTTTACAAGATGGATCATAATCTTATTATCAAAAAATAACTTTTAATTCCACTTATTTCTTCTATATTCCTAAAATATTCATTTGATGTTACCAAAATATATCATTGATTCCTCCAGTAATGATCAGATTAGAAATTTATTTCTCCAAAATAGTACTTACTACTAAGGCATGTAAATGAGGTAGTTCGAGGTTAAACCCATAAGTAAAATTATAAGACAATCAACCAAATGATTCAAACCCTGTAGAAGGATTGTTGAGTGTTTCCAAAATTATGTAGATTTGATTTCATTAGATAAGAAAAAGGGATCTAGATTAATTTTAGGGATTTTGGAAAATAAAATACTAAATATTTCTTAAAACAGTATTATAGATTATACTATAAGATGATGTAAGGGTCATCAATTGGTTATGGTAAAACTAATTGGATCTACTTATGCCGTAACTATCAATTAGTCTGGGTATATCTAACTACAAAGATGAATTCTTCTTAGATTCTATGGTAGAAAGTATAACAAGGTAATGGTCATAGCTTACTCAAATCCAATTATTCTAGGTTCATTTAATTGCACCTTCCATTGCCAGGTTTCTAAAAGAGAATGTGATTAAAAAATTAGCTTAATTACTATCCATAGGGTTACGAAGGTTCAATTATAGAAGCATTAGTCTCAAAAACACCACTACTCTCAACCCCAAACCATGAACTTATTATCCAAACATGAAGGTGTTAATAAAAAGCAAAGGAATAATACAAATTCATAGGATAATCATAAAATAATTGAAAAATAATAAATTTTCACTTAAAAAAGGTATGAATCAATCAAAAAAAATTGTTTAATAACAAACCAATGAAGAATTGGGAAATACTTGATGTCAAATGAAGAACTATGTCAAAGCATGTGTCACAATATAAAGAAAATTAAAACGATCAAAGAACAAAAAAATAATGGGAATAAATAGAAAAAGATATGATAAAATGAGTAAAATAATGAATTAAAACTAAGTTTGGAATGAATAAATAAAAGAAACTAATGAGAGAATAATAGAAAAATGAAGGTCCCCTAAACTCTCATGCATGGAGGGATTCAACTAAATATTTATAGTCATGTGAGTTACATTACATTTAAATAATTCACATCACAAATTATCTTTAAGTGGCTCTTTTATTGAATTGTTCATAACGTGAAATCATAACACTCCACGTACATAAGATCCAAAATATCCTCCAAAAAACATGAATCTTATAGGATCCTCAGGCTGTATATTTGAATGGATAGGTTCTAGAACCTATTTACACTGTTTAAATTCAACAATTATGTATGTGATTCATGTCTTTTACATTCTGCACATTGTATATTTTCTGGGGGAATTGGACTCTAAAATATTAATATTTGTAATGTATCTATACATCTTGTAAATTGATTCATGCCATCCAATTTCTCATGGGCTATACTTTGTTCATTAAGGATGATGTGAATGGGTAATACACATCATGAACTCCTTTCAAGAAATTTAAAACCAATTTCTTCCAATTTACAACATTTTTTATTAAATTCAAAAGTTCATAATTCCTATGAAAATAGAGAAAAACCCAGTACATTATCAAGTAAATCATAAATAAAACATAAGTAAATATATCCAAAATGTGTATATAAATTCTTCTTATCAAATTCCCCCAAACGTGAACAATTTATTATTCTCAAGAAAACATAATGTCAATAGGGATTCAAAATGAAATAATTTTTAAAACACGAAAAATTAATTAAAAACATGAAGATAAAGCTAAGTGTAAGAATAAATATTAAGTCCTCTAGAATTACTCCTACCAATAAAATCCATAATTCCATATAGTTTAGTTCATTATATAGATTATTTTTTCATTTAATTATAATTTCATAACATTTTCATAAATTATATTCCCATTTTTCAAATTACCACACAATGAATTTTATCTCATCACTCATGGTAAAACAAAATATGATTTGTTCTCATACCTTGAATACATGTTCCTATCCAAAGGCTTGAATTTATTTGAACATCTCATCCTTGTAAAGAAAAATTCAAAATCAATCATAAGTAAATCCTCAACATGGTTCAAATGACTATGTGGATACAGGTGGGTGAGAAAGTGATAAAGATAAATATCAAAGAGAAAGGTAATATCTAAACAAATATTAATGAAAATCATGAATAGTGAAATGAAGTAACTCCTCTTGTAAAAAAATGTTTCCATGCTCCAAATAGCTCAAAGTGGGTTAATAAATGTGTCAATATATTATAAAGGATGTACCATGTTTCTTTATTTTCCATTTTTTTCAAAAATCATGTCTAGTCTTGGTATCACATCCATCACCTAACCATATATTATCTATTATAGGATTTATCGGTCTGGTAATGGGGAATCTTGATCTTCCTAATACATGACCCATTTTTTATACTTATTTTCTCAAATAAATAGTGTAGTATATAAAATTTCAAAAATAATCATAAATCGCATCATATAAATCATGTGAAATTATCACCGTACGTCTCCATAGTATCAACATCATGTTTCCATCAGTTGGGAAAATTCCCCCACATCTTTTCAAAGGAAAATAATCTATCATACCAAGAGTCGGGTATGATGGGATAATAGGCTTGAAACATCTATATCCTAATATGGTTATTCATGGATAATATGATACAATTAAGGAAATATATATAAGTGGGTCTCATAAAAAATGGCTCACAAAACATGCATCAATATTTGAAGAGTTTTTGTTCAATCATAGCCTCAGTAAGAGCTCAATGAATGTTATGATATGTCTACATTCCCCAAGTATCTCTCAGTAAATATTCTCATAAAATAATGTGCTATTGTCGTTATAGAATCATCTCAATAATGGTATTATATAAAAATAACTAGAAATCATTCAGGGAATAATATCTAGTATCAAGTCAATAAAAATCAATTAAAAGAATCTAAAATTAGATTTGAAGTACTCAAATCAGCAATCATAATAAAAATCAAAATAGGAATAAAAATATATTTCAAGAATCTCCAACATAACATTATCTTTTATTTAAATTAATACAATGATATTTCAAGTTTAAAGCATGATTTCAATGAAAGTGTATCATATACTAGTAGAGAATAGGTAATAATAAAAGTATATAGAAAATAAATATCTGAAAATAATCTCCCACACATAAGATAAGACGGTTTCTATAGTATTCTAGAAAACATCATGGAAGATAAAGAAATCACAGCCTTGAGAAAAATGAAATATCATTTTTTGGAATTGTAAATTGTGAATCAAGAGCTCCCTATAGTGAAATTGTGTCCATCAAAAAACTTATAAGTGTTAATTGGAAATTGTGATAACTAAAAAAATTAATTAAATAAAATACCCACACTAGATAAAACATTAGTCTATAAGGGTTAACCAATTTGGAAACATATAAATATATAGGTTCACATAGATGAAAATAATGAAAAATGGCTTGGATAAATGCAAGAATGTGAGAGTAGTGAACATTAGGAAAACCTATGAGAAAACTTTTTTTTAATTGAAAACATAGGTCCTATGAATTCTATGGAAATAAAGAAAAAAATATAGGTTTCCTCTAATAAAGTCCTCATAATGTCATCATCTACCAGATGGAAAGACAAAGGAATCATTCAGTGCCTTCCATCTGATCATAGGTTTTCTACTTGCTGTAGGAACTAGTGGTAGTATAATCAATAGAAAAAGAATGATTTTTGTGATTATCCACCTTTTTAAGTTATCAACCATGAATATTCTATGGTATAAAAAGATATCTTACTTGTCGTGGATACAGCTCTAGTTATGTATTGATATGTTTCTCAAGATCCTCAACCCATCTCTTTAGATCAAACACACACTGATTAATCTCAATAATGATTCTAGAGGTTGGCTAGAAAATATTTTCCATGATCATAGAAAATGAATCAGAGATATAAATGGATAAATTAATTAACTAGTGAAATGAAAATAATAAAACCATGTAGTGAATTAAGAAAATATATCCCAACCATATATAATAGAAGTGATGAATCTGTGTAAAACAGGATAAAAGGAGTATAAAAAATGACCTAGGATAGAATACAATGGGGAGGGGACAAGGAAAAAACTAAATATCCTAGGCATATTCACATATCTCTACATAATTATTCCCCTCCTAAATAGTAGGGGTCTGTAGAAACATGGCAAAATAAATCTCATTGATGGATCAAGAGGTTAATGGATTGACCACCATAAGATATTTCATGGTGATGGAAGCTGTCTGGGTTGATGTTGGATAATTAAATGTTTTAATTCATACTGAGGTCATGTGTTTGGATACTATATTGATTAGGGAAATATATTGTGGTGATAGAATGGTAGGTAACTTTACCTATCCATCCTTCTCTGTAAGATACTATTGCTGGATAGAAGGTTCGGTGATCTTAAAAGGTAGTTCGATCGAAGAAAGTGGTGGTATGGGAAAATAGGTATACATGGAAGCACATGGAGGGGGTGGGTGGGAAGATGAAGGGACCAGTGGAGGGTGAGGGGTGAGGAATTGATATGGGTCAATGAATGGGATATAGAGGCAAAAAAAAAGTTATCGATGGTTCTCCCAGATAGATTAATGAAATGGAAATAAATATGTGGGAATGGGTGGTGGGGTGTAGATATATCTAGGTTTGGGGAAGTGGTGATAGGTGGTATGGTAGTGCAAGGGGTAGTATATGGGGATGAAAGGGCATGGTATGTGGTGGTAGATATCGGGACACATGCATGTGAGTTTGGGATGGCTACATTCTATGCATGTGCCTCATCATGACCAAAAATATATATCACCACCAACCGGTAGATACTCCCACTCTTCATCTGCAGCCCCATTTTATGGATAAAAATGACATTGATACTCTTCATATTTCCAAGTAATGTTTTAGGTCAATCATTAGTGAATATTATGAAGTGTCTGGATATAAAAGAGACCCCATCATCGTACCACGTGTCCTCCTCACTTAGTCTAGGTAGATCATGAAGAACGTCATATCCATGTTGATGGACGGTCCACCAATATATGAGGAAATAATTATCAAACCATCTAGCTCATACTTTTGTGAACATCACCTCAATCTAGATAGGAAAGAGTTAGGTATCGGTGAAGGATCCAAAGTACAGATCCTCTGACCAATGTGCTCTTTATAGTGTGGGTATCATAAATCTTATATGGGTCTCTGTCTATCCTTTCCCAAATCTATGCAGCATCTTCCTAGTACTGATTGAGTTCCATGGATGGGAAAATTGGATAGGTGGAAAAGTCAGCGGATTAAATCCCATAGAAGATGTTAATTTAACCATGTCTGAGATCTCATAGTCTACCTTCGATTCTGAATGATACATAGCTGATGGAAAGCTCAAAAGTTGGAAGGAATTTGAGGAAGATATCCAATAAGTTATCCCCATGAACCTAGGTAATGGTGAAAGGTGTAGAGGACCAATTTGTTCAAGGTAAACCTAGTGAATATATATTTTCTAAAGAACCACAAGGTCCGGTGTCTTCTTGTTCCATATAGAATTTTACTAGAGATGGACCGACCTAACCAGGTGATTAGGTACTGAGAAGTGTAGACAAGAATTTTGGTGCGGGAAGATAGTTCCCTAAGATCCTCTATACAAATAATGAGAGTCCTCATAGGCTAAAGTGGAGGTATTTGTGGAAGCAAAAGAGTTTTTGGAAGGATCAATGGTTAGTGGAAGAAGAGAATCCATCCACTACTTTGGTGCACGAGGCATCTCATCATGCTCGAGAATGCGTTTGGTACAATAGGTTCATGTGTTTTTAGTGAAGGAATTGACGTATTGTTGGGAAATGGTGTGTGAATTGATATAATGATGATGGACGGAGTGAAGATGATAGGGGTAGGATGTAGGAGACTGGGTGTGATGAAGGTTAGAGAACCAACATTAGGAGATGGTGGATCACCCCCAGGAGGAAAAAATGGGGAGGGGTTTGTTCCAAGAACATTGGGTTCATGGTTTCAAATGACTCATGATAATTAAAATTTCTATAATTAATACATGTTTAGTAAATATCTAGTTTTTTTCATATTGTGACAATTACACATCATGTAATGACTACATAGCATGTAATTACATTTTTTAATTCTTTTGGGATAAGACCGCTGTCTCACGCCTCCTGCATGATATAATCCTTTCTTAAATTTCTACAAATATATTCTATCCTATCATATAAACCTTAGGTTGAGTCCCACTGAACACTTCATCTAACATCGATATCTAGACTCTTTTTAGTCCAGGTGAATTTGATTGTAACGATGCACCCCTCGTGGAATGGATCTTAGTATATCTTTAACATTTTACTATTAAACTTGAATAGTGTTTATATGACTTTAGTAATTTCAGTTTCTTTATATAGGAAAAACATAATGAATTGGTAGGAACCCAACCATTTGGATTTCATATTTTGAAAGAATAACTTCAATCCAGAATTGAATAACATAACTCTATCTCCCAATGTGAAGATTCATTCCACATTACATTGGTCATGGAACTTATTTATATATTCTTTATAAATCCTATATTTCTCATAAGAATCATTCTTAATTTATTCTAGCTAATATTCTTGTATAGTTATTACCTCCCTTACTTTTTTATCATCCATGTTCAATTTTTTTTATTTCTTTATAAGAGCGGTGCTCTTATTCCATTGGAAGATGGAAAGTATTTCTGTAAAAAAGTTATAACTGAGTAGTACCAATGGGAGTCGTGTGTGTTGTTTGATACAACCAAAGTTTTTCATCTATTTTGATACTCAAGTCCTTTATACTTTTGTTTCTATCATTTCTTGGATTTTTTTTAATTTAACTCTTTGAAATTTTGACTTACCCACTTTTTTGCGGGGGGGGGGGGTAGAGAGTCCTAGTGTTATAATGAATTCTATAATATCTGATTAATAACTTGATGGAATTATTTTCAAAATTCATTCCCCAATCACTAATGTGTAATTGGATGGATCCTAATCATGATAATATATTTTTATTTTGAAAATTTATGTCCACTTTTGTTGTGTCATTAGTGGTCGCCTCAGCTTATACCCATTTTAAGATTTCAATATCGACTAGGATAAAAAAAATACAATGAGAATGATGTAATTGTACCATTAAATAAATCACCCATATATTTAAGAGTTCAACTTCCAAGATGGGATTTTGGGGAATTGAAATTATTTTCCCTGTGGTTTTGGTCCATTGGAACCTATCACATATTTGGAAAATTTTTCTTGCATCTTAATGAATTGGGGTCCAAAATAACCGTCTTTGAAGGTTTTTTTCATGGATCATTTTGGTCCATGATTCCCTCTAGATGGTGATGTCTGAACCATGTTGAGTATTCTTTTTATTTAATATTATGGGATGTAAATCCACATTAATACATCATCATTGTTATTAAAATGGAGTAACTCATCAAAGTAGTAATGCAAAGATTCGTCTAAAAATATCTCTGTCTAATGATAGGAGAGGTCTAGGTAAATTAATCCCATGGAAAGATAATTTTCAATATTCCAAAACTATGGTTGGTATGGGGTATTTATTTTTTAAAAAAATTAATCATGGAAGTTTTCAACACTATCAATATTATCACCATCCTTAATGCTGGATAGTGGAAGCCTGGATAAATGATTAAGAAAAAAAATTCAGTTCCATTGGTGTCCTTGATTACTATCTATATATGTTGTTTTAGTAGGATCTATTGTATAATATGTGGTTTGGAATCTTTTTTATTATGTACATATTTAAGTGATTAATGATCAGTGTTGACCAATACTTTGGATAGAACAGTGTATGAGTGAATCATTTAAAATTAATAGAATATGGCTAGAAGATCCTTTTCAGTAGTTGTATAATTTACCAAAGCATCATTTACTATGTGACTGGTACAATAAATGGGACAAAAGATAAGTTCGACCCACCTTTTTAAGACAACACCAACAACGAGTCACTAGCGTCACACATTAGGTCAAAATAATTATCCCAATCTAGTGAAATGATTATAGAAGCAGTCCCTGGGATACTCTTTAGGGTATTAAATTTTCATAGACAATATTCAGAAAACTTATAAAGAGTTTACAAAAACAATAAATGTGTCAAGGGGTGGTATACTTTTACAAAGTGTTTAACGAAGTGATGTTAGAATCTTGCATGAACCAGGAATATCCTTATTCATTTTACTATTTTAGTCTTGAGTATGTTTTTTATTACATTTATTTTTGTTACATCTAGTTCCTTTATATACATTGGGATTTTGAATATGAAGACAATGAATCCTTAGACTATGAAGTGACATTTTACCAATTTTAATAACTGGAATTTTTCTTCACAGCATTGCAACCCAGGGTCCAAACCACTCAGAAACACTTCGAAAAATCTTCCATAAACAGAGAAATCAACCATAAATAGTTTTATTATTTCCTCTTACATATCAGGGAATATATGTGTCATACACCATTTAAAACTCATAGACGAATTACACATACCCAATGAAATACATATATAGGCAATGGTTCTAAAGGGACAGGTGAATGTAATTTGGTATTTGTCATCTGGATTGAATGTAGTTTGATTATATCCTAAATATACATCATGGAAATAGAATTTATTCCCTACTAGTATTTTTAGTATTAATCCATAAAATTTAATGGTATATTCTCTCTTCATAATGTCTTGTTGAGGTTCTGATAATCAACACAAGCTCACCATCTACTGATGGTTCAAGTTAAGATTAGATCGTCTTTATTTTTTTAACAATGGATAGGAAACCCTTATTTGGGACACGTTATAAATGACTAACCCATTTGATGTTAGATATTGAAAAATTATTCCTGTAACACCTCGAGCTTCCATGATACGCTTCTCATTCAATAATGCAATAGCTTGCATTGTATGCAACTTTGAGTTCTAACACACCGCAACTAATCAAAGTAGCCGTTATGAATAGTAATAACCACTTTTAAAATTTATAGAAATTTTATATTTCAAAATGGACTTCATTTTTGTATTCCTAATATTGAAATTAGCCTATGTTGAATTTTTGGTATTTTTCTGAGAACTTCTAATTTTTTATGAATAGTGAAAAATACTTAAAAACAACTTTTTAATCAAAATAATTTATAGTGATAAATTATACTATTTAGTGGTTTTAAAGTATAATTAGAATATATTTTTACCATTTTATCCAATGGTGGTCATTAGAATTAATTTAACATTGAAATTGGATATAAACAATTGCCAATCTTTTGATATAAATTGTTTCTTAAAAACACGCTATTTGTTGTGACAGCGGGAATTAATTATAAAATTAATTAATGAAACTTATATGTTTGGAATTTTTTAAAATAGAAATCATTTTTGAATTCGGAATATCAATTATAGCTTAGGGTGAAATTTTGGTATTGTTCTGAAAAACATCAATTTTTGATGAATAGTGAAACCACTAAGTGGTAGTTAAATAACTGATTTTTCGTTTAAATGAAATATTACCACTTCTGTGATTTTATTTTCAAAAATCCGACATACATGGTTGTCATTAAGAAGTAAAATGTGGTTCAATGAGATTAAAATAATTTTTTGGTGAATAGTAACTTTTAAGTTCTTAATCGCGATTAGAGGTAATTAGTGTAGTTTAAGGTAAAAATAATGTTTTAATAATATGAGATGAGCTTGACACATGTCCTACCCTCATTGGATGTTCCATGGACGACCAAGACAATCCATGGGTCAACTTGGGGACCCCATGGAGCCACTTTAGTTAGAAAATGACATAAATACCTTTTATTTAATGTTAAAGTAAAAAATGACACAAACATGGAATGTTTTACTAAAACAATTTTTACATGGGGTTATAAAAGTCATATTTTTGACTATAAATAGTCATTGGAAAGATAAAAAGATTTCCTAAAACATAGTGTTTTATTTATAATTTTTAGACATTAAATAAATTTAATTATTTATGACATCATTATGATGCAGCGATAACCTCATTATTTAATGATTTTAATAAAATGAAAAGATAATGTACAATCCAAGGTTTACACTTGTCCATAGACTATTGGATGGGTATATTTCGAACCCTTATCACCTTATCCACGAATTATATAAGTGTGGGACCTTTAGAATCCGAAAAGAATTGTATAATAATGTAAAATTTCCTTACTTTCCAAGAGTGCCCCTCCTCTCCTCTTATAAAAGGCCCCCACCTCTACCACCGCATTCACACTTTCAAGCCATTTGGCTCGGCCAAACACTGCCCAAATACTATCCCAACTTCCCCCTCTTACTCCTAGAAGCCTCACTTTGGGCAGAACTCTTCCCAAAGAAGCCTTTGGCTCAAATCAAAAAGAGTTACCCGATTTTTAGGTAATGTCTTCTCTAATGTTGTTTTGTGTTATTTTGCTTCTCCAACCCCTTAAACTCTTTTTATTCCATTATTTTGTAACAACAAAAGTATCTACAATATACTAGGATGTTTTTATGATAATAATTTGGTTTACACTTACACACACATTCGTATAATGGTTAAAGAACATACTGTTTTTGTGGGTGGCGAAATACGGCCTCACGAAACGATGATTGTTCAATATTCCTTTAACACCTCTAATGGTGGCCATTTTGATGACACTATTTTCATATATGATATATATATTATTTTTATGTCTTCCTTATGCTTCTGTATTTCTCATTTATGGCATACTTTATGATTTTCCATTATGGGTAAATGCGATAATTTCATTTTAGGAAGTGCGGACTACCGCCCCCTCAAAGTGATTTGAATCGTTAATGCCATAAGTGGGATGTATAAAGGATGGAGTAAATGGTATTATACACTATATTATACTGGAATTATATTATACATTTATATCATTATGATTTCATTCCATTAAATACTAAATAGAAATGAAAGTAGCGATCATGCGTACGTACGGATTACCGTCTCCATGAACGGTGCATTTCATTTCTTACCTCTAAATGTTATGTAATATTATAAATGAATGTATATACTGTATATATATGATATATATGATATCTAAATCATGAATATAATTCTGGATATAATGGATATTTCACCACATGAACAACTTGTAATTATAATAAGTTTATTTTTGACTCAAGTACCAAAGATCGACAAAACAACCGTTATTAACTTAAATAATTACATAATGTTCATAACATGGTAATAAGTGATATAAAAGGAATAATGAAAATGAAAAATGTTCTTAAGTAAATAGAAATTAACTCTAGTTTATTATTCAGGAGGTTAAAGAACGGTTGAGTCAAGTCGGACACGAGGTAAGGGAATTTCTTAACCCAACTTCCATTCTTTGGGTTAATCTCCTACTTTCAAATTATGTCATGATATTATTATGTCCAATTTTTTATTTTTACTTTCTTTATGTGTACCTATAGTGAATACACAGAATAGATCTATTTTATTTTAAAAATGATCTTTTTAAGGACTTCGTCTCAATCCCCTTTCATTGAGGCATATTTGGTTTTATACACAACTTTCTTTTATACGGTGTATAAACCCCTTTGACTTTTACGTTATTAAAAAGGAATCTTTTTTATACGAAGTGTTTTACTAAACGACAAAAAGGGAATGTTTTTCTTTCCGTACTTATTCGGTGACAACGACTTCTCCGCCGCCGTGACCATTATTTGAGTTTCGGATTCCTCTACAAGCCATCATTTTTTTAATGAAAAATAAATACAAAGTTTTAACTTTCTTTTATTTTGGTATTGAAAATGGTTTTGAAAGCGTTTTTATTATATCAATGTGTTGTATTGATATCTAGTGATTGAAATGTGGAAATGTTATGTTTCCTTTATGCATGTTTTATGTGATACGATTATGTTATGATTTATGATATGTTTAAACCTATTCCTATAAGGAATGCATTGGACTTAATAAGTGACGAGTGGAGCCCGCTATAGCTCCTCGATGCATCAGTAGGTCTCATGAGACAACTATACGTGGAATTGGCCGAGGCCCTTTCCCAATTTGATTTATGGTTTTGGCCGAGGCCTTAATCATTTTAGACATCTTGGCCGAGGCCTTGACGAAATGTTTCAGAATGTCTGGCATTATACATTCCCTCATTATGAAAGTGGTTAATGATATTTCATGTGATTATTTGACAAGTAGAATATCCATGTGAATAATTAAATGGCATTATCTCATTTTACTTTTGCCATATTATGTTGAAGTTCATGTTTAAAAGGCTTTTGTTTTAGTTATACATTACCTTAAATTTTAATGTTTTTTTATGAAAGTTTCCGCTATGTTGTTATCCTTACTGAGAATCTGAGCTCACCCCTTTCAATGTTTTAATATTTTCCAGGATGTGAAGAAGTATTTTAGGAATGACCTGCAGGGATAGTCAGAAGAGGATATGAGTGTGGACTATGAATACTTTGTTATTAGTTTTTCACTTTATGATGTTATGTAAGACTTATGAATGTATCTAGTGTTTCCAAGGCTACTAAACTAATCGGTCTTTCGAGACTTGATATTTTGTGATCATGCCAATGTTACGAAGTAATGCACTGACTCTGGGTAGCTGGGGTCGGGGTGTTACAATTCCAAAATCTAGAAGTTTTAATAAATAGTTATTAACTACCCCATTCATTAGTGGGGTGAGTCACCTATGGGTTTGGTGTTTTGGTTTTTCACATTCTTCCAATAATATATTTTGGGTGATGATTATAGATTTGATCCCTTTAATATTATCCCCTACCAAAGATATTAAGTAAAAGTGATTTTTTAAGACCTTAATCAGTATATCCTCTTTTATCTGGGTCATATCTAAGATAATAGTGAATGTTAGTGAATCAACCGTCTCAAGGAATAGTACTTGAGATTTATTGGTAGGGGTTTAGTTAAAAATTTTGCAGCTTTATGAATGATAGTATGAATTGGTGGATAGTGTGCCTTATTAATGGTTCAAATTAATTTACATCCTCATGATCTATGCCTTTATATTTATTCAGGATGGCTCACTGTTTTCCCTCAATGGGCATAAACTCGTCCCTCTCATCATTAAGAAAGATGGAATGAAAGGATAATGTGTAATATTTTTCATGGAAGACTTTACTAAGTCAAACACTACTTATTCAGTTCCTACTCCGAATATTATTCACCCTTGATTTACCTAAATCAATTCCTTCCCTTTGGAAAGAAATGGGTTTCCTATAATAATTGGAATGTATCTTTCTTCTTCCATGTATAATATGTAGAAATATAACAAAATTTTGTATCTTTTGACAAGGACTAAGACATCCTCAAGAAGTCGTTAAGGGTAATTTACTGATTGATCATCCATTTTTAGTGCCAAACTTGTTGGATTTAGTTCTTTGAACCATTGTTTTTGAAATACACTCATTGATATAAGATTGATGCTCACAACTGGATCCCAAAATGCTCTTCTAAAGCTAAATTCCCCTGTAATGAATGGAATTGAGAAATATCTAGGGTATCATATCTTAATGGAAGGAATATTCTAAACAAAAATAGATAATTATTTTTTAAAACAAATTAATCCTAAGTAATCCATATTAATTTTTTTGGAAAGTATTTCTTTTAAGAATTGGCATTGGTAGGCATGTGAACGACAGATTCAGTAAAGGGGATGTTAATGTGTGGTTTCTTATACATTTCTGGATACTTATTATATTCCCCTTTGATATTGACCTTCGTCATTCTTAATGGTAAGGTAAGAGGTATTTTGTTAGCTATAGGTCCTATATTTACTTCTTTATTTTGACGTTGATCTCTTATTGGATATTTTTTTATTAGATTCTGATTTGAAATTTTTTCTCAACTAACTTGATTTTTTCTCTTTGTATCATACTCACTAATGACTATTGCACATTTCTATGGTTGTTTAGGCCTCTTTTACTCACCCTTATATAGTTTATGAATTTCCATCACTTTTCCACAACTAATAACCACTACCTTTACCTATTCTCTCAGGTGCATCTCAGTGTTACCTGGTAATGTACCCAATAGTCATCCAGATAAGGTCATTCAGATTTGACCCATCTGATTCCCAATATTACATATGGTATCTCTTTGGATATTCATCTTTGTCTCTTAGTTAGTTATTCTCTAAAACACATTTTGAAAAATTTTGGAGAGATTTTTTCCAAGATTAGACACCTGAGGTGGGGCTTTTATAGTGGTATATGTGGAGATATATATAATTTATTGGGTGTTATGGGGGAAAGGTTTTATGAGGTTTTTTCTATTTGGGATGAGGATCTAGATTTTGATGTGAGAACCCTGGTGGTACTAGATTCCTTGGTGGTTCATGGCCACTTCTCAATTGATAGTACCCTTGGTTGGGTTACTCTTACCATTATTGTGTTGGTATCCATTGGTAGTATTGATACTATTGGTATTATTGAGACTTTTGGAATTGTTTCCCTTATTGATTATAATTGATAGAATTACAATATTTATCCAGAGGTTTTTATATTTCTTCTCTATAGTCCTGATATGGGTGTGGACCTCTAAACATTTCACATGATTGAATATCTATAATAGGAGACATAGGTGTTGGTGTCGGAGTAGGTAACTAAAATGAATCGAGATTATCTGTAAGATCATCCACCATGGCTATGAGGCATGTAATGTTCTCCACTTGGTGGATTCCACACAAAGGTAGTCCTTAATCACTCTACCATGGAATTAAATTATGGGATACCTCATCTAGAAGTGCTCAACCATCATGAGGAATATTAGGCATGATTCTTCCATCAGTAGTGGAATCCTCTATAGTTTTTCTGGCACATTGAATTTCTTGATATAATGTTCGATGAAAAATCCATGCATCGTGTTCGTGAAGTGTTAATTTTATAGAGATCTCCTTAAAACAATCCAAGGCTTCCTTGTATGACTATCTATCTATCTAGTAACTATTATGGATATAATTTTCAAGCTTCCAAGTCCATACAAGTAGCAATTAATTTTCTAAAAAAAATTGGCTAGAGAATACCATGTCATGATCAAATTAGGAGCCTCTCTTTTGATCCATTACATAGCTCAGTCATATAAGGATAATGGAATGAAGTGTAATATAATTACATCAGATGAAATTACCTCATTAAAAAAGGTATCAAAAACTACACGAAAATATAAAATATGATAATGAGGGTGTTCTCTTTGATTCCCAATGAATTGACCCTTGTTTTGTATCTTGTGGATTATTTTAGGGTTGATCACAAAAGTATATGCATGGACATGTAAGAGTAAGATTATATTGGTATCACTATTTATTGATGGAAAGATGTAATCCATAATGGTGTGCTCTTTTAGCTCTAACAATGATCCCATATTGACATGTGGAACATATTAAATGTTTTTAGTGTGTGGAGTTGGAGATCATTTCAATAATCTATAGAGAATAGGTGGCATGCATCTATGGATCGATCGATCTTGGGATTTAATGAAATATGGTCTTGGGTGTTAAGGTTTATAAAATTAGGAAGAGGCCCCTAATGCATGCACTAGCTTAGAAAAAGTGAGAGTAAAATAGTTCATCTACTAGAGAAAAATGTAAAAAGAAGGTGGATGGGAAGAGGTGAGGTAATCCGAGGTTCAATCCCAAGGCCTCTATTCCTAGGAAATAGTAATCCCCAACAATTCTGAATGTTTTTTTGCATCTCGAAGGTGTCATT
Source organism: Viscum album (assembly GCA_963277665.1). NCBI lineage: Eukaryota > Viridiplantae > Streptophyta > Magnoliopsida > Santalales > Viscaceae > Viscum > Viscum album. The sequence continues at coordinate 722,580,036 of OY728130.1, read as the reverse complement.
GATTCCTATAGGGGTGATCATGTTATAAATTTATTGTTCCCAAAATACACTTACAACTATGTCATTATAAAGAGGTAGTGTGATGTTAAAACTATAGGGTAAGCTGGCATAAAATAAACCTAGTGATTCAAACCTTATAGATAGATTAATCACATTAACTCTTAAAGTTTATTTTTTCTAGAATTATTTAACTTGAATTTAGATTAAATAAAAATGAATGGATTAAGGTCAATTTAAAGTATTTAAGAAACATTTAATCCTAAATCTTGTACAGAATTTTCCAATAGATTAAGCTATGAAATAGTGAAATGGTCACCAACTGGTTAAGGTCAAAACAATTATATCTACCTATGATACAACTATCCCTTGGTCTGGGTGTAAATAACAACCTAGAAGCATTTTACTTATCTTCTATGGAAGAAAGATGCACATGTTAATGGTCATTGTCTTCTCAGCTCTAATTTGGTTAGGTTCATTAAATTTCACATCCCATGGTAATGGATGTGAAAAAAAATATAAAAAATAGTTTTTTATCCATATTACAAGTCATAGGGTCAACAAGGTTCAATTATATATTCATTTGGATCATAAAAACCCCTACTCTTGACCCTTAACCATAATAGGATTAGACATGCAGGACAATGTTGATCAAAAGAAAATTATTAATAAGAATACTTAGAATAATCATAAAACAATTGAGAAATAATCAATCCACACCTAAAACAAGTAAGAATGAATAAATAATAAACTTTAAAGGATGTACTAATGAACGATAGTGTAAGCGTTTAATTGGAATGACAGTCAGTTTTGATGTATATGTCACAACACATATAGAAATGAAAGGGTTGAACAATGGACTAATAAAAAAAATCAACACCAATGGATTTCACGAAATGAGTAAAGTGATAAAGTACAACTATGTTTGGAAGGAAAATATAGAAGAAAGATAGAATAAAATGAGAGAAAAATAAAGGTATCCCCAAGTATCATACATGGAGGAAATGAAAAATATATTTATTGTCACGAGAATTACACGACATGAAAACAATTCACAAAGTGTATTTTATTTATATAGATCTTATCTCTAATTTTACACGATGTGAAATCTTTACATGTCATGTAATTCATATCCAAAATCTTTACTAAAAATACTGAATCTTATGGGATCATCGGTCTATAGTTTTTCTAGAAGTGATCTGGAACTTTTCATGCCATGTAAATTATAAATTAAATGTATGTGATTCACATATTATAATTTATGCACATTGATAAATTTCAGTAGGAATTGTATTTTTAAAATATCTTGATATGTAATGTATCTAAATGTCATGTAAATGATTTAGGGTATAAAATTTCTCACTGTCTATCCTTTAGTAAATTGAGAACGTGTGAGTGAGGAATACATGACATGAACTCCTTTATTGATGTGTAAAACTTATTTTTTTTCAATTATTATCATTTCATCCATTGAGTCCAAAATTCATAATTCCTACAAAAACCAAAACCTTGTTCATTATAAAGTAAAAAACGGATAAAAATTAATTAAATATATCTAAAATGTGTATATAAATTCAGCATATCATCCCTTTATCCATATCATAATCTTTCATGCCTTTGTTTTAAAAAATAAGTATATTTCTATGTTAGTTTGTGAAACTAATAGTTGATTATAGAAATAAAAATATAGTAGTTCTTCTATATGAAACAAATCCCATGGTGTTTCTCCATGAGACAATATCTCCTCCAAATTCCATGTCAACAAAACATAGTAATATATGTTTCCATTATGAATCCTAAGGCAAGACCTTTTGAACCTTTTGTATTTTAGAGTTTATATTTTACCACTTCTCAGTACTCCTTTCCCATGTTTTCCCTAGAAATACTTATAAATTCAACAACATGATCAATGTATATCATTGAATGAATCATGTCATATATCAACATTCCAACCACTGATGCATAATGAACCTTTTTAATGTATTTAACATCATATTATAATAATGTTCCATTCTCCTTTATAACATGAAATGTTTAAAATGAGGGGTAATGAATGTTTTTTAACCAAACACTTTAAATATGTACCTCATATTTTGGATACACTATTAATATAACAACATCAATGTTCCATGATTTTAGTCCTTCTATTTCTTTATCACCAAAAATCTATTTGGATACTCTAAGATAATTCATCTCGAAAATTCTATATAACTTATCCTTAAGATATTAAATTTATTGTACATTCGTAACATCCAATAGAATTCCATAAGTATAATTGAAATTTGATGGAACACCCGTCATTAAATACCTTACAGTATCAACAATGATCTTCATCGCATCATACATACTTTTTTATTTTATAAAGGAATCAAACATCGATCTCTATTACTTGGGTGATTTATTCATTAGATAAAAACTTTTTATGTGTTATCACACCAGTCCTTCTATTTTTTTTCACAAAACATTCTGGCTTCTTCAGATATTTTTCTTCTTTCAAATGTTTGTGAATAAAATTATTATTCACATATAATTTTTCAAGATATTGACCATAATTTTCAACCATTAAAAGATGTTGGGACCAATTTTTATATAAGGTTTTATGTTTTGTCAACAGTTTTCAATGAAGATGTAAATGAAGAAGGAGATAAATAATAACTACCAAGTTATTGAGATTGATAAATTCAGATGATTATTAAACTGATCTCAAGTTCAATGTACATGTATAAAAGTTGATACATTGTCTACAACAATGAATCCTTCTCAGAGAGTTTTGAAGGGATTCAAGTTATAAAGTGATCATGCAACATCTCATTGTTTAAAGAGACCATGCAAGAGCCTACCTGAAGAGACATGAATCATTTCCTGAGAGATAATGTGGATATTTGAAGTTTTAAAAATTATAATACAAATCTAAGAGGATAATTCCAGTCATATTCAGTGTTGAATAAAATGACTGATGTTGTTGGAAGATAACAAATTTGCAGTATTTTCTCTGGATAATTTGATGATGCTGAAACTGATTGTTCAAATTATATCAGTCATGGTGGGTGGATTTCTTGATAAGAGATACTATTTTTTTAAGAATCTAGAAGACATTAAAGAATAATTTATGTTCTTTACATAGTAGATATTTAAGGTGGTGCAATTTCCGAGCATTTTCCAATTTTTTGGACCTCCAAATAGGAATTTTGTTTTTGGACAATAAAAGGATTTCTGCAAAAAAGTAAATGAGATGCATAATGGAAATGGAAATCATAAAAGGAAGAAAATAGTGTAACTTAGAAAATGGACATAGTACCATGTCTGGGAATGGTTCATAGCTGCGTACCATGTAGCGGGAAAGGGATGCAGAATTGTTCATGGAAGCTATCACGGTACCAAAAATGGTTCTCTATAGAAGGATTTTTGGTATGTGGAATGGACTGTCATTGTCAAAAAAGATATAGTACATGGAACGGTATAATCATGGTATGCGGTGATGGTTCACAGTTCACAGGAGGGCCACATTACACAGTGGAGGCTCACAGTACGTGGAAGGAGCATAGTCCACGATGAAGATTGTCCCAATTGAAAATATGGGGAAATCAGATTAGAGAAATTTGTGGAGTTATTTTCTTATATAAGAAGTGATAATCCCATCATTTTAGCAATATATAATTCTATAAGAAAATATCATCATGGTGGAAGAACTCATCTAAGTCCAATAGTGGTATGCTAGAGAGATTCTGCATAAGATGAACTGGTACGTGAAAGATGAAACAGTTCACGAAATTGAAAGGTGCAGTCCACAGAAGAGATTTTATGTAGGGAAAAGTGGTATGAAAGATATGAAGTAATTCATATAATTTTAAGAATAACAATGTTTAAGGAAGAAATGGTACCCAATGGGGGAATGTAGAGGAGGTACGTGAAGGCGATACATGAACTTAGTACGTAGAGGCAGTATGAGGAGGCGGTACACGGAGCAGGCATAGTATGTGGATAAGGAACAGTGCGCAGTGTAACGACCCGAAATTTTTAAATAAATTTTGTTTCCTAATTTTATGTGTTATTGTTATACTCAACAAAAATGTTTTATTTGATAAACATGATTATAATTAAAATGAGATCAGTGGGTTTTGACTATTATATAACCATCGGTCAACATGACCGCTGTGAACAAAATGTTTTGATTATTGTCTCTAAATATAAGTAATCTTGGTTAATTATTATAGAAAGAAGATTCGATGGCCTCACCTAGTAGTCATGGACCGATCAAAGCCCATCTAACAGAGCTTGGGAAGGAGGTAGCACCATTGGCCTTTGCTCTGGACCAAACCCAAGCCGAACTTCATCATGTGAAGCTAGAACGGAATCGCCTTCGCGAGAAGTTCAAACTGATAGAAATTACTACTCGGGCAATGTTGACCGAGCCGCCCCAAGATTATATCACCCTAGCACACCTTACTCTTAGGTCCTATGCTGGTATTATAAGGGGCTATGTAACGAGACCGTAATTGCCTTGTGTAATCCTTGTTTTAAATAAAAATTGGGATTTCTTCTTATGATGAAGTTTATGAATTTTCAAATGACTGGATAAAAATAGTATTCATATTTTTGATGAATTTTCAAAAGGATATTTTTAAAAAAAATGTTTGTGTAAACCTTAAATAATTTAAAATGTGTAATGATTCTCAAAAAATGGTCTTCTACAATTATGTTCAGTACGAAATTTAGAGTCTAATAAGATCAACATGATTTTTGATGAATAGTAAATTATGAATAGTGATTTTATGATTAGGATTAGTAATATGACCAAATGGATTAGTAATCTTACTTAAATAAAGTTTTAAAATAATCTAGGCACCTTGATTAAGTAATGTGATTCAATAAAATGGTTAAATAACGGTTTCATAAATTATTATTCAAGTATTAGTTTTTTCGGATGAATAGTGTTTTTTTAATTAAAAATTTAATTAAAAATAATTAGAAAATTATTTTTATAAAAATGACTTTATTTTTGAACTCAGAGCATCGATATTATGTTATGGTAATTTTTGGGGATTTTTCTGAAAAAAATGAATTTTCGATGAATAGTGTATTTATTTAAAAATAAAATTAAAAATATTTAGAAAATTATTTTTATAAAATGGAGTTCATTTTTGAAATCATAGCATTGATATTTGGTTAAGGTGAAATTTTGGGATTATTCTGAGAAAGTTGAATTTTCGGTGAATAGTGAAAGTATAGTTTTTAAGTTACGGGTTTTTAATGACATCATTAAATGATGTATTAAGTATATATTCAATATGGTCGAATTATGAATAGTAAGATAAGGTGTGAGGTGTCCCAAGTGGCCAATACCATGGGCAAATACCATGGGCAAGCCCATGGTTTTGCCAAAACCACTAGTGAGGTGTCCCTTAGCCATTAATGCCTTGTCCCCTCACTTTCCCTATAAATACCAAGCCCTCCTCTCATCCATTCGACTCCCCACTCATTCAAATGAATTTATGGTCTCATTACCTCCCAAGGAGTCCTCCCAAGGTGCCCCCAAGCCCTCAAGGTCCCAACCTTTGAGGTTTAAGAGTTACATTTTAAGGTAAGGGATCCGACCTCTCTCTTTCTTTTCAAGTAATATCTTTTATGTCTTTTCTTTTATACTCCATGTTCTTATGTTGGAGGATGTTCTTTTATATTCATCCTACTGCCTATTTCATGTTCATATGATGAGAGACCCCCTCTTACTCTCATCATTTCGTTTTAAGAAAGTTTAAGTGGCGCCGTTAGGCTGCCGAATTTTCAAGGGATTCATTCACCTCTCTCTTTTTCAAAGTTCTACTTTCATGTCAAGTCTTTCAAGTTCATTTTTATTATGTTGGGGTATGATCTCTATATTTATCATACTGGTCTTTTATGATCACATGATGAGAGACCCCATTTGATCTTTTCAATTCAGTATTTTGATGTCTTAAGTGGCGCCGTTAGGCTGCCGAATTTTTAAGTGGTTCTTCACCCTTCTCGTTTTGAAGTTCTACTTTCATGTCAATTCTTTCAAGTTCCTTTATATTATGTTGGGGTATGATCTCTATATCTATCGTACTGGACTCTTATGTTCATATGATGAGAGACCCTATTTGACCTTGTCAATTCAATTTTGTTGAAGTTTAAGTGATGCCGTTAGGCTGCCGAATTTTCACAAGAGAAATCTTGTTTTGTTTTCTTCCTTTCATGTTCTTCATTTCATATGGTATATTTTCAAATTTCATTACCATGTTCATAAATCCCTTATATTTTGTCCCTATACTGTTTTATGGGTCATTTATGAATGTTTGACCCATGTCCCCTCTCTTCTCAATGTTTTCTAAAACCTTGTAACATAGCCGTTATGCTGCAGAATTTTCCCCTCAAAATGCCTCTCTCTTTTCTCAAAAATTATTTTATGTTATAAAGTGAATACTCAAAGCTCTTATTTCTACAAGGGTATTCACATATATATCAAAATGTTACATTTTAAATTCTGGGATTTACATACATGAGACTCGCTTCCCTTTCCGTGGGTTTAAAGTGCCGTAAAGATCATGTCATTAAAGCAGTTTTTAAAATGTTATGATTATGAAATGAAACCCATTTATTTTATGCTATATGGGTTATTTATGAAATGTTTGATGATGATATATGTGGCTCACATGATAATAAAGGCAAATTTAAGGGTGCGCCCTGATAGCGCTCCAATGCATTGGGTAAAGACTTAATCTCTAGAGATGACCATTTTAACGACGCCTTGGTGAATAACCTTGGTAATTTTTAACGACACCTTGGGGATGGACCTTGGTGAAACGAAACGATTGTCAATATTAAATGTTGCAGCCACATCTTCAAGTTATGAAAAATGTTGTTTTTATTATGAAATGCCTCATGATTTATTTCTCATGCCTTAAAGTTCTTTTCATGTCCTTATTGAAGTATATCAAGTTCACATGTAAAATGTTCCTCTTGTTTCCCTTACTGGGCTTTCTGCTCACCCTTTCTTTTGATGTATGTCCCCAGGTTATGAGATGCAGTAATGAACCTAGGATGAACTTAAGGAGAAGCCTTTCAAGTGTTTAAGAAGAATGCTTTATGTTGTTTTCATGTATTATTTTCCTGGTTTCCAAGACACTAAACCTTAAAGATCCTCAGTTGTGTGTAATATAATGAAAGTTTATGTTATAAAATGGCGGGATGCTATAGTTGGTATCAAAGGATGGTTTAGTTATTTGTGGAAATTAGTATATAAAAACTTTAGGAAAAACCCTATAGAAGAGTTTAAATATAGGAAGTCTTCCTGGTATTTTGGTGAGTATTGAGTAAGGGGTTTCCAAGCAAATACATCCCTGTCTGGATACGAGTAGGTAGAGGTGGCTCTGGCACAGATGTACATAGGGGTAAAACCCGAAAACACCGCTTTGAGCTAGACTCGAACGGGAACTGGTACACGACAACGGGCCTTGCTGCACTCTTGGTTACGACACTCCCGGGGGATATGCTTTGGTAAATTCATAAGCTTAGTATGAACCATTGTTAAAGGAACAAAGATAAAATAAAATAATGGTTCACATAAGAATATATGATCATGGATAACCTAGAAGGGAACCTAGGGGATCACAAGTTAGGGTATACTTTACTTCTACATGTTATCCTTAGATGCTTTAAGTTTCTTTTCATGATTATTGGCTAAGTATTTAAGCCCCTAACTATAGCTTCTTTTCTTAGTTAATGGCTGGAAATGGAAGAACATGTCCCAACAACCAATATGATAGTAAATGCTACGATTGCCGTATTAATACGACAGAGATGATTAGGGGATTAAAAGATGATTATTATTTTGGAAGACGTTCACTATTTTGAGGACCATGTATGATAGATTACTACGGTATTTTCATTGAGGAGTAAGGTTGACTTATATTTTGAAGAATCAATGAATTTAAGGTGGACTTAGAGTAATTTAGGTTACTTAAGGGAATGATTAACCTATCTTGGGTAAAATATGTTTAGGTTAGATACTTTTGTTATAAGATGTTAGGAGTGGTTGATGTTGTTTGGAGATGAACAATGAAAGTTATTTTGGAAGACTATGTTATCAAGTCCTTCTTGTATTTGGGTTTCAATCTTAGTTTGGTTTACTTTGAGGAATTTTAAGGACCGTTATTTATGGAATGGTCTATGATGAACTCTGGGTAGTACCATGGAACTTTGATGATTTAAAAGTAGTTTCCATTCCTATGGGATTCTTCTTTTTGAAGAGTTGTTTTACCTTAACCTTTCTGTTTTTGGGATAATGTTTAAAGATAGAAGAAATAGATAGTTAATCTTTTGTAGATTATGTGATTCTATAGAAGATGATTCTTGTGCTTTTATGAGACCAAGTGTTTTTGAATTCTCATCATTTGGAGAAAAGATTAGTGTTGGTAGGATGAAACTCTACTTGAAGGTAGGTATATTTTCTTATGTTTTTGTTCTATGTAGTAAATGAAATCCTCAAAATTATGAAAAGAAACGTAAAACAAAAATGTTGTTGGTTTACGTTTCTTACTAGGTAATCAAAGACCGTTTACACACATCATAAGTTTGGGATTTTCTCATGGTTAACTTTCTCCTAATCATGTTCTCTATCACTCTCCCTCAGAACTTGACCCTTTGTTTTTTCCTCCATGTCCATGTTTTCCTACATGGAACCCTAGTGTGGGTTAACTCGGGTGACCATTGTACTTCCCTTTCTTTATTTTAAAGTAATAGTTTTACTGACTCCTTTTCCGATGTGGGACTTTCAATGAAATTTCAAAACCCAATTTTAAAATTGCGAGGACGCAATTTCTTAAGGGGGGAAGATTGTAACGACCCGAAATTTTTAAATAAATTTTGTTTCCTAATTTTATGTGTTATTATTATACTCAACAAAAATGTTTTATTTGATAAACATGATTATAATTAAAATGAGATCAGTGGGTTTTGACTATTATATAACCATCGGTCAACATGACCGCTGTGAACAAAATGTTTTGATTATTGTCTCTAAATATAAGTAATCTTGGTTAATTATTATAGAAAGAAGATTCGATGGCCTCACCTAGTAGTCATGGACCGATCGAAGCCCATCTAACAGAGCTTGGGAAGGAGGTAGCACCATTGGCCTTTTCTCTGGACCAAACCCAAGCCGAACTTCATCATGTGAAGCTAGAACGGAATCGCCTTCGCGAGAAGTTCAAACTGATAGAAATTACTACTCGGGCAATGTTGACCGAGCCGCCCCGAGATTCTATCACCCTAGCACACCTTACTCTTAGGTCCTATGCTGGTATTATAAGGGGCTACGTAACGAGACCGTAATTGCCTTGTGTAATCCTTGTTTTAAATAAAAATTGGGATTTCTTCTTATGATGAAGTTTATGAATTTTCAAATGACTGGATAAAAATAGTATGCATATTTTTGATGAATTTTCAAAAGGATATTTTAAAAAAAATGTTTGTGTAAACCTTAAATAATTTAAAATGTGTAATGATTCTCAAAAAATGGTCTTCTACAATTATGTTCAGTACGAAATTTAGAGTCTAATAAGATCAACATGATTTTTGATGAATAGTAAATTATGAATAGTGATTTTATGATTAGGATTAGTAATATGACCAAATGGATTAGTAATCTTACTTAAATAAAGTTTTAAAATAATCTAGGCACCTTGATTAAGTAATGTGATTCAATAAAATGGTTAAATAACGGTTTCATAAATTATTATTCAAGTATTAGTTTTTTCAGATGAATAGTGTTTTTTTAATTAAAAATTTAATTAAAAATAATTAGAAAATTATTTTTATAAAAATGACTTTATTTTTGAACTCAGAGCATCGATATTATGTTATGGTAATTTTTGGGGATTTTTCTGAAAAAAATGAATTTTCGATGAATAGTGTATTTATTTAAAAATAAAATTAAAAATATTTAGAAAATTATTTTTATAAAATGGAGTTCATTTTTGAAATCATAGCATTGATATTTGGTTAAGGTGAAATTTTGGGATTATTCTGAGAAAGTTGAATTTTCGGTGAATAGTGAAAGTATAGTTTTTAAGTTACGGGTTTTTAATGACATCATTAAATGATGTATTAAGTATATATTCAATATGGTCGAATTATGAATAGTAAGATAAGGTGTTAGGTGTCCCAAGTGGCCAATACCATGGGCAAATACCATGGGCAAGCCCATGGTTTTGCCAAAACCACTAGTGAGGTGTCCCTTGGCCATTAATGCCTTGTCCCCTCACTTTCCCTATAAATACCAAGCCCTCCTCTCATCCATTTGACTCCCCACTCATTCCCAATGAATTTCTGGTCTCATTACCTCCCAAGGAGTCCTCCCAAGGTTCCCCCAAGCCCTCAAGGTCCCAACCTTTGAGGTTTAAGAGTTACATTTTAAGGTAAGGGATCCGACCTCTCTCTTTCTTTTCAAGTAATATCTTTCATGTATTTTCTTTTATACTCCATGTTCTTATGTTGGAGGATGTTCTTTTATATTCATCCTACTGCCTATTTCATGTTCATATGATGAGATATCCCCTCTTACTCTCATCATTTCGTTTTAAGAAAGTTTAAGTGGCGCCGTTAGGCTGCCGAATTTTCAAGGGATTCATTCACCTCTCTCTTTTTCAAAGTTCTACTTTCATGTCAAGTCTTTCAAGTTCATTTTTATTATGTTGGGGTATGATCTCTATATTTATCATACTGGTATTTTATGATCACATGATGAGAGACCCCATTTGATCTCTTCAATTCAGTATTTTGATGTCTTAAGTGGCGCCGTTAGGCTGCCGAATTTTTAAGTGGTTCTTCACCCTTCTCGTTTTGAAGTTCTACTTTCATGTCAATTCTTTCAAGTTCCTTTATATTATGTTGGGGTATGATCTCTATATCTATCATACTGGACTCTTATGTTCATATGATGAGAGACCCTATTTGACCTTGTCAATTCAATTTTGTTGAAGTTTAAGTGATGCCGTTAGGCTGCCGAATTTTCACAAGAGAAATCTTGTTTTGTTTTCTTCCTTTCATGTTCTTCATTTCATATGGTATATTTTCAAATTTCATTACCATGTTCATAAATCCCTTATATTTTGTCCCTCTACTGTTTGATGGGTCATTTATGAATGTTTGACCCATGTCCCCTCTCTTCTCAATGTTTTCTAAAACCTTGTAACATAGCCGTTATGCTGCAGAATTTTCCCCTCAAAATGCCTCTCTCTTTTCTCAAAAATTATTTTATGTTATAAAGTGAATACTCAAAGCTCTTATTTCTACAAGGGTATTCACATATATATCAAAATGTTCCATTTTAAATTCTAGGATTTACATACATGAGACCCGCTTCCCTTTCCGTGGGTTTAAAGTGCCGTAAAGATCATGTCATTAAAGCAGTTTTTAAAATGTTATGATTATGAAATGAAACCCATTTATTTTATGCTATATGGGTTATTTATGAAATGTTTGATGATGATATATGTGGCTCACATGATAATAAAGGCAAATTTAAGGGTGCGCCCTGATAGCGCTCCAATGCATTGGGTAAAGACTTAATCTCTAGAGATGACCATTTTAACGACGCCTTGGTGAATAACCTTGGTAATTTTTAACGACACCTTGGGGATGGACCTTGGTGAAACGAAACGATTGTCAATATTAAATGTTGCAGCCACATCTTCAAGTTATGAAAAATTTTGTTTTTATTATGAAATGCCTCATGATTTATTTCTCATGCCTTAAAGTTCTTTTCATGTCCTTATTGAAGTATATCAAGTTCACATGTAAAATGTTCCTCTTGTTTCCCTTACTGGGCTTTCTACTCACCCTTTCTTTTGATGTATGTCCCCATGTTATGAGATGCAGTAATGAACCTAGGATGAACTTAAGGAGAAGCCTTTTAAGTGTTTAAGAAGAATGCTTTATGTTGTTTTCATGTATTATTTTCCTGGTTTCCAAGACACTAAACCTTAAAGATCCTCAGTTGTGTGTAATATAATGAAAGTTTATGTTATAAAATGGCGGGATGCTATACGCAGAGTAGGCGTGGTACGTAGAGTAGGCATTGTGAGTGGAGCAGGCATGGTACAGAGAGTAGAATAAGTATGTCGAACATGCACAATACGCGGATAAGGCATGGTACACAGAGCAGGCATGGTACACAAAGTAGGTGTGGTAAGTGGAGTAGGAGAAATATTCCAATCAGAGACAGTCCACAGCAACAGGAAAAATTTATAGAAGACTAGGAATCATAAAAGGAGTTTGTGATTCTAGTGAAAACAACAAGAAGTTTTACTTAATTTAGTAATTACACTAAAGGAGAAAACCAAATATAAAATAGCATCAATCCATGACGTCGATTAAAGAATTGTCTTATACTAAACATAGATAAAGACTTTCATTCCAATCTGTTAAAATGGCCTTCAAGTTGATAAACTGAGTGAAGACCTAACCAAGTCAGTGATCCAAAGGAATTCTATGAAAGTGATCTAAGGGAAGCAGTGAGCTATCTCTGAACCATTATGAATTGTGCCCAGGACAACATGAGTATGACCGAACCTTTGTAATCCAAAACTAGTGATGATTAGTGGAACTTGGTACGACTGGAAACCTATCATCTATGCTCCTTGGACATATCCCTTAGTGTTGAACCAAGTAAAAATTGTTGGGATTTCCTTGTACATGTGAATGTTTTAATTACTACACATATCAATCATATATGTTTAAACAAGTTCCTACCAATTTTGGAACAATATCAAGTAAAGAATAAAAAAAGTAGACACGTTGATTCACCCCGCTCAGGGTACTCTAGGGTCCTTCAATCATTATCAGAATAAAAATATTAACATATGTTTGATACTCTTTAGAAATTATATTCATAATAGGATTTGTGTTTTCTTTCCTGGTTATACAATGTAGAGCAGTCTTGATGAATGTTAAGTTATCTCTAAGCAAAATTCTATACCCAACAAGACCTTGATGAATAGGAAAAAGAAAGTGAAGAGAAAGTTTAAGAAGTCCTAATTATCCTAAGAATATGATGTTTATGGTTCTCTATTCCTTTACAATTATAAAGAAATATCATGCTTGGAAATTAATGTGTCGGTGGCTCAAGTTTCCACAAAACAAATGGATTCTAGTACAAGTGGTGATGTTGATCAAATTTTAACATCACATGATCTTGTAAGTGATCATGAGAAATTAAGAACCTATCTATCTGATATTACTAAAGAAAGATTTTTTGATGTTTGTAAAATATTTCAATGCATGCAGGTTGAGATCAACATATGGAAAATAGAAGTTGAAAATAAGGAAATGGGCTTATTAGGAAAAAATTTAGAATTTTATAATCTCTATAGACAAATTAAAGACTTTGAAAAGAAATAAGGAGTCAATAAGACTCGGGAAGAAAGGATCCATGCACTTGAAGATAAGCCGAAGAATGGAAATGAATACAATGGTTTATATTTGAAATAATCTTCCATGCAGATCACTAAACTCGAAAATTATTTGCAAAACAAAGCTCAGATTCATGAAGATGAGGTTGAATGATTAAAGAATACTTGTGAAGAGAAGATGATCAAGATTTAAGATCAAAATATCATACTCAATATGGAAAGTCTAAAATTGGAAGCCCAGTTGACCAATCTAGAGAAGACACATATTGAGCCTTTACAAAATAAGGAAACAGTTTCTACTGGTACTCAGTGTCCACTGGAGGATTCTAAATCTGAAAGGTCTTAAACATGTGACAAGAAGATCATGGATTTTATTAATGATCTATCTCAAGAAATAGTGTATGTTTCGACTCAATTATCATTGGAGGAACCTAAAAATTAAAGACCTTCAACATGTGATAATAATATCATGACATATTTTGGTGATATACCACAACCAGTTGAGGGGAATAAGGCACCATCCAAACCATCATATACTAATGTTTCTAAATATGTATCAACAAGCATTGCAGGATGGAAGAGAAATTGGAAAAAAGTATGGATATGGAAAGGTGAGGAGTTACCTACAACCTTGGCCAGGGTGGATAGGAAGAAAAAAAAGTTGTAATATGGTTTCCCATATAGAGCATAACAAATCAAGAAGAACTCCCAACAAACTTATCGAGAAGATATCAAGAAGTCAAGAATTCTGGGCCAATGTTGGTGCTACAACAGATTTGGCCACTTTCCTATAAACTCATGGTATAATCCTTATAATATAAAATCAAAAAGGAATCCTACCTCACTGGGAAGAAATCAGGGGATGAATAATTAACATCCGCAGGTCCAAAAGAATCTGTTTACCGCAAATAGATTTGGAATTATTGATAACATATGTGATGTATGCAATGGATGTGGTCACAATGTAGGTACATTCCCATATCAATATGTATTCATTGTTGATAAGAAAACAATACCTCTGATTCCAGCTACATATGAAGCACCTTTCTTGGGAAGAAGAAAGAAGAATATTTTGAATACAAATTTCCCCAAGAATATCTTGAGTAGGGAAGGTGAGAAGACCCTAGATTTCAGATCCATGAAATTAAAGTTAAATTCATCCAAGAGAGAAACAAAGAGTAACAACACTCAGATGAACTCCTGTTGAAGATACAAACCTACTAAAATAGTTAAAAATGACATGTTGTTCATCTGTCCAATGTATTTGAAAATAATGAGGAAACGTGAAGATGAAAAGTACAAGGATGGTGTTAAAGGAAAAGTAACACTTTTATGTGATGAAGATAAAGTGCATGATAGAGTGAAAACCAAAAGAAACACACATGTTAAATTAGTTTCATGTGAGAGATGTATGAGATATGGTCACATTGAAAATGGTTTTCTAACGTTAATACTAGAGAAAGAATAAGTCCTTAAAAGGAGTATGAATGTATCATTCATGATGATTGTTAGGAAGAAAAATTATCCACACAAAGTAGAAGAGAATGTGAAGAGATCTATGCCACATCAACACAAATTAGAACATATGTTTAGATGTGAAATAATAAAGATAGAAGTAAATAGAGGAACATGGTTGAGAAAAGAATCTCAACCATGCATCTCATGTTGATGAAGTAAGGAGGAACCACTTTATTGCCTTAATGATTTGTGTATTCTATTTGTGTAGATATTACAAGGAATTTTAGGTGAAGCATGCTCTCAGGGGGAGAACATGAGTAGTAATGAATTCTGATGACTCTTGATAGCTAAGATAAAGAATTTTCATTATTGTGTGATTCTTAAATTGATATTAAAAGATTAAAATGATGAAGGATCACCATTTTATGAAGATAATGAGGAGTGTTTCCCTTGAGTGGGAGAGAAATGAAGAAGTATCTTGAGTTACTATATTAATTAGTATCAACCTCAATTGGTATCAAATTCATTTAACATGGAAATTTATTGAAGAACTTGTCATTGGAAAAGGTATTTCATTTCCCAATATTTTATCCTTGGTTACTCAGCATGAAGAGAATTTTACAAATGGGTGAGCAACTGAATTAATAAATGACATAATAGGAATTGAAGTGCCCCAAGGTCACTTATCCTGCTAATTGCACTTGAATGTTTTTTATCAATTTATTAATGTGAGTGTTGGAGTTTCATGCTGATTATTCCCTATCACATTTAATTTCTTTAGCCGGGAATGAAACTGAAAATCCATTGAAGACAAAGTACATGAGTTGTCATCTCATGAGGTATCATGATCAGTGGATAATGGACAACTTTGTTGTCTAAATAAATCCTATTTTTTGTACATTGATCATTGCTCAATAATAATTAGAGAGAAATGATTGATAATACATTCCTCAAATATGGAATGATACCCTTTTCCCATGAACTTTTTATTTCTTGACAACAAGGGGGAGAGAAGTGAAATGAATGTTTGGGGAGAGAAATATGTAAGGTGAGAGAGAATATTCCCATTTTGATATTGACTCATTAATTTGTGGAGAACATTAAGGTATTGACAACAAAATACAAATGGAAATATAGTTGGGACCACTTTGTGAATAAATTTGTATTTATTGTCAACAACTGTCAATGAAGATCAAAATGAAGGTGGAGACAAAGAAGAACTCTCAAGTTATTGAAAGTGATAAATTCAGATGATTTTTGTACTGATCTTAGGTTCAAAATACATGTATCAAAGGTGATACATTTTCAAAAAAAATGAAACCATCTAAAAGAGTATGGAATGGATTTAAGTTATAAAGTGATCATGTAGCATATCAATATTTAAAGAGACCATAAAAGAGCCTACCTGAAGAGAAAAACAACATTGAATGAGGGATAATGTAGAGATTTTAAGATTTTTGAATGATCATACAAAGATAAGAAGATGATACCGGTCATTTTCAGTGTTGACTGGACAGACTGATGTTGTTGGATGATAAAGAAGTTACAATACTCTACCTAGATAATCTGAAGATTCTGAAACTGAAAATTCAAAGAAAATATATCATGGTGGAAGGAGTTCATGATGAGAGCCACTGACTATTTAAAAACATAGATGAAAGTGAAGTATCATTGGTGTTATTTCCTGAGTAGATATTTAAGGTGATTTTTTTCCAAGTGTTTGACAAATTTTTGGACATCCAAATTGGGATTTTATTTTTGGAAAATGGAAGGATTTATTCAAAGAAGTAAATGAGATATGGAATGGACAAGGAAATGGTCAAGGGAAGAAAGAAAAGTACCTCATAATGTGGACCGTTTACCATGTACAATAATTTTTCGTGGCCACATGCCAAGTAGCGATAAAGGTACGCATAACAGTTGGTGGAACGGGTCACGTTACCAAAAATGGTATGCCGTTGAAGTTGCTTCAGTAAGTGGAATGGCTCATCGTTGGTGGAATAAATGCAGTACATGAACTGAATGATACACAGTACACAGTTAAGGTTCTCAATTCATATGAGGGTCATAGTATGCGGTGGAGGCTCACAATACATGGAAGGTGCATAGTTTGTGGTGAAGATTGACCCACATTGAAAAATAGGGTAAATCGGGTTAGCAAAATTTGCAGAGTTATTTTCCTATATTAGGAGTTATAATCCCATAATTAGAGTAAGATAGAATTCGATAAGAAAATATAATCATTGTGGGAGAACTCGGCTATGTTTGAAAATGGTATGCGGGAGAGATTCTGTGTAAGATGAAGTGGAATGTAAAAGAAAAAACGGTTCCCGAAATTGGAAGGATAAGTACACAGAAGAGATTTTGAATAATAAAAAGTGGTATGTTGGAGACGATGTAATTTTTAGAATTTGAGGAAGAAGCCCATAGAAGGAAGAAACTGTATGAAAAGGTGAAACATAGAGGAGGCACATGAAGGTGGTACACAGAGGTAGTACAATGAGGTGGTACATGGACATAGTATGTGGAGAGGGTGTAGTACACAGAGAAGGCATGGTGCACAGAGCGGGTGCAGTATACAGAGAAGGCGGCATACGTGGAACATTCAAGGTACACAGAGTAGGCATGGTATGAAAAGTAGGTATGGTACGCAGAGTAGGTGTGGTACGTAGATTAGAGACAATCTATAGAATCAAGAATAGTTCACAAAAGCAGAACCATCATAAATAGATTTTCTAATTCTAAAAAAAAGAATTTTTAGTTAATTCATTAATTTTACTAATGGAGAAAACTGAATATTAAAGAGAATCGATTCGGGACACCGATGTAAGCAGTGTATCATGATGATTAGAGATAAATACTTTCATGCTAATTTTTTGAAGCGACCTTCAAGTTGATAAACTGAGTGAAGACCTCTCCATGGTAGTGATCTAGCGGGAGTATATATAAGTGATCTAAGTGAAGTAGTGAGTTATCCCTGAACCTTTAGGTAGTGTGCCTGGGATAGAGTGACCATGCCCAAACATTTGTAATCCATAGTTAGTGAGGATTAGTGAAAATTGGTATGAACGGAAACCTATTGGCATATGCACCTTGTACGTAACCCTTAGTAGTGAACCAAGTAAAAAGGGACATGTTTTCCTTCTACATGTGAATGTTTTTATTACTACACATATTCATCATAAAAGATTAAACATGTTCCTACCAACATGGAAATAATATTCAGTAAAGGAAAGTGAAATTTGACACCCAGATTCACCCCCCTCTTAGTGTGGTCTAGGGTCCTTCAAAAGAATCATCTAGATCATTTTACTAATAATATGTAGATAAAAAATAAAGTATAAAATATACCTTTTGTTTATTGAAATCATTTTAAAAATATCTATTCATTGCAATTATTCCTTCCGTATTATTCTTCCTTCACTTGGTCGGCCCAATTTTTCTAATACATCTTATTTCCCAACTGAGATTTTAAAATCTCCCATGTTCTAGAAGCATATATGGATCCCATCTCTTATTTAATCACAAAACCACTCTATTTTGATTTTTTAATACTCTCTACCACTCTTGGGATTTTGAGTTCTCTATCAACCATAATAATTATATTTTTTATTTCTGATCTAAATATTTTAATAGGTCTTATGAAGTTAGTAGACTATCAAAAATTATGTGGTTCTTCTCTTTTTACGGAATTATCTTTTAGAAACCTTCCCTAACCCTCCATAAACCTTTATCTTTTTAGTACATTAATGCTTGGATGAAAATTTGGAATATGATATCTATTAAAAATACCACCATTCATAATTTTATGCCTTTCTAGAAATTTAGTGCTTCCTGAACATTCCATATTTACTGGAATTATATTTTGATCTACCATGGGATGATACATAGATTATTTTTTATTAGTTATATATTCTTCAAGGTTCTAATCCTTCCATAGGATGACTTCATTTAAGTGGAAACTTTGGATTTGTATAAAAAAAATTGATTATTTTTCCATTGAAAAAATCACAATTCATTATTGTAATACAACATAGAGAAACATAATCATGAATTTTATTCAAAATTTTCATTCTCCCTAGCATTAACATGGACATTGGAAATGCTTCTAGAGACCTTGACGTGGGAAATATATAATTTTTTTCATGATAAGATATCTTCTAAAATTTATTTCCCTATTAGTTATAAAGGATATCAATTCATGTGATATGACCCAAAATTTACCATTTTTCCCCAAAACTTTTTAAGGGGTCTAAAATGTATCATCATGCTTCAGGTCTATCACATAGTATCAAATTTATCCTCTTTTACAAACTATTTGACTAGGTTTTTTTAGGAACCCTATTCTCAAAATATCTTACATTTATCCATAAAACCACCATAACATTATACTTCTATATTCCCCAATCATAATCATACCTCAAGAACATAAATTTAAACATTCTTCTCTATCAACCATGATTCGACTTCTCTTGAGGTAACTAAAATCAATGGACTTCTACTAGCTAAAAAACACCCACACCTTCCATCATACATCAATGATGAAGGTATGAATGTACAATGACCCCCCATGAGACCAAAGTTGAGTTCACAGCCTTAAATCCATATGTAATATCTCTTACTTTTGTATATTATATGAATTTCATTCCATATTGAAAGACACCTTCCACTAATTTCTAATAATACACTATTATCATGTTTGATAATTTACTTGATTGAGTTTCAATATTCCATTTACCTTAAATATGTTTATATAATTATAATTCGTATAACCAATACAACTCTTTGAAAAAAATTTGTATCTAAAATTTTTTGTACTTGAAAGTGTTGCACATTAAAAACTCCCAGTAAGGTACAACATTCCAAATTTTAATCCTTTAGAAACCACCATGGAACCATGTGTTATTTTACAATCTCTATCCATAAGGCTTATATAGAAACTTACATCATCTAGTAAACCTATTGAGATCAAATTATTCTTTAACCCACTATGATCCCCACACTATGAAACATCAGTTAGTATCTACTCATGGTTTGAATGTTTGCATCTCCCTTTACAACTATATTAAGTGATTTACCATTCTCTAGATGAACCATTCATAATATTCTAGATACATAATTATGCATGATACCTCTCTCAAATTTTGAGAAAAATAAATCCCTAAAGTCAATGATTCTAAATCCAATAGACTGGTGACACCTAATAAAAATATTTTTCATCCTTTGTTGTGGTATTTGAAAAAGTAATTTTCGAAATAATTTATTTTCAAATTTACCCTCATGTGTTAGTAATAATTATTAAAATGATCCATTTTCCTAATAAAATTATAAAAGTTAGAGTCTCACTGATTTTATTTGAATGTAATCCCTCTTCTCATTACCCTTCATCTAACTATGGTTTTCCCTAATAGTGAAACATCCTTCATTTTCATACCTCAAGGTTCTTCAAGTAGTACCCAATACATCATTACCTATATATACTCATTCAATAAAATATCTAATATTTACTTTAACAACAAGTCACATTGTCCATATAAATTACCCATAGTTAAAACATCATATATCAATATTGTATAATAGTAGAAATAAGTATCAATTCCCATACTATTTCATCGAACATCACTCCCACATGTTTGAGATAACACTAAATCATGTTTATTTAATTTAATTGATCCAACACTAAATTTACTTTTGATATATTCATGTTGAATAGTTACCACATTAGAATTACTTTATTTATAGCAGTAGGATTTTCATAAATGATGGTATGTGTGGTCCCCAGTCCTATAACTCTCTTCACCTCCTAGTTAATTAAGGCTACATTTCAGGCCATCATAATTTGAATTATCCAATGAATTTTTGGTTGATTCTTTCCCATTTTTATGCAACAATTGATTCCCATTTTACCCCCCTTTAGTGGAAGCTCAAGATCCATATTATATAGATAATATTCAATCTACATACTCCAGAATCAAATGTATGACCCATAAAACATGTAATTATAGACTATTCCTTTTCCTAATGATATTCCTTATCAAACCACTAAAACAAATAAGGATAAAAAAATATCTATAATTACACTACCAATATTTGAGGAAAATTGTTTTTTTATGAATCGCATGTTTAGAAATAGGCCTTTCAGAACCTCAGTTGTGAAACTAGGATAGGATGTTCTGAAACTATAATCACCCCATGTAAGCATCTAAACCATGGAAAAACCTTCCAAAATCTCATGCCAAATATACTTGATCTCTGTAGATCTTTTGGAACACACACACAAGTTGAAGAATATAAGAACTCACACCCATAAGGAATAAAAAAGGGATTTACATTGTTCATACCTAGCAAAAATCCATGATAGAAACATTGATAATTTTATAAATTATGGAATTATAATTTAATGATTGAAATATTATAAAAAATTTGATCCAACTTGTCTATTTATAGAAAAGTGTATCCAGTTAATCTGATGCCAACAACTTCTGATCTTCATAGACGTACCACTACTTAGTCAAAGCTACCAACAACTGCACCAACTTAACTTTTAATCCCCATATAATAGTGAAATAAATCGATTTAATCTTATATAGATATTTATATAATCCTACTTAGTCCTTTATGTTATACTTAATCAATCAACCAAGTTTGTCAAGTGCAGGTCTGAATATTTCTTCTGCACTTCCATTACTCGAAGATAGTGTTTGACAATACTTCCAACTGTATCAGGTTTTTTAAATCCTTAGTTACTCTATATGATCATAATTTAGTTATGGAATATATATTTTATAGTGAAACCATATAGAAAGAATATTTATATTACCCCAATATTGTTTTCATAGTTTACCTAATAAGAACACCAATCCCTTTTCCTTTAAACATGTACTTTACATATACCAGTGTTTTTATAGCTAAATAATATGGTCCATCCAATATTTTGACAAATATTTTATCCATATAACATCTCCAATATAGTATGAAAAAAATAGTGACAACAATTGGAAACATATTTATCTCAATTCACATGAATAATAGTTGAACAAAGCAATCACATAACGTCATCCATGCCCTAATATATGATAGAGTGTTCCAACTAGTATAGGGGGACTATCTATATTGTAGGGTGAACATATCCTATATAAAATAATCATAAATAACAAATAATAATAAGCAAAAACCCATCTTCCCAACTGAATATCTACATGTATTGTATAACAATGTTCCAAGTACAATATATTGTATCTCGTGCTATAATAAGATATGGACCCACTCTAATGTCATACAAGTCATAAATAAGAGTATGATAACCTAATAATATTCCTATAGATAAGATAATATACAACCAAAAGTTGTGTTATTTTTTTATCAATTATTGTTGGATAATTTAGAAATTATTGGATATGACGTATAAATTTAAGTGAAAAAGAGGTTGAAATTCACAGTTAACCCATTGGTGATGATGGATAAGGACATGGATTGTTACAGTAAATTGGAATCAATATTTTTGTAGAATACCTTAAAATAGAATACATAGTTATGAATCTTGAGTGTGATTATGAAGTATTTGGGAAGGAAGTATTCCAGACAATATAGTGGATTTATAGAGGAAGTTGTAAATATATAAAAAACTACATTGATATATTTTTCTATCAAGGCCATGGAATTTGATGCAGGAAGACTACTAAATAGAATTGTTTCATATTATTGTATACTAAGGAGATATAATATATAATATATTTTTGGAATTTGTTTGGAAAATAATTTTATTTTTTTAGTAAAATAAGAGCATACCATGACACAAAAATGTTGGTACTTCATGAAAGATGATGAGAATAAAGCCTTTATAAGAATAAATTGGATAGTCCACTGGTCATGTATGAGTAAAAATATGCATATATAATAATAAATAAATTTATCTAGATAGGTATCACACCATAAAGTGATAGTCCTTAGAATAATAAATTATACTTAAGTGTGAATATAAGTTATGTAAGTATAAATCTATTTTGAGTAAGAATAATCTGTATGTACTAAATGGATTTATGTTCCAAAAAGGAAATGAACATTCCATAATTGGTATTTCATTGTTGAAAAATGTTTATATATATATAAAGTTTCACATCAATTCAAGTACAAAATAACTTCTGGAATTCCATTCTTTAATAAGAATAATCATGTTATTATCCATTATGAGGGAAATACTATAAGATGAATCCATTCCTCAGTGAGAGGCCAATAAAAATTAGGCTCGCTATGGATTTTGATTGGTGTTGGAATCATGATACAGTTTAGATAGCATGAAATGATAGTTCAAGAGATGAGATGAACCATTCAATAATAGGGTGACTGTGTTGCATTGACTGTATTTTAAGAAAAAATATATAAACTTAGTAGCCTATAGATGTCAATCTTTATTCCATTAAGAAGAGTACTAAGATATAACCAAATTGAGCTTCAAAGAGACATATAATACTACGCTGTGATTCTTGGAGTATTTTAAATGATATATGTTGACGGTCCTTTTCATCACATTTTCTAAAAGAATGGAAAGGGAAATGACTTAGCAAAAATTGATTCATCCTTTGAAGAAAACATCAAAAATCAACAAAGGCATGAACAAAGGATCAAGAGAACATGTTCCGTGCAAGTTCTATCACTGTCGTGCAAGTCCACATGCGTGATGCATGATAGTCGCGCAAGTGACTTGCGTGACCTAAGTGATAACCGCCTGGGGTCTTCTCCTGCCTATAAATAGACCCTATGGGCCCCCCATTCAGAAGGATTTTTTTTTTAGAAACTCAGATTTGAGCTCCCGGCACCCTAGTATCTTCTCAAAACTTCTGAAACACTTCTAAGGTAATTTCTTACCTAGAACGGAAGATCTAAAGAGGGGGGAGGAAGACCTAAGTGTTTAAACTCATCAACACTTGCGCGCCTGAGTGGCCAGCCCTTATGGGAAAAGGCCACACTTGCGCGCCGCCTTACTCCTTCAATAGAACTTGCACGCCCCTCTTCTGGAAGAACCTCAAAGGGATTCTAAAGGCTTTAATCAAGAGTCTCTTAAGTATTACCATGCTGGTTAACCATCACACAAGTAACCCATGTGTCGCGCAGGCATACCTGTGCGACCAGGACTTGCGTGCCCACGCAGTACCTGCGCGCCTACCAGGACTTGCGCGCCCTTGCCTTTTTGGGTTCCCTTCTTGCCCATTTCACCCCTCTTAATACATTCCACCTTTCCTATTCAAGATTCAGTCCTCAAGACACTCTTCAAAGCCATTTATGGAATGCTTTCTTGATTTGACTTCCTTATATGAAAGGAATTCTGTGGAATATCTCTCAAAACCTAGTGATTTATACATCTTTATATCACTAAAAATTGAGATTTCATTCATTCAACCTCATCCTTTAAGATGAGATAATCTCTTAACCTAGGCCTCCTTTTCAGGAATAATCCCCAGTTATAATCCTCAAACATGGGCATCCTCCTTAGGAGTAATCCCTAACAATAATTCTCTTAACATGGGCTTCCTTTTCAGGAGTAAACCCCAGTCTCAAACATGGGCATCCTCCTTAGGAGTAAGCCCCAAGTCCCTTAATTTTTCAAATCTCTTAACCTGGGCTTCCTTTTCAGGAGTAAGACCCAGTCTTAATTTCTCTTAACCAGTCCTAATTTACCTTTGATCTGGGATTTCTTTTCAGAAATAAAACCCAATCATAAGTCCTCTCCTAATTTGGGCCTCCTTTTTAGGAGTAATCCCCAAGTTAGATTATTTAAAATCTCCATGAAGCACATATACCTTTATGGACCCTACTCATGGATTTCTTCCCTAAAGTAAATCCTAACCTTCATTTATCTGGGCAGTCATACATATATAAGTCCCACATTATTTCTTATGATTGCATATTTTATGGCACAACTGTCTAATTTTTACCAATACCTCTTGTTTCTCACACCGAGCATGACTCACGTGAGCTTAGAGTGTAAAAGTGACTATGACATTCTTCTTTGATCCATCAATCATAAACACCATACTCCCTTACTCAAACTACGTGGGTTCTGATTCCTTTTCTAAACAAAGGATACATAGGTAGCCCGTCTGTGGGTTCGATCCCAACTCTGAAATAATCCATGTCCTTCTGAATGACAATAAACTTCAAGTGCCCCACTGAGTGGCTTTAAAACCAGCATGGTCATCATAATGACCAAGATATTTCTATATAAATGTGTCGAAGGGTACCATTGACCAAGAATCTCTAATAAATACAGATGATTATCTATCGATGAAGAACCTCGAATACATATAAAAGATTCTCTAAAATTCTTACATATTTTATCATTGATTGTCAGATCTAAAGGAAATCTCATTTTATACTTGGTAACGTAATAAGGATTCACAAACATAACTTAAATCTATAAAGGGAGTCTCGGAGTAGACAATAATTCCCCTCAAAAAGGTGTGATGAGTCTGACCTCCCATCCTCTCGACTAATGCAAATTCCTAAACCTCATCATTCCATAAACTAATGAGCACCTACCTTTGGAAATTAGGTCCAAATGGATGTGGAATCATTGGATGTTTCCGGTTTTATGAACAAACCCGTTAGAAACCGATCGGAAAGTTTGAACCTCCCATAAAAAGGAGGTCATTCCCGAAATCTGAGGGAAACAAAAATTTTGAACCCAATGTGAATCCTTAACCAAGTTAAAATAATGTTTTACCCATTTGTTAGGCCCCTATTTAAAACTCAATGAGAGGGCCAAAAAACAATCATTGAAAAATGTGCCCATCCAAAATATGTAGTGGCTGAATTTATCTTGATTACGTCTGTTATATCAAACAGGCACTCTTTTCCAAGATCTTCTGTATTTCTAGAATGGTTGCTCTCAAGTTCACACCTGTGAATACTGCTACTGCAAATGCCGCTGCTGCTACTCCTGCTGGATCATCGTCCGTTCTACGGACGATATCACCTACTCAGCGTCTTCAACGTGGGGTATCAAACGCGCTGGTTAAGGAGTACCGTCAATACGGTACCATCCCAACTCTAGAGGCTGCCTGACAATCCCTCCAAGTAAACAACTCACATCGTTCGTCCGGACAATGACGACCAGTGATCAAGAAGCAGGCGGTGTTGACTACCGTCTCCAACCGTTTCGGGTCGTTATCCTCGGAACGCAATCACCATTCGCTCCCTTATTCTAGGGAGGTGAATGAGTAGGTCCCTCAGGGCCTTAATTCAAACAGACAGGAGTCCTTCATAATGGATCCCATCAACAATCGCCGTCAGACTCGTGCGGTAGTGCGCCCTCAACATGATGAGGGTACCGACTCCAGGCGTTCAGCTCAGGTTCCTCAAACCTGAGCAAGCAAGACGAACCACCAGAGGCGGAATCCGGTCAACAGTGAGCAGATTCTCATCTCTACCATCTCCGAAGAAGTCCACCAACCTAACTTGATGGAAAGCAATGAGCAGGTACATACACCTGCCTGTTTTAATTCCTTTGTCCAGCAAACTCGTCTGACAGCATCACGTCAATCCCGCCTGACAATTCTGGCGGAGTACTATAGGTAGAAACATACACCTGTTTATACATCATCATCTAGTCAGTAGGCTCGTCTGACTACATATGATGGATATTTTCAACCATGTTTGGCGAAGTAAAATCAGTAGGCACATACATGTACTAGTATTAATCAAGCCTACCAACAGTCTCGCTTGGTAACATTCAGAGAAGTTAGTCAGAAAGCCCCGACAACAAATTGGAGGCAGACTCAACTCTCTGCCCCCACACTTGAGTACTATCAGGATTCACTGATAGGAAATGGAGGATAGGAGCAGGCACATACACCTGCTCCAAGCCTGGAATGGACGTATATTCCCGTTCCGTCAGCTGAAGTCACCAAGCATATTCTATCAATGGTGAAAGAGCAGAAACAAATCCCTGCTCATATTCTGGATGCTTGCCAAGATATTATAACAACTTCATCAGCATCTCTGGGAAATATACATAAATCTATCCCTACCAGTGGAGTGACACATCAACAGTTCACTCCGGAACAGACACACACATATGTTCCAGTCCAAGAGGGTTGTGGGGCATACTCCCCCACATCATACGGACAACCAAGTCAGGCACATACACCTGATTTGAGAGGAGATAGTAAGCCTAACTTGGCCATCTTTCCTAATCAGGCACATACACCTGCTCAGAGCAGCCACTTTCGTCAACAAGTGGTTTCCAAGGCGAGTAAGAAGGCATCTAAAAAAAAGACCTACCCAGCACAGTCAGGAGATCAATTTCCAATCTGTAATAAGGCCTTGCTCAATGTTGGAGTTCTTGAATCCCTCATACAATTATCTATTGGAATTCAAGATT
Organism: Viscum album; assembly: GCA_963277665.1. Lineage (NCBI taxonomy): Eukaryota > Viridiplantae > Streptophyta > Magnoliopsida > Santalales > Viscaceae > Viscum > Viscum album. Next base: position 722,552,775 of record OY728130.1, on the reverse strand, counting down.
CTAATCCCTTAGTTCCCAATAGTGGGAACATTAATTCCGAAGGTCTTCAATAGACACTTCCTCATGAAGGCTTGCTTCATGACAATTCTGTTGATCTCGAAGTTTCATCTTCAGATGAGAGCCACAGGAACCCTTTGTGTGGTCAGAAGACCATGGAGCAAGAGATATCATCTTTTGATGTAACCCATTATGGTGGTCCTCCCCATGATGATGAATTTCACTGCGAAAGTCCTCTCCGCAGTAGTGATGCACATTGCCCAGAAAATGCTCCAGTGGACAATTTAGTGCCGAGAAATCCCTATTATCTTGAGGCACTTGCAAATGCGAAACCAGTCATGTTTGAAGCTTCATCGCTAGCAGGTGAAATACTTTCTCAATCAGAAGATAGCCCAGGGTGTAGGTTATTCTTCGAACCACCCCTAAGTCATGCATATTCTAGTTTGATCAATGATTTCTCTACCAATCCTGTTGAATCTAATAAAGCAACATGGAAACACAAACTCTAGTCAAATCTGTTAGAAGAATATTCATCAAATGATAAAGAGGAAATGCTGAACATGAGAAAACAACTGGCGAAAGGTGAAGTGCCAGTCATGTTTTGGCCTTTGGCTGACTCTCAGTATAATATTCCAGAAATGTTGATGGAAGATAAAATTCATGATATTTTTCTCAACATATGGAAAACTCTTTGTCAGTTGAAAAAGAAAGTATTATCTTATGATGAATATGAAAATCATCTTAAGATAATAGAAGGGTTACAACGTCAGATTGATTTGGCATCTCTATCAGTCTCTCGATATCTTATGGCTGAAAAGCAGTAGAAATCCCTTCAACGTTCATGACTTGGTGCACTAAGAAGATTGCGTCAATTAATTTTCAATGCCCCATCTGGTATTCGTGTCAGAGTATGGGGTGTTCATGGAGCACTGCATTTCATGGTGCTCTCCGGTCAACAAAGCCCGCCGAAAATGGTCTCATGCAATGTTATTGCCCATAATCGGCCACAGTCAATGGGATTTTTTTGTAATCAAAAGCTTGCCCAAGAACAGGATTCAACTAGTTCCTCTCAAAATCAAGAATACATAGAACAAGTTTTTGAATTACTCTTGCATCAAGCAAACGAGAATATTAAACTGGCCTCTCATTTGGAGCAAGCACGTCACCAAGTGACAGAAGTGTCAGAAATCATCCAACGGTCTTTTGAACCGGGTGATAAAAGCGGATACAGGTTAATGCATCCAGCTAATTTCTGGACTAAGTTTCGGAAGATTAGGAGGACTTTCAAGAAATTCTCATACATGGAATGTCAAGAACCACCCTAGCTCTCCAGACTGGGGACTCTTTTAAACCAACCCTTGGAATCAACAAATAAGATTCGAGGAGTTGAGCAAGAATAGTAGGAACAGCCCCAGTCCACTGGACTGGGGACTTTTTCAAATCATCAATCCCCTCCTCAGAGAAAGTCGGTCTTTTCTCGATTGGGGAAGAAACCTCAAGAGGAATGAAGATCCAAATTATCAAGAGATTCCCTCAAAATTACGGTTCATCAAGAAGTTCCTGAGGGATCGAATCAACAAAAGGCAATGTCTCATCAAAGACATGGAAGAAGACAATATCACAGAAATTCTGATAGAAGGGATGCGATGAGTTATGCATCAATCAATGTCATCAATGCCGTTATTGCTAATCCACCAAATGAGGCTCACTCAGGGGACTCAGATAAAGAGGTTCCTGCCCAAGAAGATGTACTCACCGACACAAATGAAGAAGGCGTGCGTACACGAAGTCAAAGGATTACTCAGAACCTAGGTAATCCTTCGAGTAACCCACTTCCCCCTCTCCGAAAAGGATCCAACAAAGGGAAGGGAAAGAACCAGGTTACATATCCTTCCTCTGGAGAAGGTAAATCACTCTCACTAGAGCAAAGGTTTTCACAACAGGAGGAAGAAATGAAGGAATTAAGAAGGTTGAATGCAGAACTACTTCAGAGTAGTCTTATTCTTAAGCATGCTGGAGTCAGTCAGCCAAAGGAATTTGTTACAGCTACTGAGATGGATCAAGAATATCCTCCTCTATCAGTACACCCTCACAGTTCTAATCCTACGGGTCAAGTGCAACAACAGTTGGTAGTGCTACCATCAGTTGCAGCACCAATCGCCACATCTGTCCAAGCTCCAGTCATTGCACCTACCCAAGTCCAAGTTCAACTAGATGTTTCTCAAAAGTTAATAACTACTATTGAGTCATTAACAGATCTGATAGAAACTATGGAAGGGAAACGTGTGCAAGTTCAACCAGAAAAGAAATTTTACCCTGAATGGGTAGATTCAATTTCTCCTCCATCCAGTTTTGGGAATCCAATATTCCCTATTTTCAATGGATCAGGTGATCCTGAACAGCATTTGACGCATTACGTGTCTTATTGAGATCCCATGATGGGAACTCCAGAGCAAAAAGAAGTAGTGAAACTCAGATGCTTCATGAGAACCTTGCAAGGACTAGCTTTTGTTTGGTATATAAGCTTGCAATCCCGGTCAATTACCGGATGGGAGGATCTTCACCAAAAATTCCTCCTTCATTTCAGCTCAACTTTTCCAAAGACAACAGTTTTCGATCTTACAAACTGTAAGAAAAGGGGGAATTAAAGGGTCTCTAATTTCATTGCTCAATGGAAGGGATAAACATATTCCTTGAGTTTAGCACTCCCTCAAGAAGAATTGTTGCCAATCTATGTGGCAAATCTGCATGATGAATTACACATGCCGTTAATCCTTGTAAAATACACAGGAGGGTCTTGAGACCTTACTTCAATCGCTCAGCAGATTGAAGATTCCCTTATATAGGCTAAGGCTAAATCTCGTGTAATTCCATCAACTCCAGGAAGGAGAATGGGTAAAGTAGAAATTGCTACAGTTATTCTTAAACAAGAACCTATACATGTTTCTACCTCAAAACCTTTATCTTCTCGAAGGGCTCCACCTTCTGAGCGCCAACAACAAAGGCCTTTTCATCCAGACGATCAAAAAGATCAAAGACGAAAACAATTTTAGGATCTGAAGAGAAAAACATACTCTTTCTGAAACGAACAAGTTCCTGGTTATTTCATTTTGTCTCTGGAAAACAATTTGGTTCAATTGCCAATGCCAAAGAGGCCAAACAAGAAAGGAGATGAAGACCGTCCCAATTATTTCCCTTTTCATCAAATGTTGGGGCATCCCATCCAGGAGTGTTTTGTCTTTAAAGACCTCCTGCAAAAGATGGTCGACTCGGGATAGGTCACATTGAAAGGCTCCTCAGCCCAGGTAGCATGTGTCACTGCTACAGTTCCATAGGAGGAAGATGAATCGCAAGAAGTCAAAAGAAAAAATGCACAGAAGTATAATGATTGGATGGTTAGAAATACAATCAATTGAACTCATGTTATTTTGCGAACACAATTAAAGAAACCAATTGTGTCTTCTACCATGAATGTTACGGCAAAACCCTCTTCATCAGAGGGAAAGTCCTCAAAGAAATGGCATGATTAAAAGAAAGAAAAAGAATCAGAAGAATATGAGTATGTGTCAAAGACTAAGTTGTATTTGACTTTGGCGGATTTCATGCCATCTACTTCAAAGCCACGGGCACCGCCCCACCAAACGGTACAGCCTAAATAGGCCAATCAGGCAGAGTCCTCATCAGATGAAGAGTTAATCTTTGGTTCTGTTAATATGATTCAATTAATAGATCCATATTCTAGTCACAGTTTTGATTTCAATGAGCCTGAATTACCTGTATCAAACAGAGGAATCAGAGGAAGTTCCAGGGGCTCAGGATACAGGGGAAGACGTGGATCTTTCAGAATCCACTATTCCAATTCTACCCCTGTTAGAACTGTATACGCAGCAGAAACTCGTGGTAGAGCTCTTCAGCGAGCTCAGCAAGAACAAGAAATTTCTTCTACCAATATTAAATTCAGTCCTAGCACAGTTATTTTGGAAGACTGGTTGAAGGTTCCATCTTCTTCCTCTCAGCAATTAAATGGATCTAATCGGTCTAATCTTCCAAAACCAGGAATATTGCCAACTCATATCCCAATACAAGATGCATCAACTTCCAAAGCATCTGCTTCCAAGGTACCTGCTAAACCACATATTCCTATTGGGAAACACAGACCTCTGGATCAAAAATATGATATATTGAAACACCTAGCCCAAGTGCCAGCCAAGTTATCAATTCTGGATGCTCTGAATCTGTCAAAAGATCTTCGGGAAGCACTCATCGAGGATTTTTCAAGTCCTGGAGAGTTTGAAACTGAAATTGCTGCAGCTGAAGTCTATCACATAGAGAATAATCTTGTAGAATCCCATGAAATAATATCTTTTACTGATGAAGATGAAGATGATGTTGTGCATGGACATATTAGACCATTGTACTTGTCTGTCAAGGTCAATGGTGTGGATGTTCGAAGAGCTTTCATTGACAATGGTTCACGAGTCAACCTCACGCCCATTCATACACTTCATCGATTGGGCCTCACGGAATCTGATTTATCTCATTCTACCATGATGTTACAAGGATATGATAAAAATGAACAAGAACCACTGGGCGAAGTTACACTCAGAACTCATTTTGGATATCTTGTATCCAATTCAGATTTCATAGTTTTTGATCAAGACTCAGCCTTCAACATCTTACTTGGAAGACCCTGGATTTATCAACATGCGATTATCCCTTCATCATACCATCAATGTCTCAAATATTGTTTCGATGATCAATTTGGGACATTGTATGGTGATAAGGACCCATTCAATACATGTGAGTCTCAATACATTAAGGCAAAATTCTATCACATGAAGTAAAGGGAGAAATCCATAACAAAGGAGATTACCAATGTTAATGCTCCATATGGTTTGGAAAAAATTCCAGTAAATCCATTTACACATGTGAGTACAAATTATGTGTTTCCTATCAGTCAAATTGACAAGATAGACCCAAATCAAAATACTCTTATGGAAAGATCCATAATTTCAATTATGGCAATCGAGCGAGACAACATGGGAGAAATTGGTAATCTACCAAGCAGTGATGAAAGCACAAATGGTGACGTCTTCATTTCATCTACTGAAATCTAACAAGTCTATGCTTCTCCAATTAGGCCAGAAGAAGTTATAGAAACATCGGAGGTGAACAATGATGTCGATTCTCAATCCATCATCTCTTCTTTATTACCCAAAGAAGACCCTTCATCATCAATCGGGTCAGAAATGGAAGCTTCTTCTTCAAGATATGCAAATTTTGACATCTCTTCGGATCATGAGAATTCTACTTTATCATCTACTATGCAAGTAGAAAAGGAAGAAATAACACATGATGAAGAATAAGAGGAAGATCTCAGAGATGCTCCTCCATCATTTGAAGAGGGTATCTCTACCACTATGGATGAACTCAGAGAAATAAATCTATGTACAAAAGAAGATCCATGCCCCACTTTAATCAGTGTGTCCATGACACTTGAAGAGCAAGAGATGTATATTTCTTTTATAAAGAAAAATAGAGATATATTTTCTTGGAACTATATAGAAATTCCTAGGCTTGATCTTGATGTTGCTACTCATCATTTGGGTTTACCAGAAGAACATCGAGGATTTAAGCAAGCCGCGAGAAGAACACACCCAAATTATGCTTCCAAAATTGAAGCTGAAGTAGATAAGCTTATCAAATCTAACTTCATCATAGAAGTTCAATATCCCAAATGGTTGGATAATATTGTCCCTGTAAAGAAAAATAATGGACAAATTAGAGTTTGCATCAATTTCAGAGATCTTAATCGACATTGTCCTAAGGATGATTTCCCAGGTCCAATTACAAAACTTCTAATTGTTGAAACAGCTGGATGTGAAGAACTTTCCTTCATGGATGGATATTCCGGTTATAATCAGATCTGAATGGCCCCATAAGATGAGTAATCTACAGCCTTCAGAGCCCCTCAGGGTGTGTTTTGCTACCGGGTAATTCCCTTTGGCTTAAAGAATGCAGGTGCAACTTATCAGCGTGCCATGCATCATATCTTCAAACCCTTCTTAGGGAAGTTTTTTGAATTCTATGTAGATGATTTGGTAGTTAAATCCAAACAACGTTCTAATCACTTGGCTGATTTGGAAGTCATATTCTGCAAGCTTTGACAAAATAATTTGAAGATAAACCCCTTAAAATGTGCTTTTGGGGTAACCTCAGGAAAATTTCTCGGCTTTTTTGTACGCCATCGTGGTATTAAAGTCGATCCTCAGAAGACCAATTCAATCCTTGGTATGTCACCTCCTCAAAATTTGAAAGAATTAAGAGGACTTCAAGGACACTTAGCCTATATTCGGCGTTTCATTGCCAATTTTGCAGGAAAAAGTTTACCCTTCACCAAATTGATGAAGAAGGGAGTCACTTACCAGTGGACTGAAGAATTTCAAGAAGCATTCGATATTCTCAAGAAATACCTCTTGAGTCCACTGGTACTCATTCCACTTGTTGAAGGAATACCACTTATCCTCTACGTTACAGCTCTAGAGCGATCATTGGGTGCCTTTCTTGCTCAAAAGAATGATGCTGGGAATGAAAACAGTCTCCACTATCTCAGTCGAACCATGCTTGAAGCAGAAACCCGGTATTCAAGTATTGAGAAGTGTTTCCTGGCATTAATCTTTGCAGTTCAAAAGTTGAGACACTACCTGCAACATCACGAGGTCCAATTGGTATCTTGCAATAACCCGCTCAAATTTATCCTTAGTCATCCAATGATTACAGGACGTCTGGAAAGGTGGGCAGTTATTTTGTAGAAATTAGACATTCAGTATGTGTCTCAAAAGGTGATAAAGGGACAAGCTCTGGATGATTTCCTGGCTGAACACCCTTCAGTGGAAGATACATCTTCAGATATTGAACTCCCTGATGAGGAAGTATTCTCTATTCAAGAAATTCCTCAGGCATGGGAAATGTATTTTGATGGTGCTTCCAGAAGTCCAACAGGGAGGAAAATGGAAAATCCTAAATTCAACAAAGTTGGATTAGGAATTGTACTCAATTCTCCAGAAAAGGAAGTGTTACCTTATTCCTTCTTATTGTGGGAAGGTGGTACCAATAATGAAGCAGAATACCAAGCTCTCATCGTAGGATTGGAATTAGCGCTTCAAGCACAAGTGAATCACTTAAAGGTGAAAGATGATTCAGACCTGGTAATCAAACAAGTCAATGGGGATTATGCCATCAGAAAAGAAGAACTAATCCCTTTGTATGATTACATCAGAGAGTTAATGGCAGAATTCCCTTTGGAACCGAAATTTTCTTATGTCCCAAGATCACAAAATGCTCAAGCTGATGCATTGGATAATATCGCCACAGCTCTGGCAGATCCAAATCGGGACGAGACAACCATCATTATTGCCCACCTTCGTGCAATTTCACCTTATGCTCAAATCATAATAGAGGAAATTAATGAAATTTGTCCCATTCCTGAACCTTATGGTCATACTACAGGATGGATGTCACCTATCAGGGAATACCTTCAAAATAGAACACTTCCGTCTGATAGAGCTGAGAAAGAACAAATCTGGCGACGTGTGGTTAATTTTACTCTTTAGGATAGCCCAGATCACCTAGAGAAAATTCTCTACAAACGTGGTTTTGATGGAGTTCTCTTCAGATGCATTTATGGTGAAGAGACAATGGATTTCATGAAAGAAGTACATGTAGGAGTCTGTGGTGCCCACCAGTCTGGACATAGACTGTCTGATCAGATTCTAAGGCTTGGATACTTTTGGCCTTCAATGATACGAGATTGTGTCAATTTCAGAAAGAAGTGTCATTCTTGCCAAGTGCATGCCAACTTCATTCATCAACCTCCATATTTGCTTCATACAGCTAAATACTCATGGCCATTTGCCACATGGGTAATGGATGTGGTGGGACCTTACCCTTCAGCTACGACCAAGTAGTTTAAGTACATTCTTACTGCTACTGACTTCTTTTCCAAATGGGCAAAGGCAATACCTCTCAAGTAAGTCAGTTCTAAATGCATTGTTAGCTTCATCAAGTCTAACATCATTACCAGATTTGGTGTCCCTCATACCATATTGATAGATAATGGCACCAATTTCTGTTCATCTGAGGTGAAGAAGTTGTATCAAGAATACAAAATCAAATCCAACCATTCATCTCGGTATCATACAGCGGCCAATGGCCAGATAGAAGCCTTTAACAAGACTCTTTCAAATATACTGCAAAAGATGGTGGATAAAGATAAGAGGTCATGGCCTGATAAACTCTTTCATGCTTTATGGGCTTATCGGACTACCACCCGTGCTGCAACTTGGTCAACTCTATATTCATTAGTATATGGAACGGAAGTCATCTTTCCCATTGAAGTTCAACTAGCCTCACTCAGAGTTGCCATTTGTGATCAATCATCTACAGATGAACAATATCAAAAGTGATTGAATGAATTGGAATGGTTAGATGAGAAAAGATTGTGCACTTTGCACCACTTGGAATTCTATCAGAATCGAATAGCATGAGCTTTTAACAAAAAAGTTCGTCTTCGTTCATTCACTCAGGGAGAATTGGTATTAGTTCTCAGAACTCCAATGATACCAGGAAAGAAACCTCCCAAAGTTGAGCCAAAATGATAAGGACCTTATTCAATACATAAGGTCTACTCTAATGGAGCTTATTCATTAATCTCAATGGATGGAGAACTCATTACTACTCTAACCAATGCCAGATTTTTGAAGAAGTATTTTGTATAAGCTGCAAAGTAACTCTTTTGTCCTTGCTATATGACCTTAAACTATACAGAACTTTGTCCTTGCTATATGACGTTAAACTATATGGTAATTAGTCCTTGCTATATGACGTTAAACTATACGGAAATTTTTCCTTGCTATATGACGTTAAACTATACGGCAATTTATCCTTGCTATATGACGTTAAACTATACGGCAATTTGTCCTTGCTATATGACGTTAAACTATACGGAAATTTTTCCTTGCTATATGACATTAAACTATACAGAAATTTTTCCTTGCTATATGACGTTAAACTATACGGCGATTTGTCCTTGCTATATGACATTAAACTATACGGCAATTTGTCCTTGCTATATGACATTAAACTATACGGCAATTTGTCCTTACTATATGACGTTAAACTATACGGCAATTTTTCCTTTCTATATGACATTAAACTATACGTAAATTCATCCTTTCTATATGTCGTTAAACTATACAAAACTTCTTCCTTGCTATATGACGTTAAACTGTATAGCAACGGTCCATACATATGACCTTAAACTATTTTCACTTTCGTCCCACATGACATTAAACTGTGAAAAAGTTCCCTAAATGGTCCAGTATGACCTTAAACTACAACTAGGTCCTGTATGACATTAAACTACACCATCCACGGTCCATGCATATGAACTTAAACTATTCTCACTTTCGTCCAACATGACGCTAAACTGTATCGTCCCTTTTTTCTTCCAACATGATGTTAAACTGTGAGAAAAAGTCCCCAATGCGTCCAACATAATGTTAAATGGTGTACTCTTTTGTCCTTTATATATGACATTAAACTATACGGCAATGGTCCAGTATGACCTTAAACTGCAACTTGGTCCTGTATGACCTTAAACTGCATCATCAACAGTCCATACATATGACCCTAAACTATTTGCAAGTCCCTTACGTCCAGCAAGACGTTAAACTGTGACGTCCTAACTACATGACGCTAAACTGTATAAAAGTCCCTTACGTCCGGAAATATGTTAAACTACATAATCATAAAAGATCTTATATGACCTTAAACTACACTTTTGTCCAGTATGACATTAAACTGCAACTTCCACAGTCCATGCATATGACCTTAAACTATTCCCACTTTCATCCAACATGACGCTGAACTGGGAAAACAATCCCCAATGCGTCCAACATGACGTTAAATGATATACTCTTTTGTCCTCACTGCATGACATTAAACTGCATAGTCCCCATGTTTTCCAACATGACGTTAAACTCTATTGTCCCCATCGTCCTAACTATATGACGTTAAACTGTACAGAAATTCCGTGATACATCCTACATGACATTAAAGTGTACTTTGTCCCTGCTACATGACACTAAACTGTGCAGCACCAATAGTCCTAACTGCAAGACTCTAAACTACATAGTCCCATTATATGTCCTACATGACATTAAACTATGCATCATTAAGGTTGTTGTTACCTCTTGTTTCTCACATCGAGCATGACTCACGTGAGCTTAGAGCAAAACTCAACCATAACACTCTCTTTGGGCCGCTAACCATGTGTAAGTCTCAACAACATTTTTTTAGGTCATTGTCCCCAAGAACAACTTGATCATTAATTCATTCTTTAATTGAACTACACGGACTTTGATCCTTGCCTTCTAGGCTGGGTATGTAGGAAACCTCCCAAGGTTCAAGTCCAAAACCAATCTCTTCACATCGGTTCACCTCCATTTCATACGATGTTGATTCGTGAAACCGCCCCTAGAATCAATATCTTTACATTGGTTCACTTTCTTCTTTGTTATACGACGTTAAACTATACAACACTTTTGTCCAGTATGACAATAAACTAAAATATTCTTTGATGCCCTCACATGAGAGGGAACCATTATTTACATTGTTTTTTTCAATCATGTTTCATTTCAAAGACTATGTGCATACATGGTAATGCCCAAACCTTTTATCTTGGGTTAAACAATCATTGTACTAAAGTCACCTTTCACCCTTCACATGTATGAACCAAATTTGTACAAAGGGTATTTCTAGAACTACGTGGGCTTGATTCCCGTCCTTATGGGATACGTAGGAACTTTCGAGTGTCCCTCGAATCCAGCCCCAAGTCTTTGGGCCTAACCCCAAATTCCACTTTCAGACCCTTGGCTGAAAATTCCCCATGAAAACACACATTGTGTATTTCTTACAATGGTCCAAGATCTATGAACCTAAACTAAGATCTATAATCCTTTTGTCCCACACGAAGTTAAACTGTAGTTTAAGAACTATGTATGGCTTGATTCTCATCCTTATGGGATACGTAGTGAAGTCCAACATTTCAATTCAGGACCTGGCCACTGCATGATTATGGTTAGCATTGATATTTGTATCTCTGTATACATTGAACAATATCCTTCTTTATGTATCATAATCCTAACCTGAAATATTTTCAGATCCTCATAACCCTTTTCATGACTTCTAGTCACAAAAATGTCAAACTTCTGAGAGTTTTTTTGTCTGACTATGCAGCACGTGCCCATAGGAGGCCTTGCATAAACAGTCTACATAACAGACTTGTTAGCCTAAAGATACTATTATTTGACTATGCAGTCAATGCCCTTAGGTGTCCCTACATAATTCAACCCCCTAACGGGTTTTTCGGATAGTGGTAACTTCATTCTTGGTAATAATGCCTCTTTTCTCCATATTTGTCTTAAATGACAATATGTAGGGATCCGCAAAAATAGCCATCCTTAACATATTTGTCCCATATCATTTTTCATGATCTGAAAGTATTCAAGTCTATGGCTTATATTATCCTTACCTACGTTTATGTCAGACCTTCGTAGGAGTGATATTCATCCAGTTCTTCGATAATCTTGTTTGGAAATATATTTTTCATATTCAAGTACCTCTTTCCATACAGCAAACTCTATACTTTGGTAGATTTGAATCTCCATAAACTTTCACTAGATTTTCGCACTAGGAAAGTAAATTTCTGAGAGTTATTTTTCCTGACTATGCATCACGTGCCCATAGGAGGCCTTGCATAAACAGTCTACCTAACAGACTTTTTAGCCAAAAGATACTATTTTATTTAACTATGCAGCCAATGCCCTTAGGTGGCCCTGCATAATTCAACCCCCTAACGGGTTTGTTAAATAATGGTAACTTAATTCTTGTAAAATACTTCTTCTAATGTCTTTTAGCTCTTTTTCATATCATTCCTCAGATTCAAATATTCTTAAGTCATAGCTTACATATTTTCCCTCATACTTGAGTATGGTAATATGTTTTCAGAAGAATTTTCAAGGAATTGAGTCAATTCTAATCCATTTCGGTCAAAGCTATTTCGACCTTAAACATTAGCCCTTTTTATGTCTGACGTGCATGACTTTAAACTGCACACAAAAGACGAGGGAACTCTGAATAAAAGTCAAGTTCCCATCTCACTAAACATACATTTTGTATGATTTAGGTAACATTGAGCAATTAAAAGGTTTGAAGTCCATAAATCTGGATGCTTTGTATGGAAGTGATTCCTTCTATTTATAGACACGGCCAGAACCCTACGCGTCGTACCCTGGGCGACTAAATGCCATACCCCTGCGCGCCAGACTTTGCGTGCCCGAATCTCATTTGTGCGCTCAAACTTGTGCACCGCCTTTCCATTTGGTTTTCTTCTTTTCCTCAGAGTCCAATCCACATTTCTTTTGGATCCAACTCTGAGGGGGGACTTTTGTTGACGGTCCTTTTTGTCACATTATCTAAAAGAATGGAAAGGGAAATGACTTAGCACAAATTGATTCATCCTTTGAAGAAAACATCAAAAATAAAAAAAGGCATGAACAAGGGATCAAGAGAACCTGTGCTATGCAAGTTCTATCACTGTCACGCAAGTCCACTTGTGCGACGCATGATAGTCATGCAAGTGACTTGCGCGACACATGATAGTCATGCAAGTAACTTGCGAGACCTAAGTGATAACCGCCCGGAGTCTTCTCCTGCCTATAAATAGACCCTGTGGGCCCCCCATTCAGGAGGATTTTTTTCTTCAGAAACTCATATTTGAGCTCCCGACACCCTAGTCTCTTCTCAAAGCTTCTTAAACACTTCTAAGGTAATTTCTTACCTATAACGGAAGATCTAAAGAGGGAGAGGAAGTCCTAAGTGTTGAAACTCATCAACACTTGCGCGCCTAAGTGGCCAGCCCTTAAGGGAAAATGACACACTTGCGCGCCGCCTTACTCCTTCAATAGAACTTGTGTTCCCCTCTTCTGGAAGAACCTCAAAGGGATTCTAAAGGCTTTAATCAAGAGCCGCTCAACTATTACCATGCTGGTTAACCATCGCGCAAGTAACCCATGTGTCGCGTAGGCATACATGCGTGACCAGGACTTGCGCGCCCATCCAGTACCTGCGCGCCTACCAGGACTTGCGCGCCCCTACCTTTTTGGGTGCCCTTCTTGCCCATTTCACCCCTCTTAAGCCATTCCACCTTTCCTATTCAAGATTCAGTCTTCAAGACACTCTTCAAAGCCATTTATGGCATGATTTCTTGATTTGAATTCCTTATCTGAAAGGAATTGTGTGGAATATCTCTCAAAACCTAGTGATTTATACATCTTTATGTCACTAAAAATTGAGATTTCATTCATTCAACCTCATCCTTTAAGATGAGAGAATCTCTTAACCTGGGAATCCTTTTCAGGAATAAGCCCCAGTCATAATCCTCAAACATGGGCATCCTCCTTAGGAGTAAGCCCCAACCATAATTATCTTAACCTAGGCTTCCTTTTCAGGAGTAAACCTCAGTCTCAAACATGGGCATCCTCCTTAGGAGTAATCCCCAAGTCCCTTAATTTTTCAAATCTATTAACCTGGGATTCCTTTTCAGGAGTAATCCCCAGTCTTAATTTCTCTTAACCAGTCCTAATTTACCTTTGATCTGGGATTTCTTTTCAAAAATAAAACCCAATCATAAGTCCTCTCCTAATTTGGGCCTCCTTTTTAGGAGTAAGCCCCAAGTTATATTATTTAAAATCTCCATGAAGGACATATACCTTTATGGACCCTGCTCCTGGATTTCTTCCCTAAAGTAAATCCTAACCTTCATTTATCTGGGTAGTCATACATACATAAGTCCCATATTATTTATTATGATTGCATATTTTATGGAACAATTGTCTAGTTTTTTCCAATACCTCTTATTTCTCACACCGAGTATGACTCACGTGAGCTTAGAGTGTAAAAGTGACTATGAAATTCTTCTTTGATCCATCAATAATAAACATCATACTCCCTTACTCGAACTACATGGGTTCTGATTCCTTTTCTAAACAAAGGATATGTAGGTAGCCCATCTGTGGGTTCGATCCCAACTCTGAAATAATCCATGTCCTTCTGAATGACAATAAACTTCAAGTGCCCCACTGAGTGGCTTTAAAACCAGCATGGTCATCATAATGACCAAGAGATTTCTATATAAATGTATCGAAGGGTACCATTGACCAAGAATCTCTAATAAATACAGATGATTCTCTATTGATGAAGAACCTCAAATACATATAAAAGATTCTCTAAAATTCCTAAATATTTTATCATTGATTGTCAGATCTGAAGGAAAGCTCATTTTATACTTGGTAACATAATAAGGATTCATGAACATGACTTAAATCTATAAAGAGAGTCCCAGAGTAGACAATAATTCCCCTCAAAAAGGTGTGATGAGTCCGACCTCCCATCCTCTCGACCAATGAAAATTCCTAAACCTCATAAGTCCATAAACTAATGAGCACCTACCTTTGGAAAGTAGGTCTGAATGGATGTGGAATCATTGGATGTTTCCGGTTCTACAAACAAACCCGTTAGAAACCGATCAGAACGTTTGAACCTCCCATCAAAAAGAGGTCATTCCTGAAATCCGAGGGAAACAATATACTATTTGGATTTATGGATATTGAATTTTATTGAGTATTATGCTGTAATGAAGTATATTACACCATAATTTGGTTGAAGTTGATTAATATCATGTTGTTATCCAATATATGAAAAGTATGGAAAATTTAAGATGGTCGGGGTGAAATGAAGTTAAAAAAACACCAAATTTTTCTCCCACATAGAAATAAAGTTTTTTGAAAGTTATAAACATCAAAAAATATCAGAGTAATCAATGTAAAATATATAGTGGAAAAAATTAATTATAAGTGAATCACTAAAACAATAAAAGTAATTCAATCATAATTTAAAGTAAAATTGAGATGAAAAAGAAAACATGGCATTTTAGAGAAAAATCATAAAACAGTTATAAAAGATATTATTTACTAAATAGTTCCAACCATGGGATAATTTAATTTTATCCTAAATATTTTGAGTGGATACTTCCCACTTTATTTATATTTTTATTGTTATTAAATTAAAATTATTTATATTACTAAAACCCATATTTTTTATGTGTTTGAAATTAATAAACCCAATCTCCATTATTTTCATTTATTATGTATTTTCGTTTTCAAATTGGTTATTCAGAATAAATAATTAATATTTTTTATTTTTTATTTTTTATTTTATTTTATTCATGTATTATTTTATTATTACTCTCACATTTATGTTGAGAAATTGTGTAAGTTAAAATATGAATTTAATCATTTATTAATATAAAAATTATATTTTTCACAAATGAAATGATACCTATGTTAGTAATCATCCTCGCCTTTGAGACCTCACATTTTTAATAAAGATCAAATTGAAGAACCCCACATTGGGGATGAACCAATTGTTCACGAACCCTCCATTGTTGATGACCTGCACTTTGAGAACCCCATTTTTTGAATATATCACACATCAGTAATCATACATTATTGATGAAACTCATATTTGAACTACACATAGGGAATATAACTCATATACAAGATCCTCACATTTTTTATAGACTACACATTGTTAGGAACCACACATTCTAAAATCCCTCATCTGAATCCTATATCGGCATCACCTACCTCTTCTTTTTTATTATATATTGACTTAGATTACTCATATTTTTATACCTCTTATTTCATAATAAAGACAAAAATGTTATCTAAAATTCATTTAACTATGAATAAAGTTGTATTAGTCATTTGATATTCCCTTTTTGAGGTCAAGGTCACTGTAAAATTCTATAGTTTTCAAAATATATTTTCTGGTTTTTTTGAAATATATATCAAGATACAAAAATTATATTTTTGTTATATTTTATTTTTTGGAAATCAATTTAAATTATATAAATATAATTCAACCAGATTGAAATATGAATCAAATGTATTGATTTAACAAAATATATTGAATTTTATGATATTATCCTACATCAAATTTTATAAATATTAAAAGAATAGTTTTATGGATATTTTTTTATCAGATCCAATGTTTATAGATTTTTGGAGAACATCATTGGGGATAAAATTAAGTGAAAATATATTTTTTCAAAAACTTTATTAAAAGTTAAAAATTAAATATCTTCTTGATATATGATTGATCAGTTTTGGGATTATTATGAAATTAGTCGAGGAGGTATTTATGAAAATTCATACTTATTTTTTTATAATATTTCCAAGTAAATTAATTATATTATTATTATTTTTATATTTTCTTAATGATTATTTAGAAGAATAACTTTATGTTCCAATAGAAAATTTGAATTATAAAATATTATTATCATTTAATTTATTTTGTTGTAGAAAAATTCTTGGAAATATTCAAATCCTTCACTAAAATTTTAGAGATAATTGTGGAACCCCTTTGAATCAATTATATTAAAATTATTGAAGATAGAGAGGATGTTTTTATTGGATTAAAATTTTATATTATAAATATATATTGAAGATAGTGGAGACGTGATAACACTTCAATGATGAAACTATTGATGTAAAAAATTATTGCACTATTATTATTTTTTGCACTGGTGTCATTAAGGGAAGAAATCATGCACTCATTAAAGATCTATTAGCAGTAGTTGGGCTTTATTAATCATCATATCTCTTTCAGTTACTACTGCAATACTTCAATAATGTTGTTTTATAATTTTTCATCACATTTATTTTCCAATTATGTATTGACTGCCTACGCTCAGTCATTGTCAATGATCCCTACAAATGAACCTCATAAACCTAAAAAATACTAGTCGTAATGTGTCAACAATCTACACTCAGTTGTCAAGGTCCCCAGATAAAAGGTCATGGTTAGTGAAAATCTCTAAGCTCATATAGAGAGTATTGATGGAGTGGACTAGATGATCTCTATGCCCCGAACTACTATACATTACAATTTTCTAGTATTTTTTTATTTAATTCACACCTCAATACTATACATCAAGAGAGAATGAAATGATCTCTTTATTTCAGGTGGGATGATTAAATATTTTCCAGATTATTAAAAAAGTCCCACTTCAAGACCCTATCATTTTTTCACCATTATCATCTTAAGACTACAATTTGGTATCTAAACATGGTCTATATTGGATAATATTGATGATTTTTTATTAATATTTACAGTCTCATGTAAAATGTACAAAAAATGAGTATAGCTTTTAATGCCTTATTTAAGAGAAGGTATGTCCATTATTCCTTATCCTTATTTCAATAGTGATAATTATCATTTCTTGAAAGCTCATATTATTATAAATTTAAAGAATTGTGGATTAAATATGTATTTGGAAGCTATTAAACAATATAATATTATTAAAGGTGAACATAAAAGGAGGAGTGTTTCTCAATTTTTTTATTACAAATGTAATTAAAAGGTTATGGATGTTATGGATTAGGGATTTAGAACTAATGAATTTAATTTATTTTATACATGTCTATGAAATTATGAAATATGGGAAACAATTGTAGTTGACTATGAAAGAATAAATAATGCTCTAAAAGTGATGTATAATACTAATAAACTTAAATTTTATACATTTAAGATATATAATGATGAAATCATTACTCATATGAATTGGATATTGAAAAAATTTATCAATGATATTGCTACATTGGGTACTTTAATCGCAAAATCTGATTAGATGTTAAAGATAATGTGAGTTTTATACTCTACGTGTAATGGAATATCTGCTTCTATTTTGCAATCCAATCATTTTATAAATTTAATGATGATGGAATTTATCATATTTCTGATATTTTATGAAATATAGATTCAAGATAAAGCTGAAGATCATGTTTCAATCAAAAAGGAAATGTTGCACTCAATGTTTCAAAGGATGGATATTTTTATTCTGATTTTATTTGTTTTTTTAAGTAATGAGTTATCATATATTTCTAGAGAATTTATGATGTTGTTAAAAAAGTTAAAGGGTAAATAAAATAATAATAAAGTGAAGAAGGTCAGAATCTATGAATGAAAAAAGAAAGGCCATTTGAAACCTGCCTCCCCTCTACTTAAGGCTCAAAGTAAATTTGATCATAAAAGAAAAGTTAAGAAATACATAGAGGCTACATAGAGTGTATCTTATGATTCAAGTGATGAATATAATTTTATTTTTGATGCAAAGAAATCAAATCAAATAGAGAATATTTTTCTAACAGATCATATCGATGAGGTAAAACCATATTTCCCTCATAATTCTAATTTTTAATGTTGTTATTTCAATTGAATTAATGACTATTTTTATATGGTTGAAGATAATTTTTAATATTTAAATATATAGTATATAAAACATGAAAAAAATTATGATGATTTTTTTATTAAAAATGAAAGTTTGATTAATTAGACTACATATTACAGATTTATTTTTTTCATAAAATTCTTCTTCTTGGCATGAAAATAATATTAAGGAATTATTTTATTAGGTTTGTTATTTCAAATATGTGAATATTATATTTATCAAAGGGGAAGTGGAATTATATAAGTCAAATTTTCGGGTAAAAATATAACTAATAAAGTTATTCTTAGTAACAGTGGTAATGGTGAAACACCTAAATTATATAAGATTCCTTATACTTAAATAAAAATAATTTCCACTCTTAACTGTATTCATTATAATATTAATGGACATTATGGTGATCATTTATATATTATAAAAACTCAATTATGTTGTTTTAGTAATGTTAATTATCCAAAAGATTTATCAAAATGTAAATTTGTAATGTCAATTAAAAATAAATATATTATGATAACAAAATATTTAATTGATTATAATACTAGACCCATAATCATATAGGTTCCAAAATGCACTTGTATTTTAATTTTTCAGGTATATCCCATAAATCTGAAATCTTAATTTATTTTATTTATATTTAATAAATGAAAATTTTTATATTTCTATTTATTCTTACCTTGGTGAAAATCAAAGTTATATTGCAATGATCAACCAAATCTGAAGTGGGTTGTTATCTGAAAGGAATGGTCCTAAGAAATGAAACTATTATAATATAAGAAGTACATTTTTTGTTTTAATTTTAATATTTAGTTTATGTGAACTAAATCTTTTATATTAGGGAAGAAGAGCTTGAAATTTTTTTTATTCTTTATTATTATATCATTTATTTTAAAATTGTTAAACTGTCTAATTGTTTTACAATATTTGTTAGAATACATGTACAAAAATTTAATTTTAATTCCAACATTCATGTTCTATATATTTTTATTTACTGGTATTTTGTAATGTTATAATCTATTAATGTATTAATTCTTCTTGTAATCATGTGTTTAACAACTTATTATTTAGATTACTTACCTATATTGTATTGATTGGCATTTCATGAACTAAATTCGATTATTATTTATTATACATTTGTATTGTGTATACTATAATTGATTATGAATGTCCTTAAATGTAATTTATTTCTAATTTTATGAATATCCTTGATGTTTATGTGGAGTTGTTCTATCATGTTCTCAAATGTTTCAGTTTTATGAAATACATTTTTTACCATACTTAATTCAATAAAAATCACTTAATTATTCTTTGATTTCTATTAAAAAATTATTTTGAGCTCTATTTAAATGTTGTATACGATAAGAGTTCATAATTTATAGAAATTTATCATTTTTATTATTTTCAATGGTCTAAAATATTAAAAACATTAAGTTAAAAAAAATTAAAGATATTTAACATTTTTATTTAATTTTTTTTGTTAAATTTGAAATTATTTTTCTGACTGTATGTTGTTTTAAATGATTAAATTATTGAAGTTCTATGTGGTGGTTTTTTTCAATATTTATCATGTGTGTAAATGTTTTATTTTTATTGCAGAAATTAAATGTTTTTTCTATATTTGTTTGTTCCTTGAAAATTTATTTTTTTATTTCAAAATTATTTTACATGTTTCATAGATCCTTTAATTCAATATCTTTTTAAAAATAATCTTATTTTAAGAGGGAATTTATAGCACTTTTTATCAACTCAACAAAAATATTTTTATTTCATAAGTTTTTTTAAAAAAAAAAGTGTTTATCAAATTATTTAATATGTAAATTGGAAGATTTTTTTAAGGGAATTATTTTAAAATTTATTGAAATAAAAATATGCGGCTATTATAATTTATCATGGGATCAAATTATTTGTCATTTTATTTTTCATTTTACACCCTCATTATATTAAACTTTTATCATTTCAAAATCGGGGATAATTTATTTGATATTATCAGGTTTTAAAATTATTAAAAGTGAAATATTGTTAAGTGGATAATTTCCACTTTATATATATTTTGATAATTACTAAAACCCATATTATTTATATTACTAAAACCCAAATTATTTATACTATAAAAAAATGTTATTTTTCTTAATAAAAATTACATTGTTTAAATTTTTTGAATTATAAAACCTCTATTTATTTTTTTTCATTATTTAAAAACAATTCATTATTAATTACATATTCATTATTAATATTTATTATTCATTTGTAATTTTACTTAATTAATCCAATATTATATTGTTACTATCAATTTTTTTTGAAAAATTTCAATGTGTACATAGTTTATTAATCAATCATTCGGAAAATGATTATATTTTTCACCAAGAAAATTATCCCTATATTGGTAATCATTCTCACGTTTGGGACCCATGTCAATAATCCTCCTCATGTTCTGGAACCCCATCTTTGTGGTGAACTAAATATTCAATAATCATACATTATTGATGAAACACACATTTGGAACCTCGTATTTAGAATATACTGAATTTTGGGAACCATATGTTTTAAATGAACCTGACATTCTGAACCACACTTTAGTGATATACCTCACACCATTAGGAACCTCACATTAATAAGTATCTCATTAGAATACAACACCAGTATTATTTTTATTTGTTTTTTATTATATAAAAAACCTATAATACTAAGAATATTAAAACCTTTATTTCATTATAAATCTAATATGTTTATTTATAGTCATTCAACTTGATAAAATATTAATTAGTAATTTGTTATAATATTTTTTGGCCCGAATTAATTGCATCATTATGTATTTTCGAAAATGTGGTGTCTATATTTTTTTAATGATATCTCATGATAAAAAATTAAGATTAATTTGAAATTATTTTTTTTGAATGATATTGAAATTATCTAAATATAAGTCAACAAAACTAAATGGTGAATTAGATGTTTTGAGGTTTCAAAAATTGATTGAATCTTGTGATATCAATTTGATATAAATTTTATAAATATTTTCAAGAGAATTAAATGGATATTATTCTTTAATATATGCAATGTGAATATATTTATAGATAATACGATCGGTGATAAAATTTATCAAAGTTATATTTGTTGGAAATTTTATTCAAATTTCAAATTTGAATATATACTTGATTTATAAAGGGTCATATATGGAATTAAAAAATAATTGTCCAAGAATATATTTATGGAAATTAAAAGCCAAAAATATTGAAATATTTCAATGGAAAACAAATATTTCTTGATTTTTTTAAGAATATATTGGTGATTATTTTGAATAATATCATGAACCCAAATGGAAAATTTTAATTTTCAAATATTATTATCCATTTAATATATTTTTTTGGAGAATTTTTTGAGGAATTCATACGTAAATTCATTAAAATTGTGTAGATATTTGTTGAACCACTTAAAAGAAATTATTTTCAAATTTTTGAAGATGGATAGAAAGCATACAACAAATGGAAATGTTCTATTATAAATAAATATTGAGGACAAAAGTGGTGTGGTGACACTACAACGATTAAACTCTTGATGTAAAAAATAATTGAAGTATTATTATTTTGACCCTTCTTTTTTTCAAGGAATGAATCCTATACTCATTGTAGATCTATTGACTATTGTTGTGCTTTATTGAAGATTAAACCATCTGTTAATTTTTGCTACATCTGTGCATTGTTACTATTCAAAAATTTTACACCTCATCTATTTTCTATATACATTTTGAATGCTTGTACTGAATTATTGTTGATATTCATATAAGAAGAATATGAAGGACCTATAGAAGCCATGTTGTAAGGTTTCAACAACCTGTACTCATTTTTTTAGGTTTACAAATAAAAGGACTTGATTAGTGAAAAATGTCTTGTTCATAGAGAGAGTGTTGGTAGAGTGGACTATGGGATCTATTTACCCTGAACCACTATTAATCATTGTGTCTTACTAATTATTTTATTTAATTTCTATTACATTACACTATATTAATAGATATAGACATGATCTCTTTATTTCAAGAGTGATGGTTTATATTTTTCAAGAATTTTAAAAGAACACAATTCACCCCCATATTTTTTCCTTCAACATCATCATCTATAGAAAAAAATTGGAATTAAATATTCATATTTGTTCGAGAACATTGAAGATTTATATTATCCTTTAAAAGATTTAATTAATTAACCAATAGAAAAAAATAGTTTTCAATGTAATATTTATGAGAAGTTATGTCATGGAGTATTTCTCCTAATTAAAATGATGAAAAATATGGTAACTTGAAAGATCATTTGATTAAATATTGGAATATTTTTTGGATTAACTATGTATTTGAAACCATATAATATTTCTGAAGGTGAACCTGAAAAGTGGAGTATTGTTCAAGTTATTGAGTATGACAATAAGTTTCTTAGAGTTGGTGTCCTCAAACAAAATGAGTATACACTGATTATGTGCATATTAGAACATTTCAATATTAATAAAAAAATATTATTATATATTTTTCATTTTTATGCTTGAATTTTTTGTAATGATGTAGTAAGGAATTTATTTCTTTTATAAGGTCATACCAATTCCATGTTATGATGAGATATTTTAAGTTCCAAGACAATATTATGAAATTTCATTATATGTTTGGATAACATTTTATGATTGGGAACATAGTATGTAGATTTACATGTGTGTGTACTTATAAAAAAATGAGACTTCATCTCACAAATGTTTCACTTGGTAATCTCTAAGATGAGTGAATATTACAACAGGCCTGACGATTGGAAATCTGCATGTTTTATTATTATCATATATTCCTATATGTGATCATTTTTAATGGTCCTTATAAATAAATATTATTATTAAATAATGTTAAAACTCATTCTATTATAAGTATTACATAATCCTTTATTATATAGTTCATGGGGAAGCCAGACACATCAGGTGCATCATGAGTAACATGTTATTAAGGGATAAGTCCATGAAGGATTTATAATCAAATTCTTTTGGATGTTGATATCTCAAACCATTGATTAGAATGTAATCATTACCTCAAATTACATGTTCATGGTGTAACAATGTGTATATTCAAGAGAGTCGAAGGGAGATGTATCAAGTAAATAGGTTTATGATAATGATGTGAAACTTTCTTGAATATATATTACGAAATGGGATTATATTACACAATGATTGTTTGTATGTGGTTATTGAAATTGTGACCTTAAGTTCTTTCTCTTGGGTTCCTTGAATCGCTTTGAGATAGTAATCTTAGATTTTAGGCAATCCCACCAAATGATAATAAGAAATAATCATAGTGGATCACACACTAATTGTTTCCATTATCCTCGACTAAATTCTATTTAAATTTACTTAATGGAATAAATATTATTATTTGGATAGAGGAATAATTTTATTTATGTTTTATTGATGAAAAATATTTATTTATGAATTAAATACTTAATTATATATTTATTTATGTACACTATACATAACGAGGGGTTGAAATGCACCGAGAATATGTTCTATGATGAATGTTTATATATAGTTTAGTAAATAATATTTATCATTATCCTGGTTAGCACATGACATAAAAACATTATAATAATAGTTTTGTTATATGGAATGGTATTTTTTAAGAATTATTATATAATTTATGTTTCGGTATGAAATTAAATTATATATTAACATAAAACACAACTCTACTAATAGATGGTTATTTCGATTTTATTGGGTTAATTAAGACATGAGAATAATTTCCCACAATATAATCCTCTCTCTATTCCTCCTTCTAGATACCTTTCAAGGATGATAAGCACTAGACAGATTCCTTTAATCTCGAAGGGAGCAGAAGTGATCATGAAGAATAATGCAAGAAATTTAATTCATCGAGCTAGTACCTTTAAAATAATTGGAGTCACTTAAAGATTAAAGAAGTATGTGGATCACCTCTAGAGGGATTATACACAAGGATCCTCCCTAATAAATGAAGGTAATCTAAAAAATGGGTTTCAGATTATCAATATCATCTACAAAGAAATATCCTTAGGTCATGTATCATTTTGTTACAGTCTAAGATAATTTCATTATAAATTTAACATGAAACAATTTTTTTGGGGTTTCTCTATGTTAATATTCAGTGGAAAAAAATTGAGTGGTCATGACATTCACATATTGTATAATTTTATAAATGATCAATCAAATCAACAAAACCTCTATGGTTTTTCTTCCCACTGAGGTGATTCTTCTATGCCTGAAACCATTATACGGATCTCGACTGCTACTTTGATCCGAAGGATGTCTTCATCCCCCCTGCAAAGAAAAGGGCTAACTGCGACAATGAAATATAGATGAGCATCTGCCCTGGGAATTAAATGATGAACAATGTGAGTTCTTTGAAACCTAAAACCTCAAATCGACTCTTTTTCGACTCAAATTTGGAATCGTTGCGTAAAATAATCACTCGAAATGGATCGGTCGCTTTTGCGGAGGCAAACCCTAAATTTCTTGAAGACCGTCTTGAGATATTTCGGCATTCGCTGCTGGTTAGACTCTTGAAGATGTGGAATAAATCTCCATGTAATCTTGAAGACATCAAAGCCCAGCTTCAGCAGCACTGGGGGTTGGAAGAATGGTGACTGATTTCAATTGGTAAGGGCTTGTTTCACGTTGTATTCTCGTTAGAAGAACAAAAATTAGCGTCTTGGGGCTTTGGACCTATTCACTTGAAGCCTGGTTACCTATCACTTCAGGAATGGAATCCTCATTCTGATCCGCACTTCTCAAGAAATGCCATTTTTCAAGCATGGATTCAGATCACTGGACTGAATTGGTTCTCTAGCACCCTTCAATTCTGCGAGATGTTGTCGCTGCTGTTGGAAAACCGATAAAACTGTACAAAGAAACTGAGAGATCACGGTATGGTCACTACGCCAGAGCACTGGTTGAGATTGATCTCTCACAGGATCTGATTGATATAGTTTTTTTGACTACTGGGGAATTTAAACTAGAACTTAAAATCTAGTTTGAATGGTTTCCATATTTTTGTGCTTGCTGTTTTAGAATGGGCCACTCATCTGCAAGCTGTCACAAAAACTCACAATGCACCATTTGCATGAAATATGGACATGTTGCTGTTATGTGAATATTGGTTGATGCAGAACAAACAAGATGGTGTGGTCCCATGAAGGAAAAACAAGAATACCAGCGCAAAATCACTGCTGATAAAACTCAGAAGGTTGGGAATACCTCTTTTGTAGATATTTTCAAACAAGGTACTATAAATGGGGGTCCAAAAATTTCCGGTGTGTTATCTTCTCACACAAATAGAACTAATAGTGTTGTCTCCACTATACATGGACATGAGGCTGTCAATAAAACTCCCTATGATCATGGTAGAGAACAGAACATTGAAGCAGGGCCTGTTAAGTCTACTTCAAGGACATGCATTAACTTGGAGGAAGAGAAGAAACATTTAGATCTTAAAGCAAAAGATCAAGAAGGGGTAGATTTTGATTTGAGACGGGAACTGTCTATCAACTCTAAGAGAAAAGGTAAGAAAAAAATAATTGATAATGATGGTTTTCAATTGGTTGTTCCCAAGAAATTGAAAGTCCTCATCCACAAGGATGTTGTGCACTCCATTGGTGTGCAAAGTGATGTAGGTGAATCCAGAAAAATGGAGTTGTCTATACTTTTTATTGATGATGTAGCTGCGAAGGTTTCTCCTCCCTCCCCTTTGGATGCGGTGGTTTTACCCCAAAGCACTACTCATGGTGGTGTGCCCCCCCCCCCTCATGATGATAATGGAAAAGTTGCGGATGTGTTGTCCCATGTTGATCAAGGTGTTGACACTTTGAGGGACAATGTTATGCATGTCAATAAGGTCTTTGACTCAATAAAGGAATTACCGGATGACTCCAGACAACAAACTAATACTTGGAAGCGAGGTCGTCATCCAAGATGTCGTGGCAGGGGGCGTGGACGGGTGGATTGGGATGCTCCAAAGGATGATTTGCAACAATTGATTGAATTTGAATCAGATGACACAGATATAAAAAGCCTCCTCCAACAGGCAAGAAGATTAGAAGAGAGCTACTCTAGAGGTCAGGGTCGCGGGCGTGAACAAAGTTTAAATTGGAACTACCTTTGAGAGAAAGAGAAAAATATTGGCTCTAATATTAGGCAAAAACTTGGTCTGTAATTTCTTCGATGAGGGCAGTGGCTCTGTCTGATCCCATCCTTTCACTTCCGTTGTACTTGCTTTTTATTTATTCTATGGGCTTTGACCCTGCCTTTTAAAAAAAGATATTTCATTTTCATAATAAGTTATATAATCCAATTGTTTAATTAACATTATTTTGAAATTTTCATTTTCATTCTGTGTTTCATCATCTTAAAGGAATAGGAACTGTTGAAGAATGACTAAAGATGACATTAAAAGGTTACAAGGATTATTCGTCAGTATGATTGGGTTATACTACATTTTTCTAGAGTATAGGTCATGTAACCATGTGCACTGCATCTATATATCTTTTGGATAAATGAAATACCAAGCATATTTTACATGTGATAAATTTATTATACTCCTTTTTTAGACTAGTCATGTATGGCACATAATGTATTAGATTACATTATGTGCAGTATATATATTTTAGCAGTGAAATGCATTAAAACCATGTTGTCAATTACATAGTCAAAACCACATGATATTGATATCCTGTAATAATAATGATATACACGGTGTGTATCTATTGTACACAGAGTGTAGTTCAATAATTACCATGTCTGAAATACACACTTATCTCTCCAGTGAGTTATACAGACACATAACAAGTGAGAAAAATAGAATTTGTCTATATTATATTGTCCCATATAAGGAAATAATAAATAAATCAAGAGGTGAGTGAATTAATTTTTAATATTTTATTAACTATCATACCATCCTCTTCAAAGTATTAGAGTTAAAATATATCTTTGTGAATGTATACAACCTAAATAAGAAAACATGTGGAAAAGAAATTGAACCTAGATATTTATAGTGTATCGGGGAATAGAAATCACCTACTCCACTCCACCAATACTATGCTCTATGATCATGATGCTTTTCACCAAAATATCCCTTTTACTGGAGCTCCCAGCTGAGTACAAGTAGATGTGACTTACTAAAATGGTCCAAGAGATTTTAACTGGGCTATCTCTTTATAAGACCTATCCATGGTGTTAAACACTCTTACAATGAGTGAAAAAACTATATAAAGAGATATAAGATTTGGGATAAATTTACAGTGAATAATTACAAGCAGCAATTGACACTAGATAATGATTCATCCTGAGAAGATGATAAACTTAAAAGTAGCTTAGGATGGTTTTTGGTGTAACTGATAGGACATGGCTAGTGCGACATGAATGATTTTTGTTAATATATGTAGAAATATTAAACATTTTTCTTCTGGGAGATGATCAATAAGAAGTATACTATCGTTATTTTTATTCTATCGATATATTTTTTTAAGATAACTGATCCTTTTATATTATTATTTAAACATGAATAAATAAGAACTCCAATGGTTGAGCGATATAGATAATGATATTAATTTGATTGGATATTATGGACATGTAGGAGAGATTTCCAAATATGGGAAATGTTCTTGAAGCATAGACCATATAATTTATCATATTTTCCTATTCAGACATGTATTTTACATACCAATTATTCCTTAAATTGATAAACTTCATTGATGTTCTTTAAAGAAACGAGGTGACTTATTTAAATATTATCAATGTAGTCACGTTGTTCTGCAGTATCAAATATTCATAAGATATCAAATGAGATCATATATCATAGTAATATAACTTATCATAAGATAAAGTAATACTTCCCCATAAGATAATATATATTTAGTAGAGCATAAGATAATTCTCTTCTTTCCTTCAGAGAAAACATTCCTTTCATATTTTCATATATATTCTATGTATCTTTATTAAACATCATAAGATAAATTATTACATTGTTTTTTCTATTTCTATGTAACTAAATATGTTCTCAAAATAAAATAAGACCAAATTATTTCATAACATAATATAAATACTTGAACACATAGAATAAGATAAATATAATCTAAAAAAATGAGGTAAACTTTGTAGAATAAAAGTATGGATTTTTTGAATCATCAAAAAAATGAGGTAGAGATATAGTCTAACAAGTTACTATTTACAAGTGATTGTGAATGGTTTTTATTCTTTCATCCAATGAACATGTTGGGACCTTCAGTGGGATGCATGAAGACATGATATTAAGACCACAAAACATGTAGCTTGTTAGTAAGCACTGTGCAATCTAGCCAAGATACAAACTGAATCCCTATGATTTTATCCTAGGAACATAGAATGTAGAACACATAGTGTGTATCTGGTTAGTACATGACATGTTGTATATCTAATGTACATGCCAACTCCCCAGACATCTATTACAGATATAGATCAATAGAGGTAAATATTATGAATCTCATAAGTACAATCCATTTAGTCTCCCAATAAAGGATATAATTAAATTACATTAAATTTCTATTTGTATCATTAAAACTACATTATGTTTAATTTCAGATACTATGTTTGAAAATGTAATAATTCTTTTAATGTTTTAAAAATGGATTATTTAATTTATTGTATTTATTTTATATTACTAATTCTTCAAAAAAAATTCCATGAATGAATTTATGATGGGTATCTCTGAGATAATTTAGATGGTCATTATATTTAATTGATTGATTAATGAACGAATGATTGTATTAATAATAAATAATGAATATAAATGAATTTTAGCCAATTTTATTTTGAAAAACTATTGCATGTGTATGATGGGTAATGATCTTAACCGAGACATTTGTATACATTGGATTTATTTAATTTTGTTTAGTGTATTATTTGAATTTATTTAATTATTGAACTTGAAAGTAATGGTCTCAGAGTCATCCCCCTCTATTATTATGTAGTACCTACATTTTCAAGATGATTTAGTTATTCCTCTTAACCAATCCTTTGGTTCCCCTCACATGTGTGTGAGTTATAAAACATTTAATAAATAGAGCCTTCCAAGGCATGTGGAGATGGTTTAAGATGGATCCAAGATGATGCCAACTGGGGTGATACATGAGAGAACTATTGGAATTTAGTAACTCAGGCCAATACTAACATGATGTGTTTTCCCCTAGGTCATATGTTTATTTATTTTTCATTCAATAAATCAATTTTTAGATAAGATCATGATCAAATCCTTTATTTATTTATATTTTTATCATATACATTATTGTATTCATGGATGAAATACCATGATCACATAAATAGATGAATTAATATGAAAATATGGATTTTAAATAAATATATTATGATTTAATGTTTTATTAAAACAAGGTTAATCAATAAATTAAAATCCACTTAATATTACCAATACATGTAAAGAATAAAACAATAAATATTTATGAATAATAAATAACCCCTCAAGCTTATATTAATTCATTACAACATTCATCATTTGAATTAAGATGAACCCATAGTAAATGTGTCGATTTGGCCTATGTCGGGGAACTTTTAATTATTTGGAAGTCATAACTAAGATGGTGGGTATACATAACCAAATCTTAATTTGATTTAACATATTGCTTTTGTTCATTAAAAATTTGGAGGAAACTATTGAGAAAATTCAAGCTAGTATTTCAGGATTGGGGAGTCCACTTAATGAATCAATGAGCTACAAACCCAAAGTTGGAAAGAGAACCTACCTAAATGATTCATTAAAATTCTATGGACTCTGAAATAATTATATGAAAGGAAAATAGATCTTTTCCACTAGAATGTCTACTGTAATGGGATATTCCGAGTTTAGTGGGGATGGCCTTTATAGCTATATGAAATAGTAAGATACTTAGTAACATTAATTATTATAAGTAATCATATAATTTTAAATAAAAAGTACTAAAATTTTTAACTTTTTATAATTATAGAATAATGTAAATTTTATAATCCACATTATCCCTATTATCTATATTGTAGAAAGGTCGTATCGATACTAGAAGTGACTTCTAGAAATGGATCAGATGAATTCTGGTTGTGTTGCATCATGAATGGAAATAATACATGATAGAATACTCTATAATTTATCTTCATGGAAAGGAGGTGAGTGATGAAGAGTTTTATTTCTATAAGAAATAGGGGAATGACATGATCACTAATGAATTTTTAATTATTTTTTATGTGTTTAGTAAACTCATAAAGTCTCATGAAGATATGGATTCTTTTAGAATGCTTAATAATTTCCATAGTCTTTACCAAGAGAGGGAAAGATAGAGATATTTTGAGATTTAAAAGATGCTCTTTCATAGTATACTTATAGAGGATGCTATAACTGTGACTCATGTAGTAAATATCATTATCTAAATTGAGCTCCTAGATGTTCTAGGGTTTACACTCCCTAATGAACTGAACACTGATATAATATTTTTATCACTCCCTTATAGATTCTCCAACTTGGTAGTAAATGTTTATTTTTTTGAAAACATTGGAAAATATCTTCTAGATCTACTCACTATTATTTTCCATGTATAAAATAAGATGAAGTGAGAAAATCATTCTTTCCTTATAGTGAAAAAAGAGAAAGGCCAAGTGAATAGATCTAAACCCAAGTATTCTTCATAACACCCTTCAAAGAAGGTATAGATAAAGGGGAAACTAAGGGGTATGATTTTTTCTATTTTAAATGTTGAAATTGGGGTCACTAGAAGAAAAAATGCACCCACACAATGAAGAAAGTAGACGCTTTTGGTGCATTTTTTATCAAGTAAATTTTTTTTGTTTTTTCAAATTGGTTATTATATATATCTTCTAATACTCAAATATTTATTAAAATAATGAATCCGAGTAAATTTATAATTTTTTATTTTTGGAGGGAGATCTAAAAAAATATAGAAGATCCAAACTAGTTTTTGTGGCTATTGAGGACTATAACCTCACTATAGTAGTGATAATGATCATGGGTTTTAAATGTTTTTATTATGTTATATACATTACCATAAACATTATTTTATTATCCTAACTTTATAAAGATAGATTTAGTTTAAATTTCATGAATAAATATATCTTCGCGTATAAATAGAACATTTTTATAGTAATCACATTTAATTAATGTCCTTTTTGTTTAGATAACATAAACCAAGTAATTTCAATCGATAATAAAACTATGTCACACGAATCATACCACAACTCTAGAATTGTCTTATAGGTCATGAAAATGAAAATTGTTTGACTAAATTACAGAAATATGGATATTTACATTCTATTGAACTAAAACTAATGGGTTTCTGTCACATGTGTTTACAAGGAAAAATGACTAATTCCTCATTTAGTAGAAAAGGTGAAAGGGTTAAAATGATTCTTTGATTATTTCATACCAATTCATGTAGAGCATTTGTAGTTAAAATAAAGTGGTGTTTTCTACTACTTCACAAATTTTATGGATTATTTAATTAGATATGGACATGTCTACTTAATTAGGTATAAGTTAGATACCTTTGATAGATTCATGGAATGAAATAATCAAGTTAAGAATTAACATATTAAGAAGATTAAGAAACATCACTCAAACCATGGTGGAGAATATCATTATAAAGACTTAATTGACTCTTTATGTGGGTTCAGGATCATATCTCCAGTCACTCTTCCTTATACACCTTAATGGAATAGTGTATGTGAAAGGAGTAACTACACCCTATTGGACATTGTGATATCAATAAAGAGTTTTTAAATTATTCCATTATCCTTTTGAGGATATTAATCACAAACAAACTCATTTATACTAAACTGAGATCCAAATAAAGAATAAAATGATGTTCAATACTAATTATGGAGAGGAAAAAACATATGTTTTCATACATATATGTGTGGGGATTTGAATCATTTATTAAGAACACTTTAGGTAACAATATGTTGACCTCACCTGTTTTGATAATCTCAATCATGTATTCATATGTGTTGAAAATCCCAATTATGTTTTCACTCTCTCTGATATTTTTAAGTATCATTGATCTATACTTTAATTCTTTCAAATATGTGATCAAACCAATAATAATCTTTAAAATAGTCTTTGAAATATGTTAATCCTCATTTATCCATGTTCATACAAGTTATAAATTGATTCTAACACAATCGGATGTGTTCTGCATAAAACAGATAAGTAATATGTCTATAGCTACTGATAAAGAGCTACCGGTAACCAGTCTACCGATAGACTTAGTCTACCGACAGACAGCTACCGATAGACTTAACTCAGAGCTACCGATAGACTTAACTCAGAGCTACCGATAGACTTAACACACAGCTACCGATGTGCTTTTAAATGTAAGCTACTGACTTACAGACAGCTACCGATACAAACATAGAGCTACCGGTGTAAGTATAAATAGCTACCGATGGAATAAGAGTCACCGATGGACAAAGCTACTGACAGACTCAAAGCTACCGATACACGCATGAAGCTACCGACGCATGAAGCTACCGACGCATGCAGCTACCGACAAATGGAGCTACTGATAAACAAAGTCACTGATACAAGCATGTACCAACCGACGCATAGAGCCACCGATAGAGTCAAAGCAACTAATGACATTGAGCTACCGATGTTCAAGCTACCGATGTCCAAGCTACCGATGCTGATCACCTACCGATCACTCGACGCACTGTTTGAATTTCTTTATTTATCTTTATTTAATCTATCCAACGGTCATATCATGTACATTTTAATGATTTGTCAAATATCTGATAAAGGTTGTCGGATGTCAGGAACCCGTACCTTGTACCTGCAGAAAGGAAATCTCTTCTGTCTCCTGTTGCACGTGACATAAATACAAGAAGACTCTGCTGAAGAGATAAGCGAGACAACACACACAGAGACAGAAAGATATACAACATACTCAAGGAAAAAGCTCTGTGCATACAAGAAGAACCAAGCAAGACAGAATCACATATACAATCAAGCCTACTCAA
Organism: Viscum album; assembly: GCA_963277665.1. Taxonomy (NCBI): domain Eukaryota; kingdom Viridiplantae; phylum Streptophyta; class Magnoliopsida; order Santalales; family Viscaceae; genus Viscum; species Viscum album. The sequence continues at coordinate 722,519,342 of OY728130.1, read as the reverse complement.
GAAGAGTTCTGTGCATTCAAAAGAATATCAAAGAGCTTCATCGACTACATCTCACTACCTACGAACCTGGAGCATACGACACTCTGTTTCTCAAACAGAAATGAGAAGAGGACTCAAACTCACTTCTGATCGAATCCAAAGAAGTCCAGAGCTACACTGAAATCACCAGAACCACTTCTAAACTCTACAACTCTTGTTCTGTGATTTATTATTACTCTTTTCGAGCAGTGTGTGTTATCTGCTGTATCTAACACATACACTGTCTCTTGTACTCAAACTGAAGGATTTGTAAATCCTTACCAAACTCTTTCATTCTTTCTTTCCCACGAATAACAGTGGTAGAGGTCGTGTGTGACCTGGACAGCTGGTTGCTGTTGTACTGTTTCCCACGAAGAACAGTGGTAGAGGTCTTGGACCTGGACAGTTGTAAACTGTTGAACCCCGATCCAGGGTGTGGATCATTTTTATATAAACTTTTGAGAGGACTAAGTCTCGGCTTGAGACTGAACCTCTTGGTTACATTGTTGTGCCATCTCTTTCAAAGTTTTATTCCGCTGCTAATCACTTTAAAACTAATACTGTTTTTAAAGTTACTTTGATAATTAAATTAGCAAGTGTTTATGTTAAGTGTAGATTAGTAAGTTAGTTTTAAAAGATAATCACACACTCCTGTGTTGATTAACTGGGAATTAATCAATCCCTTGAGAATCTGACAGAACCTCTGCTTTAATATAAATTCACTACAGTTTAATTTATTATTTTATCTGGGGGTCTTTAAGACACTGTTTTTAAATATAGAAATTTTAATTGGTACTCAATTCACCCCCCTCTTGAGTAAACCACTCCGACCAACACTTGGTATCAGAGGATTAAAAATAATTTCTAACCGTACTCTGCTTTTGAACTGTGATTTTAGTTGTATTTTAAAGTTCTTAAAATTTCTGTTATATCTAAATTTTTATCTCTTTAAAATTTTCTCATCATGGACAATAGACTTGAGGGTGCTGCTACTAACCGGCCACCTTTCTTCAATGGAACCAATTATGCTCAGTGGAAACTGAAAATGAAAATTCATCTAGAAAGCATAGGTTTTGATATTTGGACTGCTATTGAATCAGAATACAAAATTCCCACTACTGCTAGATCTACTTGGGATGAACCTACAAAGACTGCTTACAATAACAACTGTAAAGCTATGAATGCCTTGTACTGTGCTCTAGGAGATGAAGAATTTAATAGAATTTCTGCTTGTAAAACTGCTTATGAAATTTGGGATACTTTAGCTGTTTCTCATGAAGGAACAACGAATGTTAAAGAAATGAGATTGAACACTTATACTATCAAGTATGATAATTTTAAAATGAAGCCTGATGAACTCATTTCTGACATGTATCTCAGGTTCAATGAAATTGTCAATGCAATGATCTCGCTGGGAAAGGATGTCTCATCGAAGGAACAAATTATGAGAATTTTGAGGTGTCTACCTGATAGATGGAGAGGCACATCTGTATCAATCAGAGAATCATGTGACATCGCTGCTCTACCTGTCAAGGAACTAATTGGAAAGCTGATGATGTATGAAGAAGAGCTTAAAGTGAACAAAGAGGAAGAAAATGAACCTGCAAGAAAGTCTGTCACTTTCAAATCCTCAACTTCAAAGAATAAGGATAAGGAAAAGCCTCAAGCTATCAATGAAAGTTCAAGCAGTGAGGAAAGTGAGAACGATTCTGACAGTGATGCTGAGATGGCTCAAATAGCCAGGAGATTCAAAAAGTTTTATAGGAAAAAGAAATTCTTTAGGAAACCAAATTACAAGGGAAAGTATGACCAACAAGGCAAATGGAAAAAGGACTGGAAGAAGGCTGACAGAACTGATGAAGTTGTCTGCTATGAGTGCAAGAGAAAAGGACACATTAAAGCCGACTGTCCAAAGATAAAGTATAAAAAGAAATATGAATATAAGGACAATAAGTTTAAGAAAGCCATGAAGGCTACTTGGAGTGCTTCAGAAGACAGCACAAGTGAAGCTGAATCTTCAGACTCTGAAAGGAATCGAGCCAACATGTGTTTTATGACAAACACCTCTGAGGTAACTGCTGAAACTCCTGCTTTAAATTCATATTATTCTGGAGATGATTCTGACGGTGATAACATGTCTAAATCTAAACTGTTTGAATACTGTGATATTTTAAAAGAGACATGTAATGAACTTAAGGATAAATACAAATCATTAAAGAAACAGCATGCTCTCACCACTACAGTTAAAACCGAACTCACTATTGAAAAAGAGAAAAATGCTCAACTGTTAAAATAAAACACTGAACTGAAACTATCTAATGAGCAACTCAAGAAAGACTTAGAGAAGTTCACCAATGGCAAAAATACTCTAACACAGATTCTAGGAAAGCAAATAGCACCTAAATATACTACTGGTATAGGATACCAACCTGGACAAAGGAAAATTGCCAAAACTAGATTCATTTCTAAATCTGGACAGAATGAAGGTAATTCTAGAACTTCATATGCTTCAACCAGTTATATACATAGCTATGGACCTAATAAAGTTTATCTTTCAAAGCATGTCAATTCTACAAATTATATGAGACCCATTAGACAAATATGGGTACCTAAAGTGTTATTGGCTAACCTGTCTGGACCCAAGAAGATCTGGGTACCAAAATCATCTCCCATCTAAATCTGTTTTGTAGGGAACTTGCTTGAAGAGCTCCTGTAAAGAGACCTAGTATTTGGACAGTGGATGTTCAAGACATATGTCAGGAGACTTCTCTTGTTTCAAGAGTTTAATAAAAGTTGATGGAGGCTTTGTCACCTTTGGTGATAATTCAAAAGGAAAAATCATCGGCCTAGGCCAGATTGGTAACACTGATTCAATTTTGATTTCTAAAGTTTTATTTGTCGATGGCCTTAAATACAATTTATTAAGTATTTCTCAGTTATGTGATGATGGTTTTCATGTTAAATTTGAAAATGATTCTTGCAAAGTTTTTAATTCTAAGAATGTTTTGGTATTTTCTGCCTTAAGAAATGAGAATGTTTATGCTGTTAATCTGAATTCTTTAGCTAAGCAGAATATTACTTGTTTGAATGATTTTCATAAATAATCTTGGCTATGGCACAGAAGATTAGGACATTGCAACATTCACTCACTTAGAAAACTTTCTAGGAAAAACCTAGTTAGAGACCTACCTAAATTAGAATTTCCAAATGATAGAGTGTGTAACCCCTGTCAAAAGGGAAAACTACACAAAGTTTCTTTTAAATCAAAGAAAGAAGTTTCGACTTCTCAACCACTTGAATTGGTTCACATGGATTTGTTTGGACCATCAAGAGTTTCTAGTTTAAATGGGAAGCACTATGTTTATGTTCTTGTAGATGAATTTTCTAGATATACTTGATTATATTTTCTAGCTCACAAAAGTGAAGCTTGTTCTTACTTTGTCAAATACTCCAAGTCTGTAGAGAACCTTAGTGGACTTAAGATTAAAACTTTGAGGAGTGATCATGGTCGTGATTTTGAAAATCAAGATTTTGAATCTTATTGCTCACACAATGGCTATACTCATAACTTTTCTGCCCCTAGAACACCCCAACAGAATGGTGTAGTAGAAAGAAGAAACAGAACCCTGCAAGAAATTGCTAGAACCATGCTCAATGAATATGACCTACCTATTTACTTTTGGGCTGAAGCTGTTAATACAGCTTGTTATGTCATTAATAGAGTCTTAATCAGACCTGTTCTTAAGAAAACCCCTTATGAATTGTGGAACAATAGAAATCCTAAGGTTAATTACTTTAAAGTTTTTGGTTGCAAAGTATTTATTCTGAATACTAAAGATAATATGGATAAGTTTGCTTCCAAAAGTGATGAAGTAATTTTTCTGGGTTACTCTATTTCAAGTAAAGCCTATAGAGTATTCAATAAGAAAACCAAATCTGTGGAAGAATCTGTTCACATCAAGTTTGATGAAACTGATCCACATGAGCCTAAAACCTCTCTTGAGAATCTTGAAGAAGATTTGTCTATTCTGGACCTTAATGATAAATCTAAAGAACCTGTTATCAAAACATCCAGTTCTGGACTTTTTCCAGAATCTGCTTCTGTTGAACCCGAACCTATAGATGAACCTGAAGTTTCTAGTCCAACCTTTACCAGATCAACGAGGATTCTAAAGAATCATCCTTTAGAAGCTGTTGTTGGTAATCTTGATAGAGGAACACAAACTAGAGCTTCTCTAAGAAACCAGGTTGAACATCAAGCTTTTCTTTCACAGCTAGAACCCAAAAATATCAATGATGCTATCAATGATGAATTCTGGGTAATAGCTATTAAGGAAGAATTAAATCAGTTTGAAAGAAACAAAGTCTGGGAATTAGTTGACAGACCTAAGGACACTTTGACAATAGGCACAAAATGGGTTTTTAGAAATAAAGTAGATGAATCTGGAAATATAGTTAGAAACAAAGCTAGACTAGTTGCACAAGGATATAGTCAAGAAGAAGGTATATACTATGAGGAAACTTTTGCACCTGTAGCTAGACTAGAAGCCATTAGGATCTTACTTGCATATGTTGCACATCTGGATTTCAAGTTATATCAAATGGATGTCAAAAGTGCTTTTCTAAATGGTTTTATAATTGAAGATGTTTTTGTAGAACAACCACCTGGATTTACTAACCCCCATTTTCCAAATCAAGTTTTTAAACTTTCTAAAGCTTTGTATGGTTTGAAACAAGCTCCAAGAGCTTGGTATGATAGACTTAGCAATTTCCTTATTTCAAAAGGTTTTACTAAAGGTATTGCTGATCCAACTCTTTTCATTAAAAGAATTTCTAAAGATGTTTTAGTTGTACAAATATATGTTGATGATATTATTTTTGGATCTTCTAAACACTCTTTATGTACTGATTTTTCAAAAAGTATGCAAAATGAATTTGAAATGAGCTTAATGGGAGAGCTTAAGTACTTTCTTGGATTTCAAGTATTTCAAAATGAAAATGGTATTATTTTGAATCAAAATAAATATACAAAGGATCTTTTAAAACGTTTTGGTCTGGATAGTATCAAGGAAAGTGAAACTCCTATGAGTACTACCTGTAAATTGGATGCAGATGAAACTGGGAAACCAGTTGATCAAACAAATTACAGAGGTATGATTGGTAGTTTACTTTATCTTACTGCTAGTCGACCTGATATTATGTTTAGTGTGTGTATGTGTGCCAGATTTCAAGCTAATCCAAAAGAATCTCATTTGCTTGCTGTTAAAAGAATTTTTAAATATCTCAAACACACGGTTAACTTAGGTTTGTTTTACCCAAAAGGACAATCCTTTGAGTTAATGAGTTATTCAGATGCTGACTTTGCTGGTTGTAAGTTAGATAGAAAAAGCACATCAGGAACATGTCATTTGCTTGGAAAATCCTTAGTTTCTTGGTGTAGTAAGAAACAGAACTCAGTTGCATTATCTACTGTCGAAGCAGAATATATAGCTGCTGGTAGTTGCTGTGCACAAATTCTGTGGATGAAACACACTCTTTTGGACTATGGATATGTTTTTAAACATGTTTCAATCAACTGTGATAACACCAGTGCAATAAACATCTCTAAGAATCCTGTATCTCACTCTAGAACCAAACACATAGATGTAAGACACCATTTTCTAAGAGATCACTATCAAAAAGGTGATATTTCTCTTGAATTTATTGGCACCGAACATCAATTGGCTGATATTTTCACTAAACCTCTAAGTTCGGATAGACAAAGTTACATAAGACACGAATTGGGAATGTTTAATTACAACCGGTGTGAAAATCCTCACTGATGTGAAAATTCTCACCGATGTGAAAATTCTCACCGATGTGAAAATTCTCACCGATGTGAAAATTCTCACCGATGTACAATTCTCACCGATTTGTTTTTCTCACCGATGATTAACTCACACCGATGCAATGTTTTTAAAACATCTGTCTGCCGCCAAGAATACGAATCGTTTTATATTATTTTATTACTCTATTTTAGTCGTTTATTTGGAATTCCTAAATGATAAAACTAAGTCTAAGCCACTTCTTACCTCACCGAGCTCAAAATCCCTCACCTTCGAACCTTAGCTCCCAAATCGACCAAGAACCCTAAACCCGCGATGGAAAAAACCAAGCTTCCTATCGTCAGAGATGAAAGAGTAGAACCAAATGCTAAGAAGCAGAAGACACAGCATAAAGCCAGTGTTAGTGAAGTCAGAACTAGATCGGGAAGGCGACCAGTGAATCCTCACTTGCAGAATAGAGACATAGTAATCGAAAAGGAACTGTGCGTGGAATGGCTACTGCCTAGCAAATCGTTAGTACTCGAGATTCTGGAGGACCAGAAATGGGTGGACTGTTTCTCAAATAACAATGGCCCATACTACCCGAAGTTGGTAAAACAGTTCTATGAGTTTGTAACCTTTGAGAAGTCTGAGAATGAGAATCGAGTAAGCTCGTTTTTAAATGGAAAAGAGATGTCTTTTTCTTCAGTTGAGTGGGCTGAGAGTTTGAAAGTACCACATGAAGGTGTCTCTGGGTATGTATCAAGAGCAATGCCACCTAGCAGTGACATCTTTGATTATGAAACCGCCTTAAAAGAACTGACTGATAATGGGAATCAAAGGCAAGTGGTTGCTGCTGAAATGGATGGAGAAAATCGACTGCTTTTCAAGTTTGTTCAGCATGTGTTGATACCGAGGCGAGGAGATTTTTCAAATCTGAGATATCAAGATATCTATCTTCTTCATTTTCTAAGACATGGTGTGAAAATCAATCTGTGCAGATTTCTAATGCTTCAAATGGAAGTCATGATTAGACCAAAGTCAAAGACTAATGCTTTGTTCTTTGCCAAGCTGATTTCAGTGATGATAAAAGTGAAAGGAATAGATGAGTCTCAGGATGAGACAGTAGTAGTCAAGAACAATTTCTGCGTCACCTCGACTGTGTGTAAGTACATGAAAATTAACTGGAACCCATGGAAGGGAGAATGGGTCAGTGATGATCAGAAGATCTATGACAGGTTTAATCATGTGGATCATCCCTCAAGACCAAAGGATATGAGAGATCCGAGTCTGAGACCTGATGAAGAGGAACCTGTTTATAGTAGTGATGAAACAGAAGAAGAAGAAGAAGAAACTCCCATGGATGTTGGAGGAGATCCAGACTTGCCCCCAAGTCCTGTTGCAGAATTGGTTTATTCTAGGAAAGGAAAGGTAGAGGAAATTGTATCTACTCATGAGGAAGACCAGTCTGTACCTCACCAAGAAGAAGAGGAAAAAGAAAATGTATCTAAATTGTCTGCTTCTGGTAGTTTAAGTATGAGCCCTTTGATTGGAAACTCAGCTATTCCTGCTGATGAAGTAGAAAGAGTTACAGAAGAAGCTGTACCTGTTTCAGAAAACCTCCTTACTGCTGCTGAGATGGAAGTTGTTGTGGAAGATTCTGATGAAGAGAATCCAGCACCAAATGCTGTTGTGATACATGAGAATGCACCCATTGAGGGGGAGCATCAGTCTGTGCTTGGAAAAGTTACAGTAGCTGTTGAACTTGGAGACTGGGTAGAAGACCCAGGGTTTATAGTCTGTGGATTGGATTATCCAGATTCAGATAATGAGGTGTCTATGAATAGACCAAAGACCAATTATGATCTTGCCTCTGAGATTTTGCCAGATGATGTGGTCAGATTTCATGATTTGAATAAGCTGAAAGAGGACCTCAAAACCAGTTTTGTTAAAGAAGTGAAGTTAATGGAAACCTCTCTTGCTTCCTCAATTAATTCAATAATGACTGACTCTGTAGTTAGTTTGGCCTCAGCAAGAGGATCTGCCACAGTTGTCTCAAATGATTTTGTCTCTAAATCTGATCTTGAATCCATGAAGAATGAGCTGAAAGAATCATTCAGTGTATCAGTTGCTGAGATGAAGCAAAGCTTTTATGAAGAAATGAAAATGTTAGAGAGATCTTTCGAGCTATCTCTGGATTGTAATTTATCTTCTTTTATGTCTGAGCTTATGGAAGAAGTGAAAGAGTGCCAGACTCAGTCTTCAAGAATCGAATCAGATCTGGAAGCTCTCAAGACATCAGTTGCTGCTTTGGATTCTTATATGAGCTCAAAGTCTCAAGCTGACAAGGACCTAGCTTATGTGAAGAGTGTAGTAAGCCAGTTTGTCTCGGTGTTTGAAAGTTTCAAAACCTCAGTGAAGGATCATGTTCAATTACAAGACTCTCAAGTTCAAAGCCTAATTAGTGGTTTGTCTAAGAGTTTTAAAGAAACTGTTTCCTTCTCTCTTGGTCCTCTCACATCCAAACTATCAGTTGACCTGAATCAAGTTCGAGCAATGTTGAAGGAGGAGATTGGCTCTATTTCAACCAGTGGCTCTGTGGACTCATCAGAGTTGAGCCGAGTGGTGATTTCTACAAGAGATTCTGCCAGAGAAATCATGAAGATTGTTCAAGATTATATGAGAGAAGCCTCTGCCTCTCAGGAAGCCATAAAAAGCAAAGTGGACTACTACTTCACCAAAGTTTTCACCAAGCATCAACTCGAACACCACTTCAAGCTGATGTTGGAAAACATGAAGCTACCACCAGTCACTCAAGCTTTCAGAGAACAAGTGAGCAAGCTAAGAGAACTGACTCCTGCCTTAGAGAAATTCATGGAGAACAAAGATGATTTCATCTCTGCTATGGAAAGAGGAGGAGTAATTATTATGGATTTTAGAAATCTGCTGCTGCCCTTCTTGCATGTTGATGCCAGACCAGTCATCATCCCTCCTGCTTTGCCTGCTTCTGCCTCAGCTGCTTCCACAGTCCAGCTGACTCCTGCTCAAGCTATTCGCAGCCTCACACCGATGATCACCCAAAGATCTTCAACCTACAGGCCTGACTCTGTGTCAGTGGCCCAGCCTCCTTTGATCTTTTCTGGGATTCCAAAACCTTCACCTACATCCTCACCACCCGAACCTTCTTCTGATCCCAAAGGAAAATCTCACGTGGAAGAGGTGGAATGATCCAGTGGCTAGGATTTTTTATAGGAATTCATTTGTAACCTTTTTTTTGTACTTTTTGACTACTCTAATACAGAAGAACTCCTTTTACTTCTCATGTTTTATTTGTCTCCTATATATATGATTTCCCACTTTTTGATTATCACAAAGGGGGAGAATAATAAGGAGAATAAGGGGGAGAACAAAATGCGAGAATAAGGGGGAGACCAAGGAGAATGAAAAATATTTTCAATGGAGAAAAATAAGGAATAAGGGGAGACACTTTACCCTTCTCTTCATTTTTCCCTCTGATACTTTATGTCTATTTAGTACCTTATGATTGTTACCTCTGATAACTTATGTCTATATCATACTATTTCTATTATCTCTGATGCTATTTTCAATAAGAAAATTGAACTCAATATTATACTCTTTACCATCATATTTTCACTATGTTAAATGCCCATATCATAAATTGTGATTATCAAAAAGGGGGAGATTGTTGACCTCACCTGTTTTGATAATCTCAATCATGTATTCATATGTGTTGAAAATCCCAATTATGTTTTCACTCTCTATGATATTTTTAAGTATCATTGATCTATACTTTAATTCTTTCAAATATGTGATCAAACCAATAATAATCTTTAAAATAGTCTTTGAAATATGTTAATCCTCATTTATCCATGTTCATACAAGTTATAAATTGATTCTAACACAATCGGATGTGTTCTGCATAAAACAGATAAGTAATCTGTCTATAGCTACTGATAAAGAGCTACCGGTAACCAGTATACCGATAGACTTAGTCTACCGACAGACAGCTACCGATAGACTTAACTCAGAGCTACCGATAGACTTAACTCAGAGCTACCGATATACTTAACACACAGCTACCGATGTGCTTTTAAATGTAAGCTACTGACTTACAGACAGCTACCGATACAAACATAGAGCTACCGGTGTAAGTATAAATAGCTACCGATGGAATAAGAGTCACCGATGGACAAAGCTACTGACAGACTCAAAGCTACCGATACACACATGAAGCTACCGATACACGCATGAAGCTACCGATACACGCATGAAGCTACCGATACACGCATGAAGCTACCGACGCATGAAGCTACCGATGCATGCAGCTACCGACGAATGGAGCTACCGATAAACAAAGTCACCGATACAAGCATGTACCAACCGACGCATAGATCCACCGATAGAGTCAAAGCAACTAATGACATTGAGCTACCGATGTTCAAGCTACCGATGTCCAAGCTACCGATGCTGATCACCTACCGATCACTCGACGCACTGTTTGAATTTCTTTATTTATCTTTATTTAATCTATCCAACGGTCATATCATGTACATTTTAATGATTTGTCAAATATCTGATAAAGGTTGTCGGATGTCAGGAACCCGTACCTCGTACCTGCAGAAAGGAAATCTCTTCTGTCTCCTGTTGCACGTGACATAAATACAAGAAGACTCTGATGAAGAGATAAGTGAGGCAACACACACAGAGACAGAAAGATATACGACATACTCAAGGAAAAAGCTCTGTGCATACAAGAAGAACCAAGCAAGACAGAATCACATATACAATCAAGCCTACTCAAGAAGAGTTCTGTGCATTCAAAAGAATATCAAAGAGCTTCATCGACTACATCTCACTACCTACGAACCTGGAGCATACGACACTCTGTTTCTCAAACAGAAACGAGAAGAGGACTCAAACTCACTTCTGATCAAATCCAAAGAAGTCCAGAGCTACACTGAAATCACCAGAACCACTTCTAAACTCTACAACTCTTGTTCTGTGATTTATTATTACTCTTTTCGAGCAGTGTGTGTTATCTGCTGTATCTAACACATACACTGTCTCCTGTACTCAAACTGAAGGATTTGTAAATCCTTACCAAACTCTTTCATTCTTTCTTTCCCACGAATAACAGTGGTAGAGGTCGTCTGTGACCTGGACAGCTGGTTGCTGTTGTACTGTTTCCCACGAAGAACAGTGGTAGAGGTCTTGGACCTGGACAGTTGTAAATAGTTGAACCCCGATCCAGGGTGTGGATCATTTTTATATAAACTTTTGAGAGGACTAAGTCTCGGCTTGAGACTGAACCTCTTGGTTACATTGTTGTGCCATCTCTTTCAAAGTTTTATTCCGCTGCTAATCACTTTAAAACTAATACTGTTTTTAAAGTTACTTTGATAATTAAATTAGCAAGTGTTTATGTTAAGTGTAGATTAGTAAGTTAGTTTCAAAAGATAATCACACACTCCTGTGTTGATTAACTGGGAATTAATCAATCCCTTGAGAATCTTACAGAACCTCTGCTTTAATATAAATTCACTACAGTTTAATTTATTATTTTATCTGGGGGTCTTTAAGACACTGTTTTTAAATACAGAAATTTTAATTGGTACTCAATTCATCCCCCTCTTGAGTAAACCACTCCGACCAACACAATATTTCACCCCGATGAACAAGGAATTTATTTTTTAAAATTTCATAAATAAACAAGGTGATACAACCTATAAAATAACTTATAGAAAATGGTGGTTGTTGGAAAACACCCCACAATTGTTAAGAAGGGTGATATCTCTAAAAGAGATAGTGTGAGTGATATAGAATTTTATGAAGTTTGGGATCAAGATACTCCATATTTTCAACATGAAAAAAATCTATAAATGCATATAGAAGAATAATTTCTAGAGAAAAAATACTACATATGAGTACAAGAGAGGTTAGAGAACCAAAAATGGTGTGGTTTTGTTGTCATCGAGGTTGGTGACTAAATATTAGTTGATAATAATGATCCTCAAACCTTCCAGGAAGTAGTAAGTGGAAAATATATTTTGAATTGGAAAATATATATTAATTATAAAAATAATTCTATGTACCAAAACTATATATGGATTTTGGTAGATCCTCCTATGGATGTAAAATCAATTAGTTAAAAATGGGTAATCAAGAAAAAAATGGGCATGCATGGATAGGTCTGTACCTATATGGCATGACTGGCTGTAGAAGGTTTTAAACAGTAGAAAAAAATTGACTACAATGAAACATTTTCTCTATTTTAATTCTAAAATATATCTTAATTAAATAGTCTATTATGGATTTCCATGATTATATGATTTGTAAAATGGAATTCAAAATATCCTTCCATAATCAGAACCTTCATGAATATGTCTATATGACACATCTGGAAGGGATTGTGACTCTCAAGGATTACAACAAGGTATACAAGTATAAAATATATATTTATAGATTAAATTAATAATCTAGGTCTTCGAAAATTCAGTTTTATGAAGACATAATAGAATTTGGATTCTTAAAGAATGATTTTGAGACTTGTGTTTATATAAAGTTTTGTGGGAATGTTTTTTTTTCTTAATGGTATATATGGATAACATATTACTTATTATAAATTAAATACCATGCGTATATATTGTTCAATATGGGTTGTATGAATTCTTCTCCATGAAGAAACTAAGAGAAGAAGCATATATTATTGGGATTAAGAACCATCGTGGTAGATACAAGAAACTACTTGGCCTACTTCAAGGTAATTATATGGACAAGATACTAAAGGGATTCCATATAGAAAAATAAAAGAGTTGATTGTTTACAATATCACAAGTAATTCAACATTCCAAGAAAATGTTTCCTTAAGAACATGAGAAAAGTTAAAGTATTCCAAGGATTCCATACACATCAATAATTTGATAAGTTATTTAAGCTATGTTATGTGCTTGGATAGATGTCACATACACCTTAAATGTGGTAGGTGATATAAAAATGATCTTGGTGACTTCTATTGGATAACAGTCAAGACTATACTTAAGTATCTAAGGTGTTAAGGATATGTATTCAGTATTTGGAGGAGATGAGGAACAAGTCATCAGAGAGTATGTAGATGCTAGTTTTCAAATAGACCAAGATGATATGATATCAGAGAAGAGATAACTTTACATTTTGAATGGAGGTGTTGTGAGCTGTAAGTGATCAATGTTGGATATGGTCATAAATTATAAAACTGATTCTGAGTATATTTCATATTCTGAGGCAGTTAAATAACTATCATATATACATATATTCTTCCATAATTTTGACATGGTACCAAGATTTAAATATCTTATCACACTCTATTACGATAATAGTGTAGTGGTGGACCCATTCAAGTATCCAAGGTAATATTAATGGATGAAGAATATACTTAATAAGAATCATATTTTGAGATATTCTTCTCGGATAGGTTATGTTGAAGTGAGAAAAATTTCCATGAAAAACAACATGGTGGACCCCTTGACTAAATCCCTAGTAGAAACATGATCATCACGTGAGATCCCGAGACTATATTTCATATATTGTTGACTCTTGTCTAAGTAGTATTTTTCTAGAGTTCATGTTCAAAAGCCAATTGGTTTTATTTTGATTACATATATATTTGAAAATTTTAATGCAAAATAATAATATTATTACATACAGTCTGTTATTTTGAATAAATTTAATGAAATAATTTCATAGGGTATCTATCACATAGATAAGTTCATTATAGTTCCCTACAATGAATTGAACATTGAAGTTCTAAGATGATATTATTTAATATAGTTACTTGGTTGGATAATATTCTATGATGGGTTACATAGTATGTAGACTTTTTTATGAATGTACTCATAAGAGGATGATACTTCATCTCATGAAGTTTTCACTTGGTGATCTGCATGATGGAAGATTATGAGAATAGTCACGCTTGTAAGAATTTCACAAGTTATGGTTTTATCATATATTCCTACCTATGAGCAAGTGTAGTGGTCCTTAGATTTTATGATTATAATTAATTAATGTTATGACAAAAATGCTTATATTTCTTTCATAAATCATGATGATATAGTTAGGGTGAAGATGGATTCGTTGGGCATGTCATAAGTATAATATTATTAATGGATAAGTCAAGGAAGGTTGTGTCCCTTACATATTTATGGAAGTTGATATCACATCTATATTATTGGATTGTAACCGTAACCATAATTTTTTTAATCATGGTATAATGATGTGTTTTTTTAGATAGTCAAATAAATACATATCAATACTATATGCTGATGACCCATATGTGAAACCTTTTTGATGAGGTATTGTGAAAAAGTGATTATATTAAACAACGATCTTTCATAGTTGGATGTTGATGGTAAAAATAGAATTATTTTTATTGGGTTATTTGACCCATTACAAGACAATAATCTTGGAATTTAGGAAAAAACACCTAATTCTAATAATAAAGAATCATATAAAGTCAACTTTATGTGTTTCCATTGATCTTGATTAAATTCTATTTGAATTTAAGAAATGGAATACATTTTAATCTCAGGACCGAAGAATAATTTTATTCAAGTTTTATCGATCATAAATATTTATTGATGAAATAAATATGTAATTAAATATTTATTCCATTACTCAATAAATGTTGAGAAGTTAGAATTGATTATGATCATGTCCATTAATGAATATTTTTTTTGCAAGCCAGTAAAAAAAATATTTATCATTGTGAAAGTTAGAACTCATTTTAAAATAATATTAATAATAATAACAATATTATTATATGGTATGTGTTTTTTTAAAAAATTATTATATAATTTAAGGTCCAATATGAAATTACATAATTTTTTAACCCAAAAATAATCTGTATAAATAGATGGTTATGTCAATTGTGTAGGGTTAATTAAAATATGAGAACCGTTGTTCATAAAAAAATTATATATCCATTCCTCATATATTAATCTAAATAATGAGAAGCAATAGATAAATTCATTAAAGATCTAAGGTACTAGAATAAATCAATATGAACAATGTAAGACATATTACTCACCATGCAACCACCTGAAAATCAGTTGGTGTTTCTCAGTGATCAAGGGAGAATGTGTGGATCACCACAAGAGTGATTATGCAACTATATCCTTGCTACATAATGAATGTAATCCAAAAAATGGTTTTTATAAGATAAACATCATCTTTGAAGAAGTATCCACAAATTATGTATCCTTTTATTTTTATCATAAATAAATAAATTATAAAATTAACATGGAAAGATCATATATGGGAGCAGATTTTCTCTATGTCAATATTTAGTGGGAAAACTATCATTGTCCATGTAACTCAAATCATGGATGACATAAATAATGATCCATTGCGTTTAGAAAACCAATATTGTTTATTCTCACACTATATTGCTTCCACAGAGTCCAAAACCTTCAAAATCAAGGGATATGAATTATATTTTTTTGGATTTAGAATGGATTGATTTGATTGAGTTTCTTAGTGAGAAAAAGAATATAAAATTTGGGGAACCATTTCAGTTTCCTGTGAAGAAACCAATAATGTTTAAATTTTTTGTCAAATAATTAAAAACATAAATTTGATACATTCATGATACAAGAAGATGCAAGAATTACTTAGATGAATGGGAGATTGTTAAAAAAATTCTACGTTGTTGCTACCTTGGGAACTTTTAATCCCAAATACGATTAGGTGTTAATGATATATAGAGTTTTACCCTCTAAGTGGAATATAATTTCTAAAAAAATTAATAAATCCATAACTATTAAGAATTTTGAGATGAGGGGGTTGATTAGAACATTGACGATGTATGAAACTGTGATGCAAGCTCAATATGAAGATCATATTTCCATCAAAAAGAAAAATTATAAACTTAATATTTTGATATATGAATATTTTGTTTCTATTTTTAGTTATTTTAGTTTAATTCATAAGTTATCAAATCTTCATAGAAAATTAATGAGACCTAAAAGAAGAAAAAGTAGATATTAAAGAAGAATAAAGAGAAAGAGTTCATATACTATAAATATAAAAAGAATGGTTATTTGAGACATCAACTCCCTATACATAAAGATTAAAATAAATCCAATTATAAAATTTAAGACAAGAAATTCAAAAAGGCTGCATGGAGTACATATGAAGATTTATGTGATTGGTCTAAATATAATACTGAAGTTATGACTTTGAATCAAAATATAAATTGATGTAATATGACTTGAACTGATGAGGGACAATCATCTTGATCTCAAAGTTCTAATTTTGAAAATATATTATTGGTGAACTTAATGAATATTGTTATATGATTCATGATAATACTGAATCATTAAGGAAATATCATAGAGAAGTGAAAAAATCTTATGATTCCATAATTACTGAAAAAAAAGGTTTGATTAAAAATATTCAGATTTATGATCTAATTTTTATGAAAATTATTCTTTTTTTCCTCAAAATAAAATTCTTGAATTATTAGCTTAATATGATTCTTTAAAATAAGTTACTAGTATATTTATCGAAGGGTGGATTTATATAAATAAAATTATTGGTAAAAATATAATTAATATAGGAATACTTGGTATTGGGAGTAATGGAGAAATGCCTTAATTATTTTAAAATTATTTTTCTCATAGTACTAAAAGAAAAACCATGTCTACTATTAGATGTTTTCATTGTGGTATTAACGTTCATTATGATAACAAATTATATTTCCAAAATAATCAATTTATTTTTGTCCATTATGTTTATAATTAAAAATATTTATCAAAATTAAAATTTGTATTTTTTAATTAATAACTACTTTTCGATACTTAATCTTTTAGTTTCTAAAATTTATGGTCGCATAAGAATAAAGGTATCAAAAGGAACTTATATTTTATATTTTTCTAGTTTATTCCAAAAAAATACAATGTTAAATTATTGTTGGATATTTAATAATTATATATTCCTTATATTTTAAATTTTTATTCTCTTGGTAAAAAACATAATTAATTTTACAAAGATCAAACAACTTTTAAGTGGTTCATTAATAAAAAATAATGATATTTTCTATTGAAACATTTAAAATCATAAAAGTACTTTATTTTTTTATTAAATTTAATATATATTTTATGTGTAGTAAATTTTTCATATGGAGGAGATAATGTCGAAGATGTTTTATCCTTTATTATTACAACCATTATTTTCATGTCCTTAAACTGTCTAATTATTTTACAACATGTTAGGTATTTTATGTGATGATATTTAATTTCTGGGCAACATGCATGTATTTAATATTTTTTTACTAGTATATTGGAATGTGGTAATCTATTAAATTATGTATTCTTATTTTAAGAATGTGTTTAATGACTTATTATTAAGTGTACTTAACTATGTTTTATTGATTATCATTTCATATACTAAACTAGGTTATTATATCATATATTATTATACTATTTTTACTGAACTTGGTTATAAAATTATATAAATGTAATATATTTATAAATCAATGAATATCCTTGAAATTTATTTAGAGCTGATCTAGAATGTGATTAAAAGTATTATTTTTATGGAATAAAATGTTTCACTTAATTAATTCATTAAAATAATTTTTTTATTCTTTGAAATATTTTTATGTATTTTGTTGATCCTTATATTTAAAAGGTTTTCACAAGAGGTGTTCACCAGTTTTAGATATTTATCATTTTTTACTTTTCAAATGTTTTAAAATTTGAAAAATATTAGGTCAAATGATTAATTTTTTTAATCATGAAGGGGGATTTATTTATTAATATTTAGCATGTGTGTAAATAGTTTATTTTTATGGAATGGAATAATTATTTTAGTTTTTTATTTTATTCAATAAAAATCTATTTATCAATCACTAAAACATGTTTTACATGTTTCATGGCACTTTGAGATTCACTATTTTTTATAGGAGTGTTATTATAAGAAGGGGTTTATAGTAATAATTTTAAAATTTCTCAAAAAAAATTCCTTCCCTGTGTTTCATTTTTTAAAAAATAAATTTATCTCTTCATTTTTTTAAATTTTTAAATGGGGATATTGTTTTTAAGGGAATGTTTTAAATATTTATTAAAATAAAAAGGTTTTTATGTCATAGATTAGTATGTTATCAAATTATTTACCATTTTATTATTTATTTTAAAACCTCTTTATTTTTAAATTTTTGTTCATTTCTAAAATGTGAAGAATTTATTTGATATGACGGGGTTATATAATTATCAAAAAGGAGGAGATTGTTGAGTGACTCGTTGAAACATTATTAATTTTTTATAATTATTTAAATCCCTATTATTTATATTTATGAAATCCACATTATTTATATTATTAAAACTCACATTATATAAATTATATAACATCACATGGTTTAGGTTTTCATAATTACTAAAACCTCTCTCCAATATTTTCATTTATAAAGATTTTTATTTATTAATTAGTTCTTCATTGTTATTTTTTATTATTTTTTATTTTTTATTTTTTATTTTTTGATATTCTTGTAATATTATGTTGTTACATTCATTCTTATGCTGAAGATTTTTTAATTTGAGGATAATTTCTTAGGCTATCTTTTCGATAAAAATCTTATTTTTTAAAATGGAAATGGTCCCTATATTATTAATCATATTCACATTTGGGACCCCACATTGGTAATCATCTTCACATTCAGGTACCCCACATTAGCAATGGACAAAATATTTATGAACCATATATTGTTTATGAATCACATATTTATAAACTCACATTTGTAATATAATGCTTGTAAGGAGTCATAAATTGTTGATGAACCCAACATTTGGAAAAAAAACGTTTTGAATATTCCTCACATTCATGAACCCTGGATTAGAGATAGACATCACATCATGGGTAACCACAAATTTGAAAATCTCTCATCCAAATCAAACATCAGCATCATCATCCTCTATTTTTTTACTCTATCTTGACCGATTATACTTAGAATTTTAAATATATTGATTCATTATATATATAAGAATATTATCTACAATTCAATCAACTTTTAAGAAATCTGAATTTGTTGTTTCATATTTTTTGTCTTGAAGTTACTACAACATTATACAGTTTCCAGAATATGTTGACTAGTAATTTATTGCTTATATATCAAGACTAAAAAGTGGGATAAAATTATATTTGATTTTTTGGAAATATATTGAAATTTTATAACTATAATTAAACTGAACTGAATATAGGATTAGATATTTTTATGTTTTAATAATTATTAAATCTTATGACATAAGGCAGTAATAAATGCTTTTTGAATATTTTCAGGATAAGTTTATGGATATTATTTGTGGGTAGTTCCAATGTACAGATATTTATAGAGAAATTGATATTTTTTTAAAATTACATGTAGTGATATTTTTTGGACACTATATGAAAATTTTAAATTTTAATATCTGATTAATTTCCAATGTATCAATTATGGAAATATCATATAATTTTTTGTTGATATATTTATTGAAATTAAAATTATGAAATATTGTAATATTTTAAAGTCCATCAATTTATTCACGATTTGTGAATATTATATTGGAGATTATTGTTATGAATGCTTTGAAGCGCCACTGGAATATTTGAGTTATTAAATATTCTTATCGATTTAATTTCTTTTGTTAGAGATTTTTTTGGTAAAGTATAAAATAAATCACTATAATTATTGGGATAATTGTGCAAACTTATTGAATAAATTGCATTAAATTTTTTGGAGGTAGATATTAATTCTAAATCGGATGAAAATTTCTGTTAAAAATATAGATTGAGATGGTGGCGATGTAATAAAAATACAACAACAAAAAATATTGCTGTAAAAAAATTACTATTTTATTATTTTCTTACTACAACTATCATTTAGAGTAGGAATTATACACTCTTAAATATATATTACTTTCTACCGTACTTTATGAATGATTACACCATATGTTATTTGGTACTATAATTATGCACTGACGCTATTCAACAATTTGATATCTCGTCTATTTTCTATTTATGTATTGACTTATTGAACTCAGTTGTTATCTAGGTTTCCATCAATATAATCTAAAGTCCCAATAAATTACATGTTTTAAGGTGTCAAAAACTTACAACAACCATTTAATTTTTCTAAATGAAAGGATCTTATTATTTTAAATCACCATGCTCATAGAGAGAGTGTTAGAGGAGTGGAATAGAATAACCCTTTTCCCATAAACAGTATACATTATCATTTAGTTTAATTAATTTTAGTTAGTTTAGACTACATTACTCTATATTAAGATAGAAGGATAAGATAACATTTTTTCAAGAGGGAAAATTTATAATTTTCAAGATTTTCAAAAGGACACAATCCCCTCCTCTTATGTATTCATCATAATCATCTCGAAGATGACAAAATAGGTTGGGTGAGGGTTCAATTATGTCCTCTTAAAAGTATTGAAAATTTTAAATAATACCTTTTGAAAATAAATTGATCATATCATTCTCTCTTAATATTTATTAATACAGAATTAATTAAGTAATTTAAATTGATGGAGATGATGATGTAAAATCATTCCCGGCACATAGATCCCCTTATCCACTCAACCAAAACTCACTTCATGAGCCTAATGTTTTTCACAAATCCAAAATTGTTATTCCGAGAACTGAATAACTATGTGTAGGAAGGAAATACCATTAATAATTTTATATAGTGCCTTGAGGTTTTTTGAAAGGTTCATAAAAAATGACTCAATACATGGAGTGGACACTTAAATAGGAAATATAAGAGATAAAAAAGTGTTAAAGAACGTCAATGTGTTGTTAGAAAAACAAATAAAAAATGTTTTGAACTTGAATTAAGAATAATAACCTCTAATATATCTTTAATGAGTGTAGGCTTTATTCCCTGAATGAAAATAGAAGAAAAGTAATGATAACACAATTTTTTTATTCAACATGATTTTCAACACTTTTGTTTTGTCACATAATCAACATATTCAATATATATTTATAATAAAACTCTTCATGTCATTTAAGACTTCAACAACATATTCAATAATTTGAAAATAATTGAGTTAGAGGGGTTTCATGATAATCTCTACAATTTTAGAAAATGTGTTGATGCTTTTATGGAGTAATTCTCCAACAAAATAAATTAAACCGATAACAATATTTGACAATTCAATAATTCCAATGGTGTTTGAAAGTAGTCCTCAAAATAATATCTAATATAATATTCACAAATATTTCCACAATTGATGGACTTTGAAATATTCCAATATTTTGGAATTTGAATTTCCTTAAATATAAACTTAATTGATTATATAATAATTCCATAAGTTATCCTCCATATATTAGGAGGATATTAAAATATGAAATTTGAATATTGTTTTATAAAAATACATTTTAGATTAATTTTATCAGCAATAAATTCCACTATAATGAAAATTATATTTTTTCCGGTAAAAAATTATCTCCTCAAAATTCTCAGGAAAAGTTTTATAGAATTCAAGGAAAAGTATTATCACAAGATTTAGATAATTTTTAGTACCTTAAAACATATTATTCAACATTCATTCTAGTTTATATCTATTTAAAAAATATAAATATATTTTAAAAAATAAAATATGTCCTTTATCCATGTCTTTTATCTTTATATATCTTTGATAAACTATATAAATGATATTTTTGAAAATGAAGAACATTTTAGTGACCGTGGGCCAAAAAATTAATGTCAAATGACTGATTCAACATTCCTCATTGTTAATTTTTTTTAGATAACACACTTATATTTATAATTAAATAATAGGTTTAAAATTCTATGTATTGTAGGTCAATATATAATAAATAAATGAGGTAACCGATGATGATGTAGGATTTTAATGAGATATTTCTAAATGTTTGGTTCCTAATGATGTGAGGTCTATCGTTAATGTAAGGATCATGAATGTGAGTTATATTCCCAATGTGTGTTTCCAAATGTGAGGTTAGTCAACAACGTATGGTTTCTAATGTGCGGCATATTCCAAACATGAGCTTCCCAACATGGGGTTTTTTATAAATACACATTTCCATGACATTTATTTTGTCGCTAATGTGGGTTTCTCTAATGTGAGGATGATTACCATCATTGTTTTCTCAAACATGAGGACGATTACCAATGAATATATGACTTAATTTATGGAAAACATAATTCTTATCTGATTGAATATTTAATATGTTAACTGCAATTTAAAAACTTCTCAACATAAAATTAAGATTAGTTATATAATATTAAAATTCTAAATTAAAATAATAAAGAAAAAAATAAAAAATAATATCAATTAATATCTAATTAATACTGAAAAACCTTGATAAATAAAAATAACAAAGTGATGATTTAGTAAATATAAAAATGTTAAAAATATTTATTTTTGTAATATATGTAATGTGTGTTTTAGTATTCCAAATAATGTGGGTTTTTGGTAATATAAATATTATGGGTTTTAGTAATATAAATAATATAGGTTTTAGTAATTATCAAAATATAAATAAAGATGAAATGAGTCCCTCAAAATTTTATTAACTTTTGATAATTTCAAAGCCTTATCATATGAAACAAACCCCCCCCTATTAATAATTATGATGTTACAAATAATGAGGTTTTGAAATAAATAATAAAATGATATATAATTTGAATACATGACAAAATATGAAAGGAAAAAACTTTATTTCAATTTATTTTCAAAACATACCCTTAAAAAATTCTCCCCTTTATAAAAGTAAAATATTTGAATGTGGAATTTTCTTTTAATTTTTTTTAACACATGCAATATTTTTTTAGTAATTTTAAAAGTAGTACCATATACTCCCACATAAAATGAGACAATGTTTGAAGAATCCGTTAAACTTTTTAAATAATTTCCAATGAAAAATAAAAGGAATTGAAATAAATAAAAAGAATATCTAAACATTTAATCCATGTAATAAAAATAAAACATTTTCACACATGATATATATTTAAAAATAACTCCTTAATCATGCTTCAAAAATTAAAAAATTTAACCCAAAATATATTATTGAAATTAATTTCAAATTTATCAAAAAAATTAAAACATAATTTGAAATATTAAAAAAAATTCTACATCATTTTTTTAAAATTTTAAATGATTTTTATAGATAAAAAATTGAAAATATCACAAAACTGATGAACTCCCCCTTTGTAAAACATTAAAATGTAAGGAGAAAAATAATTTAAAAATACTTAATGCAATAACAAATTCATTTTCAAATAATTAAGTAATTAAATCATTCTACTACATAAAAGTATAAATTATTATTACATGCTAGAAAAATTTCCACAAAGACATCAAGAATATCCATAGAAATAGAAATAAAAGGAATTTTATAATGACTTCGAGTATATATAGTATAACGGTATATGAAATAATACTCCACTTTAGTATATGCAAAAATATTCAACACAAAATAGAAAATTAAGCTAAATAATAAGTCATTAAACACATTATTAAATCAGAATACATATTTTAATTAATTGGGACATGGCAACACAACAGTAAATAAATATATAAATAACATTCATGTTGGACATAAATTAAATTTTATCACATACATTTTTTAATAAGATAAAATAAATAATTATATAGTTTAAGCACATAAAATTACAAGGTAGAATAATAAAGTATAAAACATTTTATAGCTCTTATCCCTTAAATAAAAAATACTGTGAACATAAAATAATTATTAATATTAATATAAAAATATAGTTCTTCCTCAATTTAAATGGTTTTTACTTTAAGGATCATTCCATTGAAATAAAAAACAACTTCAAAGTCAGTTGATATTTGTAAAATAATTATGAGTTTATGTAAAAAAATAATAAATAGAAATATAACAAATATCCATTTATTAAAAATCCACTAAATAATTTAACATAGATTTTTTTGGAATAAACCAATGAAATATAAAATATAAGTGCCTTTGGGTACCCATATTCTTCAAGGTCTAGAAAGGTTATCAATTAAATATTTACGTATCCAAGAGTGGTTATTTTTAGGAGAAATTCCAAATTTTAATTATGATAAATATTTTAAATAATGATATTTCTTAACATAAAAAAATAGTATTTCTCAAATTGAATTAATTAGAATAATTTCCATTAATACAAAAATGAGGAAACATAATAATAGACAAGATTTTTCTTTCACAACCAGAAACAAAATAATTCCTATCTAATTTAGGCATATCTCCATCACTACCAATACCATACCTACCATTATTAATTTAATTCTTACCAAAAATTGGATTTAGATAATTATACACATGGATAACATATTAGTATCTTGTTTTAATGAATAATGTTAATTGAATAATTCCTTGATTTAATTTTCATGTAATCAGTAGAAATTTTTTTAAAATGATCTTAAATATCTAATCTTTTTAATAAAATTCTATTTTTTAATAAAAATAGAATAATTAGTTTTTTTGTTTTCAATTATATTTTATTTAAGATTAAAATTTATCTTTAATAACATAAAATTATTAACTCTGTTCACCAAAATTGAGATTTTATGAATTAGAACTATAAGAGAAGTATTGTTGTATCTCATCACCATGATTCATAAGACATAGATTTATCTTTTTATTTTGAATGACTAGATTTAGCATTAGGATTAGATTCATCAATATAATATTTATATTTACTCCACATATCCTTTATAAATTTATTTCATTTTCTTTTATAATCTATTTTCAATTCATTATTAAGAAGTGGGATATCCGGCATGTAACACCCCGAGATTTTATGAAAAATATTCTTTTTAATTTCGTTAATGTCTTGTGTTGTATGCTACACCAAAAGGAGCTTTCATAACACGCATCCTTGACTTGACTTGCATTACACGCAATCGCGACCTTCCTCGATAGCGTGTGTAGTACGCAATAACGAGTTTCACTAAACAACAATATGCTATTAAAATATTATTAAAACTAGCCGTTATGAATAGTAATAACCACTTTTTGAAATTTTTTAAATTTTATTTTTCAAAATGGAATTTATTTTTGGATTCGTAATATCGAAATTATCTTAGGGTGAAATTTTGGTAATTTTCGGATAACTTTCATATTTTGATGAATAGTGAAAATTACTAAATTTTAATTAAAAACAACTTTTTCAATCGAAATAATTAATAGTGATAAATTATTAATTTTAGTGGTTTTAAAGTATATTTAGAATATATTTTTACAATTTAATACAATGTTGGTCATTGGATGTAATTTCACATTTAAACCAGGCATAAACAAGTGTCAATCTTTTGATAGTTATTATCTCTTAAGAACACGCTATTTGTTTTGACGACGAGAATTAATTTTTAAATTAATTAATGCAACTGATATGTTTTTAATTTGGTAAAATAGAAATCATTTTTGAGTTCATAATATCAAATATAGCGTAGGCCTAATTTTTGGTATTTTTCTGAAAACTTTCAGTTTTTGATGAATAGTGAAACCACTAAGTGGTAGTTAAAAAAAACTGAATTGTTCATAAAACATAATTTTACCGCTTCTGTGAGTGGAATTTCAAAAATCCGAGATACATGGTTGATGTCAATAAGTAAAATTTGGTTTAATGAGACGAAAATAATTTTTTTGGTGAATAGTAACTTTTTACTTTTTTTTACCACGGTTAAAAGTAAATAGAGTAATTAAGGGTAGAAATAATATTATTATTACCCTAACACATGTCCTAATTCTATTGGACAAGTGTAATTCGACCAAAAACAAACTTAGGAATAAAATATGACCTTTTAGGCCCACTTAGATTAGATTAGGACATTTATTATTAATTTATTTAAAGAAGGGTTAAAAGAGTTAAAATCAAAGTTTATTTACTAAAAAATTTTAATATAGGTTTATACATAAGATAAATTCGATTTTAAATATTCATTAGAAAGATAAAAAGATTTCATACATAATGGTATTTTATTTGTAATTTTTATACATCAAATAATTTAATTTATTTATGACACAATGATGATGCAGTAATTATCTTATTAATGAAATATTGACATAATTGATGTTATAAACACCAAAATAAATGTAATTTGAGACTTTTTATGAATTCCACTAATTTTCTAGGTTAATATGACATGTTATTATTGATTTAATTAACTTTTTTATAACTTATCATTCTGTTATGAGTTTCACAAAAATAAATTACTAAATAGTGTCAAAATTGACATAAAATAGTTTTTAAAACAAATATTATATTATTAATTGTTATTTTATTCCTAAAAATCTAAGGTTCGGCCAAATGACTTATATAAGGTTATATATATTAATAATAAACAACTTGGGGTTATTTTGGCTTCTTATAGTATGTTTATTAACCTTATAGTGTAAGAACACAAGAAGACACGGTAAAAGTAAAATTATTTAACTTAATGTTAAATCTAAATGATAAGGTTAAAATAGGAACTTAAACTTGTCTAAATTCTATTGGATGAGAGGATTTCGACCCATAACCACCTTATCCTCGAAATAAATCAATTTGGAGCTATTTAAAACCGAATTTGACTTTATAATAAAATAATAGTTTTAGTTATTCCAAAGGTGCCCCTCTCCTCCCTTATAAAAGGGCACCTCCTCCCTCTCTTCCTCACACAACTTTGAGCCTTCAAGATCGGCCAACCCCTGCCAAATTCTCTTCTAATATTCCCTATAAACATCCTAGAGGTTCTGGTCTTCCTCAAAGACCACTTTTAGTTCCCTAAGAGGAGGTCTCAAAGAGGAGCTTCAAAGAAGAGGAGGTTCGGACACTTACGAAGCAAATCGGACCTAAGGTAAGGGAAATATCACAATCTCCTTTTTATCCGAGATTGTTTATACTTTGGTATTTACTGGGGTGTATTTTATCATCCACATCCATGTTTCCTCAATATTTAATATTATTTCCACCCACCTACAATTTTTTAAATCCAATTTTACCCTTCGGTGAGTTTTTAGTAAAGGATATGGAAGGAATATTTTGTCATACGAGGTACTTTTTGACTTTTCCGACAAAAGTACGAAGAATATTTTTTTTAACTTATAAGGCATGAATGGATTTTTAGAACATTATTTCCAAGAAGCTTCCTTTACAAGTTTTCAAGTTTATTTTTAATCAAGTTCTTTTAGTTATAATTTTATGACATGTTAAGAAATGAAAAGTGTTTTTGAAGTAGAAAGGATATTTTCCTCAAGAATGGAGTTCAAGTGTTTTATCAAAATTATTTTCCATCTATGATAATAAAGGGTTATATTTATATCCCTATTATTATATGGATTTGATTATGTTGTGATGGAAATATTTTTTATGAATTCCTTTATCTTATATGAATTGTTTTATGATGTCATGATGTTTAAGAATCCCATTTTTATTACATGGGTTATGCTATGATGTATGGTTTATGATTTTGTGGCACACATAAGAATGGTATCATTATGAGATGGGTGGGACCTATATCTCCCTCCAATGCATTGGGTAAAGATTTTATATCTCATGAGATAGACATGGATGGAATGGTAGGTTATACCGATTCAATGAAACAGGACTGAAACGAGGGTGACTCGGTTCAGAAAGGGACTTTGTCCACTAAGATAGTCTTGGCAATGAGTCTTGACTAACAAGAAATTATTCTCTATGATTATGTGTGAATGCCACAAAGTTTCATGTTTTAAGTTATTATTATTGTGATTATATTTCACTTCCATGATTTACCCCATGTTATGAAATTATGATCTCTTTTGCAGGTTAAGATTTCCAAAAGTTATGTGCTTATGTATATGATGTGATTGATATTTCTTTTGTTTACCCTTACTGAGCATTTGAGCTCACCCTTTTATGTTTTCTTTTCCCCAGGATATAAAGAAAGGTTTTAGGTAAAAAAAAGGAAGGTCTTTATGGGAGATATTGAAGATCTTTCACCAGGATTAGAAGATTATATTCCGAGTTTCCAAAGACACTAAACTATTACGATCCTTGTGTGTGTGTTTTTGTTATGTAATAAGTATTCTGCAAAAGTAATGTAATGTCCATGTACGTCAAGCTTCGGGTCTATACAGTTGGTATCAGAGGAAAGGTTTAGTCAACCTTTGGAAACTAGGATGCGAAAACGTTAGTGAGATCCCTAGAGACATTTCTAAGGTATGTCTAGGGATGTCCCTAAGGATAAGTATACGTATAGGATATAGTCCTATAACTATGGTAACGATATTAGATTAAACCAAAGATGTTAGATATTGAAGTTACTCCCCCTTTATTATGATTTTTGCCTCTCACACTATTCTTTTTGGGTTTTAGAAAATGGCTGGAAACAAGATGATTCACGATAATGGAGGATATGATGGACAATGGAATGATATTCTTCATGACCAACCAAATGAAATGGGATTTGGAAGTCCAAACATCATTATTATGCCGAATCAGCAATCTCATAATATGATCAATAAAGTAAAATTTGGTAAGTTTCCTGACTCGGCTAATAAGAGAAAGATGGAGTTTCATGATGATCATAGAGGAAAGGAAGTTCAATTTACCCTATGTAAATCATGTGGGAAGAGGCATCAAGAAGAATGTTTCAAAGGAACTAGAATATTCTTTGGGTGTGGAAAAGAAGGACACAAAGCTAGTAAGTGCAAAGGAAAAGGTTCAGTTAACACCAAGGATGAGGATAATGGTATTGCTACGACATCAACAATGGTTAAATGTTTTAAATGTGGAATGTACGGGCATTATGCAAACCAATGCCCTAAGGTAAAGTCTCATGAATAGAATCAGTATGCTCATATGGGTAGTATTTATTTTGATGATGATTAAGAGACTACAAATGATATTTGAGATGAAAGAATTATTGAAGCTCGGTCAATGGTTTAAGAATTTAGTGGAATGATTACATGTTTATCATGTGTAATGTTGTATAAGTAATCTCATGGTACTATGGAATAAAGAGACATCTAAGGATTGTTACACTGTTGCCTTTCCTTGAGTTTTGAAAGTGTATGATTAATGTTACCAGTATCCATGAAAGGTTATTCAGATATTTTTGGAATGTAGATGATACGCGCATAATGAAGGGATAAAGAGAAAATTAAATGTTTGATAGTATTCATGAGCTCATGACTGATATAAGGAGAAGGTTATATCATGGTTTGAGTATATAGAATTTTGAGGATTTTGGTATGTGGAAAGAGTTAACTTTTAACAGCACTCATGTTTTCAATAAGGTTCAATGGTTATTCAAGAGAGTACATGATTAAGGCCTTTGAATGTTTGGAATGTGACCAACAAGATATGTATTATGATATATGGGGATAAACGATGGTATTAAATCTCTGAGAGTGGACTGCAGTATTATGGATAAGCCTAAAGATTGGAATGGATTATGTTGGACATAAGTTAGTATTGTTTGTTTTTCGATATTATTGATGGGATGTTATAGTAATATAGTTTTAGAAAAAGGACAACCTGCAGGACGGGCGACAGCCCATCGCGTCGGACAAGGCTGTGGGAATAAAACCCACAACCAAAGTGCGACTGGCCTTTATCTCCTACCACTGGCCTACAGGAAGTCCCTGGTTAGTATAAACTAGTTTTATTTTATTAAGTGGTATGATATATGAAGTATAAGTTCATTTTTGGAACCATATACGATTAATCTAACCATAAGATGGACTTATAACTTTTGCTAACCTTTTGTTTGAAAGAGATGGAATGACCCATCATTCTATCACATGATCTGATAACACATCACGAATAACAAATTCAACTTCATTTCTTTAAGGGATGAAGTGGAAATTGTTCAATTCACGAACAAAAGTGAGATTGTACCAAAATCAAGTAAGTATTTCTGCTAATTCAAATTTTTCAACTTTAGGGAAATGATATTGAAAACCAAAAATGTTGTCCTAGTGATCTTATATCTGATGAATCAGATGGTACCCTAGATCATCACAAATCAATAGCTTTGTGATTGTTGGATTTTTCATATCCATGTTCTCTACCACTCTCCATCAGAACTTGATGGTTAGATTTTTCTTCCATATCCATATTTTCACCTATGTGGAAACCCATTGATTAGTTTATTTAGGTAACTGTTACGTTTCATACTTTCATTTTTAAAGATTGGTTTTGGTATTCCTTTTTACGATGTGGGTTTCTATTAAAGAAACTTTCTAATAGTAAACCATTTATAACCCCGACGAATTTCGAGGGCGAAATTCATTTTAAGGGGGGTAGAATGTAACACCCCGAGATTTTACGAAAAATATTCTTTTTAATTTCGTTAATGTATTGTGTTGTATGCTACACCAAAAGGAGCTTGCACAACACGCATACTTGACTTGCATTGCATTACACGCAATCGCGATCTTCCTCGATAGCGTGTGTAGTACGCAATAACGAGTTTCACTAAACAACAATATGCTATTAAAATATTATTAAAACTAGCCGTTATGAATAGTAATAACCACTTATTGAAATTTTGTAAATTTTATTTTTCAAAATGGAATTTATTTTTGGATTCGTAATATCAAAATTAGCTTAGGGTGAAATTTTGGTAATTTTCGGATAACTTTCATATTTTGATGAATAGTGAAAATTACTAAATTTTAATTAAAAACAACTTTTTCAATCGAAATAATTAATAGTGATAAATTATTAATTTGAGTGGTTTTAAAGTATATTTAGAATATATTTTTACAATTTAATACAATGTTGGTCATTGGATGTAATTTCACATTTAAACCATACATAAACAAGTGTCAATCTTTTGATAGTTATTATCTCTTAAGAACACGCTATTTGTTTTGACGACGGGAATTAATTTTTAAATTAATTAATGCAACTGATATGTTTTGAATTTGGTAAAATAGAAATCATTTTTGAGTTCATAATATCAAATATATCTTAGGCCTAATTTTTGGTATTTTTCTGAAAACTTTCAGTTTTTGATGAATAGTGAAACCACTAAGTGGTAGTTAAAAAAACGGAATTGTTCATAAAACTAAATTTTACCACTTCTGTGAGTGGAATTTCAAAACTACGAGAGACACGGTTGATTTCAGTAAGTAAAATGTGGTTCAATGAGATGAAAATAATTTTTTGGTGAATAGTAACTTTTTACTTTTTTTACCACGGTTAAAAGTAAATAGAGTAATTAAGGGTAGAAATAATATTATTATTACCCTAACACATGTCCTAATTCTATTGGATGGGTGTAATTCGACCAAAAACAAACTTAGGAATAAAATATGACCATTTAGGCCCACTTGGATTAGATTAGGACATTTATTATTAATTTATTTAAAGAAGGGTTAAAAGAGTTAAAATCAAAGTTTATTTAATAAAACATTTTTAATATAGTCTTATACATAAGATAAATTCGATTTTAATAATTCATTAGAAAGATAAAAAGATTTCCTACATAATGGTATTTTATTTGTAATTTTTAGACATCAAATAATTTAATTTATTTATGACACAATGATGATGCAGTAATTATCTTATTAATGAAATATTGACATAATTGATGTTATAAACACCAAAATAAATGTAATTTGAGACTTTTTATGAATTCCACTAATTTTCTATGTTAATATGACATGTTAGTATTTATTTAATTAACTTTTTTCGAACTTATCATTCTGTTATGAGTTTCACAAAAATCAATTACTAAATAGTGTCAAAATTGACATAAAATAGTTTTTAAAACAAATATTATATTATTAATTGTTATTTTATTCCTAAAAATCTAAGGTTAGGCAAAATGACTTATATAAGGTTATATATATTAATAATAAACAACTTGGGGTTAGTTTGGCTTCTTATAGTAAGTTTATTAACATTATAGTGTAAGAAAACAAGAAGACACGGTAAAAGTAAAATTATTTAACTTAATGTTAAATCTAAATGATAAGGTTAAAATAGGAACTTAAACTTGTCTAAATTCTATTGGATTAGAGGATTTAGACCCATCCCCACCTTATCCTCGAAATAAATAAATTTGGAGCTATTTAAAACCAAATTTGACTTTATAATAAAATAATAGTTTTAGTTATTCCAAAGGTGCCCCTCTCCTCCCTTATAAAAGGGCACCTCCTCCCTCTCTTCCTCACACAACTTTGAGCCTTCAAGATCAGCCAACCCCTGCAAAATTCTCTTCTCCTATTCCCTAGAAACATCCTAGAGGTTCTGGTCTTCCTCAAAGACCAATTTTAGTGCCCTAAGAGGAGGTCTCAAAGAGGCGCTTCAAAGAAGAGGAGGTTCGGACACTTACAAAGCAAATCGGACCTAAGGTAAGGGAAATATCACAATCTCCTTTTTATCCGAGATTGTTTATACTTTGGTATTTAATGGGGTGTATTTTATCATCCACATCCATGTTTCCTCAATATGTAATATTATTTCCACCCACCTACAATTGTTTAAATCCAATTTTACCCTTCGGTGAGTTTTTAGTAAAGGATATGAAAGGAATATTTTGTCATACGCGGTACTTTTTGACTTTTCCGACAAAAGTACGAAGAATGTTTTTTTTAACTTATAAGGCATGAATGTATTTTTAAAAAATTATTTCTAAAAAGCTTCCTTTACAAGTTTTCAAGTTTATTTTTAATCAACTTCTTTTAGTTATAATTTTATGACATGTTAAGAAATGAAAAGTATTTTTGAAGTAGAAAGGATATTTTCCTCAAGAATGGAGTTCAAGTGTTTTATCAAAATTATTTTCCATCTATGATAATAAAGGGTTCTGTTTCTATACCTATTATTAGATGGATTTTTTTATGTTGTGATGGAAATATTTTTTATGAATTCCTTTATCTTATATGAATTGTTTTATGATGTCATGATGTTTAAGAATCCCATTTTTATTACATGTGTTATGCTATGATGTATGGTTTATGATTTTGTGGAACACATAAGAATGGTATCATTATGAGATGGGTGGGACCTATATCTCCCTCCAATGCATTGGGTAAAGATTTTATATCTCATGAGATAAACATGGATGGAATGGTAGGTTATACCGGTTCAGTGAAACAGGACTGAAACGAGGGTGACTCAGTTCAGAAAGGGACTTTGTCCACTAAGATAGTCTTGTCAATGAGTCTTGACTAACAAGAAATGATTCTCTATGATTATGTGTGAATGCCACAAAGTTTCATGTTTTAAGTTATGATTATTATGATTACATTTCACTGCCATGATTTACCCCATGTTATGAAATTATGATCTCTTTTGCAGGTTAAGATTTCCAAAAGTTATATGCTTATGTATATGATGTGATTGATATTTCTTTTGTTTACACTTACTGAGCATTTGAGCTCACCCTTTTATTTTTTCTTTTCCCCAGGATATAAAGAAAGTTTTTAGGTGAAAAAAAGGAAGGTCTTTATGGGAGATGTTGAAGATCTTTCACCAGGATTAGAAGATTATATTCCGAGTTTCCAAAGACACTAAACTATTACGATCCTTGTGTGTGTGTTTTTGTTATGTACTAAGTATTCTGCAAAAGTAATGTAATGTCCATGTACGTCAAGCTTCGGGTCTCTACACGACATCAAGTGATCTTTTATTTTTACGTTCACAACATCTAATCTCATTCTATTAATTATTATGTAATTTATAATCTCTATTTTCAATAAAAATTGAAAAAATAACTTGAAATATATAATAACACATCACATAAATCTGAGTAACTATAAAAATCATAATATTCATCCTTTGGATCCTTGACTGCATGTTTTTAATTTTTGATAAGAGTATGTTTTTTTCTTCATCTTGCATTAAATATTTATAAATCATCATGGTTTTGATCAATTAATTCATATTTAAATTTAATATAGAGTTTCACTGTCAAATTTAAGAAGAAGATCATATTCTATAATTGGAGTTCCCAAGGCAAAGACATCATTGAGAATTTCTGTCAATCTCTCATTCGTATGTGGAATAATTTCATATTTTATGTACTAAATGTATCAAATTTTAGTTTAGAATTAATTATCATTAGTTTCTGAATATTATTGGTTCCTTCATAATAATATTCAATGTTTTAATACATTTTATAAACCATTACACACTAGGAAACATGATTAAATTCATCTATTTTAAATCCAAAAGTAATTTAATCTATAACCCTTTAATTAAGGTCATAATCAACCATTGGAGAAACACTCCACTATTTAGGTAAACCTTTAGGAATATTATATGGTTTTATAGATTTCAAATTCATAGTTAATCCAATATTATTTTTTATATAATCATATGTTCTTTCCAACAACCATAATCATCATCAACAAAATAATGAGCATGAATCATGCACACACATTTTCTTAAATATTCCATTGAATACTATCTTTGTTTATTGGATCTTTAACTCGTGATTGTAAAGGATAGAATAAATATTGAATATTATCCAATAGAACCTAATATTTGATACCAATTGTTTTCCCTAGATAATAATGATAATTCACAAGAGGTTGGGGGTGAATTGTGTTTTTTTGAAATCATGAATAATTTAAATTATCCCTCTTGAAATATAGAAATACCATTATTCTCTCTTAATGTATATTATTGAAAAAAATGAATAAAATAAAGAGAAGGACATGATAATGCATAGTGGTTTGGGGTACAATGATACCCTAGTCCACTTCACCAACATCCTATATGTGATCTATGTGATTTTCACCAATGAGGTATTTTTATCTGATGAACTCAACAAGTTGGTGAATGCAGTCGACACCACCCAAAAATGATTTTATTGGGCTTATGGGTTCATTTTTTGGGAACCTTGATAATAATTCAGTACAAGCATTTGATAGTTAAACTTAAAATAGATGAGATGAAAAATTGTTGAATAGATTAATCACACGGTTTCAAGAACAACTAATGGATGGTTTGTTCTCCAACAGAGCATAACACCAGCCAATAGATCAATAATGAGAGTAGGCTTCTATATATAAATGTAAACATTAAAAAAAGAATAGTAATATAATTATTTTCTATGTCTAGAGCTTCTTATTTATAGTGTTATTATGTTACCACTATCATAAATCTATATTTACAAAAGAAATTTTCATGTTGTTGTAAACTTCATCTCTGTCTTCAATAATTTGAAAATAATTTAAACAAAGTGATTAAAAAATTATATTTATAATTTTAGAGGAGTTGGAGATTTTTTAAAATAATTCTCCAATAAAATAAATTAAATTCATAATAATATTTAGTAATTATAATATGTAATTAGTGATTCAATATTTTTTTCAAAATAATCTCCAAGTTAATCTACCCAAACCATGTGATAATTGACAGATTTTTAAATATTCCAATATTTTTTAATTTAAAATCCCATAAATATCTTCTAGACTGATTCTCCAAAAATTCCATAAATGATCCTCTATAAGTAGAGAGAATATTCAAATTTTAAATTTTAACATATTTTCTAAAAAATATTGATGTACTTAATTTTATCAAAAATAAATTTCTATATACATATCTAATTATTGGATCTGAAAAAACCAAACTTCTTAAAATTATACTGCAAATCTTTATAAAATCTAGATCATGCTGATATAAAAAGATTCAATTAATTTTCAAAAATTCAAAACATCTGATTCAATATTCAGTCTAGTTGTCTTACATTTATATTATTTCATTTTATTTATAAAAAATAAATCATCACCTTAATATAACTTTTTTATATTGTGATATCATCAAAAAATAGTTTCCAACATATTCTAGAAATTACAGATCATTGTAGTGATTTGAGGAGAAAAAAGTGAATATTATCAGATTGATTCAATTTTAAATATGGATGTACGAATTTTAGATAGTCTTCATAAATTTTTAATTAAATAATTTTTGTAAATTTATGTGTAATTTAGGTCAATATATGATCAAAAAACAAAGGAAACTATTCCTGAAGTAGGATTTTAATTAGAGATTTCTAAACTTGTGGTTCCAAATAATGTGAGGTCTATAACTAATGTGAGGATCCTAAAAGTGAGGTATATTTCCAAAATTTGGTTCCAAAAGTGAGTTTCATAAAAAAAAATGGTTCCAGATGTTTAATATATTCTAAAAGTGAGGTACTAAATGTGTGATTCATCAACAACATATAGTTCGTAAACATTTGGTTGATCACCAAAGTGGGGTTCCTGAATATGAAGATGATTACCAATGGGGGTCCCAAATGTTTGAATGATTACCAATGTAGGGATGATTTACTTTTCAAGAAAAATTAATTTTTTTTCTAATGAATGATTAAGACACAATATGCACTTTGAAAATTTTTTAATATAAAAGGAATTGTAACAATATACTATTATAATAATATAATAATATAATAAATGGAAAATAAATAATAATAAATATTTATAATGAATAACTCATTAATAATAAATAATCATATTAAATGAGAATAATATAGATATATTTTAGTAATTATAATAGAATAAAGAATGTTGGTTTTAGAAATATAAATAATTCGGGTTTTAGTAATATAATTATTATTATTTATTACTAATATATATAATATATATTTTATTAATTCTAAAAATATAAATAAATTTTTTACAAGAAAATAAAGAATTTGGTAACATGAACCATGTTATGAAAGCTCCATATCAGGAACTTGATTAACTGAACCAATCAGAAATTAAATGTTCTATACCAAGAACATTAATTAATAAACATCATTACCATGAAGATCTATCCCAGATATAAATTTCAATTAGCATGATCAGAAAAAAAATTCACTAGACGTTATCAAAATTCATAGTTTGAAAGAAATAAGCTTCCTATAATCAAGACCTCCTTGATAAAAAAGATAAGAAGTTGTAGATTCAATGCCTGAAATATAAATGATTATGAAAATATATAGTAGAATCCAAATCATTAATCTCATTGATCATGAAGATCAGAAGAGATAATTACAAGAAAAAAATTCCTAGATATTCTATAATGAACCTCACATGAATTAATGATCTTTTAAAAGTTCACTATAAAAATAGTACAACCAATGCTATCAAAGTGGCCTAATGAGGCACAAGAACTAGATTGAAGGTTTTTTGCCCATTTTTTCATATCAACATTTCCTCAAATTTTGATTCAATTTATAGATGACATTGTGGAAATATTCTAAAGGTAATATTTGAGATAAATAGGTTCGGTTGTAACAAAAATGGATTTAGATCAGTATCCTCTTGTAAAATATTCTATACAATTTCCCAATTCTCATAAAATTAGGTTAATCAATCAATTCATCTAAATATCAAATCCGATGTTAAAAAATGAACAAACTAAATTTAAGACAAATCATCAAGTTATCTCAAATTTAAAGGATTTTTTTAATTTTCAAAATTAGGATACTGAAGATTAATTTGGCACAAATATATCCCCATTTTGATAATATAGAGACACTTGATAGAGATAATTTTGATATAAAAATTTTATGGGAAGCATCATGTAGCATCCCATAAAACTATTTCTAAGCTTAAAAATGTAACAATTACATTATTTAATCTCTATAATATTTCCTTTTCATCATTTACAACTCATCTCAACAAATACATCGGTTTATAAAATTCTCTACCTTAATCAAAGGAGACATACTCTTCTCAATTCTAAAGAAAAATATCTTTTCTCATATCTCTCAAACATCTAGAATTTCAAAAAGTGAGACACAAAAAGTGAAAATTTGAAAAATAAAAAAAGTTAAGAAATGCATGCAAGGTTTGAATTTTAAATAAGTAAAAGTATAAATTTCCATAGAACATCTATAAATTTTACTCCCTCATTATATATTATATGAATACATAAGAGTAAACTTAATTCCCTTAAATTTTGGTTTCTCCCTCTAAGATACACATATCCCCTATACTAAAACATCAAAAGAAAATAAAAAATTATCTCCCCCATTGGGATTATTAGTAATTAAAAAACGTTCAATAATAATAATCAATAGATTCATAGAAAAAAAAATTATACCATTCAAAAATTATCTTCAGATGATTATGGATGATATTATTCTGTTAAGGATGGATTAAGAAGATATATAAAATTATTCCACTTTTCTTATGAAAAAAATAATTTATAATTTAAATATTTATATGCAAGGATAGGAAAAATAGGTTTCCCTTTTTCAAGGGTTAATTTGAATGGGAAAAAATATCACAAAGTAAGAAATATTATATTAATGTTAAAGATTTCCCAATACCATTAAAACATAACACTAACCTCAGACATACATTAAATTAAACTCAATGAAACATTTAAAGAATCAAAATGTATTAAAGTAAAAATCAATAAAAAAACGTTTATGTAAAAGTAATAAATAAAAAATTTAAGAGTAGATACTAAGAGTGGGCCTTAATTTAAGAGTAAAAATATGAAGTAAATGACACGTTATAAAAGGTATATATTGTAAAATAATTGGCCAAAATACCTTCTATGGGGTACAGTTTTGAAATATGTTCAATTTATATCTAATAATTTTTATCCAATGAACTTATAGAATATATGAAGTTCCTATATATAAAATTTTCATATTTCTAAACAAATAATGACCCCACCATTCTCTAAGAGCATTTAAATGTCTGGATAAAGTTAAATAAGAAGATGAACTTTTGATCACATAATAATTATCATAATTATATTCTTTTTAATTTATTAAAATATATCAAAATGTAAAGGTTTATTAAATTTATTATCAACCTGATAATTTGTTTCTATAAACTCATGAATAATATCTCTATAGAGAGTGTTATCCCAAATGAAGTGATGTCTTATATGTATGTGATTAAATCTTGAATGATGTGTTGGGTTTTTAAAAAAATTAATAACACCTATTCTATCATGTGTAATCACATTTTGAGTAAAACTCAACCTAAAAATAGTTATTTTGTTCTATGTCCACAGTAATTGTGTGTAATAATATATTACTACCACATAATTTTCTACAGTAGTGAAATGTGAAACTAAATTGTGGTTCTTGATTGAACAAGGGCCTAAAGCTTCACTGAGAATGCAAAAAGTACAAGAAGTAATATTTTTATCCATTCTATAACCTAAAAAATATATATCTAAATAACTCATTAAATTAAAATTTGATCTAGATAAAAAATAGACCATGTTTTGGAGTTCTCTTGATGTAACAAAAGAAAAATTTAATTTCGTTATGATAGGATTCCTTGGAATTACCTTGGAACCTGGTACAAAGAGCATACAACACATAATTTTTTATTGACTAACCATTATGTAATATAGGCTTATGATCATAACTTTATATTTTAATGATTTGAAAGTTTCTCAGATTCAAAAAGATCAAGTTTACATGAGGCTACTACCTAAGTATAAATGCATAAATCATTGTAAAAAACATGCATAAGTTAATATCTAATGTACTAATATTGTGTTAAGTTATTACCTTACCATTTCATATTTATTTAGAAGCCAATAAAGTATTTTTTACATCCTGAGATTTTATAAATTATTATTTTTTCCAATTAATTTAATTTTTTAGATATTTTTCATTACATGAAACTATGAGTTTCTTTTATAGCATGTATAACATGCAATATTGATCTTCAGTGAACCATGTCATAATATTAGTTTAAATAGGACCATTAAAATATAGATGTAAAATTTGATTTTATGAAAAGTATTAAATAATTTATGAAATATACATACAAATTTTTTACTAAATATAAATTTATTTCTAAATTCCTACTGAATAATCAATCAATTTTTAGTAAAGTAATTCTATTCATCAAAAACATGTTTTCTCTAAATGATTTTAATTGGTTTTTATGAGAAAATATTATAATTAATTTAGGGAGATTATATATAATTATATGAAGTAATTAAATTAATTTTAAATCATTGTTTCAAAGATATATTAGGTTTATTTTCATAGAATTTTATAAAATGATAAATTTTTTGACAAATAGTCAAAAATACTGTTTTTTGTTAAGAATTGTCTTTTCTTTTAAATGTTTTAAAAAATTAATTGTTTTTAAAATAGTTTTAAATGTATAATTATTTAAATTATATATCTATTAATATAATTTATTTCATTTTTATCAATATAATATTTAATTTTTATATAAAAAACTTCATAATCTTTTGAACACTTTCTCTTTGAAAACCTGATTCCTCATCACATTCATGAGATTAATTTTAAAATAAAATTTTTCAACTTCTGTGAATCAAATTTGAAAAAATTGATTCCATATTTGGAATCATAATAATTAATATTATCTGATAAGTCCAATATAATTTTTCACCATAATGAATAGTGAAAACAGTAAAAATTATTTATGAGAGTTAAGGTAAAAATGGGTTTACAATGGGGTTATACGAAAACTACAAGGGTTATAATTGAATAAATACTATTATTAATAATATTTAGTTATCATATTTAAATATTATACTCCCAAAGTTGAATTATTTTGTTATTTTTAAGCTTTTTTCTTGGGAATGACTTTGTTGTTTTAGATTCTATTAGAAAATTCCGACGTAGTTTTCTATAGGGTTCATTTCCCACGCTTATAAAAGGACACCACCAACCTTCACTTATTCAAACATATCAAATCATAAAGTTTGTAAAAACCCCTAAAAATATATTTAGCCAAAATTCGTATCCATTTTTTAGTTCTTTTGTACTTCCAAAATTGAAACACTAGGGTCCTTAATAGGAGATCCAAATGAGATATTTCTAAGCAAAGGTAATTTTCATCACTAAACCCCTTCTTTTTCATTACTATTTTCCACATTAAATTATTTATTAGCACATAAAGAATAAATAAACCATTATATACTATATAATGAGTTGTTATTATATTAATTTAATAACCTTTATAAATATCTACTTCCACCAAATGGAAAAAGAAACTATTGATCGTGGGTATGGTGGACTACCACCTCAGTAACCGATGTAGTTTGTTTTCCATCACCAAAATTAAATGACAAATATAATTCTATATTAAAAAACTATCTTATATTTATGAAATTACTATAATTATTTAATTTATATATCAAATATTTCGTTTTTTATACTTTCCATTCAGTGGTGGATATGATAACATCTCTTATGTGTATGGTGGACTACAACCTCACCAAGAAATGAGAT
This sequence comes from Viscum album, assembly GCA_963277665.1. NCBI lineage: Eukaryota > Viridiplantae > Streptophyta > Magnoliopsida > Santalales > Viscaceae > Viscum > Viscum album. Next base: position 722,478,340 of record OY728130.1, on the reverse strand, counting down.
TATTGTTTACTTACACTTTACATGGATGGTTTTAAGGTTAAATATAATAAATATGAATTATATATATGAAATAATAATTATTCTATAATGGTAATATATTATTTAAATGTTTCTTTCTCAACCTGTTGATAAAATGGAAACAAAGTTCATGCATATGTACGACCTACCATATCCATGAACAGTGTCTTTCATTATTCTATCAATAAACAATATGGATTACTATAAACACATATATAATGAATATATATGATATTTATATCATTTTTAACATTCTTAAATTTCTAAAACTATGATAAAAGTAAGAGTACAAAAAATAAAGAATGAAAATATACACGAAAAAAGTGGTTATCGCCCAACATGTGATTTTAACATGAAAGTGTCAATAAACGGGAAATAAAACTTCAAAAGAAAATAATATATTGTAAAACGTATATAATTATTTTTATTTAATATATTTATAATAAAATTATTTTTAATATATAGTATTTTTGAATTTTTATGAAATAAATTGAGACTTCAGGTAAGAGATTTATGTCTCACTTTTATTTTCTTTGAGATGCAACACATATTCACAATATGTTTATTCTATGTAATTTAAATACTACTGAAGTATTTATATTAGTATTCATATAATTAAAATTATGTATATTTACATATCCATTTTAGGATTTCTCTTTCATATGATATCTAGTTCAAAAGTTTACGAAATAGTAAGTAGTTTTTTGCATCAAATTGGTTTCTTAGAGACCTATGTTTTTTTATGCACCTATATTATTATATTGGTTGCATATACATCCCCATTAACATGTTAAATCATGAATATATTTATTTTTTTGATATTATAAATTTCATTCAATTTTATTTTTTCATTGGGATTACGATTAAAAGTCTCCAATGTTGTAATATTTTTATGTTACAATCTCATAGTTTATCAACAATATTTATGTTTACACCTCCAATAGTGAAATATTATGACATATATCTCCATAAACTCCTGAATTTTCTTCTACTCTATAAATTTCATGGAAATTATTTTTCTTCATTTATCTATTTTTAAAAACTCTATAGTTCTAATGAATATTTTTATGAAAAGTCATGTTATTTCTCTCTTCAATAGAAAACTCTTCTTCTAAATAAAACATATTTTTTAAATTAATTTAAAAATATTTTTTATGATTCTTAAAATTATTTATTAAATATATTTTTACCCATGTTTTAATTTTTTAAAACATTTTTTGAAAGGAATCTTGTAATCATTTTCTAAACAATTCCTGATTAACTTTTACCAAAAAATGTGAAAGGAATAATTCTTTTAAGGTGTAAGACAAGAACAAAATTTTACACCATCAAGACAGTTATTTTTTTTGAATCTTACTTAATAATTTTTCATCTCTAAATTAAAATAAAGGTATTTCCAAACAAAATTTTGTTTTAGAAACTATTTTTGAAAGTGGAAAATATATTTTCCTAAAGATATTTTTTAAATGATTTTTTAAATATTAGTTTATATGTTTTCAAGGTTATTTTTAAATAGAAGGACATCCAATATGTTTTAAGAATTTATAGTTTTAAAATTTTATTTTCAAAGAAAATATATTTCCCTCAAGAAACATTCCCTGTGATTTATCGTTCAAAATAATTTTCAATCTATATTGGCATCCTTCGATGTGAATTTTGATTTATTATGGTTATAGACCAAAGAGACCATTATTATTATTTTGGTTAATGGTTTATAGTGAAAATATATTTATGAAACCCTTTTATCTAAAATAAATTATACTATTATAAAATTCTTGTAAATAAAAATTATTTTTAAATGATTTATACTATGATGAAATGATTATAAAACCCATCTCTTTTCCATAGGTTATGATATGATGAAATGTTTATGAAATACATTTATTTTCAAGGTTTATGATATGATGAATTTTTTATGATCTTAAGGCACACATACATATGATTTTAATTACGTGACTGGTGGGACTTATATTTCCCTCCAATGAATTGGGTAAGGATTTATATCTCTTGAGAAAGAAAGGACTGGAATTGGGAGTGAACCCAATTCAATAAGGGACTCTGTCTCCTATGATAGTGTTAGGAGTGAAAAATGGATACAAATATTGTTTAGGGAGTGAACCCAATCCAAAATGATAGTCTTTGAAATGAACCTTGAACTAAAAATAAAATAATTATTTATTATTATGATATACCAAAAATATATGTCTTGTACTTGTGTTACCCGAGTTTGATTTTAAAATGTCATGATTATGGTATAATAAACCTTATTCTCATGTAATTATTATGTGATCATTGATATCTCACTTTCATACCCTTACTGATCATTTGAGATCTCCCATTCTTATGTTTCCTTTCCCTGTGTTATGAAGAATGGTTTTAAGATGGGTACATTTGTGATGATTACTAATGAGAAATTTCATTATGGTAGATATTGAATATATTTCACCAAATTTTAAGATTACGTACCAATTATCCAAAGATAGTAAACAATTAAAATCCTCATGAATGTGTCTATGTAATGTATTTAATATTCATCTATAATGATGTAATATCTACTTATAAAAATATTGGATCTCTATAGTTGAAATTAGAGGAAAGTTTTAGTTAACCTTTAGGAACTAGGATTAGAAAACATTAGTGAGATCTCTATGTACATGTATAAGGATAAGTCTAAGGATGATTCAAATTATATGAAAATGCCCTGGAATTTTTGAAATGGATAGAGTAGGCGATTTTTATGAAATTACATCTCTTTATAGATACTACAAGTGGATGTAGCACAGACAAAGAGGTAACTAGGGTTAATAACTCTAAAAGGGTAAATTGATATGGACTCGATCATCACATGGTGTATGAAAACTGGATTTTCCTCACACTTGGTTTGAAACTCTTAGGGAACATTCTTTGAGAATTCTAAAAATCTTTTGGGACAATATCGAAGAATTTTAATAATGACCTTGGATAAATATAAGGCGACATGAAGTTGTAATTATGTAGACATACAATAATTTATTTTTTTATGTTTATGTGGTTTCCCACTATGAATATTATTACTGACACTATTATTTTTTGTTTATGTTAATGGATGGAACTTGATAGAACTATACTAATGTGTAATATGATAGAAAATTTGTTGATGAGAAACCAAAGGGGGTGACGAATTGAGTGGATGATTTTGTTATTATTTCTAACCATTTACCTCTCTATATGATTAAAAATGTACACCTTAACAAAATCTAAGACTCAAAAAATAAGATAAGAATAGAGTTCACTGATAGATCTAATAGTGATGACCAAGGAGGAAAGAAAACTCAGTTTTTTATATGTTAGAAATGTGGTAAGAATTACCCAATTCAATGTATAAGAAGAATTATAAGATGTTTCATGTATGGAAAAGAAGTTCACAAATCAAGTAGTTAACAAGGAAAAAGGATAATTTTAGTTGAATTAATGGATGGTAATATTTATCTCCCTAAATTATCATCAATAGATTAATGTTTTAATTGTGAAAGTATAGGAACTATGAAAATCTATTTTCTATAGGGAAAGAAAATGAATAGAATTAACAAAGTGGAACAAGAAATGGCAATATTAATGATGATTAAGAGACCATAAATGACATATGAAAGGAAAGAGGTTCTAAGGGATTAGATGATGAATCATTGTGAATAGTTTAAGAATAATGTTCAAGGAGTAAAGTGTTTACGTATTGGAATTCAAGAATTAGGAAAAATATTAGGATTTTTTTAGTAGAAGTGTTTTATAGAATTGCATGAATAAGATAAATGGTACTGATGAACTAGAATTTTTATTTAATGTATTGGTAACATTTTATGTAAATAACATGATTAAGAGAAGATAAACCTAGATATGTTCCTAGTGTTGAGAAAATGGTGTTTTGTATAGATAAAGATATGATTCATATGTATAAACTAAATTAGATAGTATTGATTAATTTAGTACTGAAAAATGATTTTTGAAAAAAGTGGTTTATGCTATCATTGATTAATTTTACAAGGATTTAAGAAATATATTTAATAATATATGGTTTTATTTAAGGAATAAGGATATTTGTATTCTTTTATTAAATTTTTATGGTAAATCTAGTTATTATATTGTTTTATGAAAATATAAGACTAAGGTACTCATATATTTTTTATATGAGAATCCTGATCTACTTTATGATGTTTAGTGGATTGATGTTGAGTTAGTTTTGAGAAATTTGGTGAAATTATTTATAGATATTAAATTTTGGAGGGGTGATAAGTTTGACCATATATGGAATGGTTTATGTTGAACATTGGATGAGGTTTTATATATTATTGTATTATTTCCCCATATAACGATTTTTGACTATTGGATATCATGTTCTAACATTTTTTATGATAAATAATTGTAGAAAGAATGAATTATCATTCTTTTGGAGATCGCATAATCCATAAGTGATTTATTTATAAAAAATCAACTTCATTTAATTGAGTAAGAGATGAAGTGGATATTGATCAAGGAATAACCAAAGGATGATATTATGATAAAGAAATTGAATGAAATAGAGTATGTATATCTTCTTGAGAAAATTATTCATCTTTTGGAAAAATATCTGGAAATAAAATATTTTTATATAACCATCATTTATAATAATATAAACTATCCTTTTGAGTCCCCTTTTTTTGTGGTTTTGTGGTTTTTTATTTTCACAATATCATTCACTTTCTGGGGATCAATGATCTCTGTCACTCCCCTTCATTATTTAGATATTTTGATTTTATTCAATGTCCAAATATTTACATCCCATAAATGTTATACTATTTGGATACCTAGTATGTGTCATTATAGATGAACTTTACACATCCATTTCTCTATTTTCAATTATATTTTTTCTTAACCCTTTTTATGATGTTGGTTTTTATGAATGAATTTTTAAATGTTAAAACTTTGATGATGAAGAAATATTTCAAGGAAAAAATCATCTTAAGGGGGGTTGAATATAACTACCCAAGACATTATGATTTTATTTAAAATTAATTTAATTTTTTTATAGATTACTTTACATGTAAAAATGAGTATCTTTAATAGCATTCATAGTACGCAACACCGAGCTTTAGCGAACAATGAAATAATATTATTTTAAAATATGACCATCATAACCTAGATATTAAATATGTGGGTATGAATTATATTGAATATTTTTAGAAATATTAAAATATATTTATTTTTCAATATAAATTTATTTACATATTCTCGGTAAATAATCAAAAAAAAATTAGTAATGTAATTGAATTCATTAAAAATCTATTGTCTTCAAAAATCATTTTCAATGGTTTTTATTAGAATATATTATAAATGATTTATTGATATTTTTGAAAAGTTATTTTTTACAATTAACTTAATTTTTGAGTTTATAATGTCAAAATTATCTTAGGGTGATGTTTTTATAAATTTATAAAAATATGATTTTTTCGATGAATAGTGAAAATACGGGTTTTTATTAAGAATTATAATTTATTTTAAAGAAATTAAAAAAAATAAAAAATCACTTAAATATAATTTTAAAAGTATGAATAGTTAAATTATATATATATTAATCCAATATTATCTAATATTATTAATTTAATGTTTAATTTTGTTAAAACATTTTTGTAAATTTTTTAACATTTGGTCTTTGAAAACCAGTTTTCACATAGCATCTGCGGGATAAAATTTAAAATAAATTTTTAATTATTTGAAAGTAATTTCAAAAAATGGATTAAATATTTATAATGTTAATATTTTATATTATAAAATAAATTTAAAATAAATTTTGACCAGATAAAATAGTGAAAATGATAAAAATTATTTACCACAATTAAGGAAAAAATGGGTTTATCGGGGGTTTAACTAAACAGATAAGGGTTAAAAATTCCACAAAACGTTTATAATTACTATTTTATTACCATATTACAACATTATCCTTAAAAATATCTAATATTAGTTTAATTTTTAATCTTTTTTTCTGTGGAATGGCTTTTTTATTTTGTATTCTTTTGGGAACTTTCCAAGTAGTTTCCATGTCGATTCCTTCTGCCCTTATAAAAGGCCATCAATACCCTTAATGTAATCACACCTATGAAGCCATATATTATTTATAAACCCTAAAAAACTTCCCCAACATCCTTATCTATTTTCTAGATATTTTGGTCTCCCTAAAAGATAAACAGTGGGGTCTTTAATAATATATCTAAAGTAGGTGCCTCAAAGCGATGGTAGTTGTATTCTCTTAACTCATTCCTTTCTGTTCTTATTTTCCACCATAAATTATAAATTATCATTTAAATTATATCTATACCAGTATATAATATATAATTATATATTATTATAATAATTTAATGACCTATATCAATTTCCACTTCCTTCAAACGGAAAATGATATCGCTGATCGTATGTACGGTGAACTACCGCCTGACGAATAGATGTAGTTTTATTTCTATAAAAAACTTTAAAGGCTATATATAATGATGTATTTAACATATTTTTATGATATTTACGAAATTAATTTCACTCTGGAATTATGAAATCAAATAAACCTTCTAACCTTCAATTTCGTGGGGGGGGACTTGGTAACATCACATGTGTGTACGAAAGACTACCTCATCGCCAAGTGATGCAATTAATTTTTTCTTAATCATTACATGAAAGGTATTAAGGATAAATTTTAGGAATATACATTATATATATGAAATAATAATTATTCCAAAATTTAAATACAATATTTACATTTTTCTTATTCAATTCATCGAGAAAATGGAAACATGGTTCATGTGTACATACGACCTATTATGTCCATGAATGATGTGTTTCAATTTCTATCTCTAAATTTTATTGATTAATATTAATTAATATAAAATTAAAATATATTATATTTATATAATTATTAATTTTTTTGAGTTTATGGAACCATGATCAATGTTAGAAGACAAAAAATAACAAATCAATACATACACGAAAAACAAAGCTGTTATTGTAAGAAACGTGATTTTAATATGAAATTTTAAACAACAGGTAATAAAATGGAATAAATAAATAATATATGTTATTATATATATAATTATTTTTATTTAATTTAGGTATAATGATATTATATTTATTAAAAATATTTTTGGAACATGTAATAATCTATTCAATAATTTGGGTAATGAATTTTCATGTCACTTTTATTTTCCGTGAGACACAAGCAATATTTAGAAATTTTTTCTTTTATATGGTGTATATACTTCCCATAAATGTATTTTATGGTTATTATACATTAAATTATGTGGATTTACATATCAATTTTTTGATATCTCTATCTTGGGGTTTACAGTTTTGAAGTTACCAAGAGGTAATGGATTTTGGAAAAAACTGCCTTCTTGGAGACCTAAGTTATGTTATGCACCGATATTATTCAATGAGGTTTATAAAATGAACCATTGGTATGTTATATCATGAATATAAACATTTTAATGATAATATATGTTTTATTTATTGTAATTATTTCAATAGGATTATGATTCAATGTTACCTAATTTGTAATGTTTTTATAATACAATCTCATCATTTATTAGGATTTTTTATGATTATAGTTCTAATTATGAAATATTTATATCTATCTATAAACAAACACATGAATTTTCCCTTCCTATGCTTATTTTTTTTATAAGATATGTTTTCCCTTAATTTTGGTCTCATTAAGTACTGAAGAGTTCAAAATAATGTTTTTATGAAAATATTATTTATTTAAATCTTTGATCAAAAACCCTTTTTCTTCCAAAACCATGTTTTATAAAAGTTTTTAATTTTTTTAGAATTATTCAAATGATTTATTAAACTTATTTTTAATAATTTTTTACATTTTTTTAAAATGTTTTAAATGAAGTATTCATGCAATTTTACAAATGATGCCCATTTTTATTTATTCAAAAACGTGAACATAATATTTTTTAACTTATATGACACGATTATAATTCACCACCATCTAGAAAATTATTTGATTTTAATCTCCCATTACAATTTTTCAAGGTTATTTTAAATGAAAAATTATTTTCAAAATTTTTTATGCTTTAAAAAGTTTTTTCTAATTTTGAAAGGATATTTTTCTCAATAAATTTTTTAAATTATTTTTTAATTATTCCTATATAATAACCAAGGTTACTTTAAAAGAATAGGATTTAAAAAATGTTTTATGATTTTTTATGTTTAATAATTTATTTTTATAGAAAATTAATTTTCTTTAAGAAATTATCCATGTGATTTATCTTTGAAAATCATTTTCTATATAGTTGACATCATTTAATGTAACTTTTAATTTACTAGGGATATATACCATGAATTAAATTCTTAATATTTATTTGAATGGTTGATGATGAAAATAGTTTTATGAAACCCATTTCTATTCCATGGGTTATAGAATGATATTATTATCATTAAACCCACTTCTTATTCCATGGTTTATGATTTGATTAAATGGTTAAATGGTTATGAAACCTCTCTCTTTTTCATAGGTTATAATATGATGAAATGTTTATGAAACCTATTTAATTTCATGGGATATGATATGATGAATGTTTTATAATACTTTGGAGGACATACATTTGATTTTCATTATGTTATGGTTGCTACAAATATCTTCCTCCAATGCATTGGGTAAATATTTATATATCACAAGTTTTATTGAACTAAAATAGGCAGTAAACCCGATTCAGTAAGGAAATTTGTCCATTGTGATATTTTAGGAGTGAAAATTGATTATTACAATAGTTTGGGGAGTGAATCCAATCGAATAATATATTCTTGGAATAATCCTTGAACAACTAAGTTAATAATTTTCTATGCTTATTTGTATTCCACAAATCTATTTCTTATACAAATGTTATGCTCACATGGTTCATATTCAATAGGTCCTATATAATTCATGAATTATGAACTAGCATGATTTATGTTGTGTCCTAATATTATTATATTTTATATGTAGTGTATGATTTTTAAATGTTAAACTCTTGTTCTAATACCCTTATGCTCATGTCATGATTATGAGATCATTTATATCTCACTTTCTTACCTTTATTGAACATCTAATCTCACCATTTCATTTTTTTCCTTTCCCCAAGTTATAATGAAAGTATTTAATAAATTTATGTTGTGAAGGGTACTATAGGTTAATATCTTTAAGGTGTATGTTGAAGATATTTCACCAAACTTGAGGATTATGTACCTAATTTCCAAAGATGCCAAACTACTTTTGTCCTAAGGCATGTGTTTGAGTAATGTATGAAGTATTAATAAAAAATATATAATATATCTGCATGAAAATAAAGTATTTAAATAGTAATTTAGTGAAACCATCACACACTATTCTTAAAATTATATTTACTAGTGGTTTAAAAATAAAATAAATGAGGTATTGCAAATAAATTCATGATGCTGTTAAAAACAATGGTGAATTGATTTGATGATGTTTTTTTACTTTTGTTCTTTTAAAATTTTTTATTTTTTTCCATTTATTAAATTTTTTATTATTATTTATATTTTCCTTTTAATTTTTTTTTAATTTTTATTTTATTTTATTACCTCTTAGTTATTTGTACAACCTTTACCACTACTTAAAGCCCTTTATATTATGACTAAATAAAACCATTTTGTTTAAATGACACATAAAGAGGATATATGATGACATGTATATAATTTTTTTTAAAAACATACCTATTATCAATGTTAAATATATATATAAATATAAATATATTTACAAGAATATATATTTGAAACATTATATGTTCAAGCACCATTATTAGAGAAAGGAAATATCTTTATATATATAATTATATAAAATTATTTAAAAATTCAAGTAATATATATATATATGTGGGTATGTGTGTATATATTTAAATATATATATATATATAAATTCTTACTTATTCAAAATTAATATAACTATTAAATATTAAATAATTATAATTTGTAATTTATAATTTTTAATGATTAACAACTAATTAAAATTTTAATTAATAGTAATCTTAATAGTTAAATATTATTAATATACTGGTTGTTTTTAAAAACTCAATGTAAACAATCATGTTTAGTGGTGAATTTAACCACTACAATTTTGTATTTATTTTCTAATTAATTATTGTGAATTAGAAGAAGTTTTATAAAATATTTTCCAAAAGACAGTTATTAAGACCCATTTTTTATATAGAGATACTCTTCTCAAATTAACCTAAAAATCCATATTATGTTTTATTGGTAACCATATAATTGATTATGGAAAAAAACCAGCACCCAGGTTTCAAAATTCACATTCATTATTGGTTCAATGAAAAAACTCCTTTGATAAATAGACTAGGATCTACAATTCCATTAACAAATCCATTTTTAATTAAGGTCCATAAAATATATCTTACTATGCTCTTGGGGATTTTTTACAGCCAAAAAGTGATTTGGTAAGTCTACGTATATGTTTAGAAAAATTGATTTTTTCAATGCAAGATGGTTATTCAATATAAAATTCCTACTATACAGAACTTTTAATGACATATTGACATCAATTTAAAATAAATTAATTTTTAGATGAGTTTTGAATGATAATAGAATATAAATTTATTCAATTATAGCTACCATAGAAATGTTTCCCAAAACTCTATGACCTTTTCATAATTAGGACCCTTAAAAACGAGTCTCACTTTATCTTGAATAATTATTCCATTCTCATTGAACTTATTTTGTAAGATTCACTAAACTCATATAACTCAAGGATCATTCAATCATTCGAACAAATTATAAACTTGTTATATTAAATTTATTATGCTCCTATTTCATAGAAGTTGTCTATATATCATCAACCAATACATTATTTTCCATTTTTGGATCAAATTGAGATATGAACCTAAGATGATCAAATTTATTATGTAAAGAACTTTTGGTTTTAACTGGGTTATCTAAATCTCAAATGATATTTTCAGATGTATGGTTCTATAAAATTATCCTAATTCTAGGTAAAAAATAATGTTATTCCTCGTATACTAGATGATTAAATTTCATTAATACTTATTCCAATAATATAGATTCTATTAGTATAGCTTTTGATAAGTTAATTTATAATGGATGTGGTTCAACTCAATGAAGTATAATAGAAGGGATTTCAAAAATTAAATCTTTATTATATTCATCATATATATTTTTTATGTTTTCATAAGGATTATACTACTGAGTCTTTTAATGAATGGTTTAATCAATGGTATGTGTCCATATTTTGAAAACAAAATAAGCCTCACTTGTGGTAGAGTAATGAAGAAAAATACCTTCATAATCATTCAATTAAATTTATACATTTCATATTTAGTGTTGAAAATAAAAAATTTATATCTTAAAACTCTAAAGTAAAAATGTTTTTAATTTATTATAATTTACCAATTTTAAGGATTTTTATTTAAAATTAGGTGAGGTAAAACTTTATTTATTTTATAAAAGGAAGTAGTGAATACTTTCTCCTAAACATGCTTAAAAATATATTTTTGCAACAATGTTTGGGTAATTTCCCAAATGTTTTTATTCTCTATTTAAACTACACCATTCTATTGGGGAGTTATTGGTGCCAAGAAATTATGAGTAATACGTTATTCAAAAAAAATATTAATTTACAAACTCTCAAAAATGATCACTCAAGATACTGGTAATTGAAATGTTTTTCAAAATTTTAACATGAGAAAAAAACATTTAAAAAAGAGTGATTTCAACTCAACAATGAGAAAATAATCCCATGTATAGTTCATATAATCATTAACTAGGACATACCCATATAATTTCTCTTTGATACTTTTTGTTTTTATAGGAACAAATTCATCCATGTGCATTAACTATAAGGGTTAAATAGTAGATATTTTCCTGACATACATAAAGATAAAATTCCATTTATTTTCATATAAGAACATATTAAATTCTATGGAAGAATTAAACTTAAATACTTGTAAATTTTTCAAAATACATTTACAAGAATGTTTAGATATGTTATAAACATTGTAGTGTTCTAACCTCCTATAAAAAGTTAATAATTATCCTTGAACACATTATGGAAAGGTAAGTGTTGGAAACTAATGCCTTCTAGGTCGACAGTATTAACATTATTATTTCAATCAAAATATAAAACATGAGCTCATTCTAAACTTTTTATGGCACATTTATCATTCCAAAATATAACAGAGTAATCTTAATGAAATAATTGAGTCATGATGAAATTATTTTTTTTTCATAAAACATTATGTATATTTAAAATAAGAGACTTATCAAGAAAAAAATATCATAAACACTAACTATTTATACATATTTAGTGTCTCTAAAAGTAACACATCCACCCACCTATTTTTATAAGTTATTCAAAATATACTTGTTTCAATTCATGTTTTGAAAAGAAACACTGTCAATGAAAAATTATTACTGGTACAAGTACTCAAAAAATTTCTCTAGAAACAAACAAGGATAAAATTTTTATTCCAAAAATTTCTCTGGTCTCCTAATTTTAGAAAAAAAGTACTTTTATAACTAATATAATACCAACTATAAAATTTTTATTATCATTGAGGACTTTATAAATATAAACCCTATTAGTTATAAATGATTAATCTTTTTGAAAAAATACCTTAAATAGTTAACTATATTATAAAATTTAGTACATTGAGGTTCACTTTTTGGAATGAAAAAATTAGACTGGAAATGAAAAATTCCATATATTAAAGAAATTCTTGGATATGTAGGAGAAGGTTTTAGAAAAAAAATTAACATGTTTTTTCTATTCAAAGTAAAATTAAAAATAAGATTTTTAAGGGTTTGATATTTGTATTTTAGTTTCAAAACTATGTTTTGTTTTTTATGTGTTGAAATAGATTTTGATTTAGCACCTATAATGGACGTAAGTCTATAAAATCCATCTTCAGCCTTAAAACAATATTCCTTACATAAATATTAGCCTTTCATTAACATTTTATTTTTATTATATTAGGAAGTCACATATATATTCGTTTATTCAAATGATGGATATTTGAATTCATTATCCAGTGAACAATGTTAAAAAATAAATATAATATCATAAGATCATTTGGTGTTATATTTCAAATGAATCATATTTTATTACATGGAACTTTTTTAAAAAATACAATAATTTTTTTTCATCAATATCTACCAATGAATTATTATAAGTAAAAGAGGCTTCACTAGATCTCCAAGAATTCATATCCTTTAAAAACATATTCCAATTCATTTTTGATGTTTTTCTATAATCCCTATCCATACTATTCAATTTCATACAATCTGATATGATATATCGTAGCTTCATACACTCATAATATATAATTTCAGAAAAAGATTTCTTTTTATATTTTTAATTTTTTTATTTCCAATGATCATTCCATAAGTTATTTTTTCTATTTATATTATTTATTCACCATGAATCCTAATCAAGTTAACCTTTTCTAACTTCAAAACCACTATTATCATAATTGTTTTATATTCCTTATTCTTAGGAGTACTCTTATTTTTAGTATTAACTCAATAAGATAAATCACTAAACGTTAAAGAAAACACAACCCTGTTATCCCACTTGTCGTCTTAAAAATATGTCTTTATTATATTTTCATACTAAATTAAGGTTCTAATCAAATCATCTAGGATCAACTTAATAATAGTATTAATTTCATTCATCACTATACTCTTTCTTTTCTTTTAAGAGTATTTTTTTGATCTTATTAAAAAAAATCAAATCATTTTCACTCTCGCCAAGGGATTTTTACCCATGAACTATCATTATAAAACTTTGATGCATTTTCAATACTAATCTGCTACAAATAAAATCAAACTGTTGAAAACTGTCTTGATGTATAACACTTCCAACCTCAAAAAATTTGGATGTTCTGAAATGTAATTTCATGTTTCCTCCAAATACCATTCACAATTTCACATGATGATATTTGAATTTAGATATTTCTTACTATGGAACAAAGTAAAGTGTTTTGGACATTGTAATTCACCAAATTTTTTTAACTGTTCTTATCAATTAAACTATTAAATTTCATTCTTTAGAGTATTTTAATTTTGGGTCATCATTTGATAATGATCCACACTAGTGTTAATAACAAAAGTCCTTATATAATCATGAAATCCATCTAAATTAGGAGGATGAATTAGATTTAGGTAATCCAATATTCTGATTTGTATTCCTTGGATTTAAAAATAAATCTGACTTTTTGTTTCCTTATGTTAGTATATGGAATCTTCAAATCAAATATATTTTAAATTAACATGAAAAGAGACAAGCTCAAATAAAGATAACATCTTAGGTGATCCAAACATTTAATACATAAATATTAAAAATTATTAGATTATTATTAATTAAATATCATTAATATACATGAATTTATAATAAAGGTTTAGTGTCTCTATATACATGGATACATAAACAAGTATTAAACAGAATAAAACCATCATCTTCTACCATGATCTTTACTACTATTTCCATTCTTATACATACAATACATAAAACCATTCTTCATATCATGGGGAAAATAAAGATAATAAAGGTTGATCTCGAAATCAATATAATGTTTAACAATGAATATATCACTAATAATATAAGAATCTTAAGAGAATAAGTGTATGGTAACATGAGACTATGATTTGAAAACCACACCCAACAATTCATAGATAATAATTTGGAGTCATGACAAAAAATTTGATAGTTAATATGAAATGAATCATAAAGGAATCAAAGAATATGATCCATGATAGAAATTAATTTGAATAATATCATAGCATAATTTAGTGGAATAAATGGTGGCATAATCATAATCATATAATTATTATGTTAATGCTACCACAATGACATTCATCAGATTTTAGGCTTGGGCTAACCACCCATGTACCTTTTTTGGGATTGGGATAACCTCTATTGTACCCTCTTTTGGGGTTGGGATAACATCCCAAGTATCTGTCGAGCTCATAAAACATTAGTATTTACCCAATGAATTAAATGGATATAATAGACCAACCTACCACAAAATTATAATCTATTTATATCTATGCCAAAATATCATGAAAACAGTTATCATTTCCTCATAACATGACCCATTGAAAATAAAACAAGTTTGTTCAATATTTCATCCACAGAAATATAACCCATGTATAAAATTAATAAGGATGGTAACATATAATTATATACCCCTAGAAGCATAAGTAACCTTAAATAATAAAAATATAGGTGAAAAATTCCTCTATAAGGTCACTAGAATATTTTTTGATGGAAACCCCTTTTTAAATTTTTAATCCCTTATTTAAAATATTTAAATTTCCAAAATATTAAGGATTAATTTTTCATTAAAAATAACATTACAACCTATAATTTAATATTAAATTTAAATAGTAGTCATTACGATGGGAAAAACTATTTTTGTTGTATATGGTAAACCAACTATTTCATTCACAACTTTCGTAAAAGTAGCTTATTTTGAAAATGAAAAGAATATTACTTTAAAATTTAATATTTAAATTAAAACATGGGTAAAATTTTATTTAAAAAATTATATTATAATATTAAAAACATTCTTGAAATTATTTTATATAAAATATGGACATATAAGAAAAATATTCTAGACTAAATAGAGAAATAATTTTAGTTTCCTTAAAAACATTATATCATACTCATGAGTACTTATATAGTTTAAAATGAATGGAAAAAATTTATTATCCATATATAATAATATTAAAATAAAATAAATGTTTTTTATTAATACATTTTATAATTTCATCATAGTAGATTTAAGTATAAATAATCATGGTAAAATGAGAATGTAACGTAAAAACCTTACCTCATGTATGGCTTCTTTTGAAAAAAATTTAACCTATTTTATAATAAAATAAATTTGATTATAATTATATAAATTATCATTTTTCAAAAATATAATATCATATTTGATCCACTTATAATTTTTCAATTCCCTTTTATTAATAATTCTTTATTAAAATCATCATTTCTAGGTGTTAACTGTTTCATTTCTCATGGAAGTTTCGATTTAGAGATTATAATATTTGTACTTTTATAATGATAAAGTAATACATAAAATAATAATAAGTATATAAATATAATATATATTCATTATATTCCTATTTATAATAATACGTGAAAGGTATAAATTAAAAAATGAATTACACCATTCTTTGAGATAGTAGTCTGTACGTACGCATGACCATTGTTTTTATTTTCTATTAAAAAGAAGGAAAGAAATAATAATAATTTTTGTCATTAAAAAAACATTATAAAATCATAAATATAATATATATTTATCAAATAGGTTATTATAAACAACAAAATGAGTTAGTGAATGAAAATGAATTATATAACTATGTGGAGGCGATAGTCTACATGTACACACAAGAGACACTTTAATTTCCCATTTGATGAAAAAGGGGTGGAAATAGGACGTTACATCATTAAAATAACAGATTTATTTATTTATTTTATTCCATTAATAATTTTATGATGAATAAAAAATTTCTAAATATGTAAGATGATGAGATAAAAGTGAATGTACTCAGTTAAGAGTTATACCTCTTGACTGAGAAACCTCCTTTAGCTAACACATTAAACTTTTAAGGGATGGTATAATGATCAAAGAAGTACCTATAATAGGAGTAAATGGATTTTACTAAAGTATTTTTAAGGTATTTTTAGTATTAATAAGCAATTGAATTTGTATTAAGAGAGGATAAGTGGTATCCTTTTTTTAAGGATTGAGAGGAAACACTAGGAATGACTTAAAGGAATAAAATATATTAATGGCTTACTCAAGTTAAAGGCTTCCAAATGACTCATATTTTAAGTGAATAATAGAATGTTTATAAATTTTGGAGAAAACTATTATTTAGGACACTTCATGTTACAATATTATCCTTATAACTTAGTTTAACTTCCAGGTAAACTCATTGTAACCATAATCATGGTAACAAAATTTTACTGTTTTTACTATAAATTATGACTACAATTGAAAGTGTTCCCATTAAATAATTTTTAAAATGTAACTCTAAATATATAATCCATTTTATTAAATTAATTATATATAATTTTAGAAAATTATGTTTTAAAATAATCCCATAAAACCTTATGAAAAATGGTTTTCTAGAAAAAATGGATTTCTAAGTTTAACAATATTTTTATTACAAAATTAAGCTTAATTTCAATTTAAATGACATTGAACAGAATATATTTAATAAAAAAATAATTCTATTTTAAAATAAATTTAAAAATAAAATGGTACTTTTTAAATATTTGAATGGAAATGATGGGTTTTTATAAAATTCTTATTTTTTACAATTCACTGAAAAATTAATCTTTTTAGAAAAATCCCAAAATTTGACCTTAAGATAATTTTTTTATTTTGATTTAAAAATGATATATTTTTTATATTAAAAAATTTGAAATCTTAAGAATGCAATTTTAATATTTTTTCACAAAATTAAATTAAAACCATTTTTAAATAAATCATATTTTTGAAGTTGAACACGATTTTTCTAAAAATTGAGTAATTTTTTAATTATACATTAATCAATTTATTTTAATTTTATAAAACCATTATAAATACTTTTCAAAATTTTATTATTCTTATTCATACATAAATTTATCATCTATGTTAATGTTCACATTGAAGTAATCATAATTAAATAGCATATCAAAGATCATTTAAACATGGTATTGTTTGTTAAACTAGACATCAAATACTTAATGTTTATTTCAAAGTAAATATGTATAAAATATTGATATGTTACATTATAGCCCCATAAAATGAAATTAGAACTTTAAATTATATCACTCTGATACAAATAAATGAGTACATATATATTTCATCACGTCCTTGGATTCTTATGTAGCTTGCTCAAATTATTGTTTCCGTGAAAGAACTCTAACCCAGTGAGTGGTGTTATTACATAACACTTTACCTCTATGATCCATGATTTCTAGAAGTTGTTCTTTATAAGAATTATCATGGTCTATTGGTATATCCTCTGAGTTCATTTTATGTGAAGGATCATATATGTACTTCCTTAAAAGTGATGCATGGAACACATCATGAACATGATAATGTTTCGGTGGATGTGTAAAGCATAAGATATTATCCCAACTCGATAAAAAATCTCAAATAGACTAATATACCTAGTCTTAATCATTAATTGATTTATAAATCTCAAAATATTATTCCATTTAAAAATTTATTTGAATACCTTCTCACTCAATTGAAAATTTATATCTCCTTGGTGATTATTTTCATAACTCTTCTATCAACAGTGATTTGCCTTTATTTTTTTACTGAATAGCTCTAACCTTATCTACCATTTCCTCATCTAGTAAAAATACCAATATCTTTAATTCTCAAACTTCATCCCAACACATTATATTTATATTCTTCCTTCCATAGTGGGATTCATAAGGACTCATTTTTATTCTATAGTGATAGATATTGTTCTATGATAATTCAATAAGGGGAAGATTTTGATCACAACCAACATTGAAATATAGAGAATAAAATCTTAATATATTCTCTTGGGTTTTAATGGTTCTATTAGACTGTAAATCTATTTGATGAGGATATGTAGAACTAAAACACAACTATATACCTAGATCTTTCCTACGTATTCACCAGAACTTTAGGGAAACCTTTTATCTCAATCAGATATAATAGAATGTGGCCCATGTGAATCATTACCACATTGTTAATATATATACTAGAAATATATTTAAGATATAAATATTATATAATAGTAAAAAATATACTGACTTCATAAGCACATTGACTACAACCCAAATAACATTATGGACTTTATATTTTTTGAGGATTATCATGATGAAAACCATGGTAATGATTTCCCATTTCATTTTTGGTATGAGTAATGTTTATAACATTTCCTTAGAATTATATGTCCCATCCTGAACTTTATAGAACACCATGAAACATGATACATACTCTACAATATATCCCTTCATGTTTTCCTACCATAAATACTATTTTAGATATCTATAAATATTCATACTTCTAGGATGTGTTGAGAATGATGAGCTATGAGATTCTTCCAATAGATCATTCTTCAATTATGGTATTTATGGCACACATACTTAGTTTCTGAACATTATCAATCCATCACAATTGAGGTTGAACTCAAGAAAATTTTACCCTTTCACTTTCACCTCTATTTCTTCATTCCATGTCTCTTTAATCTTTACATGAATATATGGTTTAGTTTTTTTGGGAAATATAACTTTACCCTATTTCCTTCAATATTTCATGGTACAAATTTTCTAAATCCATAAATATTAGATTTTTTTGATCCACAATATAGATCTTGTAGCATGATACTTTTAATTAATAGAATCATCGAGATTTTTCACATTCCACTTGTGTAAATCTATTGAGATGTCATAATAATTAATCAAATTTGAGAATTTTATTAAGAACATATTCAACTCTTTATGGGTGAATATATACTTCAAAAAATTATGATCAATATATATGTCACATATTTATCTATAAATATAATTCCTTTATATCTTTAATGAAAAAATTATCATAGCTAACTCCAAATCCTAAGTCGGGTAGTTTCTCTAATGAACCATCAATTAGTGTGAGGCATAAGATATCCTCATATCATCATGTATGAGGATTCATCCCAGAATATTATTTGATGCATCGCTAATGATCACAAACCCTTCTCTTTTATAGGGTAGTGTGAGTTCAGGTGCATTGGCCAACCTACTTTTTGGTTCCTTAGAAATTTCTTTACATTCATCAGTCCAAAGGAACATGATTCCTTTATGAGTTAACATATTTAATTAGTTAGATAGCCATGATAAAGTCTTCATAAATCATTGAAAATATCTGGCCTATCATATATAACAATTGATTTCAGAAAACAAATGGTTGGTTTTGTCCAATGTTCAATAACTTATATCTTTTATGAATCCACCGATATACCCTCTCTTGAAATTATATGATTGAAAAATGAAAATTTCTATAACTAAAATTCTCAGTTTTTGGTAAATTTTTTCATACAGATTCTCTTTCCTTAGGGTCTTTTTACAATCCCTATGTGATCTTCACGATATTCCTTACTCATGGAAATATATAATAATATCATCTATAAAGACTACCATAAACTGATCAAAATAATATTTAAATCCTCTTTTGATTAAATCAATGATGATATTGGGGGAATTAATAAGATCGAATTGAATCACTATAAATTCATAATGTCCATACCTCATACAGAAGATTTTTTTGGGTATTTATTTACTTTTTACCCTGAATTATTAGTATCCATATTGTAGATCAATCTTGGAAAAATATTTAAATCCTCATAATTGATCGAATAAATCATCGACTTGGTGAAAAAGATAATTATCATTGACTATAATCTTGTGACAATATAAATAATCAAAAAAAGTGTCACATTACTATATCTTTCTTCTTAAAAAAAATAATATGTGCACCCCTTGGAGACGCACTTGGTTGAATGCATACCTTAATAATATTATCCTAGAGTTACTTCTTTTATTCTTTTAACTCAATTTGGTATATTGTATATGGGGTCTTATAAATAGATGTAGCACAAGGTATAAATTCTATTGAAAACTGAAATTCGGTATTCAAAGGAATATTATGAAACAATTCTAGAAAGTAAACAAAAAATTACTATAGAAATGTTTTTGTTGTTCAGTTTCTCCCCATCCATCTGAGATAAATACCATATTTGAATAGGAATCAAGACCCATACAATGGATGTAGTTTCCATTGAAAGTTCATATTTATCCTCACAATGATTAAAAATCATATCTTGGTTCAAAATTTATAATGTGACTTTCCTTACTTAGCTATTGATATGGGATTTATATAAAGAAAGCTAATGCATACCAAAAATAACATATAATTCATCTGGAGGGAGAATAATGAAATTTTTAGGCAGGAGATTCCCACAAATATAAATCGTATAATAATCATATATTAGGATGCAATCATCCTGCTATTAGGATCCATCACTATTAATTCATCATAAAATCATTGAGGTGGTATTTTTATGCCTGTAGAAAATTATTTAGATAAAAAATAATGGGATTATCCATGATCAACTACTATATTAATAATTCTTGATTGGATGTAAAGAGTACATTTCACAAGTTTTTTATCATAATTAACATTATAAATATTGATATCAAGAGATTTTCCTTTTTATTTGGGGTTTAAGAGTGTGTTGAATTCAATGATTATCATTGACACTAAAATTTTTATGCTGGTTTACAGAATTCTCATACTCTTTACATTTGAAATACATGAGTTTGGGTGGTGCATTCTATGGATCTTTCTTTATATTTTCATCATTATTTGAATTTTTTCAAAACAATTCTTCATTTTATCTATGGATAATATTCCTTTCCACATTTAAAGCATTTAATAGGCCTCTTAAGTCAATTTACTCCATTTTTCATCCCACACCTCAAGTATAATGTAAGACTCATCTTCTTCCCTCTATAGTTTTTAATATAATAATTTCTTTTTAATTATTTGATTGTTTTCTTATCAAAACAGCAATACTAATGGGTGAATCCAATTTTTAATTACACCTTGATAACATATAAAATGATTTCTTCATAACTACTAAGTATCTTTTATATATTGCCTTTCATGGACTTGGTATTAATCCATTGAAAAACCCATCTGTCTTATTTTCAAGTTGGATCATAATACTTGAAGCGTACCTCATAAGTATTATAAAATTTACTTGATAGGTAGAAATGGATTCGTCATCCATCTTATTTAGCTCAGGAAATTCCATCAATATTTTTATAAGGAAAAAAATGAATTTACTTGTTTAAATATAATATTATAAACTCACCCAACTTCATAAGTAAATTTATTCCCTTTGTATCATATTCTTAATAAGATTTTATCAATGATCTAATTATCCTTTGAAATGATTAATATACGAAATATCTTTTTCATGTTCTGAACATTAGACATTTGAAAATGTCTTTTCAGTGTTACTCATACATTTCTCAGTAACTAGTAGATTAGTGGACCGAATAAAATACGGTGAATGTTTCCCCATTAGTGAATCAATAGAATGTTGTTCCCTTTTTTTCTCATTTGGATTGTCAACATTATTAATAGATTTAGAATTTTTTGTTAGAATAATAATGAGATTTTTTATACCATATCCCATAACATTTAGTTTCTTTGGAGGGAAATTATTGCATTATATATCACATTAAAAAAGTTCATTATTACTTTGGGTTTTGACCATTGACTAAAACAAAGAATCATAGTGGGAGAAGTAATAATCATAGTTAGAAACCACATAATCATGAAAAATAATTTGTATGTTCTCTAAATCATGATATCTTCTTTGCAATCTATGAAAACATTGGTTTAAACTAGGTCATCATTGGTTGTTATTTATTCAAATCCATCATAATAGTTCATAATGAAAATTTTAATTAACCAAATAAAATCCCCTAAGAGTGTCTAACTAGGTGTGTATTTTTAGGACAACTCATCATGAGCTTGTGATGATCAATTTAAAGCCCAATTATCCCCATTCTGATTTGTTACCCCAAGGTGAATATGTACCACAACCACATCCAATTTCTAGTATCCAAAAAGAGGTTTATTTTCTTGTAAAACCAAATTCATTTATTTAACATAACATAGGATGTTCTATTATACTTAGGATTATCCTAATGGTTTTCACTTAAGTTTCCTAGTCATAGTTTCAAAAAATAACTAACACTTTCTACATTAACAACTTTGTAGAATTAAAATCTTAATATATATATATATAAATATTACATCTTATTTGATATATATTCATTACATATCACTATCATCCACACTAAAATCGTAAAGGTTTAGCATCATTATAAATGTGGATATATAGGAAAATCACACATAAAAGAAATGCCTTGTCTGCTAAAAATTTATTCACAACCCTCACCCTTCTTAGACATATCACACATAAAACATTTCTTCAAATCATGGGGAATAAAAACATAATAAAGGGTGATATTAGATTCTCAGTAAGGGTAAAAAAGGGAGATATCACTGACCATTTAAGAAAAATATTAGCACAAGTGTCTAACAACATGAGATCAATAATTTAAAACTATACCCAATAATTCATAGATCATAATCATGAGTCATGAGATAAATCTTGGTAGTTCATATGACATGAATCATCAAGGACCCAAAAAACATGAGCCATGAGAGAATAAATTTACATAATATCAATCCATAATATTATGCATAAATTTTACCATAATCATAATCTTATAGATTATATGTCATGATGACTTACCAAGATATTCATCAAAAGTTAGTCTTTGGCTAATCATGTGTGTACCTATTTTGGGATTAGGATAGCCTCTCTTATACCCTATTTTATACTTGGGATAAAATATTTTGTACCTATTTATCCCATAAAACATTATTATTTACCCAACTCATTATATGGATATAATATAACCACCCATCAAATAATCATAATAGATTCGTATGTATTCCATAGGACCTAGAAAACATTTATCATTTAATCATATCCTAATCTGGGGAAAAGAAAACTATATTCATTAGTAATTCATCATCCTAAGAATTATCCATACCAAGAAATAATCAGGATGGTATCATTAAATCATATAACTATATAAGAATAGGTAAAAAATAATTATACTATAGAAGAAAAATTCATTTATGAGATCACTAGAATTTTTAATGAAGAAAATACTCTTTAAATTTTGAAATCACATATTTTAAATCTAAAAATCTCCAAAATATTATGTAAAACATTTTATTTTAAAATAATTATGGGAAATTTTAAATGTTTCATTAAATAAAATTTTATTCATGATAGAGGGAAAAACCATTCATGTGGTATATGTTAAGACAAATATTATTATCAAACCTATAGTAAAAAAGTACCTTTTTTAGAAAATAACAAGATTCTTCCTTCAAAAAAATTTATAGATAGTAAAGTATTCGTAAAAATGACTTTAATAAATTATAAAAGAAAAATTAAAACGTTATTTAATTTTTTTAATGAATATTTGGATATAAGAGAAAATAATTTTTGAAAAAAGAGATTAATAATTTCGGTTTTCCATAAAAACATTATATCCAAATCTTGAGTACTTAAAGTGAGAAAAATGAAATTGAAAATTTATTCACAATAAATAAAAATATTTTAATAAAAATATTTATATATTTGACAGATATATCATATAATTTCATCATCATAGATTTAATCATATGTAGTTTCTATAAAAATGAGATTGTAACGTAAAACCATAACATTAAGTATGAATTTCTTAGTAAGAACTCTAAACTATTGTATAATAAATTAAAATATATTTTAAATATATAATAGTACCAAATTTCTACTAATAATATAATATATGATCAAATTATAATATTTCAACCGCTTTTCATAAATAATAACTTATTAAAATCGTTGTTTTCAACTGTTAATTATTTTGTTTCTCATGAAAACTTTGGTTCAATAGTTCCATTACATATACATTTATCATGGTAACATCATATAGATAATTTCAATCATTATATAAATACAATAAATATTAATTAAATAAATATTTATAATAATCCCAAAAATTTATAGATATAAAAACCATTTACATTATTCATGGAGAGAGTAGTTTGTATGCCCATATGAACAGTACTTTCATTTTCTAACGAAAAGAAGAAAAAAAGATAAATAAAAAAATTTCATTAAATAGTTATTATTAAATCATAAATATAATATATATTTATTAAATCCATAATTATAAATATTTTATATGAGGCTATGATAGAAAATAAACTGTATCGTAGTATGGAGGTGGTAGTTCCCACGTTAGCATGAACGATTGTCATGACCCGTCCTCGGGACCCGTGCCGTGACTACCCCAAGCCCGCCTTCCATAGGCCAGGGGCTGGCGACTAGAACCAAAGGCATAAATCCCGATAAAAAGGGAAGGCATTGCTATTATAAAGTAAATAAACACCATAGAGTACACAAGCTGAATTACACACTAAGTAAACTGAATACAAAAGTAAGTGCTGGGAGTAAATGGGCCAGAATACAAACCCAAATGAAAGTAAAGTACAACTGAAAAGAGAGTACAGTAGTAGAAAAGTAAAACAGTAAGTTCGAGCCGTCCTCTGGGAATCCCACCTGAAGGGTGGGTACAGATAGTCTCCTCTGCTCCTCAGCTCCAGCCGTACGCTCTGAGCACGTCTCGTCTAGTGATCCACCACCACGTACCGTCCAGCTCCACAAGCTCCTACCTCGATCAGCGTTGTCCGTCGTCTACATCCAACATAACGTAGTGCGGGCATAGCCCATGCAGGAGTGAGTATACGCTACTCAGTAGGGACCCCGAGACCCCCGAAGGTCTCCCAGAATCCAAGAAGGATAAACCGTAAAAGAAAGTTACAATCACGAAGTAACAACCAACTCGACTTAGGTATATACCCATACATATAGCTAAGTCATCAATTCCAGTTCGGCTCCAACATCTGATCCCAAGTTCGATCAAGTATACACAGGATAGCACAATCCAATCCACACAGGATAACACGACCCAATCCACACAGGAAATAAAGACAATCATATCAAAGATAATGATTGAAAGTCAAGACTTAGCTCGCACAGGTATACTCTTTGTAGGGTGATAGAGATGATAAGATATAGC
This sequence comes from Viscum album, assembly GCA_963277665.1. Taxonomy (NCBI): domain Eukaryota; kingdom Viridiplantae; phylum Streptophyta; class Magnoliopsida; order Santalales; family Viscaceae; genus Viscum; species Viscum album. The sequence goes on along the minus strand of OY728130.1, from coordinate 722,452,548 downwards.
CACTGATTCATCTAAGTTTTCAGACCCACGTAGAATACAAGACCAGCTAAGTTGTCGGACCCACAAAGGATACAAGACCAGCTACTCTACCGGACCCACATAGGATACAAGTACAGAGTCAAATACTGTCGGACCCACACAGGATACAAGAACAGTAGTGAGGTACTGCCAAACCCACAAAGGATACAAGAACAGTAGTCATCACCATTGAACCCATGGAGGATTTCAGTACGGTTGTCGTCACTGTTGGACCCACGGAGGATCCCAGTACGATCGTCATCATCGTCGCAGTCGCAGCCAGCTCTAGGGTTCCTGCATACAGCATGATCAATTTTGGGAGGGTCTGCTCCACGAGCCAAGGGGGTTCAATACATCAACTAACACGAAGTCCAGATTTGATGTATCCCAAAGTTCTGTATCGTCAAAAGGAACTCAACGTGACAGACGGTGTTTCAATCGGACGCCCGGTCTGAAAGTTATTGGCTTTTTCGTCCCAGGGGCCTGGTTGGTTTTTAATTCAAAACCAACCCATCCATACTCCAACTGCGTCCAAACCTCGATCGGAGGATGAAAAAATAACCTTCTCACAAATATGAAACCAGCAAAGTCGACGGCACGTCAATCAGACGTCCGGGGCTCAAGTTATAAGCGTTTCCGCTCCAAGGGCCCAGTTGGTTTCGTGTTCGAACGAACCCGGACGTACCCAAAGTTCTCTGAAACCTTGAGTGTAATATACCTAAACAACCTTCTTGATCTAAGGATCGTTACTCAATTAACGGTGCGTCGATCGGTGGTCTGTAGGCCAAGATATGGGCATTTGAACGGATCTGTCTGAAAACAGGGGGTTTGGGCCCTGTCCGACCCAGCCAATACCCCCTGGGTCGGCCCGAACTGGGTCGACCCGACCTGGGTCCGGGTCCGGCCCAGCGTGGGCGGCCCGGCCCGGTGCGGCCGGTCCGGCCTGGGCGGCTCGGCGCTGGCCGAGCGGACGCGGAAAGGGGGTGCATGCTGCCCCCCTCGTTTGAAATAGCGGCCCCCACATGGGGGCCCGCCCCTTTGCCAGCCGTCGTGGGTTACAAACCCCCGGACCTCCAGATTCCGTCCGGCCGTGATGGCCGGCCGGTGAGCCGCCGCGGGACACCCCGTGGGTCCCGCCTTCCCTTGCACCGGCGGCCAGATTTCCGGCCGCCCATCCCTGCACCGTTGCGGCCTTAGGTCGCGGACTTTGTCTGATCGGCGTCGTGCGACAGCGCCGCGCCCCTCTGTCGCGGCCCACCTCAGCTGCGGCCCTCCATGGTACTCCAACGCGGCACGACGGTGCTGCGCCCCTCCGCCGCGGCCCAAATCCGGACGCAGCTTCTTTCAGCCTCAACGGCGCGTGTTATTCCTCGTTCTCACGCGGTGTCGTTGCACCGCGCCGCCTTCGTTCCAAACCACAATGGTGAACATCAACAAGGGGGACAAGGATCAGCCGTGTTTGTGCAGTCCGACCTCCTCCCATTAATTTGATAACAGGTGGCCAATTATTGAACGATGAATGCCAAATTAAGTCACAAACATAAAAATAATCCCCTACCTCGAAGAAGTTATCGAATGATGATCTTCGCGAAAACGACGTCGCGAGGTGAAGCTCCATATATGTTGACAGAGAACGTCTGAGGTGGAGCAGCCTCTCACACCGGCTGCGAAGAGGATAAGAATGGCGCGTCGATCACTCATTGCGGTGATGACATTCTTCATCGAGGTCTTGATGTTCTTCGCGTTCTTCAAGACATAGCGTAATCTCTCCCAAAATCTCCGCACAACAAAACCACCCCAAAATAAAATAAGGTACATCCTTATTTTATTAACTCATGACAAGAATTTAAGAATTTAAAATTCAAACTCTTCATTAAATAAATTGAATATCTTTAATCAATCTAATTAATGAGAGAGTTGACATACCATTAAAGTGGGGGAGTGGGTGAGTTAAAAAATAATGGGGGGTTTTCCAACTTTAAGAGAGGTTAGAGGAATTGAAGGGGTGGGGCTCGTGCGAGCCCCACCTCACTAATATCCTACCAAGTGGAGTTAGGATGTAGCGGGTCCCACCCCAACTTCCATGCATAGGTTATAACTACTTAGAATAGAAATAAAAATTGTAGCGCAAATTTCTACTTCACTCTTCAGTTAACCCATTAATTTAACAACACCACCCGAGAAAATGTAACTCCAGAAAAGGTCTTCCTAAGTAAATACCGGCGCTGCGGTTTCATCGGTGCCCACGGATTTTGATTCCGAGTACCGGTTTAAAATTTAGAAAAACCCACTCATTCTTTCACTGAATATACCCGAGCTAAACTTCGGAAATTTATTCTGGGCACACTGGGCCTTGGAATTAGGTGCCGTCAGAAACTGCGTACTCGTAAAATCTAAAAGAAATTAAGAAAAAAAATTCCTTGAAATTTAAGGGTCTTTACATTACTACCACCTCAGGGTTGTACGTCCCCGTAAAGATACATCACAAACTAGGGGAACAAATGAGGGTACTGAGCACGCATCTGAGCCTCTCGCTCCCAAGTGATCTCTTGGAGGTTCCCGTGCTGCCACCTGATGCGCACAAGAGGAATCGAACGCCCACGTAAGACTCGCTCTTGTCGATCCTCGATCTCCACCAGGACCTCCGCAAAAGTCACCCCGTCATCAATGTCCATCTCCCCATGGTCGATGATGTGCGTTGGGTCGTGCACGTATCTCCTCAGCTGAGATACATGGAAGACGTCGTGCACCCAGTGAAACTGAGGTGGTAGAGCCAGGTGATAAGACACTTCTCCTATCCTGCTGAGAACCTGGAATGGTTCGATGAAGTGCAGAGATAAATTTCCACCCTGGCCAAATCTCTGTAATCCACGTCGAGGTGAGACCCGCAAGAAAACGTGGCCGCCATCCTCGAACTCTAGTGGTCTACGCCTCCTGTCAGCATAAGACTTTTGTCGGCTCTGAGCTGTCCTCATCCATTCCTGGATGACTTGGACCTTCTCTGTCGTGGCATGGACCATCTCTGGTCCCACAAGTGTTGATTCCCCAGGATCTGTACAGCACAGAGGTGATCTGTAAGGTCGGTCGTATAATGCCTTGTATGGTGCCATCCCGATGGTGGAGTGGTAGCTGTTGTTATACGCAAAATCCACCAAGGGTAGGTGATCCTCCCAGCTGCGACCAAAGTCTAGAACACATGCACGGAACATGTCCTCAAGAGTCTGAATGGTCATCTCCATCTGACCATCCATCTGGGGGTGAAAGGCGGTGTTCAGACGCTGTGTCCTGAATGCCTCCCACAACCCCTTCCAAAGGCGGGAAGAAAAGCGAGAATCATGATCGGAGACGATAGATGATGGCACACCATGAAGCCGTAAAATCTCCTGAACTTAGAGGCGTCCCAAGCTCTCCACTCAGACCTGCTCTCTGATGGGTAAAAAGTGGGCCGACTTGGTGAGTCGGTCGACAATCACCCAAATGGAGTCATGACCTCTGGAAGTACGTGGAATTCCAGTCATGAAATCCATAGATATGTCATCCCACTTCCACTCCAGGACCTCCAAGGGTTGTACCAAGCCTGCTGGTACCTGGTGCTCTGTCTTCACCTATTGACAAGTGAGACATCGAGAAACGAACTCTGCCATAGCCTTCTTCATACCCAGCCACCAGTGCTGTCATCTAAGATCCTGGTACATCTTCGCTACCCCTGGATGTACCGCTAAAGGGGAAGTGTAAAAATATCTCATCACCTCCTCCTATAAAGAAGCTAGTACCATGGTACGTCCTCTGAAAAGGGCGATGTGCTCCCCTCCTATAGAAAAATCATCAGGTGCCTGTCCTGTGGAAATCTGTGCACGCCGCGTCTCACAGTCAACATCCCCACGTTGTGCCTCTCTGACTCGATGAAGAAGTGGAGGTGTGACTATGATCGACTGAAGGAAGTTTGCCCCATCTCTATCCATGAAGGATATCTGCAAAGCGGCTAGCTGCTCTGTCACCTCTCCAAGTAGTTGAATGCTCGTCCTCCTGCTGAGATCATCGGCTACTACGTTCCCCATTCTAGGAGTATAGACTATATCAAAGTCATAGTCCTAGAGGAACTCGAGTCATCGCCACTATATTAGGTTTAGGTCCTTCTACGAGAAGATGTACCTGAGACTCTGGTGGTCAGAATAGACTGTAAAGTGCTCGCCCATCAGATAGTGTCGCCACATCTTCAGAGCGAAGACCACTGCTGCTAACTCCGGGTCATGGGTAGCATAGTTCTTCTCATGCTACCTCAACTGTCGTGATCCATAGGTGATCAAGGCCCACTCCAGCATCAGGACACACCCGAGTCCGGTCCCTGATGCATCGCAGTAGACTACGTACCCTACTCCCTCCTCCAGTAGCCTCAAGATGGGTGCGCTAGTCAATCTCTGTCTCAGCTCCTGGAAGCTCTGCTGACATCTATCTGACCACACGAAGGGTTTCCCCTTCTTTGTCAAAGCTGGAAGTGGTGCTGCAACTCTGGAGAAGTCCGGCACAAACCTCCGATAGTACCCATCTAGACCCAAGAAACTCTACACCTCTGTCACACTCCTGGGGGGCTCCCATGATAGCACTGCCTCGATCTTCGCAGGATCCACCGCAACTCCCGCCTCAGAGATGACGTGTCCCAAGAAGTGGACCTCATGTATCCAAAACTGACACTTCGAGAGCTTACCATAATGCTGGTGCTCTCGGAGTGTGTCCAACACAACCCGCAAGTGGTAGGCATGCTCCTCCTCAGTAGTTGAGTGTATCAATATGTCATCGATGAAGACCACAAAAAATCGATCGAGGTAAGGCTGGAAGATCTTGTTCATGAGACTCATGAACACTTCTAGAGCATTGGTTATGCCAAAAGGCATAACCAAGAACTCATAGTGGCTATACCGACATCTAAAGGCCGTCTTCTGCACATCCTCGTCTCGAACTCTGAGCCGATGATAGCCTGAACTGAGGTCTATCTTCGAGAACCACCGTGCTCCCTTGAGCTGATCGAAGAGGTCGTTAATCCTCAGTAGCGGATACTTGTTCCTCACGGTCACCTAGTTCAGGCGATGGTAATCGACACACAGTCGCAAGCTCCTGTCAGCCTTCTTGGCGAACAAAATCGGGGAAGCCCAGGGTGAAACACTGGGTCGGATGAATCTCTTGCCCTGCAAGTCCTCCAGTTGTACCCGTAGTTCTCGAAGCTTAGCGGGAGTCATCCGATATGTTGGAGTAGATATTGGGGTTGTCCTGGGGTACAGGTCAATATAAAAGTCTACCTCTCTGCGAGGAGGTAGTCCTGAAACATCGTCAGTAAAAATGTCTGCATATTGATCCACCACTACAGGAAAACTTGGACTTCGCACATCCACTGCTCCTTGGATGAGGCTAGCCAACTGATGAGTGATCGGTTGTCCTCTCCTCTACGTGAGTCCATCATGTGCTGCAAAGGCTCCCTTCTCGCTGGTGAAGGTGAACCTGCTCCTATCGGTGCGAACACACCACACCTTGCACCTAATACAGTCGATCTGAGCATGGACCATAGATAACCAATCCATGCCCAAGATGACATCGTAAGGCATCGACGCCGCTACAAGAAGATCCCAGCCGAAGCTCTCACCTCCTAGAGTAAGCTCACACTGCCGGCACCAGTGCGTAATCATCGAGTCTGCTCCTGTGTGAGTCTCTATCCGTAAGGATCGAGCCAACAGATCCGTCGGAATCTCCGAGATCCGAACAAGGGCAGCGGTAATGAAAGAATAACTCGCTCATGTGTCTATAAGAACTACAGCAAGGGTGGAGTAGACACAGATAGTACCTTGAATAATCTCTAGTGCACCGTGGTCGTAGGCCTCCGCTGCCTGGAGCTGAGCCTGCCTCTGTCCTCCAGCTCCCTGTGGTCGGGGTGGACCTCCTGGTGGTGGTGGTGGTAGAGCCTCAAAGTATCGCCCACCACCTGCTGCTCGGACAGCTCCTCTGCCTCGTCTGCATGCTCCCTGCGGACCACCACGGTTCAACCTCTGCCTCTGCCTGGGTGGTCCCTCAACCGTCTGCTGCTCCTCTGCATGGCGGTTCGGACAGTCTCGAGCCATGTGGCACTACCCGCCGCATGCATAGCATTGTCTGCTCCTCGGAAGGTTGGCTCTGCGCCATGTGCCCCGCACCTCTGAGCCAGTATCCTGAGGTCGTCCGCCTGATGGTCTGGTCCGCTTGGACCCCTGATTCATCCATCGACTGCCAACTGCAGAAGACTCTGCTACATGACGCCCTGCGGTAGGTCTCGCTGCTGGTGTAGGCTCATCAAGAAAGCTCTCTACGAGAAGGGCTCGCTCCAGTACTCCTGCCACTGTCGGAATGCTGAGGGAGATCATCGATGCCCTGATATCATGCCTCAATCCCTGCTCGAAGGTCCGGGCCCAGAAGAATGGGTCACGTACCATGTCCGTGGAGTAGCGCGAGAGATCGGTAAATCTCACCGAGTACTGGGCTATTGTCATCCTGCCCTTCCGCAGCTGTAGCAACTCCTGAATGCGCACCGCACGGAGGGTGGCTGGAATGAACTCCGAGCGGAAGAGGATTTCGAAGTCCGACCAAAGGAGAGATGCCTCGTCGTGCACCTGGAGCATCAGGCTCCACCATATACCTGTTGCCGCGTTCAGGAGACTCGCTGCAAGGATCACCATGAGGTCAGCTGGTGTCCCCACTAACCTAAAAACTCATACAACAGCCTCCAGCCAATCCTCGGCTGTCTGAGGGTTCGTCTCCCCGCAGAACCTGGGCGGTCTCTGACGCTGAAACCCGTGTAGTGAACTAAGGCGACGTGCACTCTCAGCGGCTGGGGCTGGTGGCATCGGTGGCTCGGTGGGTAGAGGTACGGCCGGTGCCTCCACTGTAATAGGGCCTTGAACCGAGGCCTTGTCACTCGGTGGGCTATCGTCTTGCACAAACCTTGAAACCCTAGCTGGCTGTCGTCGTGGGGCCATCCAGAAAAGAAACATGTGCGCCATGGTCAATACAGTATACCCGGTGAGCTGACACAAAGTAATCACAAAGAAAACTTTTGAAACACACATGCAATCAATGTTTTCGTGCACTGAGTCGGAAATCAGAAGTCAGGGTCCTGTGTATGGATACACCGGCTGCCGCACCAACATTGGACTCCCTTGACTGATAACCACACTCAATACCCTTAACATTATTGCTTCACATAGAAGAAAGATCAGAGTCCTGAGTTCTGCGGTAGAACCAAACTCCTCTGATACCAATTTGTCATGACCCGTCCTTGGGACCCGTGCCGTGACTACCCCAAGCCCGCCTTCCATAGGCCAGGGGCTGGCGACTAGCACCAAAGGTGTAAATCCCAATAAAAAGGGAAGGAATTGCCTTTATAAAGTAAACAAACACCACAAAGTACACAAGATGAAGTAAACACTAAGTAAACTGAATACAAAAGTAAGTGCTGGAAGTAAATGGGCCAGAATACAAACCCAACTGAAAGTAAAGTACAACTGAAAAGAGAGTATAGCAACAGAAAAGTAAAACAGCAAGTCTGAGCCGTCCTCTGGGAATCCCACCTGAAGGGTGGGTATGGATAGTCTCCTCTGCTCCTCGGCTCCAGCCGTCCGCTCTGAGAACGTCTCGTCCAGTGATCCACCTCCAGGTACCGTCCAGCTCTACGAGCTCCTACCTCGATCAGCGTTGTCCGTTGTCTGCATCCAACACAACATAGTGCGGGCATAGCCCATGCAAGGGTGAGTATACGCTACTTAGTAGGGACCCCGAGACCCCCGAAGGTCTCCTATAATCCACGAAGGATAAACCACAAAGGAAAGTTACAATCACGAAGTAACAACCAACTCTACTTAGGTATATTCCCATACATATACCTAGGTCATCAATTCCAGTTCGGCTCCAACATCCGAGCCCAAGTTCGATCAATTCCACACAGGATAACACAATCCAATCCACACAGGATAACACAACCCAATCCACATAGGAAAGCAAGACAATCATATCGAAGATAATGATTGAAAGTCAAGACTCAGCTCACACGGGTATACTCTTCGTAAGGTGATAGAGATGATCAGATGTAGCCACTGATTCATCTAAGCTGTCGGACCCACGTAGGATACAAGACCAGCTAAGCTATCAGACCCACAAAGGATACAAGCCCATCTACTCTACCGGACCCACATAGGATACAAGTACAGAGTCAAATACTGTCGGACCCACATAGGATACAATAACAGTAGTGAGGTACTGCTAGAACCACAAAGGATACAAGAATAGTAGTCATTGTCGTCGAACCCACGGAGGATTTCAGTACGGTCGTCGTTGCTGTCGGACCCACGGAGGATCTCAGTGCAGTCGTCATCGTCGTCGCAGTCGCAGTCAGCTCTAGGGTTCCCGCACACAGCATGCTCGATTTCGGGAGGGTCCGCTCCACGAGCCAAGGGGGGTCGATACATCAACTGACATGAAGTCCGGAGTTGACGTATCCCAAAGTTCCGTATCGTCAAAAGGAACTCAACGTGATAGACGGCACATCAATCGGACGCCCGGTCTGAAAGTTATTGGCTTTTTCGTCTGAGGGGCCCGGTTGGTTTTTAAGTTAAAATCAACCCGGTCATACTCTAACTGCATCCAAACCTCAAGAGAAGTAATCCAAAAGAACCGTCTCACAAAGAGGAAACCAACAAAGTCGGCGGCACGTCAATCGGACGTCCGGAGCTCAAGTTATAAGCGTTTCCGCTCCGAGGCCCCGGTTGGTTTCGTGTTCGAACCAACCCGTCCATACTAAAAGTTCTCTGAAACCTTCAATGTAATATATCGAAACGACCGTCTCGATCCAAGGACCGCTACGCAACTGACAGTGCATCAATCGGTTGTCCATAGCCCAAGATATTGGTGTTTGAACAGATCTGTCCGAAAATAAGGGGGTTTGGGCCCGGTCCGACCCGGCCCAATACCCCCCGGGTCGGCCCGAACCGGGTCAACCCGACCCAGGTCCGGGTCCGGTCTGGTTGGGCGTGGCCCGGCCCGGCCCAGCTGGTGCGGCCCGGCCCGACGCGGGGGTCCGGCCCGGCGCGGGCTGCCCGGCCCGGTGCGGCCGGTGCGGCCTGGGCGGCTCGGTGCTGACCCAGCGGGGCGGCTTGGCGCTGGCCGAGCAGACGCGGAAAGGGGGGCCGCACTGCCCCCCTTGTTTGAAAGGGTGGCCCCCACGTGGGGGCCCGCCCCTTTGCCAGCCGTTGGGGGTTACAAACCCCCGGCCCTCCCGATTCCGGCCGGCCGTGATAGCCGGCCGGTGAGCCGCTGCGGGACCCCCCATGGGTCCTGCCTTCCCTTGCGCAGGCGGCTGAATTTCCGGTCGCCCTTCCCTAAACCGCCACGGCCTTAGGCCGCGGGCTTTGTCCGACCGGCGCGGCGCGACGGCGCCGCGCCCCTCCGCCGCAGCCCACCCCGGCCGCGGCCCTCCATGGTACTCCATCACGGCACGACGGCGTCGCGCCCCTCCGCCACGGCCTGAATTCGGCCGCGGCTTCTTTTGGCCTCAACGGCACGTGTTATTCCCCGTTCTCACGCGGTGTCGTTGCACCGCGCTGCCTTCGTTCCAAACCACAATGGTGAACATCAACAAGGGGGAGGAGGATCGACCGTGTTTGTGCGGTCCGACCTCCTCCCGTTAATTTGATAACAGGTGGCCAATTATTGAACGATGAACGCCAAATTAAGTCACGAACATAAAAACAATCCCCTACCTCGAAGAATTTGTTGAACGATGATCATCGCGGAAACGGCGTCGCGAGGTGAAGCTCCGTATATGTTGACGGAGAACGTCTGATGTGGAGCGGCGTCTCACACCGGCTGCGAAGTGGAGAAGAATGGCGCGTCGATCACTCCTTGCGGTGACGACGTTCTTCGTCGAGGTCTTGACGTTCTTCACGTTATTCAAGACTTAGCGTAATCTCTCCCAAAATCTCCGCACAACAAAACCACCCCAAAATAAAATAAGGTACATCCTTATTTTATTAACTCATGACAAGAATTTAAGAATTTAAAATTCAAACTCTTAATTAATTAAATTGAATAGATTTAATCAATCTAATTATTGTGAGAGTTGACATGCCATTAAAGTGGGGGAGTGGGTGAGTTACAAAATAATGGGGGGTTTTCCAACTTTAAGAGAGGTTAGAGGAATTGAAGGGGTGGGGCTCGTGTGGGCCCCACCTCACTAATATCCTACCAAGTGCAGTTAGGATGTAGTGGGTCCCACCCTAACTTCCATGCATAGGTTATAACTACTTAGAATAGAAATAAAAATTATAGCGTAAATTTTTATTTCACTCTTTAGTTAACCCATTAAATTAACAACACCACCCGAGCAAACACAACTCCAAAAAAGGTCATCCTAAGAAAATACCAGCGCTGCAGTTTCATCAGTGCCCACGGATTTCGATTCCGAGCACCGGTTCAAAAGTTAGAAAAACTCGCTCATTCGTTCACTGAACGTACCCGAGCTAAACTTCTCAAATTGATTCTGGGCACACCGGGCCTCGGAATCAGGTGCCGTCAAGAAACTGCATACTCGTAAAATCTCAAAGAAATTAAGAAAAAAAATTCCTTGAAATTTACAGGTCTTTACAACGATACCTTTATTTCCCATTTTATGGAAATGTCTTGGAAACTAATTATAAAAAAATAAAAAAAAAATATAAGTATATTTATGATAATAGATTTATCATATTATTATATATAAAATTATTTTAGAGAATGTGGAAAAATAGATAAAATTGAATGTACTTGGTTAAGAGATATACCTATTCTTTGAGAAACCACCTTTGGCTTACACATTATGCCATGAAAGGATGGTATTCTAATAAAAATAAGAACTCTAAGAAATGAATATGTATATTAGTAATGGATTTTATTATAATTATTTCTAAAATCCTAAGCACTTTATGTGTGTGTAAGGAAGTATTGGAGGTATCCTTTTATAAGGGAGAGTTTGGGCACACTTTGAATTTCTTAATAGTTTAAAATATATTAATGCATTAAATAATAAAAATGAATCAAAATGAATCATATTATAATATTATATGTTAAAATTAATAAATATTTCAATAAAACAGTATTTAGACATGTTTATGGTGCAATCTTACTATTATCTCTTAGTTCGGCCCCATATAAAACTCTTTTTATCCTTAACAATTTTAACATAAATTTTCTATTTTTACTATTAATTATGAAATAAATGAAAGTGGAATCAATACAAATTATGAAATTATTATTCAAAATAAGGAATCCATTTTATCAAATTAAATTTCTATAGTTATTTGAAATTTAAATTTACAATATACATACAAAATGCGACAAAAATATGTTTTCTGGAAAAATGACTTTTTAAGTATAAAAATGTTATTATACCAAAATTAAACATAACATAAGTTAAAATTAAATTCATTAAAAAATTTCTTAAAAAAGAAATTAATGAAATTTTAAAATCAATTCAAATCAAAATGGTTTTTTCAAATACTTGAATGGAAAAGAAAATTTTCTATAAACTAATTATTTTTTATCAGTTTGCTGAAAAATTAATCTTTTCAGATTCAAAAAAATCACAATAAGATAATTTTGATATTATTATTTAAAAAATTACAACCTTTTTATAAAAAAATGTGTACAAATTTTATAAATTAATTATATAATTCATGCACAAAATGAAATAAAAATTATTTTTTAAGAAAATATATTTTTGAAGTATAACATGATTTTATTAAAAACTGATTAATTATTTATTATGAATTAATAAATAAATTTTCATTATATAAAACCTTTATAAATAACTTTCATAATGTTATTATGCTTATTCATATTGTTAATTTAATAGGTAGATTATAACAGCCACATTTAAAAATCACAATTTAATAGTATATCAAGTTTTTTGTAAACCCAATGTTGCATTTAAAGAGTGCTACTGAATACATAAAATTTATTACAATGGGAATAAATATAAAATATTATGGTGCTACACTATAACTGATAAAATTATTAAGAGATAAAAAATATTTATTTATGCTTTGATAATGACTATTGGGATCTAGATAAATATGGATACTGAAATTGATACTAAGTGTTGTTTTAGATATGAAAAGCACTTCAGCTTCATGTGGTGGGGTGAATAGAGGGTTTTTTAAAAATTATCACTTTTTTCCCTTCTCTGGAATTTAGTGTCATAGAGTTTAGAATTTTTTAAAATTGTTATAATGAACCTAAAATATACAGCTGTAATAAAACAATATGAAGTTAATCACTTAACCGATAAATGTATTCCCATTATAATTTCAAGTATAATTTAACTGGAAAAAATATGGATTTTTAAATGAAAATATGGTTTTTTTATAAAGGTTATTATTACCAAATAGTTCAATTCATGGAACTCTTTTCGTTTATAAAAATGTGGTAGCTAGTTCAGTAACTAGACATAATGCTTACAAGATCCATGCCAAAAACTTTATTGACTAATCCTATTATAAGATAAATGTTTCACACTAAGGAATTATTCGATTAACAGTCATCACATAGAAAATATAGATCCACGGTCCCTTTCAATTAGCATGATCAACAGTATGTCCAACAATATACTTCATCAAACAACATTGTTTAGAAGTAAAAAATTTCCAACCCCCCAAAACTCATTGGTTACAAATATTGGAAGAATCGTATTCCACACCCTGAATCTCATTAGTAATGAAGATTAGAGTTAGTAAATTCCATACCCATAATCTCATAAATCGCAAAGATCAAAATAAATAACTACAAAAAGATGGTCTTATATATTTTAAAATAAGAATTGTACAATTGTAATATCAAAAAAAGAAAAGTATAAAAATAATATAGTTAAGGCTCTCAATGAAATGATATGATGCACATAAAATCAATTGACGGTTTCTAGTTAATTTACAAATCCACCATTCCTTGAATATTTGTTCAATTTATAGATGATGTTGTAATAAAATTCCAATGGAAATTCTCAGTCATTGGTTTTTGTTGTAAAATCAGTAGAATCTACTCAGTATCCTTTGATAAAAAAATTAGTTTGAATTCGGTATTCTCTAGAAATTAAATGGATCATTTACTTCACTATATTATAAAATTAGTGGGCAGAAAATACATTAAAAAGATAAAAAATCACTAAGTAATCTCATAATCAATGAAAATTATATTGTTTTCAAAAAAAGGACACAAATGTGTCATTCTACTCAAAACATATCATAGGATAAAGTATAACATTTTGATAAGAACATTTTTAAAATATATTGATTAATTGGGTTTTAATTGAAAAATGTAGTATTTTCTTGAGATTTAATAGATTTAGTAAAATTAAATGGATAACATTTGTACTAATTAAATGAGTAGGACAGAAGGAATGATCATGCATTGTTTGGGAGAATGAAATTGATTCGAATACATGAATAAAATTTGCAGGGTATAGATATTATAAATACCATTAATAAAATATCAAGAATATATAAATATGGAATGATATTGAAGAAACAAACACAAGAGAAAAAAATAGATAAGATCCATCGAAAAGTTCCATTGATGACATTTTTTTGAAGAAATAAGGATTAAAGAAGAAGATATATTTCCATTGATATATCCAACTATTGAAGAAGAATAAAATTTTGAATAAAATTATTCTAGTGTGGGACAATCTTCGCCCAACATATGTTTTATACCATTTTTTATTATTTTAATTATAGATATTTGATCCACACATAAGAGGAAACTCTCATCTAGTATTACCTATAGAAGATATTGATTCACATTTCTATAAGGAGTTAATCTCATTTGACTTTGTCTGATTTGAATAGAATTTAAGTGGATCTAAAGGATTATTTTTTTAGAGATGAGGATAAAAATAACATCATTTATATATACTAATATATAGAAAACCCACAAGTCTGGTCAGAGGTCTACCTCTGACTCAGCTTTCTTGGTATAGAAAACCCACAAGTCTATGAACTATTAAAGATAACCTTAGGTATATAAACTCAAAATTAATTCCATGAAGAAGTGTGCATATTATAAGTGGAGGGAGTTACCCTTGGGTGAAAAATGAGTGATCCATAAACATTTTAATGGTAGTGAGCCAAGTTTTAGAATGACCATGACAAAAATATTATCCCACTAAAAGTTATTATAGTGTATTTCTCTACATCAACACATAATTGGTATGTTGTCCTTGGATGTATCCGTTTATTGGGAACTAAATAAAATTTTCATGTTCTTTTATAATTTTGATTTCTAAATTTATGCATGTTTCAATGGGAGTTATATCAAGATATAAAGAATAATGAAGTTTATTCAAAAAAAGTAAAATGATAAAAAATGGAGAGATCTCAATCTAAGAAAAAATGTAATCCGGATACACCCTGAATCCCCCATCTTCAAGTGAACATATTCATAAAGGTTCTAATAAGTGTTATTAGAGACATAAGTTCAGACTTGGAGTTCAATATTTAAGCCTATTTTTGGATTTTACACACACATGGGATCAATAACAATATATACTATTTCTAGTGGAAAGAAGTATAATGTTTAAAAAAATGAAATGATTAGGGTAAGGAGATCATAGATTATCTAGGATGAGATACTAATTTGGATAAGTATAGTAAATGAATTGGTGATTCCAGGATATAAAAGTTCTATGTGAGATATTTTTCAAATAAGGTATAAAAGTAAACTTCTCATTACGTAACTATATTTTATATTTAGAAAACATTCCATGTTTTTTTTTGAAAATGAGTGAAGGTAAAAATGCAAGAGTATTATCATTAAAGGATGATGAAAACTAACTTTTACCAAAGGGTGGGAAGAATCATATCAAGAAGAAGACTTCCATGAAGAAGGACACACACATTGTGGTGTCCGTGAATGATATTTGTGATAATTATGGTGTAAACATGATTACGGAATATACATTTCAATAATGAAATTCAGATTCATCCATTTTGAATGATGTATATTGTAATTCATTAGAAGAGGTGGAAATAACATTAAGTCATCAGTCAAGATATTATTCATGTAGAAACCAAGGTAAGATCCAATACTTTAATGTGAAGCTAGATCAATTAGAGATTATGCAAGAAGAGAATTATACAATCATTGATGTTTTGATTTTGGAGATTAAAGGATAGAGAAAGAAGATATATCCTTAAATAAATACATTACAATAATGTCTGAATATATGAAAGGGAAAATAGATTTACTGGGATAATGATTAAAAGGGTCATAAGATCTAATGGCCCTATATGGATAGGTGAAATCTAGTGTTATATCTCAAAAGCAAAAAATTTAATAGGGGGTAAAAATAAGAGAGAATTTGTCTCAAGGTTGAAGGAAATAGATGTGAATTTAAATAATAATTTATAGAAGATCAAAGAACGTGAAATAAAGCTAAAAACGTCAATTGGAAGGATGGAGACCCATCCTAATGAAGCACCAACAAGTGAAGACAACAAAAGTGGAAATCTAGAAATAAAGAATAGATGGAAGGTTCATTTAAAATATGAATTTGAAGGATCAAAAAGGAATGTAGCCATGAATTGATACTATTTTCTAATCATGGGGAACACCAAGGATGTTGATCAATAATCTAATTGGATTAATGGTGTGTTGAAACCAGAGGTATCCTGAGAGGGGGGATCTGGGTGATAGTTGTATCGAACTTTTTCTTAATGCCATTTAACATTCTCATAGGATATTGTTCCCATATTTCTTGGAACTCTATTCAACCAGTATTACTCTATTAAAAATCATTGAAAAAACCACATATATAAATTAAATTAAATCCTACACGGAATGTATATATTTTAATCAGATCACCAAAAATGTATATATCGTTGAAGAATATAATGATGATGTTTTGATGTGCTGGAACACATTAATTTTTAGTAGTTCTATGGATTAAAAGATTTAAAAATGGTCAATATATATGAAACACAATACCTTAACAATATTTAGGGTTTTTTCACTCCTCACCCATGGTAAAAAACCTCTTCTTAACTTCCATAAACTACTACAGTGGATGATCTTCCACAATTAGGAGACTTATAAGTCTCTTGACTTGAAAAATATCAATGACGGTCTTCCTCTATTTAGTATGAGACTCTTCTTGCATCGTAACTCCTAATAGATTTTATGTGATGTTCCTCTCATGTAAGGCACTCTTAATTTTCTATACAAGACATGATTAAATTCTCAATGGTAGAGTTACGTATTTTCCTTTCATAACACTAGCACATTGGTAATTGTTACATGAATGACTGTAATTTAGAAATGAAATTATCCTGCAGCATTCCTCCACTTAAACTACCAAATGTATCACTCTGATTAATCTTTTAATGATCTTTATTCCTCTGTAAGAGATATAGTCAATGGTCCCTATTCACTATGTTTGGATGTTCAATGATTCATGTTAATTAATAACTACCTTCACAACTATGTCTAGATTGAAAACCAGTTATTTATAACTATGAATCATATCCATCATTGCATAAACTGAATAAAAATTGATTTTATTGAACTTTTAGAATCCAAAGAACATAGTCAAATTGAACCCTCGTGGAGGGAGAAAGTGGTGTATACAAAGGGAGTCTCCTTGGATTACCACCTTACACTCTAAAGAAAGTGATCCCAAGCTGTCGTAAATTTTTAGATCTTCATCCAACCTTCCCAAGCATGTGAGTGAGTCTTCCACGAAGTCTTCCTCCCTCAAAATATGATGGAAATTATGCCCCTGGTTAGTATCCACCCTAAAACCTCAGATCCGATATATTAGATCTCACGGTGCCTCTGGACGGCCCTGGGGGGCCTTCGCCATCACTTTAGAATCCATCGTTATCTCTACCACTAGAAATTCACGTCTCCTACAAATTATATACCAGAAAGAAGGGCATGCACCTCTACACCTAAGGAGGTTCCCGGACCATATAAGGCGTTGAACCCCATGGAGAGGCATCCACTTGATCCACCTACCCTCCCTCCTACTAACCATGCATGGACGATTGAGTAAGTTAAATACCGTAACCGAGGTCTGACTCCCTTTTATTATTAGACCCAACTCAAAAAGTAGGAACATCAACCTCGTTTTCGAGAACAAAATGGATCTCCTGAAACCCAGTATGACATTGTTCTGCACTTCCCAAATAGTCCAATATATCAAAGAGAGAACGGCCACACACTACTTACAATCACCGACCCTTCCCTCTCTTCCATGAAACGAGGACTTCAAGTAACCATACTACGAAGCTTGCTCCCTGATGATGCAGGGAAATTGAGAAAACCATGACAAAAGATATAGTACCCTTGTGCTCTGAAATAAGATATGTTGGGTTGATTCGACCTGCGGGTTCTCACAATAGAAACAACATGACACCAGTGGGATCCCTTTACTTTGTATGTTCTCATCTGTTGATAGAGAATTGTTTCTGATACGCCACATGAGAAAGTTCATTTTTAAAGGAATCTCCTTGCAACAAATCTTTGTAGCCCATTCTTCGTGGGGTATCTCTGTATGAAGCAGGATCTCATAGTCATGGGTGACAAACCTGCTAGAAGACTATCTTGTGAAGCAGCATTTATTACAAACATCATCTATTACCACACCTTAAAACATCTTCACCTACTCAGGTGTCTGAAAAGCCTGTATGAATCAAGAATGTACACTCACCTCCTTAAATGAGATGTTCAGGTTAAGTTAGTCTGGGAATTACAGTGTTTCTCCCAAAAAATTAACCTTCCACTGATGTCTCCTTGTCCAATGATCCACCGAGCTGATCCATTGAGAACATCAATATGATAATACATGGACCAAGCCAAGTTCAAAAGCCCGGGATCGTGTATATCTAGCGCCTCCTGAGGGTCTCCATATCGCATCCTAAATAACAATTCCAACAGTGATTCCCCCATAATAATATCCCACACCAGCTAACCTTCCTTACCTTGAATGATTTCCCAGATATCCCGAAGCCCAACTCTAGCCTCATCCACCAGTCTGGTCATACAATATCACGAGGCCTAGGGACCACGACACTCTTTCTTGCAGTCCCACACAAACGAGGTGAGAATTAATTCCATCCACTCAATGGTCCCTTTGGGAGGCTTTAACAATGAAAAAAATGCATTAGAATATATGTTAAAATGAAGTAGATCAGCATCACCCTCACTCCAAATGACATGAGTTTTTTTTCAGTTGATAATCCGCCCGAGTATCGGATTGATGATGTCCTTAAAATGTTGTTTTTTGATGTATTTATAAGAAAGCGAGGTGCCCAAATATAACACTGAAATATGCCTCTGTTGGAAACCCAGAATGCCATGTATACCCCTACAACATCTTCCAGAGAATCTGCTAGAGATGAAAACTTGGATCTTATTTTTCGTTGACACCATGTCCACTTAGGCACTCGTAATTGGACAATATATTCATGAGATTAATAAGGGATCTACGCCTTTTTTTCAATATTAGAATATCATCCATAAACACTAAATGGGATTTGTACTCAAAACCACACCTACTACGATATGGGGATAACCTTCTGATCTCCACACCTCTTCTCATGTTCTTGGATAGTGCATCTTGGGCCAAGATAAAGAGACATAGAGACAAAGGATCTCCTTGGAGAACCACATGAACCATCTTGAAGATACCAAAGCACCTCCCCATAAGAGAAAGTGAACTCAAAGCCGAGAAAAGACACCTGAAGAAAAGGTCGAAAAAGCACTCTTGGAAACTGTACTTCCGAATCATGCAAATGATGAATATTCACTCCATTTTTTCATAGGCTTTATCCATATCAATTTTGAATATAACATTTGATACCACTGACCTATAGTTGATGTCATTGACTGGTTCACTAGCAGTCCCCACCACCCCCGGAATGCTCCTCCATATGATGAATCTGTGTTGTTCTTTCGAGACCAACTTTGGAATGACTCTGATCAGTCTTGTTGGTAAGAGGGAAGCCAAGATCTTGTAGGAGAATTTATAGAGGAAAATAGGATTATTGTGTCCAATGCTGGCGGGATCTTTTATCTTTAGGATGAGGATGATCCTAGAAGTGAAAACATTTAGATTCAAGGGGCCACCACACAAATAGTCCTGGACCACCTCCACTACCTGAGGCCCAACCACCTCCCAAGCTTCCACAAAGAAAGAGCAAATGAATATGTCTGGCCCTGGGACGCTATCACAGGGAAACAAGAAGACTGTATCCTTGATCCCCTCTTCCACAGGTAACGACAAAAGGAATAAGTTATATGTATCTTTCACCAAATGTGTCATCTATCCCAAAAAACACTCTTTTGTTTCCACCTCTTGGGCTTCTTCATATTGAGAAGGAATTTCCCCAGCCAAAAGGCATTTGAGTTGGTCTATCACCATCTGACCTTCCGCTTCCATTTCTGATGAAAAGACACAATCCACAATATTGAAATTGATCTTAGAACAACTCCTTGCCTTCATGCATGCAAGGAAGAATTTGTCTTTGTGGTCAACTTCTCTCAGCCACCTTACGTAAGACTTTTTCATATACACCATCTCCATATCCAGCAGTTTCTCTGCATGGATGAAGCATTTATCGCAGAGGAGGATAAAATCATTCTCATTCCACACATCCTGAAGCCCCTCTTCTAGCTTACTGATATCCCCCGGAATACTTTTCTCCCCATAATAATCCATAGGCCTCTTCTCAAGCCAACATTTTATATCCTCCATAAGTTGTTTCTAGCGATTTGCTAGCCCGCACGAATCCCACCCAGTCCCCCCCCCCCCCCACCTCAATCCCATGATTCGTTCAATAGAGACATTAAGTTCTCATCATAATTCCATGTATTAAGATAATGGAATGAAATATTCTATGGTACCTCCCGCCTAAGATCCAAAAGAAGATTCACATGACCTAAGAGAAAATGGGGGATATGAGTGACCGTTGATTTGGAGAAGGATTCCAAAACATGCATGTTCATGAGGAATCTGTCAAGGAAACTCCAAATGTGGTTGGCTCCCCACATATTATTGTACCTAGTATATTTAAGGTTGATAAACACTAGGTCAAACTACTCTGTAGAGGTAATAAAGTCTCAGAAGTCCTACATGTCTTTGTTGCCAACGTTCGAGCCCCCTTTATTTTCTGATGAGTCTGTGATTGAGTTAAAATCTCCCCCCAAAAACCATTGGAGAGAGCTTGTTTGTAAAGACTCTAGGTGACACAATAGACTCAACCGCTCATATGGATTATTGCTCGCAAAAACAGAGGAGGGAAAAGCAACCATCCCATTGCATGGGACTCTAGTATTCATGCACTGGGATTTGAGATTCACCAACTCAACCGAGACATGCTTCTTCCAGCAAACCCAAATATGATGATTGTCTGGGTAACCATGCAAACACATCGAATAAACCATTTTCATAGCCATGTATGGAAGCTTACATGGATCCTATTTTGGATCTATAATAACCACAATAGAGGACTGATGATTTTTGGATTCATAGGCCATGAAGGCATGATTTTCTTGTACCCCTAGTCCCCAAGCATTACATATAATAATGGAAAAAATTAGCAAAGGCCCCTCCGGATCTTTTGGCCAGAGGTGATGGGAAGATAATGAAAAGGGAGCACACCAGTTTCTTTTGACCTGGATCTAGTAAATGTTCTAGAATACTCCTCAAAATCTATGCACCGAACTGGCATAAGGACCTTCTTCTTGGGAAGTCCATCTATATACTCTGACATGACCAACCGAGAAGCTAAGGATACCCTTGTGGGACTGTCACCGAGATTACATGGAATGATAGAAACCAACAGCAACTGAGGTGATTCCTGAGCAGACTGTATATCCTTCACCACACCCCCAGGAAACATGCTCTTCTGCAATCTCCCTTTGATGTCTGACACTAGGTTTCTCAGCAAAGATTGTTAAATGAGCTTTAGGGATAACTAAGAGGATATGAAAGGTGATGGAGGAGCTCATCATAAATCCCTGGAGAGAGACGGAATGCTACAAGAAAGAATCCCACAGGGGTCCCAAGATACCACTGCATTTCTTGACGAAGAGACTCCATCCACCGCTGCTTGGGAATCAACAAGGTTTTCAGGCAACAAAACAATCAGGTTAGCGAGTTCAAAAGCCGAACCAGATAAGAGGTGGTTCAAAAATGTATGTCCGGGGGGGACAAGAGCCATAAAGGTCACTTGGGGACCACCACCAGAATTTGAATTCGATATATCCACTCCAATAGTAAAGATGTATGTCCTCTTCGCCATCGCCCGCGGCGGCTTAACCACCGGATCCAGAAGGTCCCTCCTTAGACCACCCTGCATTCTGGAACCCGAATAACATTACTCTCACTGCTTCCTCTTGTAGACTGCCACCATGTGACCATTCAACCCGCATAAAACACAGATCCTTGACGGAGTCTTGTAGAAGATCTGTTTCCACGAACTAAAGCCACTGTCTGCCCTCAACAAAACACATTAGGGTCGATTCACAGAGAGATCAATGACAACGCAAATGAGAGGGTTTTTTTTTCTTCTTGGAGGCACATGGTATCGTCATCAGAGCACAAAAAAGAATCCCAGAGAGTCACCTATCGCCTTCAAGATCCCCAGATTATGAAAAGGCAGAGCGAGACCTAGAAGGATTAACCTAACAACCTCTGAAGAAGATTCTCAACAGAAATGACAATCCCAATACAATAGAGATAAGGAGTAGCACCAAGAACCACTCATCCTGTCTTCGCGCAACCATGCGATAGAAAAAAACTCCTTGGAAAAAAAATGAATGAAAAACACCACCCTAGAATGATCGGAAACCTCTACGGGGATCTGGATGCCCCACGAATCCCTGAAGCTCTTGAACATGGGGAGAGGCGGTTTACTGTGACCAAAGTGGGCCACTAGAGACATGTCATGATAAGAAGTATCATCCTAAATTTACTTTTCTGACAATTCCACCGCTAGATCCCCTAGGTTCCACCCCGACTGGCGGAATGTTGACCGAGCACACCGAGGCCGAAGGGGCCGCCCCTCCTTCTGAAACCACATGAGCCGGTGGTGAGCCATAAAGGACCTCATTGAACAAAGCCCTCTTGGACAACCCTCTTGGAGCCTAGCTAGTATCCCACCGAGGAGAATCACAGTTCACCGGTGGAGAGGAGCGGACAAGAGAGGGGACAGGCGCAGAGGAAGCCATCCTATAGCATAAACTGGATCCCATAACCCTTTCTACACAAAACCAATATTGAGAATAATAAATGCGTAAACCTTAGGTTCTAGAATCCTAGCTTGTATTATAACAACCTAGGTACTTATAAAATAAATCTATGTCATTCTGGAATTAAATATTTAAATCTATTATAAATGTAGAATGAAATAAGTGGTATTTACACAAATTAATGAATATATACAAATAGAATAGAAACATCACCTATTCAAGTATAAATTGAATTTATGTATCTTATAAGTAAAAAATATGATATACTTATTTCATGTAATAAGTAAATAAATGTTTTCAAAATGATAAATTACGTGTTGGTATTTTTGTGACACATAAATTTTTTATTTACAATTTCTAAATTAATGAAATGATTTAAAATAAAATTTAACTTCATAAAAGAGATTTAGAAATTAATATATTTTTATTATTATTATAATGTAATTTTATGGGACCTTAATTAATTTTCCAAAGTGTTATAAAATAAGTTATAATTTTAAAATTAGTTATTTTTGAAGAAATGATGATTTTAAATAAAAATTAAATTTATCAAATTTGAGAAATAATTTTCATAAAATGGACTATATTTTTTATGTCTACATTTCAAAATATGGTTAGGGTTATTTTTTGAGTTTTTTCTAAAATAGAATATTTTTTAGTGAATAGTGAAAAAAGAGAATTTACGGTATAAGCTAAATACATAAATTATTGAGTCATGGTTGATGTATGGATGACTTAAGCACCATTGGTTTGAATTTGAATGCCCTATTTAGTATTGTTAGTTGTAGTAATAAAAAAAATTCATATTCTTAAGCCAAAATAATAAACTAATGAATAAAAAAAATCTAAACCCCCCCCCCTCCTCCACCATAAGTACTCCATCTTCTCCTCACACCTAAAAGTCTTATAGATTGTTTAATTTCTACCAAATTCCCTTAAAAATCCTTATCCCAATGTACAAGATTTTATGGTCTCGCTAAAATTTTAAAATCATGTTTCTTAAAGAGGATTTCAAGAACAATAATTCAAGAGGTAAAACCCTCTTTTATTTTCATTAAATTTCTTTTCAATTTCTGTTCTTTTTTATTCTATCCTCAATTCCCCTCATCCAAATGACATTGTAACTCCATTATATTATATATAATATAATTTTATTATGTTAATGTAATATCTATCATCAAACCTCCCCTTTTTCTATTTATTTTAAAAAATGAAAAAAATTTCTTTGATATGTCACTTTACCATCATTGTCGACGATGTGTTTTCATTTTCTTTTAGCACCTGATTTCTTTTTAAAAACCATTATTATAGTTAAATCAATTTTTATTATACACATTATATGTTATATAATGTTATGGGACAAATATATAAATATGATACTAAATAAAATAATATAATTTCAAGATGATCCTAAAAATTTCCAAAATAAATTAAATCATTTTCATTTATATTTCGTCTAATGAATCATCCTCATATTAGAAAAACTAATATATGGTATAATTTAAAATTATTAAAAACATATCAATTCCATTTATTTACACTTCTTGATTATTCATTTAATTTTAAATGAGAATCCATAATGATCCAACCATGGAAACCATGAAATAAACGCACCTGAAACAATAAAAATAACAAAATATTATCAATACATAGGATGAAAGATATTATTGTAAGATCATATAATGAATTATAGATATTAATATAGTTCTTTAATATATTAATAACACTATTTAATCCATTATACAAGTGGTTTTAACAATTTTCGTGTAAGTCAAACCTGAGGTATGATACTTTCCTTTTTAATTCATCTTAAGTGTCTCTATTTACAAAATTAAAAAAGAACGTTTTTTCTTAACTTATATGGAATGATCGTATTATACTAATTTAATTATGTATTACTATTTTGATGTTTTCTATAAATTATTATATTTTTATTTAAAAGAAAAGGATTTTCTGTTTATTTTCACAGCATTCTTTTAAAATAAGTGGGTTTCATCAAGAAATGTTTTTATGATGAAAATGTTCATGTTTAATGAATATGTTTTGGTTCATGGGAATTTTTTATAATAAAGGGTGAGACCTATATCTCCCTCTAATTTAGTGGTTATTTTTATGTTCTAATTTGACAGTAATGGTTATTCCATGTGTAACTACGATGGTTACACCATAAGGTACCCCAGAGGGTTACATCATAAGGTGGCTGTGATATTACATTGTAAGGTAGATGAGAGGGTTACAAACCACATGGTATCATTGAGGATTACAATCTTAAGCAAGTAATTCCCAATGTTGCATTATTATTTTTTGTTTTTTAGGTCTTATGGAAATCTTGTGTCTTTATAAGGTAAGTATATGATACTTTAACGGTGAAAGTATATCTTTGTGAAAATGATTTCATATGTTTATAAATATTCATGAACTAATAGTTTCTATCCTTCTTTTTATTCACCTTACTGAGATTTTTGTTCTCATCCCATGTTTTAAAAAAATCATGTGGTTCAAGGTTGGGTAAGAGAAAATAACAAGCCAAGTTGAATGTCGTGTGTCTTTTTCATGAAAAAATTTCATGTTTTATTAAAAAAAATCATCATGGAAGAAATGGGTATTGTTTTAGTAGTAACAACTTTGTATGATTTTGGGTTTTATGAATTATGACCTAATTATCTAAAACTATAAACTGAAACCATCATTGATAATCTAAGATAGTGAATTCTAAAAGAATCTACTAGATTATGTAATGTTTAAGGTTGAGAAATTATTGTTGGTATCAGAAAACAATTTAGATAACTTTAATGGTTATGATAATGTTAATAGAATAACATAATTTTTTACCTTATGATTAATTTTAAATAATATAGAATTTAAATATTACCATGTTTCTTCATCTATGATATGTTTGTTCATAATTTTTTTCCAGAGAACAAACAGAGAAGCTGAAGTTGGAAGGTCCCAATAGAATGATATCCTTCCGAATCCGCAGCCTGAAATGGTGGGAATTGAAACCAAGGAGTTTTTGACAGAAATTGATCAGTTGAACTAGTTTATAAATAGTGGTGGTATCCTTTCAAATGAAAAAATAGAGCTATCATAAAGAACATGATGATAGTGGAACATTTTTTTAGGCAACACCCTCCTGGTTTCAATGGATCTTCACACAAAGTGGTGGCTAAATGATGGATTAAATCACTTGAAAATATATTTGATGTCCTGGGGTGTTCAAATAATCAAAATAATTGTCTTAATTTTTTTTCATTTTGAAGGTGATGTTTTTTAGTGGTGGACAATGGTCAAGAATATAAGGGATATGGAAGAGATTGATGCCTTGGAAAGAGATAAATGTAAGAATAATTTTCTTGAAAATATATTCTTGAGGTGGTTGGAATTAGGATGACAAAGAAATTCCATTAATTGAAACAAAATGTGGAAGATTCAATGGTTGTTTATGAAGAAAACTTCACCCGATTGGAAGGGTACGCTGTAAATATTACTCAGGATCATGATAGTAAAATCAAACATTTTTACTCAAGATTGAATTCAAGATATCGAAGGGGGATTCTTGTGAATTCAAGAGTTATGAGATTTTTTTTTGATTTTTTGAGAGGATGGAAATTGAGTTTTCTTATGATCATGTGTACTTTGAAAAAAGAAAATGAAAAGGCCCAGCTGGAAAGAAATGGGTAAGAAGCAATCAAATAAATATGAAGGGAATGAAGTACAGTTTTCTATGTGTGGGAAGTGTGGTAAAAAGAACCCTCGGGGAATGCCTTAACTAATATGGGAAGTTTTTTTTTGTTTTTTTAATTTTGGAAACAGGACCCATGATTAGAATGAAAAAAATTATAGAGTTGGAGTGTTTAATTATACAACGAAAATTGTAAAGTGCTTCAAATGTTGTCACATAGGGCATTGTGAAAATACCTACCCAAATAAAGATCTGAATGACGAAAAGAAACGAGATTATAAAAAGAAATGTGTAGTTGAATCCTTTGTGACTACTTCAGTAGGTGTTGGGGCATCCAATGATGTGGTATCAGGTACATTATTTTTTTAGATAGATTTCTCAAATGTATTCTTAGTTAATATTCCTACACATTCATTTATTTCTGATAAATTTTATGGTAAATTTGAAATTTCACCTCAATAAATTAAATAAGAGATCACGGTTAAACAAAGGGAAATATTAAGGAAAAATGGAAATATAAGAATATTCTTATTGTTGCATGTGTAAATAAATTACCTAAAAACCTTATTATTCTTCCCTTAGTTGAGTTTGATGTTATTATAGGTATGAAATGGATTTCTTTTTATCGTGATATGATTGAATGTAGATCTAAAGATGTTTTTTTAAATGAGTTTTAGTTTTTATACAAGAATGAAACCATACCACTGATAACATATAAGGAAGATGATAAAATGATAAAAGATTGAAATGAATTTTTTCTTGAACATACTGTTGAAAACAAGGGAAATTTTCAGATTAATGATGTTCCAATCATAAATTAATACATGAATGTTTATTATGATGAGCTTCCCAATGTTATACATGATCGATAAGTTTAATTTTCCATTGACTTAGTTCTTGATTATAATAAAATATCAAAATCCCCTTATCTAATCACGCAAGTGGATCTTATTGAAAAAAAAGCAGTTGCCGTAGTTTCTTGATAAATATTTCATTCATCTTAGCACTTCACCATGGGGTGTTTCATTTTTGTTTGTTAAAAAAAAACTATAGTCACGAGGCTTTGCATTGATTATAGATCTTTTAATAAAATTACTATAAATAATAAGTATCCCTTGCCTCATATGGATGACTTATTTAATCATCTTTAGGGATATCAATATTTATCCAAGATTAATATGATATTTAGGTACCT
Organism: Viscum album; assembly: GCA_963277665.1. NCBI lineage: Eukaryota > Viridiplantae > Streptophyta > Magnoliopsida > Santalales > Viscaceae > Viscum > Viscum album. The sequence goes on along the minus strand of OY728130.1, from coordinate 722,425,360 downwards.
TCAGATAAATATGATGGAATATTACATTCCAAAAAATAGAATTTCAAAATAGATATGGGAATTATGAGTTTGTTGTTATGCACTTTGGTTTGAAAAATTATCCTATGGTATTTTTGCATCTTTTGAATAGAATCTTTTGTTAATATCTGGATAAGTTTTTTTAATTGAGGATAATTTAGCCATTTCAAAAATATATGAGGATCCTTAAAAACATTTAATGATTGTCCAGAAGACTCTCAAAGAAAATATTTTACTGAAGAAATTTAGGAAATGTAAATTTTGGTTGCAAAAATTTTATTTTATTTAGAAAATTTTAAATAAAAATGGGATAATAGTTGATGCTACCTAAGAAAAGTGGTTGATGAATGGACAAGTCCTATAAATGTTAAAGAGATTCATTGTTTTCTTGGATTAGCACGTTATTACTGATGGTTTTTAAAAAACATTCACGATTATCTAGCCCGCTAACTAAGTTAAAATAAAAAGGGGTTACTTTTTTTGACAGAATAAGGTGATGTTTGTTTTCAAGAACTAAATATGATATTGGTGAATGATCCAATTTCTTCCATGCCTTCCAAAACTGGAAATTTTTTAATCTACATAGATGCTTCATTAAAGAGACATTGTTGTGTTTTAATGAAAAATGATCATGTAATTGCTTATGATTCATGGTAACTAAAAACACAGGAGTTAAATTATCCCACAAATGTATTGGATTTATAAAGTATGGTTTTCACATAACCAATTTGGAGAAATAATTTATATAGATCCAAATATGAAACATATTGTTTCGTTCTTGGTTTTCGGCCACGAAACGCCCAGCGGCTCCGTATCCAATGATTGATGGACCTGCTTTCCAAAGGCAGGCGTCCATCGGATGGTCTGACCAGTGACTCTTAAGAACTCACATTGGTCAAGAGGATGGGAAGTCGGGCTCATCTCACCCTTTTTGGGGGAATTATTGCCTATTCCGGGACTCTCTTATAGATTTAAGACGTATTCATATGTTCACAAATATTTGGTTTATACCCAAACATAGTATCCATGGATTCAACCCTGGTGGGCAATGACCAACTGGACGTAGGGGTTCAGAACAATTTATGCCCGAGGTTTACCATCCCTTGTTGGATTAATGACCTCGAAGGGCTGGAACTTGCTTGAGACGGCACTAGGAGTGGTGTAGTGAACTGACGTGGAAATGGTCAGATCGACTGACTGTCGGGCTTGAACCTCAGGGAGGCTTCCTACGTACCCTGATTAGGAAGCAGGGATCAAAGTCCACGTAGTTCGCATAGGTTTCGGGGAACCGACATGAAGAGAGACCAGGTGGTCCAATGGGTGGTGGGCTTGAACCTCATGGAGGCTTCCTACGTACCATGCTTTGGCATGGATCAAAGTCCTCGTAGTTCTCTCAAACAGTCATGCTGGACGAGGGTGGAACTCGATGTGAAGAAACGACCAAGTGGTGGGATTGAACCTCGTGGAGGTTTCCTATGTAACATGCCTTGGCACGGATCAAAGTCCTCGTAGTTCTCTTTGGCTTGGGGCTTATGCTCTGGGGCAGCCCAGAATGATGGGTTGGGGCTTACACTCTAAGGAGGCCCATAAGAGGATGTCATGGTCTATGCTTACTCTAACCCCACGTGAGTCATGCTCGATGTGAGAAACAAGAGGAAGTAGAGACTAGACGATGACGACGCGAAAGGTGCGTCCGTGAGAAGCGGAGTGGGGCTTACGCATGAAGGCGACCCAAGGTGATGAATTGGGGCTTACACTCTGAGGAGGCCCATAAGGTCGGGGCTTACTCTGAGATGGATGCCCGGGGTGGCAAGGCCCAGCGGGAGAGGGAAAGGGGGTGCTCCTATCCCCATCTCCTCTCTTGCAGTGCACGAGGGCTTCCTTCCGATGGGTATTTTACCATCTTCGAGGAACCATCAATAAGTAGAGGGACAAAAAAGGATTCCCAAGCTCAGAATCCACATTACTGTGGGAATGTGAACCCAGGAATGCTTTGGGAATCTGCTCAAGGGTCGGGGAAACCCCTTTGCCCCTGTTTACCATGGGTATGTGAACTCAAAATGGCACGCTGATGCACCTAAAAGTTATACCACGCGGATCTGGTGGCTCTGGCAGAGGCCTCGGTTCGGGGCCGATAAAGAGGTCGATGAAGGATTCGCGGAAGACCTGGCTGGATCAGAAGGATTTTACCTGGCTCTGGAAATGAGAACACTGAAGTATTTTTTGGGCCACTGAGAGGTATGGGTGGAGGCACCCTTCGCGTGGGGAAGTGCCACGCAGCTGGAGAAGCCATCCGCGAACCAGGGTGGTCCGCGGACTGATCGGAATCCCGTGAAACAGGGTGGTTCACGGAGGATTCTAAGTGGGCATCGGTGGCCAAGGGCGGCGCCGATCGGAGGCTCATCGGTCGGGGCTTCGCCCACGGGGGAGGGTGCTACGCGGTACGATGGATGGTAAAAGAGGCATAAACTCCCTGGTCTGTGGGGAAGTCATCCGCGGAGGGGGTATGGTTCGCGGTTCTCCTTTTTTTTTGTTGTTGTTATTTTAGGTTTTCGGTTCACCAAATTATTATGCGTTTTCCAATTCCTTCTTAATTCATATACCTGCTGTAGTTCACGGATGGGAATTTCGCTGTTTGTGAAATCCGAAGCCTTCCTTCAACCGATCTCCTATCCCTTCGAATCAGATTCCAGTTCTCTCATCCTCTTCTTTCCCCCTTGGTCTCCTTTTATAGAGTGGGGAAAGGAATGTATCTGTGGCCATGCAGCACCTTTTGCGGAGGCCAATAACCAAATACCCGGTTCATAGCTGACTTGGTCAATCCGCAATTCACAATGGGTATTGATCACTCCCCTCCTCCGCGAGGCGAACTCAGGGGGTGCTCCGCGACTGCGGAGGGTTCCGCCTCCATTCCGTGAACGACAGCGGGTGCAGCTTGAACTGGTCGACGCGGTCTGCGGTTGGGGCGGTTCGTGATGGTGAACCGGACTTGCGTCCATCCTGCCTCACGACCGCGGAGCCTCTCCGCCTCCATTTTGCGAATGACAATGGTTCGTAGAGGGGGTGCCTCGCGGCGTCTGGACACATTGTTCTTCCATGGACTGGTTCGTGGACCGGTCCTTTGTTTCTCCTATTTGATTATTTTCCCCCAATTCTTTTGGGGGATTTGGGTAAAATCTCATTTGCGGATTTTTTAGGACCCTACAAATGCCCCCCATCAGAATGGGGTCCGATCGGAACGAAGAGGAGGCCATTCCGATGCGAAGAGGTCTTGAAACTGAGATGGTTTGCAGTAGAAAGGTGGACCCGTTAGGGGACCACGCCTATAAATATGGGGAGCCATCACTTTTCCTTTACCAAATTCTTCGTGAAACCAGAGCTCCTTCGCCTCCGCGTGTTTTCTCCTTTGCGAAGTGCCTCATCCGTGAACCAGCAATAACTTCCGTGAACCATTTCTTCTTCGCGGTTGCCTTCATCCGCGAACAAACTTTCCAACCGCGAACCATTACTCTTAATTAATTAAAAAGTAAGTGATGACGATTTGCGGAGGAACTTGCTTCGCGGTTTCGATGCTCCGCAGAATAAACATCTCTTTAACTTTAAAAATTATCTGAATCTTCCGAATAAACTCGGGATTGAGTTTCCGAGGAGCAACTTGGTTCGCGGTTTCCTGGACAACACTCTGCGGGCCAGGGCTTCGTGGACTGATTTCGTGAAGGGCTGGTTCACAGAATGATGTCATCGCGAACCATCCTCCAAGGCCTCCTTGTGGATTTCGTTGTGAAGGCTCCTTAACCATTCATTTTGGTTATTCGTGTCCAGATTTTTATTTCAGACTAACCAATTGTTGGATCTCATTGTGCAGGGAGAAAATTTGGTTCCCCCTCATTCTGCGCCGAGGCCTACTGCAGAGCCCCTCTCAACCGCTGATCAACGCTTGAAGGACATGGCTGGCTCTGTTCAAGATGGAGTCTGTCACTCCCTACCGTCTTCTTTTCTTGCCGACTGGCTCTCCAAATCATAGAAGTAATATCCTTTTTCTAACATCCTTCCTGCCTATGGGTTCAGTTTATTGTCTGATACCCCAATTCTGGAGCCCTCCCGTGAAAACAATCCCGAGGCATGGATATTTACCGCAACTATTCCCCAGTTCTTGATACCTACTGGCGGGCAGCCTGCCTTGAGGGGTACAACTGTCAGATCTATGTTGAATCACCTTCCAGTATCTCCGACAGGATGACCACGTCAACAGGAAGGAACAATCCACTATTATCGGAGTATTGCCCACAACGCCATGGTAAGTGACCAGCATGGCTGGCCGGTGAATCGAGATCTCCGGCCAGGAGGAGCAAAGTCATTGGATCGGGGGTGGCCCTTCTGGGTCAGTCAAAGCTGCACAAAATTTGGGGCAGAGGTGTGAGTTGTAGGCTTGTATGAAGCTGCCTGGGTGTCCCAAACCTATACCCACCATCCTTACGCCCTCACAAAGCAACTTATGAGTCGTTGGAGCCCATACACCAACACTTTCCATATGGTCCACAGGGAAGTGGGCATTAGCCTGTGGGACATCTTTCAGATTTCGGGGGTCCCTGTTATTGGGAGCATGTATGAAGAGTTCCTACCTCCTTCCTCTGTGTGGGAGAACAAAGAGAGGTCTCCCCCCCTAGTGAAGCAGCTCATTAACCAGGATCGGAAGCACTCAGAGGATACGTCTCCAAAACAGCTCGTCCCATACTGTGAATGGGTCACGACTTTTGTAAGAAAGAATAAGTCTGACGAATCCGCAACTCTCCCCCATAGGCCCACGACTTTCCCTACGATGGAGTCCCGTAAGCAGGGGGAAGCTATTGGCTGACTTTGGAGCAAGGTGATTTTCATGGCTGGGGCTGGGAGCTTATTCCAGATGTCGATCGATAGCTCCGCCTAGAAGCCTTTCTGGCCATGTTCCTAAGTGTCTAGTTACTACCCGTGCATGAGGTTGGTGGCGTGCGGGTCACTACTTTTGTCATGGCGGCACACTTGGCTACCGGTAACATTATCAACCTAGCCGTCCCAGCATTGGCCAGGATTTACCGGTTACTTGGTAACATTACTGACGGGAATCAGCCAAACCGAGTGGCCGGCCCTTTCCAAATTCTCTGGGGATGGTTAAGTGTACACATCAAAAACTGCTACACCTTCATCAACCCTCTTCAGATTCTGGGCACCACATTCCGACCGTACTTGTAACTGACCAGTGGGGTTATGCTCGAAGAGTGGGCGACCCAAGAGAAGGATACCCAACAGATAGTTTCAAACAGGTGTCTGTTATCAAGTCAAATTTCGAATTACGACTATTTCAATTTTCATTCGTTTTCGTCCTCGGATGGCGCAATTACGAACACCATAACAGAAGATTTCAGCAAGTGGGGCTACCTCCTCTCCCTCCGAGTGGGTATTCTGGTGGCTCGTATTGGTAGAGAACTGATCTGCGAGGGGTATGCACCTTGCCGATTTGGGTGTCAATTTGGCTACGTCCAAGCACAGTGTCCTCCCGCACTTAATGGTGCCCGTGAGAACCATCATTTAATGGATGCTAGAAAACTGTGGTTAATGTTTACCCGGGAGGATATCGGCTGTGAGGTTATGACCCCCACACTCACGGATGCCATGCCTTTCTAATCCAAGAATTATGATGACTCCTGGGTACAATCGTACCCAAATGGCCAGTTAGGGACATTGTTGCCCACCATCTCAAGTCCCAAACCATCAAAGGGAAAAAGGAAGCAAAAGGAGGATGGTTCTCCAACTAGGCCGTGCAAGATCCTTCGTCACCCGACTAGTCATGTGCTTCTGGGGAAGATTTTAATAGATAGAGGTGTATCCTCCCATGCCCTTGAGGTTGCCCGAAGGGGGTTGACTATCCCCGCCGATGCTGCCTTCCCAACAACCTGGGGCCAATGGAATGAATTTAAGGGTCGATCATCCTTTCGTAGCCAGTACCCCCGTTTTTTGTGGCAGTACCTTCAGGAATCAGAAGTGGCTTTTGACGAGCTGGGTTATATATCCTCCCCTGTTAACATTATTTATGATGTGGACCCAGAGCGGGTTAATCGAAATCTCTAGGATCTGGAATCCTATATTTACGCGCGTGAGTGTCACACGGTATTAACCCACCGATTCCAGGCTATGCTGCATCCAGTGACTGATGAGGTGGGGGAAGGAAGTGACCACTCTTCAGGGGGTGATGATTTTGATGATTTCTATGTCATGGCTGAAGCCAGGGAATTCCCGTCCTTATCTGCGAGGATGCACCCACCGATATCCCCAGAGAGTTCTAGGGTGGTGGCGGGATCCGAAACGCGAATACGGCCATTGGTGCCCTTACCAGCTTTTACCGCCACCCGAATTTCTCAGGTTGATCCTCCCCAGTCATAGATTCATGCCATGGCCGCATTCCTGGAGGCTTGGAGGATTTGGGATGACCTGAGGATCAGTGGTTCAGATGAAGAAGTTTGGGAGTTTCTTCAAACAGGCCCTCTTAAACTTTTGGGTATCGGGACGATCTTTGCTCCACCCCACTTGCAGTTGGAAGAGGATTTAGATGAAATAGTTGCCTCATTAAAGGATATGGATGTTTACATTCATTCACTCCAGAATCGTCTCTATGGGAGCACTCAGGTGTCTATGATGATTAGACGTCACGAATTGTCCGACCCTGAGGAATAGGTTGCTTTGATCACCCATTATGACTTTTCCCTCCTTTATTGTGGAGGTTCTAAGGTTTATTCTTTTTATGCAGGGTGCCGAAGAATCTCAGGAGGTGATTACTTCTCCGGAGTATACCCCTCGTGGTACTGCAGCGATGGAGCATGCGCTTTCGCCCACAGGAGCCACCGAGGAAGGATCCCCTGGTGCAGCTGAGCTCATGGAGGCGACCATTGCAGACTCAGCCATGGTCTTTCCTCCTCCTGTTCCTTCTAGAATTCTGGGTGAACTATCCCCTGGGCAGATCCAGAGATGGCAACAGGCATCCCGTTTATCGGAACGACTCAAACAGGGAAGGGCGGGTAATCATGACTTCCCGTTTTCTCATTCTATAACTTGCATTCTTAGACTTCGTCAGTCATTAACTATTTGATGTATGGTGCAGGACCACTCGGGGATCTGGCTGTGGCTACCCAAGTGGTTCTACCTTCCGCCTCCTTGCCGTCTGCTGAATCACCTGCTACCACGCTTGGGAACAACGAGATGGAGAGCCCTGCCAGAGGAGCCGACAATATGGAAACTTTACTCCCGCCTTTATCAGTCAGAGATATGCTAGAGGAAGAACCGCTGGTATCCGAGACCCTTGCTGATCAAATAACCTTTTCAATTGCGGAGTATGACGGGGCACCCACGATCACTGAGGGGGCTCTAGATCTGATGGATCCAACCACCCCAGGCTCAACGAAACCTGTGATGACAGAGGGAGAACCTGCCATTAATCCGGTTGCTGGAAACCCAGAGCGGCCCATTATCTTGTTTATCGGGGGAGTGATTTCTTCGAGCTTGGTCTCTGTAGGTGACCACTTGGGGACGACTTTGGAAACTGCGGGCCTAAGGCATGGCCTCAGGCCCTGGACCCCTCTGGGGGCTCCCCTAATTCCCTTGCCTATCGAAGATGTGGCATCCTCTTCGAGTGGCTGTCGTGGTAGTTCAGAGCTTGCGGATATCGTTGCTTCACTGATTAGGAGTAAGTTCCTCAGTCTCCTTCCACTGACTTTTTTTTAATTAGGGGTGCTCATCTGTCTTATTGAATCTCGGGATTCAGGACCAAAACCTCTGGCACTGACAATTGTGTCGCCAGTCAGGGGCGAAGCTGCTGCAGTGCCAGGGTTTCCAGATGAGGCTGCCTCTGGTCCCTCCTTGGTGAGGTTCATCCCTGAATATGTGTCCTCATCTGGGAGTGATTCAGATCTCGATCAACAAGTTCTCTCCAGCCTTCGACCTTCTCGCCAAAGGGCTTGGGAGAAAATCTGGAGACTGATATCTCAAACTCCCCTGGTCGAGATGACGAGCAAATTAACAAGGCTACACAATTTGTTTTTGTTGCTGGGATTTGATGGATTCGACTATCATGGTGTTTATGACATATTCAAGCAGGTAGTAGCTGATCAATAGAGGCTAGGTGATTTCTAATCTCGCCTTCCTGCTACCCAATCCAAAGCCTACCTTTCCGCGACTCGACAGCTCTGCCTACCAGAGGCCCATGACCACGCTGGGGTCGTCGCAGGGCTTCAGAGAGAAGTTATTGAGCAACGTTCTCATCTAGAGGCGCTGAGAAATGAGATACAGCGGCTGAAGCAGGAAGAGGCCAACGTCGCCACCATGATCGGAGAAGGGGAGCGGCGGATGGAGGAGGAAATAAGGGCAAGCACAATGGTGGCTCAGGAGGCATAAGAATTGCGGGCTGGTGTAGAGGCTGAGACGGAATTACTGCAGAATCTCTCTCAGACAATCGAGGATTCTTACCAACGCCTGATACAACTTTGTGAATCCGCCGAAAAACTCCTGTAATCACCTTTCGCACTAGAGGAGGCTCCGAATTGTGGATGCCCTTCCTGTCCATTTTGTTATGGAATACATAAACATTTCTCCTTAGTTCCCTTATTGTCTTTTCCTATGATAGAAACTATTTGATACGATTTCCACATATGTTAATTTCCTGAACAAAAAATAAATCAGGCTCTAACTTTTTCCTGGACCATAGGGTCCAGCGAGCATAGTCTGACAATTGCTAGGGTTTTATAGGAAAAACCTACAAACTTTTTGTCTTTTTCTTATTTTAATGCCCTGATTTTTTCTAGGCCCATTAATTTGGACCCAACGGGTATTACCCGACTTTTTCTTAGGTCACCCTTTTTAGGTTTTCGGCCTAACAGGCTTTGTGCCTCTTTCTTCTGTGAGCGGTTTAAAGTCCCGTCGACAAGACCATCATCACTGATGTTTTAGGTTGAACAACTTTGACCAAATAAGGTGGGGTGAGGTCCCCACTAGGGTTCAACTGATTAAAAGATGTCTTAATTTCCTTCAGATGCACGCGGGGGAAACATGTTTGAATTTGAGCAGCATGCAGGGCATGGCTCAGAGCATGGGAGTTGTGCCAGCATATAGAGGTAAGAAGAGAATTGCCTAAGGAAAAATTTCCTTTGGTAGATGGGCCAGGGGCAATAAATATGCAGATCCGATGAGGGTATGGTATGCATAGTCATACAAAGGTGTCCTTAAGTCAAAGACTTATCCATTTCTGATGGCCAGGGGACTTCATGGAAGTCCGGCTTATGGAAACCACAATGGGTGGCATGGAAAGAAATAAAAACCACTAGGGGTGGCTCGGAAGGAGAGTGTGACATCTGAAAGGGTTTTGGGAACATCTGTACTAATCGGGAGTGTGGTCCAGAGACCACCCCCCTATGCATTTAGTTAGCATAAAGGGTGATTGAGGCTTGATGCAGTTTAAAGTCATGCAACTGGGACATTATCTGAAATGGAACGACTTCTCCTGGTTCTCGGTAATCTCGTCAAAGACATTTCACCACATTCAGGTAATATTGTGAAAGAGGTTGGTAATCTGTAGCTCAGAGGGTTTCCGAATCCCGGGATAGAAATTGGGGCTCAGAGGCCAAGAGGCATACGGAGAGAAGCATTGCCCAAGGAAAACTTGCCTTTGGTAGACGGGTCAGGGGAGATCAATATGCAGATCCGCTAAGGGCATGGTATGCATAGTCATACAAAGGTGTCCTTAAGTCAAATACTATCCAGTTCTGATAGTCGAGAAACTTCAGGGAAGTTGAGATTTGGAACCACCAGGGGTGGCTTATGAGAGTTTGGATTTTTCTGAGTACAGAGTATGGTTTATGATGAGAGGGTGCCTGAATATGGGGGAAATATCTTGACTAAAATTCATGAGAACAGGTGAATTAATTCTTTCTCACGCTGGTGTGAGGCGGTGGTTCGTGAAGGTCTGACCTGTGCACTACAAGACAGAGAAAAGACTATGTTTCTTACTGAACCCGTGATGGGTTCGACTGCACAGCTTAACGTCATGCGGTAAGGACGAGGAGCATTATTAAAGGTTTCCGTGCAGTTTAACGTCATGCGGTGAGGACGAGGGGCATTTTTGAAGGTCACTATGCAGTTTAACGTCATGCAGAAAGGATAGCTTTCGTGCAGTTTGGCGTCATGCGGTAAAGACGAAGATATCTTTAAGGGTTTTCGTGTAGTTTAACGTCATGCGGTGAGGACGGGGGGCATTATTGCAAAGGCTACTCTTCATCAGAATATAACTGGGCTTGAATACCTCAACATGACCCAGACGTGGAAGGGGGGTTGATGGTTTAAATCATGGTTCTGGGGCTTCTCGGATCAAGAAAGGTGATATGGCGGCTCTAAGGCCGGTAAGCGTACAGAGCTAGGATAAGTACCGCCTGTGGAAATACTACCGTTGATGGATGATCCATGGGATATCATTATGAAGATCCACTGAGTGCATGGTATGCATAGTCGTACAAAGGTGTCCACGGGTCAATAAATTTCCACTTCTGATGGCCATGAGTGGTTATGAGGATCCACGATTGTTCGGGCCACAAAGTCTGTCATTCGGCAGGGGAATGTCTAGACATGTTGGGGATATCTGTCCCTGGTTGCTTGTTGAGTTTCAAAGAGACCCCCTGTGCTGATTTATCCTATTCGCGGGGTGTGCCTTCACTTCGTGCAGTTTAACGTCGTGCGGTGAGGATGAGGTACTTCTAGTTTATCGGTCATAGAGCTCAGACTATTGGGTGACTATTGCTGAAGTCACTCAAAGGATAACTGGGTCAACATGTTCTGATATACTTAGAACAGGGTGGGGGATGAAGGTCATAAATTGCAAATTTGAGCTTTCCCAGATCAGGAGGTATGGTGTGGGGGATCTGAGGCCGGTAGGCGTACAGATCTAGGAGAAGTACCGCCAGAGGAAATCTTTCCTTTGATGGATGAGCCAGGGGCTATCATTATGCAGAGCCGCTGAGGGCATGGTATGCATAGTTGTACAAATGTGTCCCCAGGTCGATAACTTTCCACTTCCTATGGCCATGAATGATTATTGAATCCGTGATTGCTCTCAGCATAGAGTTAGAAATGTGGGGATAATGGTGTTCGGGTATACAAGAAACATCTTTACCACAATTGTCCGTTGAGTCAACGTAGCCCAGTCCTGGCTTTATGTTTGTTGATGCAGGTCGCTATATGAACCACTGGTGGACACACAGGCTATCCAGATAGGGAAACCCTAGAAACACCCAAATGTGAAAAGGGTAATGAAATTGTAAACCACTTCGCCATAAACTTCTGGACCAAGAGATATGGTCTGGGGGCTCTGAGGCCGGTAAGCATACGGAGCTAGGAAGAGTGTCGCCTGTGGAAATCTTGCCTTTGATGGACGAGCCAGGGGATATCATTATACAGAGCCGCTGAGGGCATGGTATGCATAGTCGTACAAAGGTGTCCACGAGTCAATAAATTTCCACTTCTGATGGCCATGAGTGGTTATGAAGATCCATAATTATCTGGCTTGTGGAGTCTGATGTACGGAAAGGATGTATCCAAATGTACAAGGAGTATCTCCATCTCTTATCGCCATGTGTCCTGGGTGGGTTGCGACGAATTCTGTGTAGTTTAATGTCATGTGGTGAGGACAAACTCCATGCAGTTTAACGTCATGCGGTAAGGACGAAGGTGACCCGACGTGAAAGAAAAAAAAAGGGGGGTCTGTGCAGTTTAACGTCGTGTGGTGGTGAAAACTTCCGTGTAGTTTAACATCATGCATTAAGGATGAAGATATACACCCCGTGCAGGTCTGGTCCATACACGAGGGAAGGGGAATTTTTAACATCATCGTCCGTGCAGTTTAACGTCGTGCGGTAAGGACGAGAAGTACACCCCGTGTAGGTCTGGTCTATACGGGGGAAATGAGGCATTCTTAATTTTGAAGGGCTGGGCCAAGAATGGGGATCCTGGCGTCGCTATGTATCCTGTGAGGGTAGGAATCAAGCCATACATAGTTCTCTGGAATCCGTGCAGTTTAACGTCATGCTGTGAGGACGGAATCCATACAGTTTAATCATCATGTGGTTCGGACGATGAGCACACCCCATGCAGGTCTGGTCCATAAACGAGGGTAGGGGCATTCTTAATTATTCTTCATCTTGCGTAGTTTATCATCACGCGGTAAGGACGAACTCCATGCAGTTTAACGTCGTGCAGTGAGGACGTGAATACACCCCACGCCAGTCTGGTCCGTACATGGGGAAATGGGCCCTTTTTTTGAGGTGGCTGGGCCAAGGTGTGGAATTCTGGCATCACTACGTATCCTGCGAGGGCAGGAATCAATCCTCATGTAGTTCTCCATAAAGATGATACACCCCGTGTCGGTCTGGTCCGTACACGGGGGAAAGGGCATTTTTTTTTGAAGTGGTTGGGCCAGGATAGGGAATCCTGGAATCGCTACGTATCCTGCGAGGGTAGGAATCAAGCCTCACTTAGTTCTCCATAAAGATGATACACCCCGTGTCGGCCTTTCCCGTACATGGGGGAAAGGGGACATTTTTTTTGAAGTGGCTGGGTCAGGATAGGGAATCCCGGCGTCTCTACGTATCCTACGAGGGAAGGAATCAAGCTATACGTAGTTCTCTGAAATCCGTGTAGTTTATCGTCATGCGGTGAGGACGTGGTCCATACAGTTTAATGTCTTGTGGTTAGGACGGGGGGATTATTGGATTCCATGCAGTTTAACGTCATGCGGTGAGGATGTGAATACACCCCGTGCAAGTCTAGTCTGTACATGGGGGAATGGGAATTTTTGTTTTTTTTTCTTTTGAGGTAGCTAGGCCAGGATGTGGAATTCTGGCGTCACTGCGTATCCTGCGAGGGCAGGATTCAACCCTCACACAGTTCTCTGAAATACGATACACCCTGTGCAGGTCTGGTCCGTACACAGGGGAAGAGGGCATTTTTTTTGAAGTGGCTGGGCCAGGATAGGGAATCCCAGCATCGCTACGTATCCTGTGAGGGCCGGAATCAAGCCATACGTAGTTCTCTATAAAGATGATACACCCCGTGTCGGTCTGGCTCGTACACGGGGGAAAGGGAATTTTTTTTGAAGTGGCTGGGCCAGGATAGGGAATCCCGGCGTCGCTACATATCTTGCGAGGGCAGGAATCAAGCCTCACGTAGTTCTCCATAAAGATGATACACCCCATGTTGGTCTGGCCCGTACACGGGGGAAAAGGGCATTTTTTTTGAAGTGGCTAGGCCAGGATAGGGAATCCCGGTATCGCTACGTATCCTGCGAGGGTAGGAATCAAGCCTCACATAGTTCTCCGTAAATATGATACACCCTGTGTCGGTCTGGCCCATACACGGGGGAAAGGGGACATTTTTTTGAAGAGGATGGGCCAGGATAGGGAATCCCAGTGTCTCTACGTATCCTGCGAGGGCAGGAATCAAGCCGTACATATTTATCTAAAATCCGTGCAGTTTAACGTTATACGATGAGGATGTGGTCTGTACAGTTTAACGTCTTGTGGTTAGGTTGAGGGGGAATTATTAAATTCTATGTAGTTTAACGTTATGCGGTGAGGATGAGGTGCTTGACAGTTTAACATCATACAGCTCGGACGAGGGCCATATAGTTTAACGTCTTATGGTTAGGATGAGGTGCTTGGCAGTTTAGTGTCATACAGCTTGGATGATGTGCACATCTCATTTTTTTTCTTCATCCGTGCAGTTTATCATCATGCGGTAAGGACGAACTCCATGCAGTTTAACGTCATGCAGTGAGGACGTACTCCATGTAGTTTAATGTCATGCGGTGAGGACATGGTGATTCTTGGTCTCTATGCAAAATACTTCTTTAGGAATCTCGCATTGGTAGGAGCTGTAGTGAATTTCCCGTCCATGGAGATCAGGGCGTATGCTCCGTTGGAGTAGACCTTGTGTATAACATATGGTCCCTCCCACTTGGGATCCAGCTTTGGAGGCTTCTTTCCAGGTATCATTGGGGTCTGGAGGACCAGTACTAATTCTCCTTCCAAGAAAGACCGGAGGCAGACCTTTTTGTTGAAGGCTCACGCGATCCATTTCTGGTATACTTCCAGGTGGTGCAGAGTGTGCAACCGCTTCTCATCTAGCTGTTCCAATTCACCTAACCACTTTTTTGACTGCTCATCATCGGAAAATTGATCACAGATGGAAATGCGGAGTGAGGGAAGTTGGAGTTCAATGGGTAGGACCGCCTCCATGCCGTACACCAATGAGTACGGGGTAAATTGAGCGGCGGTGCAGATTGTGGTTCGATAAGCCCATAATGCATGGAGGAGTTTATCCGGCCATGACTTCCTATCTTTGTCCACCATTTTCTGGAGGATGTTGGACAGGGTCTTTTTGAAATCTTCTATCTATCCATTGGCCGCTGCATGGTAGTGGGATGAGTGGTTAGCCTTGATACCATACTCGTGGTATAGCTTTTCCAACTCAGCAGAGTAGAAATTGGTGCCGTTGTCCGTCAGTATGGTATGAGGGACACCAAATCTGGTGATGATATTGGTCTTCACGAAGCTGACAATATTTCTTGCCCCGAATTCCTTGAGGGGTATGGCTTCTGCCCATTTGGAAAAGAAGTCTGTCGCCATGAGGATATACTTCAACTGTTTGGCCGTGGCGAGAGGATACAGTCCCACGACGTCCATCCCCGAGACGACAAACAGCCAGGAGTACTTAGCTTGATGAAGAAACTCCAGGGGCTGGTGTATGAAGTTGGCATGGATCTGGCATGAGTGTCATTTTGTGGTAAAATGCTCACAGTCCCGTGCCACTGTAGGCCAGTAGTACCCAAGCCTTCGAACCTGATGGGAAAGCTTGGTCCCTGGTTGATGTGCTCCACATGCTCCTGCATTTACTTCAGTCATGACGGAAGCATTTTATTCTCCGTCAATGCATCTGAGGATCACTCCATCGAGGCCTCATTTGTAGAGGACCTCTTGCCGACCCATGTTGCCATATAGGATAAAATTGATTACCCTTCTCCGTAATTTCTCTCTTTCAGCCCTGTCTGATGGAAGCTCTCCCCGTTGAAGGTAGTTCGTGATGGGGGTCATCTAGCCAGTAGCAGGAGCATATGGCTCGGGGACAGGACTGAATTCGTGGATATCTTCCATCTTAGTTTGAACAAATGGCAATACCATTCGATGGTGAGTAATACTGATGACCGTTTCATCCCGATCTGGGTTGGCTAGGGCTGTGGCTGCATTGGCTAATGCATCAACCTGAGCGTTCTGGGAGCGGGGAATATAAGTCAATGTTGGTTCTGTGGAGAACTCGTCCATTAACCCTCAGACATGGTCAAACAAGGGGATCAGTTCCTCCTTTTTAATAGCATAGTCACCATTGACTTGCTTGATGACCAGCTCCGAGTCACCTTTTACCTTAAGGTGTCGTGCTTGTGCCTGGAGTGCGAGTTCCAGGCCTGCAATGAGGGATTGATATTCTGCTTCACTGTTCGTACATCCCTCTGATAGGAGAAAGGAATACGGAAAAACTTCCTTTTCTAGGGACATGAGTATTATCCCGAAACCCACTTTGTTGAATTTGGGATCCTCCATCCTCTTCCCGGTGGGGATTCGGGACGCGCCGTCAAAGTACATTTCCCATGCTGAGACCTCCTCTTGAACCGAGAAGATATATTCATTAGGTAGTTCAACATCCGGTATAGTGGTCCCTATTGAAGGGCGTTCTTATAGAAAGTTTGCTAATGCCTAGCCCTTGATGGATTTTTAAGGAACGAACCGGATGTCTAATTGCTGCAGGATGACTGCCCATCAGAATAGGCATCCGGTTAGCATCGGGCGACTGAGGATATACTTGAGTGGGTTACTCCACGAGATCAAATGGACCTCATGATGCTGCAGATAATGTCGCAGCTTTTGAATCGTGAAGACCAAGGCCAAATAGCTCTTCTTGATATTTGAGTATCGAGTCTCAACATCAATCATGGTTCGACTGAGGTAATAGAGACTGTTTTCTCTTCCGGCGTCGTTCTTCTGTGTGAGAAGGCTCCCAATGACCGTTCTAGGGCCGTCACATATAGAATGAGAGGCCTTCCTTAAACAGGGGGCATGAGAATCAATGGGATTAAGAGATACTTTTTCAAGTTGTCGAACACTTCTTGGCATCCGTCCGTCCATTGGTACGTGACCCCCTTCTTCATCAACCTAGTGAAGGGAAAAAATGTACTTGCCAGGTTGGCTATGAACCACCTAATATAGGCCAGGTGTCCTTGTAATCCCCTCAGCTCAGTGATATTTCGAGGGGGTAGCAGGCTCAGGATAGCCTTCGTCTTCTCAGGGTCAACTTCGATGCCGCGATGGCATATGACGAAGCCAAGGAACTTCCCTAAGGTAACCCCAAAGGCGCATTTCAAGGGGTTCATCTTCAAGATATGCTGTCGGAGCTTGTTGAAGACAGTCTCAAGGTCCAATAGGTGATCCGAGCACTATCTGGACTTGACCACTAGGTCATCCACGTAACATTCAACGAATTTCCCTAGGAACGGCTTAAAGATCTGATGCATGGAACACTGATACGTGGCGCCAACATTCTTGAGACCAAAGGGCATGACCTTGTAACAGAATACCCCTTGAGGGCCCCTAAAGGCAGTGGCTTCTTCATCTTCTCAGGACATCTTGATTTGATTATATCCAGAATAGCCGTCCATGAAGGATAGTGCCTCATACCCGACTGTCGCATCAATTAACAACTCGGTGATTGGAACCGGGAAGTCATCTTTCGAACAATGCCGATTAAGGTCTCTGAAGTCAATGCATATGCGCATTTTCCCGTTCTTTTTCTTAACATGGACGATGTTGGACAACCAAATAGGGTACTAGGCCTCCCTGATGAAGTCTGATTTAATGATCTTATCGACTTCAGCCTCTATCTTGTCACCATGTGAGGGGTGTGTCCTTCTAGCGGCCTGTTTGTAGCCCCAGTGGTCTTCCGGAAGACCCAGGTGATGCGTCGCTACCTCGGGATCGAGTCCTAGAATTTCTGTGTAATTCCATGCAAAGACATCTCGATGCTGCCTTAGGAAGGAGGTATATACCTCATGTTCCTCGGGAGACATGGCCGCGCTAATGAGAGTGGGCCTCAGGTATTCTTTGGTACCCAGGTTTATTTCCCTGAGCTCATCCACAGTGGTGGAGATACCTTCCTCAAATGCAGGAGGTGCATCCCTGAGATCTTCCCCCTTTTCTTCTCCCAAGTCCTCATCCTCTTGATCTGACGAGGAGAGAGTTTCCGGTCTGAGCCTTCGAGGGTTTCAGGGAGAGGAATCATGGGCATCCCTGCTTGAGCATTCATCCCAAAATCGAGGGTTGGTAGATGTTCCCACGTTGTCGTGCTTGGTTATCATCGATGAAGTCATGAGGACATCCGAGTGTATGTCCGGACTCAAACTTCTAATCTCAACATTGTTGATGGGCAGGACATAATATCTGCCAAGATGCCGGAGGGGGTCGTTGGGGACCATTTCTAGGCCATTTGGAGTAGGGATACAGTCGACGCCGTTGATCAAAGGCTTCTTCTTCTTTTTCTCATAGAACCCGACATTGATGTAATGTGACTCAGAGAGCTCTAAAGGGGCCTTGTCGATGTAAAACGTCCCGCTTTGACCATTGCCTCAGTACTTGATACACTGGTGGTAGGATGAAGGAACGACTATGTGCTTATGGAGCCATGGCCTTCCCAGTAGGGCATTGAATGCCGTGCTCTGTCGGACCACTAGGAATTTTTTGTAGGCTACCAGGTCACCAAAATGGGTTTTTAGCTTAATCTGTCCCATTGGTTTCTGCTCACTCTTGTCACAACCTAACAAAATTGTGGCTGAGGGAATTAGATCGTCCTCACCGTAGCCCAACTTACGGAGTGTCCGTAGGGGAAGGAGGTTAACTCCAGAGCCATTGTCTATAAAGAATTTTCGGATCTCAACACCATTCAGTGTTCTGGACACATATAGCGATCTGATGTGTCCTTGCATAATGGAATCTTCGTCCTGATCGGTGAAGGAAATAACCGTATTGCATTCAGCTGGGCCAGTCTCCATCCAGTAAATCTCGGCGACAACTACCTTGGCTTGGAATTCCTGGGGGCTGCTCAAAGCTTCGATAAGCACCTCCCTAAGTTCAGCTGAAAAACTCAGGGCATCTAGGATTGACAACTTGGCTGGTACTAATGCCAGCTGCTTAAGGATGTCGTATTTTTTCTCCAGCGACGCTTCTCCATTGGAAGGAGAGTCTTAGTGGGTTCTTTGGGAGCTGGAGCATTTGACAAGGAGGGATCGGCCGTGGGGACAGATTTCAATGGTGTTCCCGCATTTTGAGGACTTGGCCTAGCCAGTCTGTTTGTGCGCACTAGGCAATCAAACACTTGCTCCTCCTCTGGTGGGTATCGCAGAACAACAGGGCCAGAGTGGACGCTTGTGGAAGTGGAGGGGCATTCCCTCTCCTGATGAGTCCACTTAAGGTCTCTCCCACGGGTTTCCGCAATATTGACGGTCTGGGTCAGGGTCCAACCGTAGGGTTGGTTTCGGCCGCGGCTGCGCCTCCCCTAATATCCCCTGCCTTTGCGATTCCTTCTCCCGACTCCTCGTGCAGGAAACTCGGGTTCGTAATCATACCCTTCATCAGGGAATGATTCCATGAGATGGATGACGTTGATAAAACCAAATATTGACTCTTCATCCTCTGACAGGTTAACCTGGTCGGTTGTCTCTGATGGTGCTGTTTGGTGGGTCGGTGCCCGTTGTGCCAGATTCGAGGGCATGAAATTTTCCAGGGTCGGGACTAACTTTGTCCCCATCGCGGACTTCTCCTCTTGTGATTTCTTCTTCCCTTGACTCCGTCCGGATGACCGGCTTGTGGATTGTTGTGAGGCCGATGTGGTCGGCTTTGCGGCTCCAGGGGCTGCTGGTGGAAACACCGGTTGCTGTAGTTGAGCTCAGAGTATGCCCTGGGCTCGGTTGATAGTCTTCCAAGTCATCCATTTATCAAATTTCTACCCCTGCTTGCTGGAGACTTTCTACCACCCCTCCTTGTCGGAGTCGGTGGTAGAGATACATGCCACATGTGCTGGGGGTGGTCCCAGCTCGACTTGTCTAGAATCTACCATCCTCTGCAGGAGGTCTTTGAAGATGATGCACTCTCAGATACTGTGCCCCAACATCCGATGGTAGGGGTAGTAATCTAGCCTGTCATCGCGGCCGAATTATTCAAGTTTCCTTGGCTCCGGGAGGCGGAGCAAGTTGCAGTTCATGGTGGCAATGAAGTAGCCATGAACTTGATCATCTCGGAACGAGTATAATTTTTGTCTTTGTTCCTCAAACTGGTTCTGCTTCGGTCCTCTCTGATTGTCCCATTTAGGCGGGGGTGACCGCTGATATGAAGGGGGCCCTTGACGATTTGGTGGAGGCCTGAGCGGCGGAGCAGGCACAGGGGCCGACTTGAGCATGACAGCAGACGCTTCATCTCTAGGTGCTCTTTT
Source organism: Viscum album (assembly GCA_963277665.1). NCBI lineage: Eukaryota > Viridiplantae > Streptophyta > Magnoliopsida > Santalales > Viscaceae > Viscum > Viscum album. The sequence continues at coordinate 722,405,746 of OY728130.1, read as the reverse complement.
CGCAGGAGCCTGCGAAGCTATTCGGGACTTTGAATTAGTCCACTGCAGGGAGTCCTCAATTTTCTTGGCAATGGACGAGAGATGGAGGAATCCAGTGGTGCACTCCACCAGTATGAGTGGTGTTCACAGCTCATCTCTAAGATTATCGATGCATATGGCTAGAATCTCATATTGAGGCATTGGCCTATTCAGAGAATAGGTCAGACCTTTTCATATGGTGATGAAATATGAGACCCTCTTGTTCTCCCTCTGCTTGCAGTTCATGAGATCGCTGACCGTTGTTTTAGGTAGCGTTGAGATGAAGTGGAATAGGAACTGCTACCGGAGGTCCTCCCAGCTCTTTATTGAATGGGATAGCATACTCATATACCAGACGAAGGTGGATCCTTGCAAGGTCCGTACAAATAATCTGAGTTTCAATGCTTCTTGTTGCTCCGGAGTCCCCATCATAGGGTCGCAATAGGATGCATAGTGCATCAAATTCTGTTCCAGATCGCCTGATCCATTGAAGATGGGGAATATAGGGCTCCCAAAATTGGTTGGAGGTGGTGTGTTGGTCACCCAATCTGGGTAGGGTTTCCGCTCCGGCTGTATCAGGGCGCGTCGACCTTCCATCGCTTCCAATTGAGCTGTTAGTGCCTCGATGATATTGGTGATTCCCTGGTTTACATCCTGTCGGGCCCGGTCCTGGGCAGGCGTAGCCCGAGGCATTTTATGAGGATCCGTATTGGACAAAACCAAGGGTGCATATTCCATCCGGGGTAACCTCGGAGGGTTCGGCCGCACTTGCTCTAGTTGTCTCCTAAGTGGAGGGAAATCCTGGTATTCATTATCCACATTTAGGTAGTTGGACGGACCAGGCGCCTCATTGGGAAGGAGCCCTGATCGTGCTTCATATGCCAGGGCAAACCTTAGCCTTTGAGGTTCACTTGCTGGGAGTGTGCGATGTGGCTCTTATTGGGATGCACTTTCAATGAAGTGGTTCCTCTGGAGTAGCTCGACATTAAGCCTCCTCAATTCTTTCATCTCTTCTTCCTGTCGAGCGAACCTCTCTTCGAGCGTGAGTGACTCGTTTTTATCGAGAGAAGGGGACAGGTTAATGGCAACCATCCCTTTATTCTTATCCTTGTTGGAAGCTCACAGGGTAGGTAGAGGGAGGTTAGCTGAAGGGGTGGCCATGTTTAAAGCGGCCCTATGGTTCCGGGTGTACACACCTGGGGGTTCGTTGTGAGTCACAGCCTGACCGGAACCGTCGTCTCCCGATCCGTCCGGATTTTCATTTTCCCCAGTATCACCCACGGGGTTAGCCTCTATGGCGTTGATGAATGCATATTGCGGGGTGGAGGGGATGTCATCTTCCAAATAGTAAGAGGATCTCCCGTGTCTTCGGCTGGCCTTCCCTTTCATGACCTGGAATTTACCTCGAACTTCTTGATGAAGGGTGACGTGGAGAGTTCTTTGATGCGACCTTACGGTGCGCCTTCCTCTCAGAGGGGATGATGATTCATATGACGGGATAGGATGTAAACCTCCTCTTCTCACTGTCCTCCCTAGATGAGAGAGTACCGACTCTCGTGGGGGAGGTTGTTGTTGAGGGGGTAATAATGCCCCCAGCCCTAAGGGCTGGGGCTGGCTCCGTTCCCTGGACGTTGAGTCTCTTCCCAGTTTTATTGGTCTTACGGGGGAATTTGTTGTTAAAAATTCCCCCATCCCTGTAGGCTGGGGTTGACCCTGGATTGTGGCAGTGGCTGTGGCTATCGCGACCTGCCTGATCTCACGTGCCCCAATCCGGGGGTGAACCGGATCTGGTGCCGAATTCACCTGTGGAGCAGTTCTTTCTGGGGAGGCAGACATAGATCGTTGATTGGCCTATCTTAGGCGAGAGGCCTGCTGCATGCTCTCGGTGGCCTGGTTCAGGAGTTTTGGAATGACTTGTTCCCGCTAGGCCTGACGCTTCTGGGACTTACTCGAGGCCCGACTCTGTTGGGTGTGTTGCCTTTTTTGAATAAAGGGTCCACCCGATTGCCGTCTCGATGTGACGACGTTACATGATACCATGCCGAACAGGTTTTTCTGGGTGGGTAATGGAGTGAAATGAAGAGCTATGTATTCCCCCAATCCCCTGATATGGACTCCCGTCAGAGCGTCACCGATGAGGCAACGTAGTTTGTGCAGTGCACGGAGGCAAGCTGCCTCCATATTCCATTTGCGCCTCTCAGGGCGTTGTCGTCGCGTCGAGGAAAGGGCCTCCAGGTCGATGTGATGCAGAAGGTCCCCTATCGTTTTGACGTGGTCTACATACCCGTCATAGGGCAGGAAGCTTGTCTTCAGCCGGCGAAGGGTCATCCATATATTATGACGGATGCCGTGCATGCATTCTTCCGACAACTCTTTGGTTATGTCGAATTGAGAGGTGGCCGTGGGCCAAAACATGACTGGTATATCATTCCAGGCCAGTCATTTCCTCAGGTGCAACATATCGGCGTACTCCCCCGCCTGTGATTCTTCTACCTAGTCAGCCCAGCTGAGGCGCTCACTGCTAGTGTGATCAGAGGCAGTGGGACCGGTAGGTGCTGAATCATTATGTAAGCGATTCCGAGGTGGTTCAGAAGATTAACACGGCCCCAGACTGTCTCTTGATCGAAGAAGGGCGTCGTTAGCGACAAGATAGGAATTTGACATGCTCAATTTCGTCCTTTTGAGTGCCTCGGCATACGAGGGCTTTTCAGCGCTTGATTCGACAAGAGGAGGACCTTCCCATCAATATAATATGTCATCGCGGGGAGGACCTTCGCAATGACGGCCGTAATGGTGAGGACTACCATTACTGCTTGATGCTTCACTACATAGAGGACTTTTGCAGTGCACACCCTGGGGAGGACCTCCAAGGCGTGTTACAACAAGGGGAGGACCTTCTGGCTGCATAGCGTCATTACGGGGAGGACCTTCGCAAAAATTCCATCATGGTGAGGATGACCATCATGGCTTGACGTTCGACGTGTATCCTGGGGAGGACCTTCAGAACATGCCACGACAAGGGGAGGACCTTCTTGTTGCTTGGGGCCATTGCGGGGAGGACCTTCACAATGGTGTCCGTGGTGGCAAGGACTACCATCACAGCTACGGAAATGGTGAGGACTACCATTACTACTTCCGCAGGGAGAATATCCACGGGATACATCCTGGGGAGGGCCTCTAGAATGTACCGCAACGAGGGGAGGACCTTCTCATTGCTCGACATCTCTACGGGGAGGACCTCCATTATCAGGGTGGCGAGGAATACCACCGTGACCTGATGCCTGGCTGCGTGGAGTTTCGTTGCAGCGTAACCCCTGGGGAGGACCTACAAGGCAGACCATGACAAGGGGAGGACCTTCTTATCATAATGAGACATCACTACGGGGAGGGCCTTCGTAGTTATGACTATGATAACGAGGACTACCATCATAATATGTGGTCCCACAGCATGGAGAGTGATTGCAGTGTATACCCCAGGGAGGACCTTCAGGGTGGACCGCAGCAAGTGGAGGAACTTCTTGCTGCTCGATCTTCTGGTCACGTGGAGGGTTTCCGTGACTCGCATTAAGAGAGAAGCTCTCGTGACCGATCGTTGTATTCCCATGGGGGAGGCCCCCACGGGTGCTCTGGGGAGGACCTTCAGAGCTGCTGGTAACGATATTGCAGGGAGGACCTTCGCAACTGCTACTGCCACTCCCATAATATGGTAATGGGTGGGTAGGGTTTTGCGCCTTTGTGGCGCGCTTAGCGGCATTGGGAACCCCATATTCCAGCATAGCAGAGTCATGAACCCACTCTTTATTTTCTGACTGCCTTCGGCGTGTTCGGGGCACTCTTTTGCGGGCAGTGGAGACCGTCTGCTGTTGACAATGACCTTCACCTTTGGGTCTCTGTCTAATTGGGTCCCACGATGTTTCTGGGATACACCTAAGAACATATTGACTTTTAGTAGGGATATATGCCTGCTCTGGAGATCCACCGTGATGGACGGGTGTCCCCCAGTTGGAACGAGTGAAGTTGCTCGATCCGGTTGCCCTTGCATCGCAGAATATAGCTGGCGACCCTCTTGGGCTGAAGCAGGGATGCAGATCTGCTCCGAGGCGGCTATCTCGTCTCTTAGATGAGTCGCCTCAATTGGGGAGACGGGCTCATGGGCCCAAATCCTTGTTGTTTCCGCCGATGCAATTACCTGCTGGTAAGTCTGCAAGATATGATCTGGGATCGATACTTGCTCCTCCATCATTGCCAAGATATGTAGAGAGACATATTTGGCTGGAATGAGTATGAAGGCCCATTCTGGTATCGGAGTAGGAATATCATGCTCCGGTCCTCTAGTGGTCAGTGGGTACTGACAATTCTCCTGTGTCGGGGCAGGTGAACAAATCTTCCCCTGTACCGGGATACGTCGGTTTCTCTCTCCGTTTGCTGACACATCGGGGTGGCAGACTTTACTTGCATCCGTAGGGAGCTGGCCCTGCATATATTGATCTCCCACCGTATCGAGTCAGTGGCCTTTATCGGTGGGGAGACGTGCCCGCCTATGACTGGCGCCACATCTAGGTGGCGGGATTTGTTGATCGCCACCATATCAGGATGGCGAGCGTCTGAAGCAACTGCTAGGAGCTGGTCCTGCAGGTGCCGGGTCACCACCATGTTGAGCTGGTGGGCTTCACGACCTTGGGCTGGGAGAGGTGCCTGTCGGGTAAGTGTCATCCTACGTGAGCGACGGGCCTGATGGGACTCGGCAGGGATGCGCACAGGCTCGTATGATGCCACCATGTCTGGATGGTAGGCTTGGGAGGATCAAACAGATGTAGGTGACTGTTCATGGTACGTCTCCATGGTTGTAACACCCCGAGCTTCCACAATACGCTTCTCATTCAATAATGCAATAGCTTGCATTGTACGCAACTTCGAGTTCTAAAACACCGCGACTAATCAAAGTAGCCGTTATGAATAGTAATAACCACTTTTTAAAATTATAGAAATTTTATATTTCAAAATGGAATTCATTTTTGGATTCGGAATATCGAAATTATCCTATGTTGAATTTTTGGTATTTTTCTGAGAACTTCTAATTTTTTATGAATAGTGAAAAATACTTAAAAACAACTTTTTTAATCAAAATAATTTATAGTGAAAAATTATACTATTTAGTGGTTTTAAAGTATAATTAGAATATATTTTTACCATTTTATCCAATGGTGGTCATTATAATTAATTTAACATTGAAATTGGACATAAATAATTGCCAATCTTTTGATATAAATTGTTTCTTAAAAACACGCTATTTGTTGTGACAGCGGGAATTAATTATAAAATTAATTAATGAAACTTATATGTTTGGAATTTTGTAAAATAGACATCATTTTTGAGTTCGGAATATCAATTATAGCTTAGGGTGAAATTTTTGGCATTGTTCTGAAAAACTTCAATTTTTGATGAATAGTGAAACCACTAAGTGGTAGTTAAATAACTGATTTTTCGTTTAAATGAAATATTACCACTTCTGTGATTTGATTTTCAAAAATCCGACATACATGGTTGTCATTAAGAAGTAAAATGTAGTTCAATGAGATTAAAATAATTTTTTGGTGAATAGTAACTTTTAAGTTCTTAATCGCGATTAGAGGTAATTAGTGTAGTTTAAGGTAAAAATAATGTTTTAATAATATGGGATGAGCTTGACACTTGTCCTACTCCTATTAGACGAGTCATGGCCGACCAAGACAACCCATGGGTCAACTTGGGGACCCCATGGAGCCACTTTGGTTGGAAAATGACATTAATATATATTTATTTAATGTTAAAGTAAAAGATGACACAAACATGAAATGTTTTACTAAAACAATTTTTACATGGGGTTATACAAGTCATAATTTTGACTATAAATAGTCATTGGAAAGATAAAAAGATTTCATACATCATAGTATTTTTTTTATAATTTTTAGACATTAAATAAATTAAATTATTTATGACATCATTATGATGCAGCGATGACCTCAATATTTAACGGTTTTAATAAAATGAAAATATAATGTACAATCCAAGGCTTACACTTGTACAAAGACTATTGGATGGGTAGATTTCGAACCCTTATCACCTTATCCACGAATTATATAAGTGTGAGACCTCTAAAATCCGAAACTCATTTTATAATAAAGTGACTTTTCTTTACTTTCCAAGAGTGCCCCTCCTCTCCTCTTATAAAAGGCCCCCACCTCTACCACCTTACTCACACTTTCAAAGCCTTTTGGATCGGCCAAACTCTGCCCAAATACTCTCCCAACTTCCCCCTCTTAATCCTAGAAGACTCACTTTGGGCAGAACTCTTCCCAAGGAAGCCTTTGGCTCAAATCAAAAAGAGTTACCCGATTTTGAGGTAATGTATTCTCTAATGTTGTTTTGTTTTATTTTTCTTCTCCAACCCCCTAAATTCTTTTTATTCATTTCTTTTGTAACAACAACAGTATTCTCAATATACTAGGATGTTTTTATAATAAGGATTCAATCTACACTTACACACACCTACATCTAATGGTTAAATAACATATGGTTTCTGTGGATGACGAATTTCTGCCTCACGAGACGATGATTGTTCAACACTCATATAACACCTTCAAAGGTGGCCATTAAGATGTCACTATATTTATATATGATATATAATATGTTTATGTTTTACTTATGCTTCTGTATTTCTCATTTATGTCATACTTTATGATTTCCATTATGGGTAAAACGCGATAATTTTATTTTAGGAAGTGCGGACTACCGCCCCCTCAAAGTGATTTGAATCGTTAATGCCATATGTGGGATGTATAAAGGATGCAGTAAATGGTATTATACACTATATTATACTGGAATTATATTATACATTTATATAATTATGAATTCATTCTTTTAAATACAAAATAGAAATGAAAGTAGCGTTCATGCGTACGTACGGCTTACCGTCTCCATGAACGGTGCATTTCATTTCTTACCTCTTAACGTTATGGAATATTATAAATGCATGTATATACTGGATATATATGAGATATATGATATATAAATCATGAATATAATTCTGGATATAATGGATATTTCACCACATGACCAACTTTTAATTATAAGAAGTTTATTTTTGACTCAAGTACCTAAGATCGACAAAATGACCGTTATAAACTTTAATAATTACATAATGTTCATAACATGGTAATAAGGGATATAAAAGGAATAATGAAAATGAAAAAGGTTCTTAAGTAAATAGAAATTAACTCTATTTTATTATTCAGGAGGTTAAATAACGGTCGAGTCAGGACAAGACGCAAGGTAAGGGAATTTCTTAACCCAACTTCCATTCTTTGGGTTAATCTCCTACTTTCAAATTATGTCATGATATTATTATGTCCTATTTTGTATATTTACTTTCTATATGTGTACCTATAGTGAATACACATAATAGATCTCTTTTATTTTAAAAATGATCTTTTTAAGGACTTCGTCTCAATCCCCTTTCATTGAGTCATATTTGGTTTTATACACAACTTTCTTTTATACGGTGTATAAACCCCTTTGACTATTACGTTTATTCAAAAGGAATCTTTTTTTATACGAATCATTTTACTAAACGACAAAAAGGTAATGTTTTTCTTTCTGTACATATGCGGCGACAACGAATTCTCCGCCGCCGTGACCATTATTTTATTTTCGGCTTCCTCTACAAGCCATCACTTTTTTTTAATGAAAAATAAATACAAAGTTTTAACTTTCTTTTATTTTGGTATTGAAAATGGTTTTGAAAGAGTTTTTATTATATCAATGTGTTGTATTGATATCTTGTGATTGAAATGTGGAAATGTTATGTTTTTTTTATGCATGTTTTATGTGATACGATTATGATATGTTTAAACCTATTCATATGAGGAATGTATTGGACTTAATAAGTGACGGGTGGAGCCCGCTATAGCTCCTCGATGCATCAGTAGGTCTCATGAGACAACTAGACATGGAATTGGCCGAGGCCCTTTCCCAATTTGATTTATGGTTTTGGCCGAGGCCTTAATCATTTTAGAAGTCTTGGCCGAGGCCTTGACAAAATGTTTCAGAATGTCTGGCATTATACATTCCCTCATTATGAAAGTGGTTATTGATATTGCATGTGATTATTCGACTAGTAGAATATCCACGTGAGTAAGTAAATGGCATTATTTAATTTTATTTTTGCCATATTATGCTGAAGTTCAAGTTTAAAAAGGCTTTTGTTTTAGTTATACATTTCCTTAAATGTTAATGTTTATTTATGAAAGCTTCCGAAATATTGTTATCCTTACTGAGAATATGAGCTCACCCCTTTCAATGTTTTAATATTTTCCAGGATGTGAAGAAGTATTTTATGAATGACCTGCAGGGGTAGTCAGAAAGGGATATGAGTGTGGACTATGAAGACCATGTTATTGTAGTTTGTTTACTTTTTGATGTAATGAAAGACTTATGAATGTATCTAGTATTCCCAAGGCTACTAAACTAATCGGTCTTTCGAGACTTGATCTTTTGTGATCATGCCAATGTTATGAAGTAATGCACCAACTCTGGGTAGCTGGGGTCGGGGCGTTACAATGGTTGAGAAGCGGAGGTCCTCCTCAAGGACTAGGGTGATGACTGATCCCTGATTGTACATCTGCCGCCCTCGTCGGGTGGTCCGAGGGGCCGGAGCTCGGGGAGCGTGAGCCTGAATCCTCGGGGAAACATCCTCCTCGGCACGAGGATGTTAGGTCGCGGCGTTACCACAATGACGCCTTTTGGTGGGGGCCTTGGAGCGGAACCCTCGTTCGGTGGGGATGAAGTCCACAACGTTGACCTCATCCACCTCTCTAAGATAAGGGAGGTATGCATTGTCCCGTTCTGGGGATAGACTCCCAAAAGGTTGGAGATAGCGATAGGGGCTGTTTGGGTCTGCCTTTGCGGTCATTGCTGGGCAGGCGACCGATGAACCTTGACGGATTGGAGGGCGTGCATGGCCGCCTCCACCGTTGGGAGAGTACCATTCACGTGGTACTATTGGATCATTGCATCTGAAACCCAGTGTTGAAGACGCTAGGTGGGTGACTAGGTCCTCCGTTGTTAAGTAATTCTCATCCTTGCGTCGTTGGAAATGCGCATTTGTGAGTTCCTTTACGATGCCATTGGATCGAAGGGAGTTCTGAAAGTAGTGCCTGAAAAACATTTTATCAAATACAATTAAAAAAACCATAAAAGCAGTATCTCATAATCCCATGTGTAATTAATGACCTTTCTTGGCCCTCTTTTAGAGCATAAGGGGGAACTGGGTGAGATCAGGTTGAATCCGTCATGTTTGGTTAAATATTCACGTCAGGTTCACCATTTTTTTGTTTCGTTCTTGGTTTTCGGCCACGAAACGCCCAACGACTCTGTATCCAATGATTGATGGACCTACTTTCCAAAGGCAGGCGTCTGCCGGATGGTCTGACCAGTGACTCTTAAGAACTCACATTGGTCAATAGGAAGGGAAGTCGGGCTCATCGCACCCTTTTGGGGGGAATTATTGCCTGTTCCGGGACTCTCGTATAGATTTAAGATGTATTCATATGTTCACGAATCTTTGGTTTATAAACAAACATAGTATCCAAAGATTCAACCCTGGTGGGAAACGACCAACTGGATGTAGGGGTTCAGAATCATTTATGCCCGAGGTTTACCATCCCTCATTGGATTAATGACCCCGAAGGGCTGGAACTCGCTTGAGGGGGCACTAGGAGTGGTGTAGTGAACTGATGTGGAAATGGTCAGATCGACCGGCTGTCAGGATTGAACCTCAGTGAGGCTTCCTATGTACCCTTCTTAGGAAGCAGGGATCAAAGTCCACGTAGTTCGCATAGGTGTCGGGGAACTGATGTGAAGAGATACCAGGTGGTCCAATGGGTGGTGGGCTTGAACCTCATGGAGGCTTCCTACATACCATGCTTTGGCATGGATCAAAGTCCTCATAGTTATCTCAAACAGTTTAACGTCATGCTGGATGAGGGTGTAACTCGACGTGAAGAAACGACCGAGTGGTGGGCTTGAACCTCATGGAGGCTTCCTACATACCATGATTTGGCATGGATCAAAGTCCTCATAGTTCTCTTTGGCTTGGGGCTTACACTCTGGGGAAGCCCAAAATGATGGGTTGGGGCTTACACTAATAGGAGGCCCATAAGAGGATGTCTTGGTCGATGCTTACTCTAAGACCACGTCAGTGTGAGAAACAAGAGGCAGCAAAGAGCAGACAATCACGACGCGAAAGGTACATCCGTGAGAAGCAGAGTGGGGCTTATGCATGAAGGCATCCCAAGGTGATGAATTTAGGCTTACACTCTGAGGAGGCCCATAAGGTTGGGTCTTACTCCGAGATGGACACCCGGGGCGGCAAAGCCCAGCGGGAGAGGGAAAGGGGGTGCTCCAGTCCCCGTATTATCTCTTGAAGTGCAAGAGGGCTTTCTTTTGATGGGTATTTTACCATATTTGAGGAACCCTCAACAAGTGGAGGGGCAGAAAATGGATTCCCGAGCTCATACTCCACATTACCGTGAGAATATGAACCCTGGAATGCTTCAAGAATCTACTCAAGGGTCGGGGAAACCCCTTTTCCCATGTTTACCATGGGTATGTAAACTTAAAATGGTGCGCTGATGCACCTGAAAGTTATACCACGTGGATCCGGTGGCTCTGGAGGAGGCCTCGGCTTGGGGCTGATGAAGAGGTCGATGAAGGAGCCGCGAAAGACTTGGATGGATTAGAAGGATTTTACCTGGATCTGGAAATGAGAACACCGAAGTATTTGGCAGGCCACCAAGAGGTATCGGTGGAGGCGCCCTTCACGTGGGGAAGTGCCACGCGGCTGGAGAAGCCGTCCGTGAACCAGGGTGGTCTGCAGACTGATCAGCGTCCCGCGAACTAGGGTGGTTCATAGTTTTACATTCAATCCTTGAACCAGGGTGATTCGCGGCTTCGGGTTCAATCCGCGAACTAGGGTGGTTCGCGGAGGATTCCAGGCAGGCATCGGCGTCCAAGGGTGACGCCGATCGGAGGCTCGTCGGTTGGGGCTTCGCCCGTGGGGGAGTGTGATACGCGGTACGATGGATGGGAAAGAGGCATAAACTCCCTGGTCTGCAGGGAAGTCATCCGCGAAGGGGGTATGGTTTGCGGTTCTCTTTTTTTTTGTTATTTTAGGTTAGCGGTTCACCAAATTATTATGCGTTTTCCAATTCCTTCTTAATTCATATACCTGCTGTAGTTCACGGATGGGAATTTTGTTGTTTGCAAAATCTGAAGCCTTCCTTCAACTGATCTCCTATCCCTTCGAATTTGATTCCAGTTCTCTCCTCCTCTTCTTTCCCCCTTGGTCTCCTTTTATAGAGTGGGGAAAGGAATGTATCTGTGGCCATGCGACACCTTTTGCGGAGGCCCATAACCAAATACCTGGTTCACAGCTGACTTAGTCAATCCGCAATTCGCGGCGGGTATTGATCACTCCCCTCCTCCGCGAGGAGAACTCAGGGGGTGCTCTGTGGCTGCAAAGGGTTCCACCTCCATTCCGCGAATGACAGCGGGTGCGGCTTGAACCAGTCGACGCGGTCCGCGGTTGGGGCGGTTTGTGATGGTGAACCAGACTGGCATCCATCCTGCCTCACGACCACAGAGCCTCTCCGCCTCTATTTCGCGAACAACAATGGTTCGCGGAGGGGGTGCCTCGCGGCGTCTGGCCGCGTTGTGCTTACATGGACCGGTTCGCGGACCGGTCCTTTGTGTCTCCTCTTTGATTATTTTCCCCCAATTCTTTTGGGTGATTTGGGTAAAATATCCTTTGCGGATTTTTCAGGACCCTACAAATATATTGACAATAAAATTTTTATGTATATATTTACTCAGATGTAATTGAAAATGGTATAGAGAAGATGGGTGTAACTGATAAAGGATTATGATTACATGATCAATTACCATCCTATAAAAGATAATAAAGTGGTGTATGACTTGAGTTGAAAATATCATGCTATATTATCCATGTTATGTTGGGAACATGAGCCCTTGATTAATTATTGGACGAACTTTGTCCTGGAAGTGGTTGGAGTTGTAAATTCCCCAATTTTTTAGGTGTTAGTGCAGTCGTCTCTCTCAGTTAGAATTAAGCATGCTACTATAAAATATTATGAGTTACAAAAAAAGGTATAATAGGTAAAGATATGTATGTTTCCTGAATATAATGTTAATAAATAATTTTCCTTTTATATTTAGAAGAGATTATGTATTCCTTGTGATTCCCAGCTAAGGAAATAATTGTTAATTGAGGTTCATAGTTCATCATTTTTCATTCATCCGGAAAGTGATATTATGTAAAAATACCTTCGAGATCATTACTGGTTTGATGAAAGGAAAATTTATATCTAATATTTTACAATAAATTTTTTGACATGTAAACATGTTAATGTAGAGAGGCAACTACCAAATGAGATGCTTCAGACTTTTCCAATGATTTAGTGGAAATGGGAATATATATCCATGGACTTTGTGGTGGGACTATCAAAGACTTCTCTAGGTAATAAATCAATTTGGGTTATTGTTGACCAAATAAACAAATTTTACCATTTTATTCATATTCAGGATAATATGTATTTTGATCAAGTTTCTCGATTATACCTCAAATATATTGTATGGTTTCATGGATTTACTCTCTCTATTATATCTAACCTTGATACCAGGTTCACTTCTAATATCTGGAAAGGATATCAAGAGTCGTTGGGAACTAAATTAAATTTCATCACTACCTTTCATCCTCAATTAGCTGGATAGACCGAAAGAAAAATTTAAACATTGCTAAACATGTTAAATTATTTTTCAATGGATTACCAGGGAAGCTAAGATCATCATCATTCTTTAGTTGAGTTTTCTTATAATAATAGATTTCACTCCAATATAAAGATTACACCTTTTGAAACATTATATGGAAAATCTATGTCTAACTCCATAATTTTGGGATTTAGTAGGGGAAAGGAAGTTGATGGGGCAATAAATATTAGAGGAAGTATATATGAAAGTGATGATGATCTAGCAACACATGAGGACATCTCAGAGTAGGTAGATAACCGGAGGAAAGACTTTTATTTTAAGGTAGGTGATCATTTTTTCCTTAAAATCTATCCTGGGAAAATTGTTTTTCATTTTGGTAAGAAATGAGAGTTAAGTCCATGATTCATTGCTCCTTTTTATATATTGGACAAAATTGGAGTAGTTTCCTATCGAGTAGATTTTTCTCTGAGTTTATATTAGGTACAATTTTTTTTAATGTTTTTATGTTGGGAATTTATGTGCTAGATTCATCTCAAGTTTTGAACCAACAAGTAGTTCAAATGGAAGAAAATATTTCTTATGAAGAGTATCCTATTTTGATTCTTGATCATTTATAGAATGTATTATAGAATAAGTTAATTATACAAGTTAAGGTTTTCTGGAGAAACCATATGGTTGAACAAGAAACATGGGAATATGAAAATACTATGAGGTAAAGGTATCCAAACTTGTTTAATATGTGAATAATAATTATGAATATTCAATTTAAAAAATGGGGAGAATATAACAACCAAGTTACTTATAAAATAATTAATTTTCATTCTAGAATTAAATTGTCGAATCCATTATAAATATATAATGAAATAAGTGGTACTTACAAAAATTAAGGAATCTAAAAAAATAAAATAGTTACCTCATCTATAAATGAATAAATACAATTTATGTATCTTATATTTGAAAATATAATATAACTATATCATGGAATAAGTAAATAAATATTTTGAAAATGATAAATTATGTGTTAGTATTTTTATAACACATAAATATTTTATTTACAATTTTATAATTAATATAATTAATTAAAATAAAACTTATCTTTATAAAATAGATTTATAAATTATTATTTGGTTGTCTTATGATTATAAAATAATTTTTTGGGACCTTAATTATTCTTTCAAAGTGTTATAAAATCAGATATAATTTTAAAATTAGATTTTTTTGGAATAAATGAGGATTTTAAATAAGAATAAAATTTCTCATATTTATAAAATTATTTTCATTAAATATTGTCTTTTTTTTAATTATACATGTTGAAAAATGGTTATGATTATATTTTTGGATTTATCTAAAATAGTTGAATTTGTGATGAATAATGAAATATAGTAATTTTTTGTATGAAATATTTAGTCATGGTTTATGTATGGATGATTTAAGAACCATTGGTTCAAACTCATATACACTAGTTACTCATTTTAGTCATGGGAATCAAAATTATTCCCTGTCTTGAGCCTAAAAAATAAACTAAGGAATAATATAATAAAAAAACCCCCTTTCCTCCACTATAAATACCACATATTCTCCACAAACCTCAAAGAATTGTATCTTGTTTAATTTATACCAAATTACCTTCCCAAGAATCTTCCCCATGCCCAGGACCTTCTTGTCTCACCAAAAGGCTAAAACCATGTTCCTTAAAGAGGTTCTCAAGGAGAAGAATTCAAGAAGTTAAATTGTTTTCATTTTGTTTTATTTTCCATTTAATTTATATTATTTTATTATTCTCTTCTCACCTCCCATCATCCAAGTTACATTAAAACTCTACTATCTTACATATACTAAAATTTATTTGTTTAATGTATTATAAATCATCAAAGCTCTCCTCTTCTCCTCTTATTCAAAAAAAATCTGTGATGTGTTTATTTCTTTTATCGCCATCAATGATGGTCATAAAGCCATTATTATAGTTAAATAATAGTTTAATATACAAATTATAAGTTATATAATTTTCCAAAACCAATATATAAATGTTACACTAAATAAAATGATATAAGTTTTTGATGGTTAAAAAACCCACCAAAAAGAATTTAATCATTTTTATTAATGATTTATTTAATGAATCATACTCATATTAGAAAAAAATGACATATGATATTATTTAAATTTACTGAAACATATTAATAACATTCCCTTTCACTTTTTTTATTTTTTTTCTATTTGAAAATAAAATACATAATGAACCAACCATAGAAAGCATGAAATAAACACACTCAAAATAAAAAACAATATTATCAATAAATGGGTGGAAAGTTTTTATAAAATGATCATATATGGAATTATAGATATTAGTATTGTTTTTAAATATATTAATAACACACTTTAAACCATTATACAAGATATTTGAAGACGTTCAAAGTATGAGGAACCCGAGGTAAGGGAATTTCTTTTTAAAATCCTCTTAAATGTATCTTTTTCAAAATTCCAAAATAACATTTCTTATTAATTTATACGGAATGAAAAAATTATATTTCTTTCATGAAGCCTTACTTTTTTGATGTTTTATTTATAATATCGAACGTTTATCTATATAGAAAATTATTTCCATTGTATTATCTCAATATTCTTTTAAAATATGTGATTTTCATCAAGAAATGTTTCTATGATGCAAGTGCTCATGTTTTTTGATTATGTTCTGGTTCTTGAGAATTATTTGTGATGAATTTTGGGATATATATATCTATCCAATTCATTGGGTATTTTTGGGTTCAAAGTTGACCTTAATGGTTATTCCATGTGTAACTACGATGGTTACACCATAAGATAGTTATGAGGGTTACATCTTAAGGTAGTAATGAGGGTAACACTATAAGGTAGTCAAGAGGGTTATAAATCATATGGTAACCACAAGGATTACACTAATAAGTTAGTAATTACAAAATTTATGTTAATTTTATATTTAAGTTTTCTATGTCTTAAGGGAATCTATTGTTTTTACAAGGTATGTATTTTATACTTTATGGATAAGAAGTATATATTGGTGAAAATGATTTCATATGTTTATAAGAATTCATGGAATAACAGTTTCTTTCTTTCTTGTTATTCCCATTATTGAGATTTTTTTCTCATCCCATGTTTTAAAATGTTTTTCATAGGGTTTTGGGATGGGTAAGAGAAAAGAAAAATGAAATCTGAATTTTGTGAAGATTTTTCATGAAATGATTTCATGTATTATTAAAAACATTAGTATTATGGATGAAATGGATACTGTTTTAATAGTACCCACTTTTTACTCTTGCGGTTGGTATGAATTATTTCTTAACTAACTAAAATTATAAAATAAAAATATATTTGGGAATGAAAGAAAGTTAATTGTAAAAATTTTTACTTGATTAGGTAATGTTTAATCTCATGACCTTATATGTACCCCTTGCTTGTAACTCAATATGCGATACTCCTAGAACAAGATTATTGGGAACGAGTAACATATTCATGTAACACCTTGTGTGAAAATGATAAAACATAACTCTATAGAATGAATCTCTATAGGAAAGAAGAATCACATGACTCCTGGAGTGTATCTATCTATATAACCTCAAGTACAAGTCTCTTAGAACATATCTCCTTGTATAAGATCCCTTCAACCATATCCATCCTCCCTTATCCCTTGCTTCATATAAAATCACTTAATAATAAAAATATACAATTAATTAAATGATCAGTGGTATTTATTGAATCCTTCCCATCACCTAAAATCCATAAAATGAAACTGTTTGTCCATTCCTCCAACACATGCAATATATGATTCACCAAACTTGGTTGTGATTCAATCATGTATCATCATTCAACTGATTTGATAACATGAACATTTGTACATTACCTCTATCATAATAACCTTGTTACAATACTAACTTCATCATTTGAGTGCGTGTCTTATACATTTATAGATCATGTAATTCCTTCATCATGTAACTCATCCTATCTAAACGTCTCTTGGCCACATTATATCACCATCATTTGGAGAATATCATTCATTACACATTCAAATTATGTGGTTTTCATGAGTATTTAATCAATAAAAAATTATCCTAATTTTGATCACATATCAATCATATGGCCATAAAATAAGTCCATCATTTATACTATATCACCCTTAAGGGACATCACAAGACCCAATTACATGTCCTATTCATGTCTGTGTACTCAAAAAACTTATACAAATTATGAGACCATTCTATCCAAACTAATTTATTTTATTCTTGGGATCATAATATCTATTTTTTATTATTTGATAACTTGTCGGGTCTATGCATACACAATCTCTTGAATTATCATTAATTCTATTGTCGCATGTCCCCTAAGCGAATATGTGATTAGATAACATATAATATATTATGAAATTTTCTGTTTTATCATATTATATATTAACTAAGTGTGTAAATAAATTCCATCTTCTTCAATATAATTCAATGAAACTTATTTTCTTACACAAAAAATTTCAGAAATTTTCTTTCAAAAATTATCTATAGATTTTGACCTTCAATTCATCTCACATACTAATTTTTATCTTCAACACAATCTCTCAATCATTAGTAATTGTATTTACTTATTTATTTTTGTAAAAAATAGTCCTCAAATAACCACTATAACATGTCACAAATCATCACATATTACAATATTGTAGTAAATATCACAACCTCCTCTCAATATTCCATATTGTCTTCTCGTCATCAGATAATCATGGATTTAACATCCTCCTTCAAACTCTTCAATGCCATCCAATACTTTATTCATAGTGCATTATACAATTATTAACAACAAATACAAAAGCAAACATAGGTATGGAACTAACATTCTCCTCATTTGGATTTTGATTTCAATTTTACCATAAATCTAGCACATAAATATACAATGTATATATCATGTTGAATGGATATGGATTTATGATTCCTTACTTTCCTCCCCCTTTGACATAAAAAAGAAAAGGTCCTTCAAACAACTTCTAAACCCCTTAGGTCATTCTTAGATCAATACTTTTTTACTCCCCCTTTCTAATATAATTTTTTATTGGATTCCTTTATCTATGGATATACAACCCTTAATCGATAATATTTGTGAATCAGTTTTACAATGAACTTATAAAACTATTGGGGGCACAAAAGATTGAAAGTTTCCAATTCTTACCACCTTTCAATATTAGATCCACCTTTTTTATTACATCACACAACTGGTAGAGTTTTAGTTAGGGAAATTACCACTTATCATTGAGTTATCACTAAATCCTCCAAGAATATTGAGTTTGAAATTTTGTATGGAACAAGAGTTTAAGAAATTATACCCCAACATTGTCTATATCACTCACTTACTTACATAAATATATGTAGAATGAATTTCATTAATTTTAAAATCATCTAGTCATCTCATTCACATTGACACAAAATAGTCAAAAAATAAGAAATCAATTACTGTTGTGTGATACATACCACAAGATAAGACAACTGAGACCACTTTTTAAAGATAACATCATGATATCACTTAAAATAAAGGATCTAAAATTCTTCACATGATTTTTTTTGGATGAGACTAAATAACCTAATGTTATTTTCAATAAATATCCCTAAATATCTCTATTTTTTCACTGATACATATTATAGAAAAAAATTATTGAACTAAATCAAGATGTTGATTTTATCGTAGAATAATTATATGTATTACTGAAATTACTATAGATTTTCTAGCAGAATCATGGCATCCTAAAATCTATCGACTAATATATAATTTTTAAAAAAATAAAGATAAACATGAAATAATGGAGTGTTTTTGCTTCTCCACTAATCTTTATTCTCTTGGTGCTCTAATACAACTAGAAACAAGGCTGGTACCAATGGCTAAGTATTCTATATGACATGGAACCCCTATATCATTCAAAAATATATTTAAAAACTCTCCATATCATGGTCAAGTTCTTTTTTTCACGATCTTACCTATTCCCAACACATAGCTTCTCGATACAACTTTAAGAATCAAAGTGATTATTTGACACAACGTATCAAGTCTGACACCACATATGAATTTCAAGCATTTTTATTATTCTATTCAGATATAAACCTATTCATCTTAAGTACCTATTTACTTTCAATACATACATACCCCAAGGATCTTGTATCTTCCTTAAGCTTTGACCACTTTAAACATATATTGAAAATAGTTAATTTCATGTGGAAAAGGGGTTTATTCATCTATTACTTATCCATCATCCTAGACAACTCGAACTTATTTGTCCATATAACTAGTAAATATTTCTGTACATGCTAAGTATTTTTTCATATATCCCACATACTTCTTCATTATTACAGTTATGGGATTTAAATCAAGATTACAAATTTTCTTTATTGATATAGCACATGTCTTCTACTCCCAGTTCATATTCCACTATAGGCATCTTTCTCTTTCCTACACTTTTCACCTTATGGGATGGTTTGAGAAACCACAAAGGATTACCTCAGGTCTCTCCTTATTGAATCCATAACATCCACCTTAACCTTTTCTATCCATCATAGGCCTATATTCACATGAAAATCCTTCTTACTCTAAAATTAAGTAGCTTATCCTTTTTCATCCAGATTTTTTTGTGTTCTCTCCAAGAGGTATGATGTGAGTATAAACTAGTAGGTGATTGATACAACTTTTTGTAACTTCCTTGATTTTACTCCAAGACTTTAAGTTAGTTTTTTAGATTAATAACTATTAATCAATTATACAGTTTCTTGTTATATGCCACAGGAGTTGAGGACCTCTATATGGATCATTTTTTCTACCACACATTCTTCTAGAAAGATTTACTTTCCTATATGATTAGTGTGAGAAAAATTAAAATATATTCCAATAAATAAATACCTTGTATAATTATGTCTCAGTTTATTTTATGATGCAATCATTTTCCTTTCATCTTCAAGACATCAGGATTCTTGATACACACTTTTAGTGTTCCCAATGCTTCCATAATAGTATTATATATGGGATACCTTTTTATGAGTATCTCCCCTTCATTTTGATTTAAAATAAAATTTAAATTTTTGATTGTATTGTTAGATATATTATTCTTATTTTATAATTTAGAAATAAAATTCCTCCAATTTACAGATATTAGATTCAGATACTTACACATTCTACTCATAAATTATTATCTAGAGGGAAACCCAACACCCTCATTTCCCTTAGTATGACTGAGAATTTCCATCTAATCCCAGATCTTTTGACCATTACCATTATTTAGGCTTTTATCTCTATTTATATAGAACTAGCTTCATTATTATAGTTTTCCCTCTCTTCAAGAAGTGTCTTGAGATGGATATGATTCACTTTTAAATCTTTTTCGATGCCCATTTTTTTCAAACTCATTTTACATTTCTTCAGGAAGATCACTTTGTTATATCTTTTTGTCACCCATTTTATGTATTCCAAGATTTTGGGAAACTTCTTATATTTTAATCATCTTATTCTCTATGAATAAATCTTATATGACTATATAGTCAACTTTCTTTATGATCTATCATATATCCACCGTTTATTTTATGTTTTAAATCTCTTATTGATCTCAACAATGAATATCTCGGAATTCATGACCATAAGTCATATAAACTTCTAACTTTTCAAGTTTCCCATTATATAAGAGTTTTTTATCTTCACCACAAAATAGTAAAAATCTTTTCTTTTAAAATCCATCTTCAAATGGACCCGTAAAATTTTTCTTTTTAGACTTTTATCCTAAATATTCTCAATACATTTATCTTGTTTCTTAAGAGAAGGTTTAAAATTTTCAATCACCTTGGATTTAACTTCAATAATCATCTTGAGTTTCACTACGTTGTTAGAGTTTTGCCTAACTAAACAATTTATCAATTACCTATGGTAGAATTCTGTCTATCTCTTAATCAAACTCATCCACATATTTATTATATTATTTTAGTATAACACTAATGTTGAAATTTTTTATTCGTTGAATATCAAATTCTTCAAGTGAACATTTTTTATATACCTAATGTTCAATATTTTCCACTTATTCTTTATTATGTAAAGATAAATATAAAATTTTCAATTTATAAAAAACTTCCACACCATATTTAGAATCATATGAAATATAAAAATTAGAATCTAAAATCTTGATTTCAATACATGGTCTCCCAAGATTCATCTTCTTGTTATTTTTCTTATTTTAACCCTTAATCATAAGGATATATTTTGGTATCTCATCTTTTATAGTTTTGATACTATCTCTAGAGGTTTCCAAAAAAACAAAATTTATCTTGATAGTGTTTCTAGAAAAACATCTAGATTCTTATAAATTTCATAATAAATCACACAACAAGTAGTTTCCTTTTAAAGACCATTGTTTAATTGTCTATTTAAAATCTTCTCTATTTGATCATTACCTATTAACTCAATTTGTTATATCTAGTCATTATCTATTTAGATAGTCTACATAACTTATTCACCACAAACACATAAGAAGATGATCATTTATTTCTACCATCCACAAATTTATTTTTCACTAAAAAATAATTGATTCATCATATAATTAATATTCATAAATAAAAACACTACTTTTGACTTTGAACATAGAATCTGAGCCTTTACAGTAACTCCAAAACCACTGGTTTTAACTAGAGACGCCTTGAGGTAGAGGATGAAGTTGGGTGATTGGTAAATCAAATTTTTTTAAACACTTTTAACATTATCTTAGGATCTTGTTATCATGTTGTTATAATATTTTTTCATCCTATCTTACATGATAGAACAATCATTGAAAAAAAATAAAAAATAAATGGGAAAGTAAATCATATATAGAGAAAAAAAATTTATATTGTTTACCATAAAGTGATATGTCCAAAGATACCACACTAATGATGTGTTAATTTATAAAAATACACAAATATTATCTTCTTCTATGGATAGATTATTTTGGAAAAGGTTACTAAATTATTTATATATTACCTTTGATAAGGTTTAGGATTAGGTAAATCCTCACCCAAGGTGTACTTCCTTTTATTCACATCCACACACTGCTTTAGGTAAGGATCTTCCATAGTTTATAGTCTTTTAGGTATCATCATAATATAAAGATCATGATGTTCTACCTATGTTAAAAATGAGACTCTACTTACATCACAACTCTTGAGAGATGATTTTTATGAACCTCTCTAGTGATGAACTCTTATTCTTTTATTCAAGATGAGAATAACATACCAATGAGAGAGTTATATATCTATATCCCCTAACTCTATCAAAATAATAAATTCTATTAGTTTGAGAAAATTTGTATACCAAAATTATCTTATTTTATTCCTCCACTTCAAAAATTGGACGTGTTAATATGATTATTCTTTTGAGGAGCCTTTTTCTTATAGAAAGTACAAAATCAAGATGCTCTATACAATTTCTTCATAAGTTCACTGATTTATATTCCTGTATAAATTCCATGTACAACTAGATATTTATTGATAATTGTTTTTAGGAAACTAAGTCTCATATCCTATGTTACATAAACCAAATATCATAACCCTATATTAACAATTTCAAGCCCAATACTTCTGAACATATAAACCCTACAAGAAATAATCATGGTGTGTATCCCTAGTGTGTAACTCCAAGGGAATGATTGCTGGTGCATGAATCCTATTTGTGATACTCTAGTTCATGTTAAAACTTGTGTGAGTATTTTAATGTATAAATCTATCTCACATATCTCCTTATGAAATTTAAATTACATGAATCATAGTATGTATCTACCTATGAAAGTCTCATAGAGCATATATCTCTGTGTGAGACCCCTTCTACAGTGTTTAGTCACCATTCTCCCTTTACATGGAAGAAATCGCTTAAGAACAGAAATACCCACTTTATGAAATTAATTGGGGTTATTTATTGAATATTTTAAACCACCTCAACTCTATAAAATGTTGGTGTCCAATTATTCCACCAACTCAAGAAATATATGCTTTTCCAAACCTGACCCTAAGTTGATCTTGTAACATCATTCAACTTATCTGATTGCATGACCACTCGACATAACATATATTGCACTAAACATTCCTCAAGACTCCCTTCATTGTTTGATCACATGTCTTGACCATTTGTTCATAACATATCTGATATCAACATATCATGGTCACACGAGATCATTGTGATTTACACAATGTCATTCATCATGTGTTCAACCCATACGTTTGACATGATTAATTCATATTTACATGATTTACCTAGTCTTAATCACTTTATAAATAACCTACCACAAAAAAACTTTCATCATTTCCAGTGTGTCTCCATTTTTTCACTTTGCAAGACCCCATCAATTAATCTATTTAAGTATTTTCACATATAAAAATTAAATAAATAAGGATACATATACATCCAAACCAACATATTTTCTCTTGAGATCAATATATCTCTTTGTTCTTATGTGATTTCTTGTTTTCTCCATTCATACATGGTTTCTTGAATAAAATTTACTTACATGGTCGGTTGATACTTAAATGCTTATGAAACCACATACCCTATTATATATTACATGATTTGACATGTTATCCTATGAATTGTTTTACTAATTATTGAAATTAATTCCATCATGTTTGATCTTCTTCAATGAAACTTCTTGGCCTAAACACTAATATAAAAAAACATCCTTTGGCACCTCATCTTAAAACTTTCCCCTCCTATTGAGAACAAATAACAAATATTATCTTCATCACAACTTCTAAATCATTATCCAATCCTTCACATACACACTGATGTAAATAATGTGACTTTTTTAATAACCATTGGCACATGTTAGAAATCATCACATGTTTTAATCTTGTAGTAAATGTCACAACCTTATCCCTAGATTCTGTGTATAACTCTCATCATCATATCATCATTCAAAACACATCCCCTGATCATGTATTCAACAACAACCAATAAATTTTCTATATTCCATGCTATAAATATTGAAAAAATACAACACCAAACACTGTTCAGGATCCAACATTATGAATGAAAATCATCTCTAATATCTCAACCAAAGTAAGGATACTTGAGTTATTATTTTCACAAATGATTTGTTACATGAACTAACTATAGACATATTACAATACATTTCTTGAAAAGATGAAATGTTGTAATAAATTTAAGAACCCACATTCCCATGTTGAGGGGTAGGATTGAATAAATATAAGTAGAATACATTACATTGAAAAATAGATTCACCGAGTTAGATGAAACTAAAGATAGATTACAATAAAGTGAACATCAATCCCTTATTGTGGATTATTAATTTTATCAAAATGGGGAAAATAAAAGAATATATATAGGAGAATTAATGAGATCATAATTAATGTATACAAATAGAATGGACCTACATGGAATGATTTCTTAAATTCATTCATGTTTGAGGTGAATCTAATGGCTGTTGAAGAGGATATACATGAAGCATGCCTATTTGGTTTCACTAATAATACCACAATACATGAGTTGTATATTAGTGTAAGATCCCTCGTACGGTGGAGGAAGCATGATGAAGGAATAAATGATAACTCATTAAATTAAAGGAAATATATAAATCATATTAATATTATAATGGAGGTGAATCCAACACCAAAAAAGTTGAATAATTATAATTATATTATATTGATAGAAATTTTTACATGTGTTTTTTAAAAGTGAACCACTAAGAAGGTTTAGAAGAATGTTTGGTGAAAATGGTTGATTTATCAAAACCAATCACATTCTTCTATTTTAGGATGTCTAGGAAGTACCCTCTCCCTATGCACTTTATTTTTATTAATTATTATTTAATTGATGAAATTTTTAGGAAGATATATTATCCATGGTGTGATTATGTTGAAAGAAGATGATTTTGATGAAAGGAGGTGGATATTCTGAATGAAGATAAATGTAAAAAATTGTTTTGCAGTGAGAAATGATGGAATAAATTACTAATATATATCAGTAAGGGATCTTTAATATCCATTATAGATATAAAAGTTGAATCTTAAAATTAAATGTTGGTATACACAAGTAAAAATTATATATTGCCAGATCTGAATATAAAGTGGGGTCAAAGTCTAACTAGAGTTTTCAAGTCACATAAAACCAATTATAGTGATCAATAACCTATATCCGGATGCATTTTAAGTTCCATAGAACCATCATGAATGTTAATATAGATTAATAAACTATGAAAAAATATTGATGAAATTTATGTTTATTTGTTTATTAGATAACAATTTGTTATCAACTGATGGTTTTTACAGATAGTAAATGTTATTGAATGTTCACTCCCTCGATATACATAAATATGTGGTTTTAAAAATAATTATTGGTATCCATACTTAAATAAATTCAAAGTGAGTGTGATAATGTTGTTTCAAATCCTGATAGCCATAGATGGAGTAGTAGGAGCACCCTGTTATGAATGAAGATCATAAAGTTCACCGAGAATTGTATTTAAAAAAATGTGTTGTATAAATTGGTTCAATATGGGATGTGAATCACATAATTTTTACATTATTTTTTCTTCATTACTATTCTTTTGTAATTATTATTGATTCCACATATAGAAATTCTTTATATGTTAAAATATCAAGCTGTATGGTATTTATGTAAGTATGTGAATGAAAAGGAAAAAAATAATATTTTTAACTTTAACTATTATTTTTTATATCTAGTTATGAATCAGTGGGATTTGAATATTTATTGATGAGTCATTTCAATGTGGTAAAATCTCTCTGTAAAATATTTGAGAAGATATAGTTAAAGGGTGAAGAGTTTAAATATTAATATAATATCAATAAATGTTTCCTAAAAATTGGTGTTAAAAATATCTATAAATGGTGTTCAATAATTTGATAGATCCAATAGGTTGTTCATGTATATGAGTTGAAAAACCATTATTAGTAAATAGAGAAAAATTATCAACCAAAAAGTGTTATTATTAAACATGTAATGTTTTTTGGTGAGGTTTTTTTATAGTTGGTTGAAGGATACCAAAGGATTAGAATACAACATTCAAGTGTTTGATGGATCCAAGAAATTTTGATTTTAAGATGTGGTATCCAATGGAATGTGAAGGATTTGTAATTAAAAGGTTAAATATTAGTCTCTAAAATATTATTTTTAGATGCTATAGTGACTAAACTTTTCATTAATGGTACAATGGATTTGATGAAGATAACATTATATAATTTAATAAAAAAATGGTGAAGAAGTGATAAGAAAAATATAGGAAAATAATCCCATTGAATTTTATTATCGAATGGGGATAAGGAAATTCATTATAAATACATTTTTTTTCTTTGGAATATCAAGAGCTAAAATGATGGTGTTTTATTTGTGGAAGGATTAAAAAAATATACAATATGGGGATAGTCTTGTAACCATATGTTGTCAGCTAGAGTTTTTTGTAAATTAATTCTAGATATGTTAAAAATTGATAGATATGATGAATGGTGTAAATAGAAGAAGAGGTTGATGATTATATTTTACCCATTAGTGATGATGGATGAAGTGGAAGATGATTAACATATATGGTAACATTAATTAGATAATAATGCATGAAAATGACAATATGAAGCTTATAGTTAAGGATAATTTTGACATATCATGGAAGGAAGTTTTGGATCCACTATAGTTGCTATGTGGAGGAAGTTATGTAGAAATGAATAACTACCTTAATATCTTTTTGTATAAAATTTATGAAACGTGATTTATGAAGAGCATTAAGGTAAATATTTACTTATTCTCATATATATATATAGGTGTTAGATGAAGTAGGATCATACAAAAATCCATTTAGAGAATAATTTAAGTATTTTGGTGAAGGAAAATAAAATCACACTATAATAATTTTGTTCATAGCATGAATTTTGAGGAGAATAAAGGACACATTGGAATAACTAGGTGAATATACCAGCCACATATGACTAAAAAAATTCATACATTATAATAAATATATTGATATGGAAGGGTATTTGTCCATGAAGTAATAGAATGAATCATTATCAATTATTAATAAGAGTAAATTTACAATATATAAGAATAAAATTATTTTACATAAGAATAATCTGGAGGTATTAAATGGAAGGATGAATCATAAAGGAAGTGACCACACCATTGTGGGTATTTTATATGAGTAAACCAAGGATATTTAAGAATAAAACTATCCTTAGTGGGTAAAGCATAATAATTTATTCAAGAGTTCCATACTATAAGGAAAATAATCACACCATAATCCAGGGTGAAGTAAAGACAATCAGATAAAGCTAAAAAATAGTGAGATTCTATGAAACATTGGTGTAGTTTTATATTTTTATAGATGGAGGGATCATGATGCACTTTATGCACCATGCAGTGATAGTGTGTGAGATGATAAGGACTATGTTTTGATAAAAGGACTTCTTTGTGATTAGATCATTAAAGAAATAAATCCATAAAACTCAATTGGTTAAGGATGCTGGTCATTACAACATAAAAAAGGTTATCACACTAAAAATGGTGCATGATTCAAAGGGATATGAAATATCACATCATGATTCCCATATATTTTTAAATGATATATTATGTATATTTTGTGTGTATGGAGTTTGCCTAAGGATAATTCCACAATGATGTATATAACCGTACAAGTTGGGTGATGTAAAGTAGATCATGACACCATTAAAAGATTTATTTAAGGACATAAATATTCAATTTAAATTTAAAAAGGGAGGATTTTCATTGAGACTTTATAGATTCTATTAAAGTAATTGGATGAATTATGACCATTATAATTGATTAAAAAACATGACATGATTATCGATCATTGAGGAGAATAAAAATGATCCAAATACTTATATCAAAGTGGACGATTTTTTAAACTCTAAAAATTTATTACATAAATTATAGATAAGAGAGATTTGGAATGATATTTTAAAAATGATACTAGTTAAAATTAAGAGATGAAAACCAAAATAATATTTTATTGATCCCATAAGGTTTTAGAGAATAAGTTTTAAAGAAGAAGATAGTTTTCTATTGAAATATTTGGTGGTTTAGGAAGAAGATATATTGAAATATGTTTATTCTAGTGTGGGATAATTTTATTCTAGAATATGCTGGTCACTACTGTTGACTGTCTCCTTTCCAATATAATTTTGATATAGTTTTGATAATTACTTCAACCCATCAATATTAGTTTTCTAATAAATTTGTTATGTTTTTTCGATTAATTACATCAATGTATTTAATTTATATTTAAATAAATAATGATTGGATTCTTAATTAGTTTATTAGATTGGAAATATAATAATATTATATTCATTTCATTTATTTATGTTGAATGCCATTTCAATTTTTTCAATGGTGTAAAAATTCACCAAAGCTGTTACAAGCTGTTCAAGTGATATTGTAATTTTCATATTAATGTAAATTCATAATTATGATGATATCTAAAAAACACATTGAATAGATTTAAATGTGAATTATACCGTTGGATAGAAAATAGAATTATCTAAAAATTATTAGATTATGTGGAAGTTTGAAAATGCTATTTTGTTACTCTACAAAGTCACCAAATTTTTCAAGTAGTTTTCAACTGTACAGTGAACAGATTTCAAATCCTATAGTATTTATTTTTCTTCAACTTCTACCGATGTCAGAATCACTTAATACCTAGGGAGGTGGAAATAAAATAAGTTTATCTTAATTTCATCAGTTTACATTAAAGGCTAAAAAGTCGTTTTTGTGGTCAATAAATTCACTGAAGATTGGAAATGCAGTTTTCTTTCTGTAGTTTTTGAGAATGTTATTGGTATAATTTTATAAAGATATCGCGTGAGGATGAAGTTAGTTTGATAAGATTCTTGAATCGTTGAAAATATATTGATATTTAATAAAAATAAGTCTAGTGGCACTAAGGGTGAATCTAATGGTAAAGGGCTCAAAAAATTCAGTGAAGTGTGATGTTAAGATGATTACATTTTTTGGAAATACAATTTATACCCTACGTTGATAAATGTAATGTAAGAAAAAAACCCTACAATCCGCTAAACAATTTTCATATGGATCAGAAACCCTACGTTGGAATCTAGAATTACTTTATGTAACCCTAAGTTTGGGAAAGATGAACGTATGGTTAATTAATGCTACGCTCAAGATTTTATGCTGACAAGGATGAACGTATGGATCATTATACGTACATTAATTATCAATCCCTATGTTATGTAGAGATGAAAGTATTGATAAGGAACCATACGTTACATAGTTGAACCCTACATTTGGTATTTTGTCTTTACATGAAGGAACCCTACATTTGACTGGTCAACAGAGGAGTTTTATTTAAATATATTATATGTGATTTATTCAATCATCTTAATGGATATATAACTAAATATAATGTTGTTTTATGACACACTCAATGGATCCCATGCAATAAATTAAATCATTCCAATTTATAAGGGATGATATAAATTTCTTTGAATGTTTTTATTTCCAATATTCATGATTTATTGTGCTTCTATTTTTTAAGAGTTGTTTTAAATTTATTTAAAGTGGTTTGAATGGATTTAAATGGGAGTTATAAATTTTTCAACGATGCTATTATTATGGATAAATTATTGTAGGATTTATTCTTATTATTTTTAATGAATTTATCAGAGATTTATTCTACATGAATAAAGATGTAATGATGCTATGTTATTCTTGGGGGTATTTTTGAAGGCCATTAATTCTATTTTTTTCAGAATCATAAATAAGAGAAATGTTTTTACAACTTATAATATTTATTATATATTTATATGTATCTCTCTAGAAGGAAAATAATATACACAATGAAGAAAATCAGAGACAAGAATACTCTGTAAAAAACAAGGCACTAAAAATATTCATAAAAACAATCGCCATGTTCAAAGAGGGAAATTATTCTTTTACATTTATATTCTCACACTGTGTAAAGACGAAGGAGGTCTACACAAAAAAATGTCGAATATATTTTCTAATATTTAAATACCAAGAGTCTACTCGACAATGCAGATTATTTTATAGCTGCTAATGTGCTATATTGTTGATCATCTACATGTTTCAGTTTCTACTGCAACTATGATGTTAACCTTTTCACAACAAATTTCATCTCATCTATTTTATTTCTAAGTATCAGTTTCTCAAACTCATTCAAGGCAGAGTTTCAGCTTCTCGGAGTAGGTTGTGGATATTTCGGTTCCCTGTAAAAGAACTAGAAGTCCCTATAAAAGCCTTGTAAGATTTTAATTGTTTGTACTCAGTTGTGGACGATCTTATGATAAAATGATATACTAGTGAAAATAACTAAGATCATGGAGTAGAGCGTTGGTGGATTAGACTAGGGAATTTATATTCCTCAAACCACTATACATCATTGTGTTCTGTTCATTTATTTATTTCGGTTTCTCACTAGAATTTAACAGAGAAAGAAATGATCACTTCATTTCAAGAGGGACGTTTTAATATTTTCATGATTTCTAAAAGGATACAATTCACCACCCTCTTGTGTCATAGTTGTTAACATCCTGACCTAAAATGGTATTAGAGGCAGGGATTTATTGATTTCTTTTTTCTCTTACAAGATTGTGTTTAATATTCAGAAGAAGAAAAATCTCTATGGAAAATTTCAGAGAAGGTATATCGATAATCCATGCTCCTTATTTTAATGGTGGTAATTATGGATGTTTTAATGCTGGAATGCCTATATATTTAAAAAATCTTGATTTTAATGTTTATATGAAGATTTTCTAGCCTCATTATATCCCTAGAGAACTAGAAAAGTGGAATGTTGCTAAGGAAGCTGAAAATGATATTAATTCAAAAGCCATGAATGAAATTATATGTGGTCTTGGTCATGATGAATTTAAATGTGTTTCTTAATGTTTTAATAACTATGAGATGTGGAATACTATTTCAATTTCATATGAAGGAATTAAACACGCCAGTCAACTAAGGTACAATACTGCAAAAATTAAATTTGACACATTTAGGATGTTGTAATATGAAAGCATCACTCAGATGAATGGAATATTAACAGAAGCTATTAATGATGATTCTACCTTGGTAAATCTAATTCTAGAACTTGATCAGGAATTAAATGTACTTAGAGTTTTACCTTCTATGTGTTATGGAATTTAAGCTGTTATTTGACAATCCAAACCCGTTAAAGAATTAAATATGAAATATTTTATTGGAACCTTGATGATGTACTTATCAGAGATGCAAGTAGAAGCTGAAAATCATATTTCTCTCAAAAAGAAAACAACTGCACTAAATGTTTTGATGGATGAATTTTCTGATACATATTATAGTCATTCAGATTCAAATTATGAGCTATCGTATCTTTCTAAAAAATTTGGCATGATGTATAAAATGAGAATGGAGAAATTGAAGTTGAATAAAGAGAAATAAGTCATATTCTACGAGGGTAAAAAGATAGGTCATTTGAGACCTGATGGTCCTTTGCTTAACATTCAAAGGAAAGATGAATAAAACGAAAATAAAAGAAATTAGTAAAGTCAAATAGTAATGAATATGAATATTAAACTAATTAATCTACTACAAACTCAAAAGGTGAGCATGAAAATAAAAAGGATAATTTATGTCTTATGGCTCACACTGATGAGGTAAAATATTCTTACATTGAAAGTTCTAATTCTAAATGTTTTTCTTAAGATGAACTTAATACTATTTTTTTATGATTAAGATAAATTTTATTCCTTAAATAAAGATAAAACTTCTTAAAAAATCATACGATTTTATTTTAACATATAATAAATGTTTTTACAAATATATTGTTGATTTAAGATCAAATTCTTCCAAAATTTATTCTTATCTACATGAAACTAAAATTAAAGAATTGTTGGATGGAGATGATAATTTAATGAAAGCATTAAGCATTCTTAATAAGGGATAGAATTATTCAAATCAAATTATTTGTAAAAATAAAATTTGCAAAGAAAAACTTGGTATTATTAGTAATGGAGAAAAGCTAAAATTATATAAGAATTATTTTGTTCCTAGTTCAAACTGAAAAATCATGTCAACTATTAAATGCTTTTATAGTGGTATTAATGGACATTATACTAATGACTGTTATTTTAGAAAACCTCAATCTTGCGGTCTCAATCTTGTTCATTATTCAAAATAAATATCTAGCTTTAATTATAACATTGTTGATCAAGATAAACATATTTGGTTACCGAAATCATTAATTGAGGACACTGCCATACCCCAAAGTATATGGGTTCCAAAAGGAACTTGTATTTGATATATTGTAGGTATACGCCCCTGCACATCATTGTTATATCATCATGTGATTGCTTGAAAATTATTAGAATTTATTATATTCAATTTCTTAATCTATTAAATAGAAACTTCATTAGAGATGGAATGGTTTATAAAGAAGTATTTTATTTTCAATTTTAATTTTCAATTTAAATTCACTAACTGTTTTATATTAGGGGAGAATTTTTTTAATGCTTTATTTTTTTCTGCTACATTTAATTATTCTTATGCTTAAACTATTAAGTCTTTTCACACTATTATTTTATCAAATGAATTAATTTGTGGATTTATTTTATTAATTAATGAACATCAAACGTTCAATTAGTATTTTATATAAATTGTTATCTTGTGTGAAAGTATTTCATTATTATTTCACTATTTAAAGTAATTGCATGTGCTAAATTAATATCTTGTAGATTTTGATAAATTATTCTATTATTAGATTAATTTTTTTGGGTCATTTATGACATATGTAATTTTTTAATTAAATTCATTAAATTTTTCTTTAATTAAGTTCATTGAAAATAGTTTAATTAAATTCATTAAAAATACTTTAATTAAATTCAATGAAATTACTTTAATAAAAGTGTTTTAATTTTTTTAATTAAATTCTTTGAAAATTATTTTAATTAAATTATTTGAAAATCATTTTATTAAATTCTTTGAAATTATTTTAATTAAATTATTTGAATTTTTTAATTAAATTATTTGAAAAATATTTGTATTAAATAACTTGAAAATATTTTAAATAATTTTTTTAAAATATTTAAATTAAATTCTTTGAAAATCCGTTATTATTATAATTTAATTAATTAATTTATTTAGAATATTTTATTTAAATTCCCATGAAATAAATTATTTAAATTCGTTGAATATTATCCATATTTATTCTTGATCATAGGGGGTGTTGTTTTAAATATTTAGTATGTGTTTTAATATTTTGTTTTTATGGCATGAATTAAATAGTTTAACACATTCATTACAATCCCTTTTTATTTATTGAATGATATTATATATGTTTTCAGGGATCCTTGATTATATCCTTTTGTCTTTTTGAAGGAAGCATGAATTTAGGGGGAGGTGATATTGCGGTGTGTATTTAAAACATATTTTTAAATAACTCATCTTTTTAATTTTTAAATAATAATTTAAAAAATAATTCAAATTAAAAATATATTAAAATTTTCAAAATTTAAATATTTTGTTTTTTTTTTCATAATTTTTTTTTCAAATTTAAAATACTTGAAAAATTATTTTTTATCAAATTTTATATACATAAAAATTTATTATTTTTTAACTTTTAAAATACTTTAAATTATTTTTTCAAATTTTAAATACTTAAAAAATTAATTAACAAATTTAAAAAATATATATATTTTGTAGAAACAATTATTTATCAAATTTTAACTATGTTAAAAAAGTTTGTTTATCAAGTTTTAAATATTTTTAAAATGGGGAAGAACATTTTTTTGAAATTTTATTTTATATTCTTTAATTTGACTTCATTAAATTTTTTTTACAAAAAACTCTAAATCCAATTATTTATAAAAAAATGGTAAATATATTGTAGTATTTAATTTACTCAAGATAATATCTTCTTTATCCTTAAAAAAAGGGGAGAAAAGTAGGTAGTGAATTAGTGTTTTGTAATCATAAAAATGGGGATAATGTTGAGTGGATCCTTTCGAATATCATTTTGAATTAGTTTTGATAATTACTTCAACCCATCAATATTTTTTTTCTAATAAATTTATTATGTGTTTTAGATTTATTACATCAAAGTATTTATTTTATATCAGAAGAAATATTGATCAGATTATTATGGGGTTTATTGCATTGGAAAGATAATAATACTATCTTCATTTAATTTATTTTTTTTCAAAGCCTTTACAATTGTTTTATTGGTGCAAAAATTCACTGAAGCTGATACAAGCTGTTCAAGTGATATTACAATTTTCAGCATAATGTCAATTCGGAATTATAATGATATCTCAAAAAAAATTGAACATATTTATGGGAAAATTATACCATTGGATATATAATAGAATTATATAAATATCATTAGTTTATGTAGAAGTCTAAAAATGATGTTTTGTTTCTCTAAAAAATCACGGAAATTTCTGAAGCAGTTTTCCAACTGTATAGTGAACATGATTTAAATCCTATAGTATTTATTTTGCTTCAACTAATATAGATGTCGTAATCACTGAAGACCTAGGGATATGGGAAGCCAATAAGTATTTCTTAATTTCATCAGTTAACATCAAAGGCTAAAAAAGTCATTTTTATTATCAATAAATTCACCTATTATTGGAAATACAGTTTTACTGATGCAACTTTTTGAAGATAACAGGAGATGTTGAAGTCACATTAATTCAATTCTTGAATTGTTGAAAATATATTGAAATTTAACAGAAATAATTATTGCGTGACTAAGGCTGAATCTGATAGTAAAGGGATAAAACTATTTACTGATGTACGATATTAGTTTTTTATATTTTCTAGAGACATTATTCATACCCTACATTGATAAATGTAATGTAAGAAAACAAACCTACACTATGCTGAAAAATTCACATATGGATCAAAAACCCTATGATGGAATCTGGAATTACATTTTTCAACCCTACATTCAAAAAAGATGAATGTATGGTTAATCAATGATACATTCATGATTTTATGCTAACAAGGATGAACATATGTATTGTAATCCCTGTGTTACTTTTCAATCCCTACATTACGTGCAGATGAAAGTATATATAAGGAACAATACATTACATTGTTGAACCCTATGTTTGTTATTTTATCTTTACATGAAGGAACACTACGTTTGACTTTTCATTGATGTATTTTTATTTAAATATATTATCTCTGATTTTTGAAACTATATTAATGGAAGTACATATAATTATAAAGTTTTTTTATGACTAATTCAGAGGTTCCCATGCAACTGATTAAAAAATTCCAATTTATAATGGTCATTATAAATCTATTTGAATGATTTGATTTCAAATATTCATGATTTATTGTGCGGATATTATTCAGGAATGGTATCGACTTTATTTAATGTGTTTTGAATGGATTTAAATGGAAGTTTTAAATTTTTCAATGATTCTATTATTCTGGATATATTAGTGGGGGATTTATTGAAATTATTTTTAATTAATTTTTCAGAGATTTATTCTATAAGAATAAAGAGGAAACTGTGCCATGACATTCTTGCGGATATTTATAAAAGATATTAATTATAATATTTTGAGTATCCTAAGGAAGAGGAATGTTGTTACAACTGCTGATATTTATGCTTTGTGTATATATATCTCTAGAAGGAAAATAATATACAAAATGAAGAAAATAGGAGACGTGAATACTCTTTTAAAAAGGAGGCGCTAAAAATATTCATACAAAAGATCAACGCTTTCAAAGAGGGCAATTATTCTTGGTACATTTATATTCTATCACTCTGTAAAGACAAAGGAAGCCTTTGAAAAAATTGAATGATCTATTTGATGCTATTTATGGATGATAAAGCTTTCTTGAAATTGAAGATTATTTTACTGCTGCTACTGTGCTATATTTAATATCATCTACATATGTCATTTACTGCTGAAAGTGTGAGGTGAAACTTTTCAAACCAAATTTTATCTCACCTATTTTCTTTTTGAATATTGGCTTCTCAGACTCAGTTGTGGTGGAGTGTCATCATCTCAGACTAAGATGTGGATGTTTTGGTTCCCTTTAAAAGAACCAGAAGGCCCTATAAAAGCCTTGTAAGGTATCAACTACATATACTTAGTTATGAACGGTCTTTTGATAAGAGGACCTACTAATGAAAATCACCAAGCTTGTGGAGTATAGTGTTAGTAAAGCGGACTAAGAGATTTATATACCCCTAACCACTATACATCCTTGTGTTATTTTCCATTATTTATTTCCACTAGTCGCTCAAATTTACGAGAGAAGGAAAGAATCGCTTCATTTCAAGAGGGATGTTTTAATATTGTCAATATTTTTAAAAGGACACAATTCTATCCTCCTCTTATGTCTTCATCATAGACATCCTGACCTAACAACTACTATGATTAAGTGTTGATAATCTCATTAAGAGGACTCTATCACTTGGTATTATAATTTGATGATATATATTCTACTCCTCATAAGGATTTATTCTCTTCTAACTGTATATGAATAGAATCTCAAAGAATAGGATATTTACAATGACACAGGATTTTCATAAATAAATAAAATATAATTTTAGTTGAATATTTAATATATTTCAAAAATATACACTCGAGGACCATACTAATTTAGTTTAATTGGAGACCAGGTATATAATATTCTTATTTAATGATTGATCTTAAACATATCTAATAAATATATTTCCCATTTTTACTCTTTATAACCACACCCTTCGTAAAACCATTCTTCCTAAAATGGGGAAAATAAACAAAAGAAATGGTGATATTAGATTTCTAGTAAGTTTAAAAACTAGAGATATAATTACATGATCATATAAAAGCATAATATAAGAATAAGGTTATGATATCATGAAAATAACATATAAAAATCATAAACAACCTATCATAGATCTTAAACACAAGTCATTGAATAAGTCATTATAATTCCAAAAAGTACATAATCCATAAGAGTTTAAAATTATCATAATTTATGAACAATAATATCATGTTATAAAATTAAGGCACCAAAAAAGGTATAGAAACCATTTAAATTTTAAATGTTATCCACCAAGACTATAAAACATAGTTTATTAGGCCTAATCACCAGTTTTCCATTGTGGATCAAGCACATTGACATATTCCCAATTAGGAATCAAGCCCACCACCCTATTCCCCATTATTGATAAATCCTATTTACTTTTTTTCTCATTGTTATCTTATGATATATAAATCATAATGCTTTACATAATTAATTTGAGATAGATATATACCCCAACCATCTTTGTATGTAACATTATCATTATCCTTAGTAATAATGAAACAACCATCCTCGGTTATAATGTTACCACTATCATTTATTATAATGTTACCACTGTCACATAATGAAAAAAATTCATAAATGTACCAAACTATCATAAAAAATTCATCATATGATGACCCAGGACATAATGGTATCACAAACATTTAATCATACAATAACCTATAGAAAGTAAATTGGTCCCATAATCATCTCATCATTTCATCATAACATAACTCATGGAAAGGAATGAGTTTCATAATCATCACTTAATCATGATCATAAAAAATTTATACATAAAAAAGGATGGAAAAATTTAATTATATACCAAGTAAATTATAATTAACATTAAAGGATGTCAAATTAAATGTAAAATTATTTTGATAGACCACGTGGATCTTTTCTTGAGGAAGATATCTTTTTCTATATTGAAAATCAATTTTTCAAAATTAAATTTCTGAAAAAAATTTCAAAATAAATTTTATTTAACATAGATTTGGAAAAATATAAAGGAATATTTAAATAATTTATTAGTCATGACAGAATAAAATTTCATTCATGTTTCATACATTAAAAAAATATTATATTCACATTTTTATAAAGGCTAAAAGGTCTGTGATTAGAAAACATCATAAACAATCCTTTTAATTTTTTTTAAAAATAATTCAATCATGGGTTAAAATTACATTAAATAATAATTTTTCAATATTAAACACTTTCATTAAAACATATTTATAAAACATGGATATTAAAGAAAAAAGGGTTTCGACTGAAGAGGGAAATAAAGACAATTTTCATTAAAAACATTCTTTTGGTATAATTAATCTATTAAGTGCCGAGAATGAAAGGATACAATGTATTTTCAAGAAGTAACAAAAGTGAAATAAAATTTATTATTTCATTTAGAGTTATATCATAACATTTCATCATTGGTTTCATATCATAAACAAATCTATTAAACAATTGTATTTTTACATTAAACCATTAAAACTTTAGTATATTTTGAATTGAAATAACCATTAAATAAGTCATAAGAAATCGATATGTATATCCAAAAATTATAATGGTAAATATCATAAAATACCTTAATGTGAGGTATATGAACCACCTAAAGGAAATAAGTGGTGTATAAGGCATGTGCCCCGCAGTAATACAAATGAGATAAAAATATCTTACCTTAAGTCTTGAAATCAGTTGTTCATGTTTGAATACCATATATAATAATTATAAGTAAATTATAAACATATTAAATAACCATAATAATATTCATTATTTCATATATTATTTAATTATGACTTTTATTTTCCATTTATTAGGAGTTCCTTGTTAAAATCGTGTTATGGTTAATAACTATTTTGTTTTTCTTTTAAGTGTTGGTTAAGTATTTTTGGTTATTTTAACTTTAACCTAATTTCATCATATATATAATTCTAAACATGGTATAAATATCATATTTATTCATTATATATGTATTTATAGTAATCTAATTAATTTATAGAGAAGAAATGAATTACGCTATCCATGGAGACAGTAGTTCGTACATATGCATGAATGTCGTTTCCATTTTCTTGAAGGATAAACTGAAAGAATGTTATAAAATATATTACCTATAAAGAAATATTTTTCATTATTAAATATTACATATTTTTATTAAACCTATCTTTTTTTCCTTCCATGTAAGGAATATGTGAAAAAAGAATCACATCACTTCACAGGTTAGTAGTCAGCAATAGACACGAGTGAAGTCATTGTATTCCAACATAAAGAAAATTATAATGGTATATGTGATACTATATTTATATAAGTATAATTATGTCATAAGTATTATATAAATATGTTTAATACAACATTATATATAGTTGTGATAGGTGGTGATGAAAATTAATTACATAACTTAGCGAGGCGATAGTCCGCCATACACATGATCGATGATTTTGTTTGTTACATGATGGAAGAGGAGAGAGATATAGTAAATTATATTAACAAAATAAAATATCTTTATATGGGATATATTGATGTTATTATATCATAATTTTTTATTAATATTTTATGGATTTGTAGGATGAAATTTAATAAAAACACAAGTTTTAGAATTTTACATCATCTACGGAGAACCACTTTAGGTTTATAAATTAAGATGTCTTAGGAGGGTTTCCAAAGTAATATAATGCCTATAATATTATTCAGAGATAATTAAAGAATATATTTTTGGTAGGTCATTTATGAACAAAAGGGTTTTGGATGTTTGAATAGGGGATGAGATTGAGTGGACTTTTATAAGTAGGGGAGAGGACAGACATGGAATATTTGAAAAGAATAAGGTGTACCCATGTTTCTCACATTCTATAATTCTCCAAAATGGTTCATTAGTGAACATTATAGGAGATAATTCCAAAATAATTCAATAAAATGAGACTTGGAAAATTTTTTAGGTTATTTTACCCCTTGTGATTTTAGATTAATGCCTAGTAAACTCCATTTTAACATTAACTATGATAATTAATTTTTACCATTTTTACCGTTCATTTTGAAAAATAATCAAGTATTAAATATTATATAATATTATTTATGATGATTAAAAATTTTAATTTTTTTTAAATTCAATTCATAGAATAGGAAATACAAAATTTTATTTTAATCCCTCGGACACGATGAATAAACAGTTTTACAGAGAGGGATGTTTCATAAGTATAGAATGATTTAATATCAAAATTCAATATGATAT
This sequence comes from Viscum album, assembly GCA_963277665.1. NCBI lineage: Eukaryota > Viridiplantae > Streptophyta > Magnoliopsida > Santalales > Viscaceae > Viscum > Viscum album. The sequence continues at coordinate 722,365,893 of OY728130.1, read as the reverse complement.
TTATTCCAATGAACTATATTTATTTAATTAATATATAATTTAACTAAATTTTCATTCAAATACTTCTTAGAATAAAATCTATCTTATTATGTCTTTAAATAATAGAAATTAGTATTTTCTTACTAATCAATGAAAATTAATCTTATTAGAAAATTCTGAAAAATTATCTCAAAGATAGTTTGGAAATTTAGATTTCAAAATTGAAGTTTATTTTTTCAAATAATATTTCAAAATGGGGAAAAATAAATTTTATTATACATTTTCAAAAATAAATTATTTTTTCAAGAAAATAGTATATTAGAAACTTATAAAGAATTTACTAAAAATAAACAATTTTTATCAATGTGTATTATTTATATATAAAAATTAAAATTAAAATTTAAAATTTACTTATTATTTTTCATACCACCATGTTTAATGGATTGGTTATGCTGATCATTTTAAATAACAATATTAAAAGTATATCACAATTCTTTAAAACTTGATGTTACGCGTAACACATGATATTGAAGAAATAAACTTCATTAAAAAAATATACGTATAATTCTAAGGGGTTTTTAATATCATAATAGAATATATTTTAATATAAGGATTTTATGAACATCAGATCATTATACCAATTTAGGGAAGACCCTTATGTATAAAAAATATTAAAGATACCCTCATGTTTATAAACCAAAAAATACCTTATATGAAGTTGTTAGGAGTGTAGAAGAAGATGGAGTGCCCATTGGGTGTGCATTGACCAAGCACTAAACACTACAAAAATATAATCCTTGGTGTAGAGTATCTATGAAGTAAATTATAATCTACCAAAAGTGAATATAGTGGATTTTGGCATATCAAAAAATCCTCAATGTATGATTTTATGATGTGTCCCTTTATGGTAAATCGAGTAAAATTATCATTTACTTATGTATTTTAAATTTGTGTTTGTGTTTATATGTTAGTGGTAATGTCACAAAGAGTGAAATATTTAATTAATTCATTAAAAAAATGGAATAAATTCTAATAAAAGGGTGAACATGATTAAGGAAAATATTTTAATCATGATATACCCTGATTCACCACGCCTCTCAAGGTGAACATATTCAACATGTTATCTACTATATTATAAATATATATATATATATATATAATATTTTGATACCCAAAAAATGTAGTTTCAATATTCTTTATGATCCTATCTCCCTATAATTCCACGTATCCAAATCATATGTAAACTATATGGAAATCACTCTAAACTCTATCCATGACCAGGATGTCCACACGCCCACTAAAGCACACATATCATGTGTGTGAAATAATACTCAGTTTACCACCAAAAACTATGTCCATAAATAAAACTAGTAATATATATTGGTGTATTAATAATGTGATGTGATAAAAAAATATTAACAATAAACTTTTCATGTAACGGAATTCTTGATATCCAATCCAATGAATGACCATATCTACTTTATCCAAGGAAAAAATGTGATGATTATTCTATAGTATGTTCATAAAAGGAGGGTGAGGAGGGTGAATGATACACCACCACTCATATCAGTCACTATGTAGATTTATTCATAACCAAATAATGATAAAAAGTGAAAGAGACATAAGAAACATAGTACTTAGGAAGAATGTTTCATTTTCATAATAATAGAAAACGTTGAATGATTTGTCACCATGTCACAATTAAAGGGTGAATGATGCATCATTAAACCATACCTAGGGTGAATGATATATCCCTACACTGAATAAATAATGAAAAGAAATGCATTAGTGATATACGGGTCAATGTGAATAATATATCATAGATTCATACATAGGAAGAATCTGATATCACTAACCCAATTATTTAAGTTAAATGATACATCACTCTACTCACCAACAAGGGTAAATGATGTACCACCAAAACCATAGGCACGGTGAATGATATATCTAAATAAAAACTATCCATACTAAAAAAGATATCACATATACATTACCTATGGTTAATTATGTATCACTAATAAAATTTATAAAGTAATATATATATATATATATTAATGATAGATTATTCCCAATAAATGAGATATCACCGATACAAAATCCATAAGGTGAATAATAAGTCACTATAATATATCAAGCCTTGGTGAATTATACATCACCAATTACAAAATGAGAGTATATTATCTACCAATAATATAATAACTAAGGTGATTGATTGAATACTAACAATATAACATGTGTGGATGATTTACCAACAATATAATTAAAACGATGAATGACATATCAATTTCATAGAATATGAAAGAGTAAAAGATATATTTCTAATTCAATATAAAATTTAATCGATTCATCTTGTAATAAAAATAATAAATTAAAATAATATATCATCAAATTTCAATGGTTTAGGATTCAAAAAAACTACCCATCTTTAAATGGTCAATTCAAATGAGGTATTGATCCTGTGAAAGACCCCAACTATGGACAATTCACCCCTATCCTAGATAAAATGGGAGACTCCCATCATCTAGGATTTATTAGGAAAACCCAAAAGACTCCCAAGATACATTATCAAGAACAAAACCCCCAATAGGCTCCAATATCTATGAAACATACCACTTTACAAAGAGAAAAGACCATTCATATATATGTGATTGAAGCATGAGGCATTAAGGGCCAATCCAGAGCTAGATATTCCATATACATCGGTCAAAAATTAAAAACCCCATATTTTATTCCATCCCTAGTCAGACACACACACACACAAACACACCTCATTATGCTGTAATATCACTTGACACACGAAACTAATATAAAATGGAAGAAATAATTTTATTCCACCCACCTCATTCTTGTATATCTCCACTCATTAATATTAAAATTTTATCTTTGTTGAAATTAAAATAAATCCCAAAATAGATGAACTAACACTAGTTAGGTATTTAGAGTCAATAACAATGTGATTATAAGATATACATGGAATATATTATCAAGGGAAATTATCCATACTAATAACAAAATTATACATACATCAACACTTGTATTAGAGAAAAAGTATAGAAGAGGGAGCTAAAAATCACAAAGAATGAGGAGTTTTCATTTTGGGTTTGTGCAGTATGAGTAGGGGTTAAATGGATGTATCAAAGAAGGAAGGTAAAACATAAAAAAGGACCATATTTAAAAAATATGGGTTGATTTCCATCCATAAAACTGATGAACCCATATTAGAACTCTTCTTGGCTATCGAGGTTATGGTGCACACTACTAGACCCTCGATAGTTGGGGAAGTTTCCCCTTATGTTTTTACTGAAGGTCTGGTGGCCTCCCACTACAGTTCTAGTGGGAAATTTACTTTGGAAAAAACCACCACAACCACATATCTTCAATCAGTTTATAAAACTAGGCCCTCTAAACCAACTTATACATTTATTTTATGTAAAAATACAGATGAATTGGAAAATTTTAACTCAAACTCATAACACCATACACATGGGTTCTTACATGGAGGTTTCAATACAAAACAAGTTAGGTATTTTAAAAATATTCATTTATGAGATAAATATAATTAAAATTCAACATGAAATATGATCCTTTATTAAAAAAATCATTGGAATCGTTATGCTCAAACTAATTTTTATGATGCTTTTCATATATATATATATATATTAAAAAGGTAATATGGAAATTGATATTTTTAAAAACAACTCATCTCAACAAAAAAAGTAATTCCCAAAAGTCTTTTAGTTGATATTGAGAAGATGTGATATCCTATTATAGATGTAATTACATTTTTATATTCAATAAGTATTAAAGTAGATGAAAATTCCAAAATGTATTTTGAATTTTTTTATAAAAAATAATTATATGGGTCTATAGATAGTAGTATATATATATATATTAAAATCATTGAAGGATTTGAAATTCCCAATATATTAAAATCATCCAACTTATTATATTTAACTAAATAGAAAACAATTCTTGTATTCATTATATAAATATTGGTGTATTTGGTATAGTTTCTTAATTAAGTATTTATTGGATAAAGGATATGTAAATAATTATATATTCCCATCTACTTTCTTTAAGTAAACCACTAATCTATATGAAATTAGTTTTATATATTTTTATTATCTAAATATCATTTATATGAATAAAAATATCATTGAAGAAATGAAGCAATTAAATAAATTATTTAGAATAAATTATTTAGGAAACAAAAAATATTTTCATGGTATGAAAATTGAACATATTCCAAGTAATATATTTTTTATTATTTAATTATACAAAGAGATTCCTAAAATAAATTTATATGTACAAATTATTCCCTTTAGGTATATCAATGTTCCATAGAATAGTAAATAAAAAAATTTATTTAATCCTTATGAAGAAAATTAATAGTTGGTTGGTCCAAAAGTTCCACACCATAGTGAAATAGGAACTCTTATGTATCTTAATTATTATAATTTAATTGATATATTAGTTTCTAATAATTTATCAAAAATATATTTTTTACCACCTGTATGGAGGTGTTGGAATGGAATTAATCTTACATTTTTTATCATAGATGTGTTGATTTGAGTTTATTATATTTTGAAAAATCATAGTAAAATATTTTCTAATATTTATAATCATGTTATTTATATGATTCTATTAAGTTGATATCATAAACTTGATATTTTTTATCATGGTTTAAGGTATTATAATCACTTTTAGATCATATAATTTGATGTTTTTCACAAAAATGTTATAATATTATTGAGTTGATTTAATTACACATTTCATGAATAAAATGTATATAATTATGATTTGTAACTGTACATATTTAAAGGACAAGTGTATTGACTATATAGAGATTCATGGTAATGTTATTTGAAGACAATAATAGTTATGTAGATTAGGTAAAGTAAGGTTACATGAAAAGTGATAAAAAAATGCATCACATACAAGTTTATAACCATTATTAAATATTTTTCAATTAATAATGAAATTGAAAAGCAATATGTTAATTTGAGTGACAACATGAATGATATATTCATGAAAGCACTTTGTATAACTTCACGGATTCTCCAAAGGAATGAATTTTATTCTATTGATAATATGGATCCCATTTAGTTTATATTGTATTTATTTATAATCCTACTCACTATTTTTTTTATTTTTGAATATTTTACTTCATTTTAGGAGTTTTTTATAGTGACTACATTAATTTTTTTTTCCAAACAAGGGTGCTAAAAACGAATATATCATGAAAATGGGATTTCTGAATTAAATTATACTATTGTACTATATCCTAGCCTAATGTGTTTAATTTAGCAGAATTTTTTTATCTTTATTGGTTTTGGGTCCCTAAGAATCCATTTTTATTTATAAATAGATGAACCTCTACCTCTGTAAATACAATTAAACACAAAAATCAGGGAGCACATAATATAAGAGAATCCAAGCAAGTGCATCTGACCCCCTCCTCTCTAGCCAAATCCTAGCACATGACTCTAAAAAGTCAGGTAAATCATTAATAAACATGCATGATGATACATTACCAGGTTCCTCGAGCCATGAACCCTTAAGTCTTGTGTTGTTGTATCTCTTGTGCATCGATGGTGGCACAAACCGCGGATTTCCAAATAAAACTACAACCAATTATGGATCCAAAAATATCCACCAACACTATAGGATGTAGTTGAGTAGATACCATCAGCATTATGATTTTTCTATCCATTAGACAGGATCATTAAACTATATCTCAATCCATGATTTATCACCATCACTATCATGAAACCATTTCCCAGTAAACACCACATCAACAATAGAGAACATCCATAAAAAACACTTCACACTAGGGAACCACCAAATATGAACAAATATGCTAGTAATATCCATGCATATTGTTGTTTAATTTCCTTATGATATTTTATAATTGTTTTTATTACTTTTCATTTATCACATGCATGAAAAGTTATATGAATTGTTTCTTATGCTCAAAATTTTATAGGGTTTTATATTTTTATATGGTCTTGGAATTTAGGCCTATCCATTTTTTCTTCTACCGGTTCCATTGGCACATTCACTTGTACTATAAAAAATTTAGAAATACATTGTTGGGATCCTTTTTACCATTAATTAATATAACTACCCTATGAATATTTTACATCCACAACTGTTTACCATCTCTACCTATATAGTCATCCTATCAAACATGGTCTGCACTAGTTTGTTACAATCATTACTCCCACCTATGCTTATTAGGGGAATTGATCCCCACATTAATGTATCTTTTTGGATCATTTATTCACTTCAACACACCACTCATTTTATCTCATTTATTAGAGGGAAACCCTAAGACCCTTATCAATTATTTGGAGAAGGTTTAAGATATGATTTTTTTTCCTTTGTTATATGTTCCTTTAATCCGATTAGGTGGATCTAAACCATCATAGACAATCCTAGATGGATATTAAGAATAAGTGAACCTTTAGTGAATGGTATTAGATGAAAAAACGAATATTGACTTCAACCTACCATTGATTAATATATCCCCCAAAATAGTAAGGTTTTCAGGGATCATTATGACATATATTGTTCTTTATAATTTCTTATTATTTTAGTATCATCTATTACATCAAATATGTACTTATGATTCAATTTTTTTGTTTTTGTTTTTTTGTTTGTAGTTATTAATAAAAAGTGTGTGTGGATTTCTGTTCTTTATTTTCTTGTATAATCCCAAAGGATTTGAATCATATTAAATACTAAGTTCTTTTTCTTGATTTAATTTTTTTATAGTGATTCCACATATATTTTTGTTTGAACACATCATCGATCACAAAAACTCTCATTATGTTTAATATTATTGTCCTCATCCTTTAAAAATCATTCTATCAAAAATATTATGTGAAAAATAAATGTCTATTCTATGATCATAAATGGTTCTTTGTTCTATATCCTTATGATTTATCCCAAACAACTTGGTATCCGAGCCACACAATAAAATGATAAAATATACTCAATGTGAGAAAGAACAATTTGATGGTGAAAATGTCTTTAACCTATATAGAATCGACATGAGATCCCTGTTTGTACAACATGTAGTCATCAAAATTTTACATGGACCTATAAAATCTACCTTTTATTGTTTTGATGATTAAAAAACAATAAATACTTTTCAATATGATCCTTTGAATTATTTAAAAAGTACCATAAATTTATTCTTCTATCCCTAGGTGATAATGTGTTTCGATTGGTATATTATGAAACATTCTCATTTAGTATATGATTTAAACTTGAAAAAAAAAATATAACTTCTCAACTTATTGATTTATTTTACAATATTCATAGGTTGTGTTCCTTTTGAATGAGCTCAAGTATTTCAATTAGGGAACACCTTGATGAATTTAACAAGATTATATTAAAACATTCTAATATTAATGTTCAATTTAATACTAAAGATCAATATATTATAATATTAATTTGTATTTATAGTTTCAATACTATTTTGGTTGAAACCATGACATATGGATGAGACTCTTAAGAGGTAGAAGAAGTTAAATCAACCCTCCTATCTGAATAATTAAATTCCAAACCAAAAATGAATTCTGAAGTAAAAAACCTCATTACTAGGGGTTAACCTATGAAAAATAATAAAAAGGAAATACAATAGTAAGGGAAATTATAAGACCACTAAATGATATAAATGTATTTCAAAGACTAAGGGAATTCAAGTCACCTACTATAATTGTTTCTAGCTAAGACACATTGCTCAAGAGGACTTCATCACTAAAAAAAAATTAAAATATATACCTTATGAATGTATTGATCAATATTTGTTTATTTATATAGGTAATGATATTCTTGAGGTGATTTATGTTTCTATACATGATCTTCTGAATGAATGGGTGTTAGATTTACGATGATATTTCTATATGTTTCTTGATATAGATTGTTTTTTGAGCTGACTAAGATATTACAAGGTGGTTCTTGTGTGGAAATAATAATATGTATATGGTTTATATTAGAGGATTAATTCTATTAGATCTCTATGAATACTCAGTTGTCACTTTACATGATATAGGTTAGGTCCCCAACATAACCATACATTTGATTTTCCTTGGTGAATTAGACTATAATGGATTTTATTTTAGTCCTGATTTTAGATTTATAAATATCTGCATGGGATACAGAATAATCATAAAAAACTGTCATATAAATGTTTTTTAATGTTCTAGATGAAAAAACTCACAATAAACAAGTAAGAAATGCATATCTTATCAAAACTTCTAGTATTATTATTTGGTATAAAATATTGGGGAATATTAACTTCAATAGCCTAGAAAAGATGAATAAATAGGGGTTATCTAATAATATTAAACCTATAAACTTCCCATTTGGAAATGATTGTGTGTTAGGGATGTCTTAATGGGTTAACATTAGTAAGTGAACCTTTAAAGATAATCACCTTATAGAATATATCCATTATGATTTATACATACCATTTAGGAATACCACCCATCTAAGAGGTTTGTATTTCATAACCTTTATTGTTGAATTCTCTTGAAAAGGGTGTATTAAGATTATTCTAAGAAAATATGTTGTTTTCGAAACATTCAAAACCTAGAGAAACATTTTTGAGAAGTGAACAAGAATATGTATTTAGGCTATAAGAATAAAAAATAGATCGGATTATTTTTAATCCAAATTCATCTATTATTATGTGTCTGAAGGTGTTATTAAGAATCAAACTACTAGAGAAACTCCCCAAAAAATGTTTTGTATTTGCAAATGAACCACATTATTTTATAGTGGTTCAAAAATATGATTTCATACTAACTCCAACTCAAATATTTCTTAGTTGAGGTTGTTTATACCATAGTGCACCTTATTAACCACTATACTTTAACCAAAAACTAATTCAAAACTCTAAAATAATTATGCTCTAATTGACCCCCTTCATATAATTTTTAAGAGGATTTGGTTCTTCTGCTTATGCATATATAAAAACTAATAAACTAGAACTGAGAGCTCTGAAGCGGATATTCATAGGATATCCTAAAATGATTAAAGAATATAAATTGTGGGTTGATAAACCCATTTAGTAAAAAAGTATAATAATCTATGATGTTGTCTTCCACGAGTATGTTTCTATGAAAACTATATCTAATAATGCACAAGATGTGAATTCTCACTCTAAGAACTAAACCCAGTTTATGGATCATAGTGATCCTTTCCACTAAATCCTCACCATGAAGACCAGTTACACTCTATTTCACATACTATCTTAGATAATGATCCCATATAGGATCTCATTGAAGACCATATCACCTGGGATAGATAAATGAGCATCCTTAGGACTCCACCTTGATTTAACCAATATGAAATTTCATCTATTTATTTCCATTCTTCCTTGGATCATAGGTCGGGGGATCCCCATACCTATAGGAAACTTATAAATTATAGAGACTCAAATCATTTCTTCTCTTCCATGGATTATGAGATGATATATTTAAAAGAAAACAACACATCATCTATTGTTAATAAACCACTCCATACAATTTTTTTTGGCTGTATGTGGATCATTAAATTTAAAATAGAGAATAAAAGTGATAATAAAATCAACTTTAATGAAGGAATTATAAAAAAAGCTTACTTATAAAGGATAGGAATTGATTATTCTAAAATATTATTTCATAGAGTAAAGCATTCATAAATCTATTTTTACTTTCCTTGGATATTTATTATGATTCAAACATTGAGAATCTTGATGTAAAAAAATATTATTGTATAGTGAAATAAATGAGAACATTTAAATGTAACCACCTGATGGTTATTCAAATAAAATCAAGGATAATCAATTATTTATTTTAAATAAATTCTTATATGGTTTAATGCATGTATCTGCTTACTGGTATTTGAATTTTGATACATTCATTGTTATCAATTGTTTTAATAGAAGTAAAAAATACTTCATGTGTATATTTCATAACTGACTAAACCATTTTTTATTATTTATTGTTATATGTTTATTTCATTCTAATAATTTTGAAGGATATGAAACATATCATTTCTATTAAGTCTTAGTTGATGGAGGGGTTTGAAATTAAATTTAATGGTAGAAAAACATTGGTGATGTAAATAATAGGAATGGTGATAAGAATTTTATTTACCAAGAATATCATGTTTATATTATGATAATTATTAATAGATATATAATTAAAATACTGAAACTTAATAATGTCCCTATAATACCAAATTTTAAGCTCTCAAAATCATAATCACCTACTACAAATATTTGATGATTAATTTAGGTCCAAGATTACATATGCTAGTATAGGTGGAAACATCATGTATGACATGATTTTCACATAACCTGATGTTTGATATGTTGTTTTCACACTTAACAAATTTATGAGTAATCCTAAAAAAGGCACACATGGATGCTTAAAAAGGGTTTCATAGATATATTTCCCAAGATCCAATATAGTCATTATACTATATAAAAAATATGGATATAACTTACCATGTTTTTGGTTATGTAGATTCATATTATTCTGGAAATGTAGAAACCTGTAATTCCCTCACATGTTATATATTTACCACCTACAGAGGATCAGTGTGTTGGAAATATAATAAAAAATCCATGGTGGACCTCTCAACACCTGAAGCTGAATATATATCCATGAATGTGGCTATGAAATAGTCCATTTAGATTAATTGTTTTATTTATAGACATATTATTAGTAATTTTGTTATTATTGTATTCTCTCATAGTCAATCCTCCATTCACCTATATAAAAATTTAGTAAATCATGGTATTTAAAATACAATAGACATTTGGAAAAAATTTATAAGTTATGGAATACAATTTTTAATCATGTGTGTTGATAAGATAGAAACTGATGACAATTCAGCTGATAGTTAATATAAGGTCATAACATTATCAAAATTCAAGCATTTTTTAGAGCTAGTGAATTTGGTACTAATTTAATGATAACAGGAGAAAAAAATTACTAATATCATATGAATATTTTACAACCCTTTGTTTTTATGAATTTACCTTTTTTTGAATAAATTTAATTTCTTTGGTAGATTGCATTAAATTTAACACTGAGTTTATCTTGCATTACATGCAACACATAGCTTTAATGAACCATAAAAAACTATTAATATTATTATTTATACAAGAACATTATAACCTCCCCATTAAACATAGAAATATGAATATTAATAAATACTTTTAAAATATTAACTATATTATTTTTATATAAATAAAGCATATTGGTAAAAATTAATTAATTTTTTGAAAAGTATTTATATGTTTCGAAAATAATTTTATCTGAAAAAATGCTGATTTTATATTTGGGAACAAAAATAAAATAAAATTTTGAGATTTTTAAAAAATATATTTTTTAAACTAAATTTCATTTATTATATAATTAGTTCCAAATTACCATAGGGTTTATTTTTGGGGTTTTTATGAAAAGATTAAATTTTTAGTGAATAGTTAAAAAACTAATTTTTATTGAAAACACCCATTTCATTAAAATAATTTATAACATTCTTTTTTTTAGAATGGATTTAACATTAAAATTAGAAAAATTATATATCTTGTTTTTATAATTTTTTTATTGGAATCATTTTAATATTCAATTTTGATATACAAACATTTTAAAAATGTGAGCATTTTCTATTTGATACCCCACTTTATCACCGTATTTGTGGGATAAATTTTAAATAATGATTTGAAAATTATACAAATAGAATTTGGGAAAATGGATTAAATATTTATTATAAGAAAATTTTATATTATCTAATGTCATTAACATAATGTTTTACCATAATTAATAGTAAAAACAGAAAAAATTTATTACCGCAGTTATGGTAAATGTGGGTTTACTATAGGGTTAAAAAAAACTACTCAGTTTAACAATGACACAAAACTTTATTAATTCATATTTTTTGACCATAGTTTCATATTAACTTTACCAATTTCAAATATAGGTTCATTTGGAATATTTTTTTAATAGGAATGATATTATCATTTTTGATTCTTTTGGGAAATTTCCAAGTAGTTTCCAAGTGAGTTCATTTCCCCACTTATAATTGGGCCTCACCTATCCTCTCATATACACACTCAAAGATACTTTTGGTAAGTTCAATACCTAAAGAAAACTCTTCCTCACTTCCATCCTTAGTTCCTTAAGTACTTATAGTAATTAGGATTCTTTCTTTAGAAGGATTTATGTGTAAGCTGAAAGGAGTTCCCTAAAGCAGAAGTTTATTATGTAACTATCTATTTTCATTCTATTTCTTTATAAAAATTAGTTAATTATTATTAAAATATGATCTTATAATAAAGTCAATATATTAATTATACATATATGTTTTTATATTAATTTCAAAACATATACCCACATACATATGACTCAATTGGGAAATGAAACCACTGATCGTGTATATAGTTGACTACCACCTTGAAAACCAACATAAATATTTTTTCTTTATCATATATCAGTGTTTGGTATAGTTATGTATTTAGAATATTTATATTAAATTTTTAATAAAATTTTACATTTGGAAATATAGTATCATAGATACCCTTTTTTATAATCCATTCAGTGGGGGATACCCTAACATCACTCATGTATATGACAGACTACAACCTCGTGAAGTGATACAACTCATTCTCACAAACTATTTATGAGGAAGGTAATAATAATTATTAAAATGAAAATATTTTATATATTTGAAATCATAATTTTTCTATAAATTTTAATAATTAGTTAATTTTATTTTGTTCCATCCCTGTAAATATAGAAACATCGTTCATACTTATTTATGACATTTCGTCTCCATGAACGGTGCATTTCATATTTCTATATCTAAATTTTGTGAATGAATGTATATATATATATATATATATTTAAAACATTTGATATTAATGTCATATTTATCATTATATAGATGATGTAACAATGATTAGTGTATAAGAACAAGAACTATTAAAACAAAACTCTCATGAAAAATGAAACAGCTAATACTTAGAAATAACTATTTTATAAAGAAATGTTTAAAAAATGGGTGTTAAAACATTATAATTAGATCATATTTTATATTATAATTATGTGTATTAGTATTTAATAGATTTTTAATAAAATAATATTTATTATATAGGAATTTTGAATGTGTATGACAAAAGGTTATAGTGAAGGTAAAGGATTTTGTTTGATTTTTCCTTGTTTGATACATAAGTTATGTTGTACATCTATATTCATTTATGAGGTGTATTTATGATCCCTTTTAAATGTAATATCATAAATTTAAATATTTTCATAAGTTTTTATGGTTTATGTAGAATTATTCTTTTATAAGCATTACGATTCAATTGTTGGTTAGAGAAGGACACTCAAGAGGGGGGGGGGTGAATTGATTTTCTATAAAAATTTATATTAAAAATATTATTTAAAAGATTACACCAATTAAAATAAAACAATCCATTTAACTGAGGTAGTAAAATTATAATATCTTGACTATTCAAATAGTTTCTCAGAAGATTGATTAATTCTCAGTTATAATAATATGAGATATTGATATAACTTTTGATACTATTATAATAAGGAAAAATAGTTATGACTACTATCCAAGACTAAATATCAATGTAAAATTTAGTTCTAAAATATGTGTTAAAAATAGAGAAAGACTAAATTGAAATACACAGTACATAAAAGAAGCGGTTCAGTCTCAAGCTGAGACTAAATCCACTCCACATGGAGATCAACTACTACCATGTAATATATATGTATATATATATAACATTTGATCCACACTCTGGATCGGGGTTAACAATAGTGTACAAGACTGTCCAGGTCACAAGACCTCTTCTACTATTCTATATAGAAAAACTAATAGCCAGGTTACACAAGAACTCTTCCAGAGTTATTCATGAGTGAAATAAGGTGTAAAAATATATTCGAGTGAGTATATCATGTGTCTTCTAGTTCAGTACAAGAGGTGGTGTGTGTTTTTAATACAGATACACACACTACTCGAAGAGTAATAAACCAATACAAAATAGAGAAAAGTGTAATGTAATAGAGTTTAGAAGGCTCTATGTGTCCTGAAATGAATCTATGGACTCTTTGAATATAGTAAATGCAACGCTCCAATCCTCTTCTAAAATCCAAGTGTCGTGAGTTGAGTGTTTTGGTTTTCAGTGCAATGAGATGTTCTTCTTCTTCTTTGATTTGCTAAAAGTATGATTTCAAGATTTCTCACATCTGGTTCTTTTATGTTTAAAAACATTAGGAATTGAATGTTCCTCATTTGGTGTATATTTTCATATATGGGTGTTCTGTTCTTTTTTACATTCAATCCAATAATATGTATTTTTTTCTTTAATACCACACATTTATTTTTTAGTTCGGGTTATTGTGTTGGACCCAAAAAAATGCACGATCTCCACACCTCAAACATAGTATTGTCTGCAGACAGGTCTCCAAAAGATCATTAATTATCTCAGTGTCATTAAATGACTCAAATATGACCGTTATAAAACACTTCTAAATTTAATTAAAAATGATAGAAAAAATTAGTTAAGTATGTAATGGTGTTATAGTTTCAATGAGACAATCATGGTGAGATATTCATAGTGATACAATCATGTTTAGATTGTTTTTAGTGAGATCTAGAACTGGTAGAAACCATACAATGTCTGGTCCATTGCGAATTATAGAACCTGTAGTAGGGTTACAGTTTCAGGGAAACAATGTCTTAGGTAATGGTGTGTAGTACATTTTCAAAATTCCAAATGGTGTCTTGTTATGATATCTTGGAAACAGTAGCACATAAAAGATGCCAGGTCCTTTTCAAAAATATAGAACTAGAAGCAATCTTACGATGTAACAGACTTTATGAAAATGTGGAACTAGTAGTAGGTTTAAGGTTTCACAGACTTAGAAAAATATTTGTAAGGTGTCAAGCAAGGTGACCCTCTTTCTTCCATTCTCTTCTCGATAGCAAAATACTATCATAGTCACATAATAACCCATTTAGTGGACCAGTATAAGCTGAATCCCATCCATGTTTCTTAGAACTTGAATGATCTCGCCCACCTTTATAATGATGATGATATCATCCTTTTCCTTCATGGTGATAAAAGAAACATTCTTAATCTCAAAACAATTCTCTCTGACTATGATGATGTTTCTGGTCAAACCATTAGTGGGAATAAATATTGCATCTTCTTTGGTAAGAATTTTCCTCCAAACAGAAAATTTTACATCATCAATGACTTTGGTATAAAATAAGGTACACTCACTTTCACATATCTTGGTGTTCCAATTTTTTGGGGAGGACAAATGTCTAGCCATTTGGATTCTATTTTTGACCAAATTCTAAACAAACTATCATCTTATAAAGTTAAATCTCTCTCTATGGAAGGTTAGACATGCCATATGAAATCCAATATTATTTCCAAGATGGTCTACTCCATGTTGGTTTAAAAATGGCATGTTGTTCTTATCAAAAAATAAAAACCTCTATAAAAACATCATCTGGACTGGTAATACAGTAGACAGAAATCTTGTGACTATCCCCTGGTCAACATGTTCCAAACCTATTGAAAATAGAATGTATCAGTATAAAAAATATAAAATAATATGATGAATCACTGCAAGCTCATCTCAATTATAACCTTATTCATAATACTTAGAAATATATTACATTCCTAAAAAATAGATTTATTGAAAAACATAAGATGGGAAATTTTAATTTCATTAGATTCTCCATTTGTCCATCCATCAAAAAATCCTTCTCTAGTATTATGAATAATTCCAGATAGATGGTCTCGAGAGATTCCTCCCTGAAATTCTGGTTGGACAACTGGACTAACCCGACCATAATTTCTATGATATATCCTGATCAAACCCCTGAGAACACCAACTTCTCTATTAGATAAATTCTAAACTATCAATATGATCACCTCCTAGAAACTATTTTGAACGTCATTGATAACTACTTTTTCTCTAACACTAATGATTTTTAAATTTGGGAACCTACTCACAATGGAATTCTTAATCCAAAAAATTTATATAATCATTAGTATTGTATCTCTAAGTGTGATTATAGTTGGGTAAAAAATTTCAACAAGACTTGGATTAATCCTTAAAGACTCAACCTCATACAGCGTCTTGTTTACAACAGAGTTCCCACAAATACTTGCCTTCAATATTTTGGAATCCAACTCTACTTTAAGTGAAAAATCTGTAACCCCTATAGAGAAGATGATAACCATCAATTTATTTCTTTTGTTACTACTTCTGCTCTTTGGAACAATATTTTTGACATTTTTATTGCATATGGTTGATTTTTGACACTATAAATACTCAACTAATGAAATTTGCAGAAATGGGAGGCTCTTAGAAAATAAAGAATCTTTTTCTAACTGCATTTTCTGAGCTCCATCATCTGATCTGGTATGATCAGAATGCTATTATTTATAACAATTACTCACCCAATAAAAATGAAGGTTGAATGCAGATCCTTATTTCCATATATTAAGATGCTTTGATTCAGAAAGGGACTTTGTCACAATAATGTGCATGAATTTGGAATTCTGTGACTTCTTTGGATTAAAGGAAACTTTAGTCAACCCCGGTGCACTCTTGATGTATTTTGGAGAGATGCACTTCTTGGATGGGTCAAAATTAATATTGATGGTACCTACAAAGGAAATCCAGCTCTTGTAGGATGTGGCGATATCTACAGAAATCACCTTGGTCAGATCCATGGATGCTTCATGGGTAGTTATTTCATTTCCACATCTCTTGAAGCTGAGATGACGAGTTTAATACATGCTATTTCTTTCTCCAAGCACCTTGGATGGAACAATCTCTAGATCGAAAGTGACTCAAAGACCATCGTGCATGCAATTTGGAATGGAATAACTCATATTACTTGTCCAGTTACTACCCATTGGATGGATTGCACCCATTCGCTTAACAATCTCAACTATATTATCACACATGCTTATCGTTAGGTGAACACGGTTGCAGATGGCCTGGCCAACATGGGGTTAAATCAAGACATTACCTGGTTTGAATACCTCCCCACTGATCTTATTCTATTACAAGAAAAAGATTGTAAAATGATTCCGTATTTTAGAATTATATAAACCCCAATTTTATATAATAATTGTGATTTGGTCTTTTTGCACTAAGGCATCATCTTTTAAAAAACATTATTTATAAGTATTAAACAAAGAAGAGTACAACAACTACCAAACACGATTTGTTAACATTAAAACATGGGGAGTCCAACAATATCCAAACATGATTTTTGAGGAGTAAAACATGATGGGTTCAAAAATCATCCCCTTTTTAATGATCACAAATCATGGAATTTACAGGCCAAATATTTTAGAATTAAATAAATAGATTACTTTCAACTCAAGATATTAAATCATATATAACATAATGGGTAGTCCTTTTATTAGTTCATAATTTTCCCTTTACATATTCCTCTTTGTAGTTTAGTGATGATTTCTCC
This sequence comes from Viscum album, assembly GCA_963277665.1. Lineage (NCBI taxonomy): Eukaryota > Viridiplantae > Streptophyta > Magnoliopsida > Santalales > Viscaceae > Viscum > Viscum album. The sequence continues at coordinate 722,348,385 of OY728130.1, read as the reverse complement.
ACTCTAAATGCATTATTTTTAGTATTTCACCCCATTTTGGGTTTACAAAAAAGATAAGAAAGAGAAAAAGAAAAAAATAAAATAATAAGTGAAGAAACAAAAACAGAAAAATTCTATTAATTAAAAGGAAAATCCCATTATATAAAAGAAATAATATACAAGAGGTCCCTATCAAAATCATCATTCACTTCTCGGTAGAGGGAGTAGAATTGTCTTGTGCTTTATTAGTTGGAGAAGAAAGAGGGGCATAAGTGGTAGTATAATAAGTAGTGGTTAGGTAAGTTAGTGAAACTACTTTAATTATAGAAGGTGCAATGGTTGGTCTGGTGGAAAACTGAGGATAATGTTTATCAATAATAGAAAGTCTATTCTGACTCAGCGAATGAGAAACAGACATAGTCACTAGAGCAAAAGAGGTGAGGAAGAAGGATAGGTAGAGGAAGGGAGTCCAGGACTGAAAGGAGCAACTTCCAGAGCCCCAATTGTAGTACTCTGAACATAGTGATATGTCTTCAAAAGCTTGATAAAATATGGGACGATCTATCCACCATACTGCATGGCTTTCTTGAATTCCTCATTATTTTCTATAAACATCTCCAGAGTGGGTGTGAATTCCTTGATCTTATGCTTTTGATCCATCAATGGTTGAGTGACTGGAGGCATCTTCATATTCTCCACATGGTACTTGAAGTGATTAGTCAACTCATGCTAAAAATAAATTCTCTTAAATTAGAATTCCACTTTCTTAAAGATCAATTCTTGGGAATCAGTGAAAATCATGGAATGGATCCTCACCAAATCAATCACATGGTCACTATTATTTATGACATCATAAAGACTTTCCTTATCAACACCACTCAACACTGACTGAATCTCTTCTTTGAAAACCTATCAGATCAGGTCACTGTCCACAGGATAAGATGGTTTTCTAGAGGTAGTTATAGATGAAACAAATGATGTGAGATATGTAATATAATTTAGAACCTTTTCTTAACAACCTTTATATTCATCGGTTATCCTATTGAGTCCATAAACAAGATCTCACATCTCATTGGATATCTTGGTGTTGTTCTCATCCACCTTTTCATATATAGTAATCAGGTTTGGTTGAATCAGGGACACAAACTTCTATGGAATCTTTTTAGTATAATATTCAATAAGATGAGAAACATGATTTTGAGTAGTTGGAAATAATTTTTGCATATCTTTGTCCATATATATTAGATAATTCACCTCACTAATCAACAATTTTTTCTCAACCATAACATCCTAAATTGAAAAAATAATATTCTGTTAAATATACCAAATAATTTTCTCTTATAATAGTCCATCATCCATTTCACTAAGATTTTTTACAGGGGTAGGTTGATATTGTAGCAGCTTCACAAAACCAAAAACATGTTTTCTCTAAAAACATTCAGATCACTATGACATACTAACTCATAAGATTCATGAGAAGATTTAGAAATAAGAACTCAAAGAGGTTAATATTCATTACCTAGGGATAATAATTTAGCAAAAATTGGATTCAACTTAAACTCGGTTGAATGATCTATCAATTTTATCGAGGCATCTTGAGAATTATACACATCAAAATAACTGGGAAACCTAAACCAGGAATCCACATAACTATCATCAGCTAGATTTGGAAGTTGAATAGTTTTTAAGCTGGGGTGTTTCTCCCCCTCAAACGATGCATCATTTATATGACTAAGAGACTCAATCTCATGACCCATTACCAATATTTTATTTATATCACACTCACCCATATCTTCTCTAACTAGCTAAAATTCCTATTCCATTATTTTCCTAGAAAATAAGAATACTTAATCTTTAACTTGTTCCTAAAAATATTCTACAGTTGTAGGTTCTTCCTCATTAATAGACTCTTCGTCTATATCATCACTTCTTTTAGTAGCAACATCATCCTTTCCCCTTGCATCAACATCATATTTGGAGAGAGGTGATGGCTCTGGATATATTGTCACAAAAACTTCAGTAACACCATCTACTATTTCTTCATTTGGATATTCCACAATCACATCGGCTTCTAATCTAGGACCATCTTTTTTTAGGTTTAGAGGGATTTTTAATAGGATTAAAATCCTAAAACAACCTATCATTATCCTCAAATCATGATCTATTTCATGGATTCAATATTATTTTCATTATCCTACAAATAGCCTTAGATATATAAAAACAAAATTCCTCAAGGAATACTTCATTATCTATAACCACACCTTTGGATAAAATAATAACAAAAATGAATCTCAAATAGAAATGGGAGGTGTACTTTGAATTTGTTTTGAGTATATCAAACATTTGAAGTATAATATAATTACACAATTTGTTTTTTGTCCATTCTTCAAAATATGATTCCAACATACATCATGATACATAAGATTGGAAAATACCCTTTCTGTGGGTAGATGAGATGTTGAATGAATTTGAACACAACCTTGAATCACCATCAAGATCGGTAGTAATAGGCCTTCTCTTCTTCTTATTTTCATTCAAGCTTCCCAGATCCTCTTCTATGATAAATGCATCACTAGGTGAAGGATGACCTCTTTGGTAGTCCTCCAAAATCTCTTTATAAAAAATTACTAGGTAGGAATCCTATAACATTGAAAAAAAGTAAATTTTGACCATTTACCGAGCTCCTTACCCAAATATTATCCTTACAATTGGAAGAAAACTAAACATATTGATAAAACTAAAAAAAAGCCTTGGGTAGATGGGTTTTTATCCTTGGAAAACCAATCCAACCACCCCTATTATTGTATAACTTCATGAACTAGAGACTTTCTGGATAAGAGACACTTCATATAGATTTACTTTTTTGGTACAACATTGTGATCCTCAAGACCTAGGTTCAGAGGAATCATGGACATTACAACATGAGACTTCTTGTATTTCTTTTAAGACCTACATTTCTCAGTAGTCAATGAGGATGGACGTTTCATCATGGGAATTCAATGTGGGATCACAAAGGATGAGAGGGAGGGAAAGAGGTTTGAGAGAGACAAAGGGTTTCAGATTCTAGAGAAGTGAGAACGAGAGAAGTGAAGTAATATGTTTTTATCATTTAGGGAGTTCAAATGTCGAAAAAAATGTGGTAAAAATAAATAAAAAAACTAGATAAAAAAATAAAAGTTGAAAATGAAATTCTGAATAATATAGTGAAAATAGTACAAGAATTCATAGTGTCAGTATTACTGAGTGACTTAACACATTGTGATCGTAACCCATGAGACAATGAACACAAGATAGCAAGAGGTGAGATAGTAGTCTAAGACAGAAATCCCGAGACAGTAATCCGAAGATAGTAATCCTGAGATAGTAATCCTGAGACAGTAATCCTAAGAGAGAAATCTATTCACTCAAGTTTAATCAATAAAAATTCATTTATGATGTAATTCATCCTTTTAGAATTTAATGGCTTAGTTAAAATGTTAGTAAGATGATGTTCTGTTCCAATGAATTCTAATGTAATATCATTTTTTTTGATAATGATCTCCCAAAAAGTTATGTCTGAAATAAATATGATTTGTTTTAGAATGAGAAACATGATTCTAGGATATGTTAATAGAACTTTTATTATCATAATTTATAGGGACATGATAGAATTGATATCCATAGTCTAGAAAAGTGGGTTTCATCCACAAAATCTAAGCCAAACAAACACCAACAAGCATATATTCAGCAATATTAGTAGATAATGAATCAAAATTTTTCTTTTTACTACACCATGAAACTAGTGACTTTCCCAATAAGTGACATGTTTGAGAGGTTTTTTTCTATCTAACTTACAACCACCAAATCAACATCAAAATAGCTAACTAAGACAAATGATTTTTCTCTAAGATAGAAAAGTACTAAGTTTGTAGTATGTTTGAGGTATTTGGAAATCCTTTTGACAGTAAGAAGATGTGACTCTTTAGGTTTTCCCTAAAAATGAACACACACACACACACACAGTAAATATAATATCAAACCTATTAGTTGTCATGTGGAGTAAAATCCCAATAATTCTTCTATAAGTGGTTTGATCAATAGATTTACCATTCTCCTTAAGATCCAACTTACAGGTGGTACGCATTGGAGTATCACTAATATTAGTACTATCTAAGAAAAAACGTTTCAGAAGGTTTTTATATTATTTAAATTGATTCAAAATAATACCATCCTTATTTTGAATGATTTGAAATCCAAGATATAATTTTAGTTCACCCATTAAACTCATTTCAAATTCATTTTTCATAATCATTGAAAAATCAATACATAATGTATCTTTTGATATTCTAAAAACAATATCATAAATATAGATTTTAGAAACTAAAACATATTTAGTAATTATTTTTAATAAAGAGAGTATGATGAGTTATACATTTTGTAAAACCTTTTGAAATAAGAAAAGTACTTAATCTATCATACCAAGCTCTTGGAGATTTCTTTAAATCATATGAAGCATTTGTTAATTTTAAAACATTTTTCAGAAAACTAGTGTTCATAAAACAATATTTTTTTTAAATAAAACACCCTAAACTATATACTGTTTTAGGAATGCACTCTTAACATCCATTTGATATTGTTTTAAATTCAGATGTGCTTTATATGCTAACTGTATTATGATGGCTTCAAGTCTATCATCTAGTGAAAAAATTTCTCAATAATCTATCCCTTCTTCTTGACTATAACATTGATCAACCAATATAGCTTTATTTTTTACTATGGTACCAAATTCATCAACTTTATTTCTAAACACCCATTTAGTTTCTATGGTTAAGATGTCTATAGGTTTAACCAAAAGTTTCTGGAATTTATTTCATTGAAACGGATTTTATTCTTCTTAGATAGATATCACCCAAATGTCATCATTGATGAACTCATTGAATTTTTTTAGGTTCAAGCTGTGACAAGAAAGCTTGATATTCAACTAGATTTCTTAGTGAATCCCTAGTATATGTTCCATTATATAGGTATCCAACAACAACATCTAAAGGACCATTCATAGGGGTTCTAATAGATCTAGAAAAAGAAGGACTAGTAATTTTAGGTTCTTAAGTCGGGTTGGGTTCATCAAGTCTCGAATATTGAAAATTTCCAGAATTGGAAGTTTTAACATATTTCTTCATACGATTTTCAGAAGATTTAGCATTGATGTCCAAATTATCCTTAGTGTTAAGGATGCATACATTACAACCAAAAACAATGAAGTGGTTAACCTTGGGTTTTCAATTGTTCTATAACTCATAGGTAGTGGTTTTATGTATTGGTCAAATCAAGACTCTATTGATTATATATCTTTCTATATTGATAGATTTCTCCCAAAAGTAGATAGTTAGGTCATAATAATTTAGTATTGTTCTAGATCATTATTGTAAGGTTAAATTTACTCTTTCTACAACACCATTTTGTTGAGGTGTCTTAGGGGAAAATAAGTTATGACTATAGCTATTTTATGAGAAAAAAGATTCAAACTCTTGGTTTTCAAATTCATTACCATGGTTAATTTTAATGGTTTTAATTCTTAGACCACTCAGATTTTCTACAGTCCTAGAATACCTGGTAAAATGAGAGAAAGATTCACTTTTGTGTCCCAAAAATAATTTCCATATATATCTAGAGTATTCATCTACAAGAACATAGACACAATGCTTCCTATTAAGACTTGATAATCAAGAGGGTCCAAACAAATCCATGTGCAGCAACTCAAGAGGTTGAGAAGATGAAACTCCATTCTTTGTTTCAAATGATATTTTTTATTGTTTACCCTTTTGATAAGGATTACAAACTTTTTCATTGGAAAAACCATATTTTTGTAGATCCTTGACAAAACCATTTCTAGTAAGCTATATAAGGGAGTGTATATTGCAATGTCCAAGTCTTCTATGCCAAATCCAAGACCTTTTGTAAAAGGAAGTCAAGCAAGGAAATTTTTGAGAAAATAAATAATCCATGTTAACAGAATAAACATTTTAATTTATAAAAGTAGAAAATAATAATTCATTCGAAGAATTAAACATATTTCATGCATCATTTTAAAATTTAACATGGAAAAAATCATCACATAACTATGAAATACTAAGAATATTATATTTTGATACATAAACAAAAAGTACTTTAGAAATTAAAACTGAGTTAGAGTACCAATCTGGATAAGGCCAAATTTTTTCCCATCAGTGTTGTTACCAAAGGCGACATGTCCACCATAAATATTTATTAGGTTCTTTAAACATGATTAATATTCTGTCATGTTTCTTGAACATCCACTATCCAAGTACCGTAGAATTTTATAGGAACCCTATAAATAGCTTTCCTATATAATATTTAAACAAAATAATATTTTGGAACCCATATTTTTTTGGGTCTAGTAACATTAGTAATAAGTGATTTGGGAACCCATACTTGCTCCATGGGTTTCCTATAAGAAGGTTGTAAAGTGTTTGAAAAATAAACATTATTTGGGACTGAGAAACTAGATGCATTAGAAGATGTCTCATAGCTTAAACTTACAGAAAATTTTATAGAACTGCGCATAAAACTGGATTTTCTAGATTTTGATACAAAATGAGTTTTTTTATAATACTCTTCCCTAGCTGATATCCTATTCAAGTAATATACATAGAAGCTACCTGTTAACCATGAATTTGAACTAATATTTCTTCTCTATTTCTAAATATTTCTAGATCATTTACAATTACTAATTATAAAATTTATGTATATTTTTCTCTTTATATAATTGTTCATTCTTCTCATTTTCTATTATAAACTCAAAATTAACCATATAAGTAAGATCTTATTGTTCCTTCAAAGAATTATATTTATCCTTTAATTCATTGCATGTATCTTCAATCATTTGACAATATTCATAAATTTCATCATTGTTTATATTTTCAGAATCACTTTCATTTCCAAAATATTAAGCATTATGTTTAGGAGATTCAAGGGTTATCTGAGATGTGTTTTTCTTGATACACAAATTGGCTTTATCAGCCTTTTAATTAGGTAAAGACTCTGAGTCACATGATATATCCTCATAATCACTCCATGTTTCATACATTTCATTTTTACACTTTTTATCATTATCCTCATATCTCTTCTTATATTTTTGCTTAAGAAAATCCCCTGTTACATGTCTCTTTATCTTACATTCATAAGAGACTATTTTACTGGAAGTATCACCTTTCTTCCAATTATTTTTCAAATTTCCCTTTTCATATTTACCTTTTTAGTAAAACATCTGGAAAAATTTCTTCCTCCTATAAAACTTCTCAAACCTTATGGATAATTGAGCCATTTACTCATCACTATTAGATGGGGAATCTTCATTAATTGTATTATCAAAATGAGTCTGGATCCTTTCCATTTCCTTTGTTTTGGATGTAGTGATTTTGAAATCCACTGACTTTCTCTTTGGTTCAAATTAATTTTCCTTATTGACTTTTAATTCTTCCTTATACATCATCAACATTCCTAACAAATCCTTTAAAAGAAACATTCTAATGTCACTGGATTCTTGAATTGATATAGAATTTCCTCTCCATCTATCTGGAAGAAATGTGAGTATTCCCAATATTTTCCTATTAGCTGTAACATCCCTTCCTAGAGAGATCATAGTATTCATAATTTCATTAAACCTGAGATACATGTCAGAAATAGGATCACCAGGGTTCATTTTAAAGTTATCATATTTAATTGTCTATGTGTTAAGTCTCATTTTATTAACACTAGAGGTTCCTTCATGTGAAATAGATAAAGTTCCCCAGATTTCATGGGTTGTTTCACAAGATTAAATTCAATTAAACACTTCATCACTTAAAGAACAGAATAGTGAATTCATGGATTTGTAATTATTATTATAAGAAGCATTAGTTAGGCCATCCGATGTATTATTTTTAGTAGAAATAATCTTATATTCATCTAAAATTTAAGACCAAATCTCAAAACCCATACATTCAAGGTGCTTTTTTATTTTAATTTTCAATTGTGAATAATTTTTTCTATTAAAGAATGGAGGTCATTTAGAAGTAGCACCTTCCAATATATTATACATGATAAAGAAATAATCTTATAAAGAACTATAAATTTATATTTAACAGAAATTTAAAGATCATTAAAACACAACTAAAATCTCAGTTGAAAATTATTTTAAAACAAATTTAAATTTTAAATTTTTGAAAGCATCAAATTGAAAAACAACCTCTAATACAAAATTGGTCATATTTGTACACTCAAGAGGGGGTTAATTTATTTCCATTAAAAATTATTGTTAAAAAGTTTATTTAAAAGATTCCCCCAATTAATATAAATCTAGCCAGCTAACTGAGGTAGTAAAATTATAATAGTTTGACTTTTCAAATAGTTTCCCAGAAGATTGATTAATTCTCAGTTATAACAATATGATATATTGATACAACTTTTGAAACTACTCTAATAAGGAAAAATAGTTATGACTACTATCCAATACTAACTATCAAAGAAAAATTTAGTTTTCTAAAATTTGAATTAAAAATAAAGAAAGATTAAATTAGAATACACAATAAATAAAACAAGTAGTTCAGTCTCACATTGAGACCAACTCCACTCCACTTGGTGGTCACCTACCACCAAAAAATATATGTATATAACATTTGATCCACACCCTGGATTGGGGTTAACAATAGTGCACAATACTGTCAAGGTAACAAGACCTCTTCCACTATTCTACATGGGAAAACTAACAGCCAGTTCACATAAGACCCCTTCCATAGTTATACATAGGTGAAACAAGGTGTAAAAAGATATTTGAGTGAGGATATCTAGTATCCTCTAGTTCAGTGCAAGAGATATCGTATGTTTTCATTATAGATAGACAAACATCTCAAAAAATAATAAATAAGTACACAATAGAGAAAAGTGTAATGAGATAGTGTTTATAAGGCTTTGTGTATCATGAAATGAATCTATAGACTCGTTGGATGTAAATGATTCAATGTTTTAGTCCTCTTCTGAAAACAGAGTGTCGTGAATTGAGTCTTTTGGTTTTTAGTGTATTAATATGTTCTTCTTTTTATTTTAGTTTCTACAAGGATTCTTTCAAGATTGTTCACAGTGGGTTCTTCTTTGTTTATAACCAATAGTAATTGAATGTTCCACCTTAGGTGTATATTTTCATGTATGGGTGTTATTTTCGTTTTTCATGCATTCAACTACTATGTATTTTTTTCGAGTGCTGCACCTTTATTTTTTAGTTTGGGTGCTTGAGTTGGAGCTAAAAAATGAACAATCTCCACACCTCACATCTTGTACATTCTTTTGACTGGTCTAAAAAAGATCATTAATTGTATCAGTTTCATTAAATTACTCAAATATGAATACTAGAAACAACTTTTAAATGTAATTGAAAAAGACAAAAAATAGTTATGTATGAAATAGTGTCCCAGTTGAGGTGATATAGTCATACAGAGATAGTTACAGTGAGACAATTGTGGTGAGATCTGGAACTGGTAACAAATATACGGTGTCTAGTCCTTTGCGATGTAAATGGTAGCATGATTACAATGTTACAGAAATAGTGTCTTTAGTAATGTTGTTTAGTCCTTTCTCAAAATTTCGAACATTGTCTTGTTACAGTCTCTTGGAAATGTTAGCACAAAAAAAGTGTCTGGTCCTTTGTGAAAATTTGGAACTAGTAGCAAGCTTACGATGTCACATATTTTTTGATAATCTGGAACCTATATGAAGTTTTTGGTTTCACAGTCTTAGAAAAATATCTATATGTTTTCTTAAGAAGAAGTATTAACAGAATGTATTTGGATCAAACATAATCATACCAAAACATAATAGAACAATATTAAACAATGTTTACATAATTCAAACATAATTTTTAAGCATTAAAACATGAGGATTCTAATAATCTCCAAAGAATATTTGTGAGCATTAAAACATTTGGATTCCGACATCAATGTTACCACATGGTTAGGGTTTTATGTATCAATGTTTCCAAAGGAACTATAACTTTACAATCCTATGACGTGGGTTTATTTAATTTAACGAATATTAACTAACAAAATTTAATATCTATGTATGAAAATACTAGGTTTCTATAGTTTGTATTACAGGAAAGTTTAAGTTAACCTTTTGAAATTAGGGTGAGAAAATAGTATTGAAATCCCTAAGGACATGTGTAACGATAAGTATATGGATGATTCAAAGTATATGAAAATGTTCTAGAATTTTGTTTAATGATAGACTGAGTGGTTTTCAAGAAATTAGATCTCTGTATGGATACTAAAAATAGATTTTTATATAGAATACAGTAGCCTATGTGTAATAACTCTAAAAAATGTGCATTGAGTTGGACTCTATTGTCACCTGGTGCATGACGTTGGGCCATACTACACACCTAGTTTGACACTCCCCAAGGATATTCTGAGTATATTATGAAACAATTTATGAACCATCATTAAATATTTAAATAGATGATGATAATCAATGTCCTAGGATATCCCTAAGGCACCATAGATTAAAATTAAGGTGTCATGATTTTGAAATCTCATAAGTGATTTTTCAGGATTATATGGTTCCCAACTATGATTATTGTTTCTTGGACTATGATTTTTGGTTTTAGTCGATGGATAAAACTTGAATGGACAATGTAAATGATGAGTGAAATAGAAAATGAAATGATTTTTCTACCATCCAACCGAATGATATAAGAGATGGAATAAAAAATCATTTTGATGTGATGAAATTTTTTTCTCAAGAAATGAATAATGCTGAACTTATAAATGTGAAAATTAGGGTAAAACATTATGTTGAGTACTTAATGAATCTATGTAAACCTTTTTTAGTGGGTCCACAGATTATCTTAATTTCAATTAAATGATCAGTATCAATGAAAAGATATTTTCTGTTCTCCAGTGTTTGGAACATGAAAAATTCATTTTAACTGTATATCATTTGGAAGGAGAATCAGGTATTTGATAACTCTCATTAAGAATACAAGTGAACATGATACAATTAAATCCAAGGCTTTAGATAAGTTCATGAACATGTTCTTAAATAATTACATTCTATGTACTCTTTTTATGAATATAGAGAAGGAGTTACTCTAGAAAAATTATAAAAATGATGTGTAATTACTTGGAGTTTTCCTCATATATATTTTAATAAATTAATTGGGAAAATAATTAGTCCTCATGCTAAAATTATAAGATATTACGAGACCCAGTGCGCCCGTAATATTTTTTTTAATAAAGTTCAGTTTCAATTAAAAAATGATCAATGGATTAATTTTAACGTTAATAACACCAAAACTGGTGCCCAGATCGAAAATATGAGTGCACCATTGCATCCAAAATAGCAAAATTACCTTAGTAAGAGCCTAACATAGTCCAAAACGGGCTAGATGAAAAAGCTAGATTTTGGATGTAACCGTCATTAAATATTTTAATAAAAATATTTTCTTATGAATCAACATATTCTATTTCAATTTTACTAAACCTAGAGGTAGGGGTCCATGGCATGAATTCCCAACCTTGGAAATTCCCTAAAAACTCTTGAGATAAGGAACATCAAAAGAAGGCATTGGCGAATGACGACGGATTGACGCCAACTCGAATCAAGGATCAAGGATCGAGGGAATTCTTCTGTAGATCGTCAATGATGATGAATTATTCCTCCATAAATGAATGATCCAAACCCAAGTAGTGCATTTTTTTATTTGGTTTCATTCCCCGTTCTTTATTTTTTCCCCTACGATGAATTTCAATCAATAAATGAATGGATTGATTCATGGATCGGGTGTAGTGCGGGGTTGGGATTTATATCATTGGTTATGAATCAAGGATTATCCATGTTTATATTGAACTATGATTTGATTTATGAATCCTTACCATTTTTGATTCTAACATTGATAGATCGGGCCGGCACAAACAAGACCCATATCTATCCACTTTGGGGGTTCTTGTGTACTTCAAGTTCTTCATGGAGTAATGATCTAGGCTGCCAGATTGATGGTCAGCGACGGTAACACCCCATTTTACATGTGAAAAAATGGTGGCATATCATCCCACGATAGGAGGTCATAGGTGAGGGTGGCACCAAGCGGCAGCCAGCTTTGCAGCTGGCGGCGAGGAAGGCCTAGGCTGTGCCGGGCAGTGGCAGACAGTGGCGGGGGAGCCCACGATGGTAGAAGCAGAGGTGCCAGCAACATCAACGACCAAGGGTAGTGGTGGCGCGCTATTCCAGGAGGCCGCAACACCGATGGACACATCCCTCCGAGCCTCGTCAGTGGAGGGACCCCACAACACTTTCCATTGGATCGTGTGTGTCACATAGAATTGCCATGCCATGCGGACTAGACGGATTGACCCATGATTCCAGGAGGTCACATTGTCGACTGTATGGCTAGGGAAGGGGATGTGTCATGGACACGTCTGGTGCAATAGGGACCACCTGCTCACGGTGGGTCAGGCAGTGGAAACCGGGCCACCGTGGGCTTGACCTGTGGCCCAGCGGGCTAGGTTCAATAGGACAGACTCTCATTCCAATAGTTCAGGTTGGACCTGGGATAGGTCAACGAACCTCAGGCAGGGCCGGGTCGTGTCGGGTCGGTCCACCCAAGTCGGCCCAAGACCGGACTGAACACACCCCTTTTTACAAAAAGTCCTGTAACATTCAAACTATAAGTTTATTTGATGAGTCCTTTTTGGAATTGGGACCCTTACGATGAGATGATCCTTTTGATATGGCTTTATGAGACCTTAGTTAGGGCTAGTATAGGTGTGTTTCTTTTCCCCTTGGTCTTTTCCTTTAGGGTTTTGTACAAAAGTGCATAAAAATCCCCTTGATAGACAGAGTCCTAGATAGAGTTATGGAATCCTCCTTGGAACTGGAGTGATATTATATCACCCCTTATGGAGTACATTGGATATTGACGTAACCTCCAAGTGAAACGTGTTAATCCTGTAGATAGTGGGACATATCATTAGGGTTATTATATTCTTCATAATCCTTTACGTTGTGATCCACATTGGTAGGGTTCGTTTTATTCTATAAGAGTTCTCTATGTTGTGGGGTAATAGAGATTGGGCTCACAATATTCTATGAGAGCATCCCCTCTCTGCATAACATAATCTTGACTAGCGATGGCATCAAGGCTCGAGGAGCATGTTCTCTAGGAATGATCATGCCTATAGCAGAATCCTATGGTAGAAGTTTTGATGTGACTTATCCTTTCTAAATTGAGATTATTATTTGAGTATATTTGGATATACTTCGTATATTTATTAGAATATAACTATGTAGAGATTACTATTCATTATTTTTGTGGATTTTCCTTTGTTTTGGGGTGTCCTACTAAGTACTTTTTTAATCACCCATGCATGAGATTTTCACGCACCTGTCCTATCTAGTGTAGGTAACTAATATTTCGATGGAGTCGTAGGCGGAGCAGGACTAGGACTGGATGGTGCCTTGTGAGATCAGACGGACCATGGTGTTTCTAGAATCATTCTACTACACCTTTATTACCCTTGTTTAGAGTTTGAACTTTGCAGCTGTTTTTATTTTTTTGGGCTTGTATTCTGGTCCATTTTACCTTCCAATACTTTAAATTATTGTTTTACTCTATATTTGGTTCTTAGTGTATTCCTACATGGTGGTTTGTGTTTTCTCTCTTTTTATATTTGTGGCTCGGAGACATGTGTGTGTGTGTACTAGTACTTAGGAAATGGCCTCCCTTTTGTGAGACATGCCTACTCAATGCTAGTGTCCATCCCCTGGCATATCGATGGCAGGATTGGGGTAGTCACAGAACATTCCACACTGGGACGGGTCTTGACAGAGTGGTATCCAATCGGTTTGGTTCAACATTAGGAGATGGATTCAGTGAGATTGGTTTGGGGAAATAGTGGTAAGTGTTTTGATTTCAACTATCAGTCTAGGGAATCTAGTGATGGTGCGACGATTGACATATCCATACATGAGGACTCTATGTATCAACATTCCAAATTGGTAACTGAAAACAATGGTTGTTTGGAAATTAGTGGGACATACATCATATAATAACGGTTATTGTTTTCCATGTCCTTCTTGACTCAACTCTCTATATATACTCAATTGATCTTGGTTCATCTTGATCTATTTCAGGATGCCTCCACACAGATAGCTAGACAAGATCCCAATGTGAAATCATGAGGATGATCCTCTTAGTGATGAGGCATCAGTATAGGGGCCTATACCAGACATGGAACCCCTAGGTGGTTTTCCTGCTATAGTACCACCTATCAAGCAGCAGTTTTTGCTAGTGCTATTGGTACAGGATCTATGTAGGCTTAGTGCAATGCATGATTTCCAGAGAAAAAGACCTCCCAGGTTCAGGGGTGAGAATAACCCTAGGGTAGAAGATTATTTATTGGATTCTATTAATCACGTCTTTCACCTTGTGAGGAAACCACCTGATCAGATGAAAATATAAGTCATGGGCCTTCTGCAGGGCTCAGCGAGACAATGCTGGAGCTTAGTTATCCAAACGCATGACGAGATGAATCTCTCTTAGGCTGACATTAAGTGCCTATTTTGGGAGGAGTAATTTTAGGTGACCTTTTTGTTCAGTATGCATCCAGGAGCTCCTACATTTTCAGCAGGGCAGCCAGACAGTAGCGGATCACTCATTGAGGTTTACCGAGTTTTCTCGCTATTCCATAGATATGGTACAAAACCCATTGTTTAGGGATCTGGCTTTTGAGAAGGGACTATGACGGAAGATCAACGCATCCATAGTGTCTCTTATCATCCCTACCTAGTCTGGGGTGATGAAGTGAGCTCCACTTGTGAAGAGCTTCCTAGTGGAACATACGCTAATAATGGGATTTACTAGTATAAATCAGGTGGCAGATTCCTCAGTATTGGTTAGAAGGAAGTAGAAAAAGGGGCCCACGTGTGGTAGGACTTTCAGAAGAAAACCCTAGGATATGGGATCTGTGGTGCGAGGCTCCCAGGGAAGAGTGGGATAGTTGAAGGATAGACTGTGTTTTTCATGAGGCACTTGGGAACACATAGATCGTGATTGCCTAACATTCCATGCATATGATTAGTAGATGGTCAAGGGACCACCGAGGATAAGGTAGAGGTTTTTTCAGGGTGGTCAGTAGGGAATCATATGTGTTAGGGGAGTTGGTAGAGAAGATGGTGGTGTATGGAGGTTTGAGGTACTACCACCACTACCCTCAGGCGGTCTGCCACGAGCTCATGGAGTCAGTGGAAAGGGGTGAGGCCAACTTCAGGGGATGGAGGATTATGACCCCAGCACTCCAGAGATTAGTTTAGGTACAATCTATGTCATCTACACCCTAGATATAGTTCTTATAGACACGGGTGCATGTAAATCCTTCCTTGTTAGAGACCTTTTTCGGAGGTTGGATATTTCAGTGGAGTCGTTGGATCGATCCTTACGTTTTGAGACTCCTACGGGATGGGATTCAAAGATCAAACACTAGTGATGGTATTGTGAACTTACTCTTGGTGAATATAGATTTGGCTGGGATCTCTTTATAGATGTGGTGAGGCCTAATCAAGTCATTATGCGTATGGATTGGTTTTTCATAGTCTATGCTTTGATTGACTATTTTAGGTGCAGAGTTCAGTGTGTCTGTAGAGATATGACCAGGTTTTTCTTTACCAGAAAAATGGAAATGCACATAGCATAGGGTGGAATTTCTCACTGGGGGTCAAAATGATAACTCCCCGGTTAGCTATTCTCACCCTTGGTGTAGTGGTAGAGAGTAGTCCATAATTTCCTATAGTGGTGGATGAGTATAAAGACATCTTCCCTGAGGATGTTCCAAGATTACCTCCTTTCAGAGAGTTTGACTTCTGCTTTGATATGTACCCAGAACAACATTGATATCCACATCCACATATCGGATGTCTCTTATAATGCTTCTATATTTGAGAGTAGAACTATATTATTTCTAGAGGAAGGGATTTGTGAGGCCTAGAGTCCCACCCTGGGTGGCCCTAGTGTTGTTTTCAAAGAATAAAAATGGGAGTTTGAGACTATGTGTGGACTTTAGGTGCATGAATCATGTGACCATGAATAAAAAGTATTCACTACTGATAATTGATGACCTAGTCGACCAGTTGAAGGGAGTGAGGTGGTTCTTGAAGATAGTCTTGAGATCTGGCTATCATCAGCTTCATGTACAGTATGAGGAGGTACCAAAGATGACCTTCATATGTTGGTATGGACACTATGATTACTTGGTTACGCTGTTCGGCATAAACAAAGGTCCAGTATTGTTCATGGGACTCATGAATAGGATATTCTGGCCATACCTTGATCGGTTAGTCATGGCCTTCATTTATTAAATTTTGGTGTACTCAGCATCTGAAGTGGAGAAAATGATACACCTGAGGATGGTATAGGACATGCACCTAGAGAACCAACTTTCTAGGAAGCCCACAAATTTTTAGTTATGGATTCAGGAGGTCCAAATTCCCAGGCATGTCGTTTTGGAGGTTATAGATTTGGTGGATCTAGTGAAGATAGATGTGGTGTGGCTTGGGAGCCACCCAATAGTGTGACCGAGGTGAGGAGTTTCTGGGTTTTGGCTAGGTACTATAACAGTATTGTGTCCGAATTTTCTCGGCTAGCAACACCCTTGATGTCTTTGAAATGTAAGGGACAACCCTTCATGTGGAATGAAAAGTGCCAGTAGTGTTTCCTGGAGCTGGGACAGAGGTTGACGAGTGCTCCCATCATGAGACTACCAGAGGAGGGTGTTGCGTATGCAGTGTTATCCGATGCATCCTGGACTGTACTCAGATGTTTCCTGATGCAGGGGAAAGCAGTTATTGCCAATGTCTTGGTCTAGTTGAATAAGCATGAGAATAACCACATGACCAATGATCTTGAGCTAGAAGTATTAGTCTTCTGATTGAATATGTAGAAGCATTAATCGATGGGGTAGAGGTTTACCATCTATTCAGACCACAAGAGCCCCAAGTACATATTTTCTTAGACGGACCTGAATGTGAGATAGAGTCGGCGGCTAGAGTTCCTCTCAAAACATGACTATGAGATCTTCTATACTCATGAGAAGGGAAACCTGGGGACAGACGCGCTTAGTAGGAGGTCCAACTTGGAGTTGCTGAGTAAGGAATCGTATCAATTGTTCATGCTATAGATATCCTTCTTGGATAATGGTGGTGTGGCTTTCCTCCAGTTGATGGTGGTCTCCCCTCTAATCTTACTATGAGTTAGAGAGGTAGAGCTTGTGGATATTGACTATGAGTACTTATGTGCTCAGATATCCACAAGGTAGGACCTGATGGATATTTGATTGGTGGGGGAACATAATTCTATTCAAAGGGTGTATCATTGTTTCAGTAGCATTGAGAGAGGAGGTTCTAAACGAATTACCCACATCCCCATTGATGGTACATCCAGGTGTGGCGAAGATGTACCAGGACCTCTAACACCATTTCTGGTGACCATGGACAAAGAAAGAAGTGGGAGATTTTGTTTCTCGATGCCTCACATTTCAAAATGTGAAGGCAGAGCATGAGGTTCTGGAAGGCATGACCCAGCCACTCAAGGTGTCAGAGTGGAAGAAGGATTGGATATCAATGGAATTTATGATGGGTTTACCATGCATGTAAAAGTGACACGATACCATCTGTATGATCATTGAATGACTCACCATGTCATCCCACTTTCTACGCATCTGGGAGTAGTGTTCCCTAGAGATCTTGGGACGCCTCTATGTTTAAGAGATATTTGGACAACATGGGGTGCCTTCAATGATCATTTTAGACCGAAATTCTTGGTTCACTTCCCAGATATGGAAGGGTAGGCATAAGGATTTTGGGAATCTGTTGTGGTTAAGCACATATTTTCATCCCTATATGGATAGTAATATGGAGAGGACTATCCATGTGATAGATGAAATGCTTCATGTATGCATCATGGAGATTGGCAACAGTTGGGAGGACCACTAACCTCTGGTGGAGTTTTCATACAAAAACAGTTACCACTCCACCATTGGTATGACACCATTCGATTTCCTCTACGATTTACCTTATAGATTACCATTATGATAGACTAGATGAGGGGAGATAGATCTTATGGGCAAGAGTTGGTGCATGCTACCAGTGATAAGGTGCAGATCATATAGGATTAGATGAGGATTTCACAGATCTAGCAGAAGTCGTATGCTTAATGAAGAAAAATTCCCTTGGAGTTTAAGGAGGGAGACTATGTTTTCATCTAGTTCTCAACTCGATTAGGCTTGTGGAGGTTTGGTCAGGGAGGAAAGTTGTCTCCGAGGTTCACTGGACTCTTTCTGATTCTGAGTAGAGTTGGTGAGGTGGTGTACCACATAGATCTGCCTGCACTTTTTCACCGCATGTATA
Source organism: Viscum album (assembly GCA_963277665.1). Lineage (NCBI taxonomy): Eukaryota > Viridiplantae > Streptophyta > Magnoliopsida > Santalales > Viscaceae > Viscum > Viscum album. The sequence goes on along the minus strand of OY728130.1, from coordinate 722,329,980 downwards.
ATGTCTTTCTCATGTCGCAGATGATGAGGTAATATAACGCCCCGACCCCAGCTACCCAGAGTCGGTGCATTAATTACATAACATTGGCATGATCACAAGAAAGATCAAATCTCGAAAGACCGATTGGTTTAGTAGCCTTGGAAACACTAGATATATTCATAAGTTTTACATTACATCATAAAATGAAAAACTACTACAACAACATAATGTCTCCATAATCCACACTACTATCCCCTCATAAATCCCTGCAGGTCATTCATAATTTACTTCTTCACATCCTGGGAAAAAATAAAACATAGAAAAGGGGTGAGCTCAAATGCCCAGTAAGGATAACAATATAGCGGAAACTTTCATAAATAAGAATAAACATTTAAGGCAATGCATTACTAAAACAAAAGCCTTTTAAATTTGAACTTCAACATGGTATGGCAAAAGTAAAATGAAATAATGCCATTTACTTATTCACATGGATATTCTACTAATCGAATAATCACATGCAAAAATCAATAACCACTTTCATAATGTTGGAATGCATAATGCCAGACTATCATAACCACATAGCCAAGGCCTCGTGCCAAGACTACAAATAAGATTTTGTCAAGGCCTTGTGCCAAGACACTAGTTTGTCTCATGAGACCTACCGATGCATCGAGGAGCTATAGCGGGCTCCACCCGTCACTTATTAAGTCCAATGCATTCCCATATGAAAAGGTTTAAACATAACATAAACATTCGTATTAAAACTAGCATACGAAATGTCAATACTTTCACAATAAACTATGAATGGTATAAAAATAGCACATCCACAGTCAAACATATCACAAAACCTTCAATACAATATAGAAGTTTTGTATCATAATAAATCAACTTCAAATAATCTTAAAATCCATCAAAGGATGTTGACATAGATGAAATCAAAATTCTTTTTAAAGAAATATCTCCTTTTATTTTGAAATCATTTAAGATCCATATAAAATAAAACATTTTCTTTGAAAATATTCTTATAAGCTTGTAAGGAATGCTTTGAAGATTTTATAACGGCGTAAAATAACCGCACCCGCCGTATAAGTTAAAAAAAACATTCTTACCTCAATTCTGTCGAAAAGGTTAAAAAGGACCTTGTTTTGAAAACGACGGAAAGATTCCTTTATAAACCTCTTATAAAAAGTCAAACAAGGGTATAAATGACTTTAACCCATATTCTTGTAAATAGTAAAAATGTTTTGAAATACATTTCGAAGAAACATGGATGTGGATGATAAAGAGATCCCAGTAGATTATTACGTATAATACAACCTCGGTTAATGAAGAGGTTGTAAAGTAAACCCTTACCTTGTACTTTTCCTTGGTTGTGGTAGGTTAACCTCCTGTATAATGGTGAAATAATTGTTATTAAATTATACAAGAATCATATACATTAATATGATATCATATATGATCTTTTAATATTGATTTGATAATAATATCTTAGTATTATCGTTGTTTCGGGTGTTAACTTACTTGTTTTCTTTCATATGTTTTGTTACGTAAGACATGTTTGTAAAGGATAGGTTGTATATTATTCATATCCAGAATGATATCAAGTCCTTAAACATCATTTTTAAATCATAAAATGATAATTACGCTTTAATGGTTACGATGGAGAATGAATCTCATCGCGTTCGTGGAGACGGTAGTCCGTACGTACGCACGAGCGACAATATCATTCTTTTGATATTAAAATAATATATAAATGGATGGTATATCATATATACAGAATCATTAACATGTTATATTTATTATTTACATGAGTTACACATCATTATTATACCCATCCAAATAATATTATATTGAATAACAATTACACCACGACGTGGAGACGGTAAGCCGTACGTACGCACGTATGGTGACATGTTATTCAAAGGGTGGATAAAATACTGAATATGATTGTACCATATTTATAATAACATCACAGTATATGTGAGATACTGGAGTTATTATTTCAGAATGGTAAGAACAAAGGAAGAAGAAGTGGAAGAAGAAATGAACTTAGAAAAGGGTGGTGAAATCATTACCTCTTCTTCGGGTTCTTCCTTTTGATTTGATCAAAAGGGCTCCTTAGGTTGGCTTTCTGATCAAACTAAGGCCTCTAGGTTGTATTGAGGGATGTTGGGAGAGTATTTGGGCAGAGTTTGGCCGAACCAAAAGGCTTTAGAGGTGTGAAGAAATGATAAGGAGGAGTGCCCTTTTATAAGAGGGGTGAGGGGCACCTTTGGAAAAGCTAGAAATATTAATTTATAATAAATTAATATTCGGTTTCTAAAGGCTCCAAAGTTGACTATTCAAAGGATGAGGTGGGGATAGGTCGAAAACAACTCATCCAATAGAATTTAGACAGGTTTGGGTACTTATATTAACCTTATCTTTAAGTATTAACTCTAAGTTAATTAGTTTCACTTTTACAATGTCTCTTTGTATTTTTATATAATATGGTTAATAAACTTACTATATACATCCAAGCGACCCCCAAGTGGTCCATTAATGATTAACCTATCATAATATAAGTCTCTTGGCCGAACCTTAGATTTTTAGGAATTTAATATCAATTAATAATATAATATTTGTTTTAAGAACTCTTTTATGTCAATTTTGACACTATTCAATAGTTGTTTTTTGTGAAACTCATAACAGATTGATTACTTCGAACAAAGTCCATTAAATCAATACTAATATATCATATTAGCCTAGAAAATTAGTTTAATTCATTAAAAGTTTCATATTATATTTATTTGGGTATTTATAATATCAATTATTTTAATTTTTCACTATTATAGTAATTACTGCATCATCATTGTGTCATAAATAAAATAACTTATTTATTGTCTAAAAATTATAAATAAAATATCATTATGTAGGAAATCTTTTTATCTTTCTAATGAATATTTATAATCGAAAATCCAACATGTATATCCCTATGTAAAAATTGTTTTTCTAAAAGATATATGCTTGTGTCATTTTTGTATTCATTTTAACTTAATTAAAATAAAGTGTCATTATCACTTACAAGTGGATCCATGGGGTCCCAAAATTGACACAAAGATGCCCATGGTCGACCATGTATCAACCAATAGGGTTAAGACACGTTTTAGGGTAATTTTGTATTATTATAATATTATTTTTTTAACCCTTATTTACCGGATTTACCCTTTAACCATGGTAAATAAATTATTTACCGCAGTAATTATTCAAAATGTCTAAAAATAAAAGTTACCTATTTACATAATTTGGACATCCTGATTCCAAATATGGAATCCATTTTCCTAAATTCGAAACACAGAAGTGGCAGAAATTAATTTAAAATTAATTCCCGCTGTCAAAACAAAAAGCGTGTTTTTAAGAGATAATAACTATCAAAAGATTGACACTTGTTTATGTTCGGTTTAATTGTAAAATTATGTCCAATGACCAAAATTATATTAAATGGTAAAAATATATTCTAAATATACTTTAAAACCACTCAAATTCACAATTTATCACTATTAATTATTTTGATTAAAAAAGTTGTTTTTAATTAAAATTTAGTAATTTTCACTATTCATCAAAATATGAAAGTTATCCGAAATGTACCAAAATTTCACCCTAGGCTAATTTTGATATTCCGAATCCAAAAATGAAGTCCATTTTGAAATATAGAATATATATGATTTCAAAAAGTAGGTATTACTATTCACAACAGCTAGTTTAATTAGTTGTGGTGTGTGTTAGAACTCGAGGTTGCGTACAACACACGCTATCGCATTATTCGAAGGGAAACGTACCATAGAAGCTTGGGGTGTTACATTCTCCCCTCCTTCAAATAATTGCGTCCTCACAATTTCTAGGGTATTACTGCATAAAAAGACTCGGGTGGTTCTTCATCATAAGTTTCTCGGGTTCCCACGTTGCCTCTTCCATCTTATGATTTCTCCACAAAACTTTTACCAGACGCGTCGTCCGGTTTCTCAGTACTTGTTCTCTTGTATCAAGAATCCTGACGGGCTCTTCGCAATAAGACAGATCGGGTTCCAGTTCTAATTCCTCATAGGTGACTACATGCGTTGGGTCAGGCATGCATTTTCTCAACAGAGATACGTGGAACACATCGTGAACTTTGGAGAGACTTGGCGGCATTGCCAATCGGTAAGCTACAGCCCCAATTCGTTCTAGAATTTCGAAAGGTCCGATTTACCTGGGACTCAATTTACCTTTCTTACCAAAACGTATGACTCCCTTCCATGGAGATACCTTCAGGAAAACATGATCACCGACTTGAAATTCCAAATCCTTCCTTCGATTATCGGCATAGCTCTTCTGCCTACATTGAGCTGCTTTAATGTGATTTTGGATTACTTTCACCTTTTCCACCGTTTCCTCCACCAGCTCTGGGCCTACAAGTTTTCTTTCACCAACGTCATCCCAACAGGTTGGTGTACGACATCTCTTTCCGTATAACGCTTCATATGGTGCCATCTGTATACTCGAATGGAAGCTATTGTTATAGGAAAATTCTACTAGTGGTAAATATTGATCCCACATACCCTGAAAATCAAGTGAGCAAGATCTCAACATGTCTTCTAAGGTCTGAATAGTCCGTTCTGATTGTCCGTCTGTCTGAGGGTGGTAAGCAGTGCTCAAATGAAGTTCAGTATCCAGGGATTTCTGAAGACTTTTCCAAAATCTTGAAGTAAAACGGGGATCACGATCAGAAACAATCGATAGGGGTACTCCATGAAGTCTCACAACTTCATTAATATATAGTCTTGCTAGACGTTCCAGGGGTAGATCTTCTCTTATAGCAAGAAAATGTGCTGACTTGGTAAGACGATCAACAATAACCCATATTGCATCGTTCCTTCTAGGAGTCTTTCGTAGCCCCATGACAAAGTCCATCGTAATATTGTCCCATTTCCACTCCGGTATGGGAAGAGGTTGCATGACTCCTCCAGGCTGTTGCCTTCCAGCTTTCACTTGTTGACAAACCATACATCTTGACACAAAATCAGCAATCTCCCTCTTCATGTTGTCCCACCAAAAATGTTCCTTCAAATCTCTATACATTTTGGTGCTCCCAGGGTGTATAGAGAAATTGGAACTATGAGCATCATCCAGCAATTCCCTTTTTAGATCAGGTATATTGGGAACACAAAGTCTCTTCCCGAATTTCAAAATTCCACCTTCATACGCAAAGTCTCTCAATCTCCCATCATTCACAGCTTTAATCTTCTTCTGAAATTCTTCATCATCGGTCTGAGAACTCTTAATCCTTTCTAGTAAAGATGGTTTGGCAACCATTTGAAAAAGCATTGATGTTTCACCTTCCCTGGTTATTCCCATGTCCATCTTCACTAGATCCATGAAAATTGGATCCCTTTCAATTCTCATCATGTTCAGAACTCCATGGTCTTTTCTGCTCAAAGCATCTGCCACCTTGTTTGCCTTCCCCGGGTGGTAGTGTATCGTACAATCATAATCCTTGAGTAATTCAAGCCATCTCCTTTGCCTCATGTTGAGTTCTTTTTGTGAGAAAATATACTTCAAACTCTTGTGATCAGTATAAATCTCACATTTTTCACCATAGAGGTAGTGCCTCCATATCTTCAAAGCAAAGATCACAGCTGCTAACTCAAGATCATGAGTAGGATAGTTTTGTTCATGAATTTTCAACTGTCGTGATGCATAGGCAATAACTCTATCATTCTGCATAAGGACACAGCCAAGTCCTTTCTTCGATGCATCACTATAAATAACAAACCCATCATTCCCCGATGGTAGAGTCAATATAGGAGCATTGACTAATATTCTCTTCAGTTCTTCGAAACATTCTTCACACTCTTTTGTCCAAACAAATTTAACCCCTTTACGTGTGAGCTTCGTTAATGGGTTAGCCAATCGGGCAAAATTCTGGACGAAACGTCGATAATAACCTGCCAAACCAATAAAACTACGTACCTCAGTTATATTCGTAGGTGCTGGCCATTCTTGGATTGCCTTGGTCTTAGAAGGATCAACAGAGATTCCATCTTTAGAGACAATATGGCCAAGAAAAGAAATCTCCTGAAGCCAGAATTCACACTTGCTAAACTTTCCATATAATTCATGCCTCCTCAGAGTCTTCAAGATAATGCGCAAGTGATTTTCATGATCTTTGTAGGTTTTGGAGTATACCAAGATATCATCAATAAATACCACCACAAATTCATCGAGATACTCCTTGAAAACTCTATTCATCAGATCCATGAATACAGAGGGTGCATTAGTCAATCCAAACGGCATTACAGTAAACTCGTAATGCCCGTACCTGGTTCGAAATGCTGTCTTCGGAATGTCTTCCTTCTTCACACACAACTGATGGTATCCAGATCGAAGGTCAATCTTTGAAAAGTATTGAGCTCCATGCAGTTGGTCAAATAAATCATCAATACGAGGTAGGGGATACTTGTTCTTTATCGTTATAGCATTGATCTCCCTGTAGTCGATACATAACCTCATAGATCCATCTTTCTTTTTAACAAAAAGAACAGGGGCTCCCCATGGAGAAACACTAGGGCGAATAAATCCCTTATTACTCAATTCCTCTAGTTGTTTCTTTAGTTCGACTAGCTCTACAGTGGCCATTCTATAAGGGGTCTTCGATATAGGCCTTGATCCAGGAATTAAATCAATGGAAAACTCTACTTCTCGTTCTGGAGGATGTCCAGGTAAATCTTCCGGAAATACATCTACAAACTCTTTCACAATAGGTACATCCTCTATTTGAACATTTCTTTCCTCACCGACAGTTATTTCATTCTCTTCCTCCCCGATAATTGAATTAAGTTGAGCTACAGGGGGTGGATCTAAATAAGAATTAGGTGGTGACGATTCTGCTCTAAAAATAAGGTGCTCCTTATCATTATCATCAAGAATCGTAACCTCTTTCTTCTTACAATAAATCTTCGCATCATAGTCCGAAAGCCAGTCCATACCGAGGATTATATCAAACTCAATCATAGGTATGACGATGAAATCAGCAGATAAATAAAATTTATGTGCTCTAATGGGGACTGATTCACAAAACTTTGTTGCAACGATACTTCCCTTAGGAGTTTTAACTGACAACTCCCTTATTAAATCAAATTGGAAATATCTAATTTTCTTAGCAAACTGGGAAGATATGAAACAATGCGATGATCCAGAATCAAATAATGCATTTGCTAAACTTGAGGAAACCATTAAATTACCTGCCACCACGTCTTTCGGAGCTTCTACCTCAGCAGTAGTGATAGCATAAGCCTGGCCTTGATCCCTTGGCCTTTTCTGAGGTAAGTTCTCCTGACGCTTAGGACATGCATTTGCATAATGCCCCATCTCCCTGCAATTGTAGCACTGAACGTTGGTAGCTTCCTTCTTCCCCTTGCAATCATGAGATTGGTGGCCTTTTTCACCACACTTGTAACAGACTCCCATTCCCTTCAGGCAAGCACCGGGGTGTTTCTTCCCGCACTTACCACAAGATGGATATTCAACCTTTCCCTTCTTCCCCTTATTTCCATTCCCAGATTGATCAGCAGGTCTCTTCTTCTCTTGCTTTGCTTTAAAGTCATAAGACTTAGAGAATTCCTTTTCGGTCTTGATAGCACATGAGACAATGTCTTCGTACGATGAAAAGGATTGTGAGACTAATGCTGGACGGAGAAATGGTTTTAACCCATCAAAGAAACGATCAATCTTACTTCTTGGGTTGCGAATATAATCACCAGCGTACCTCGCTAACCTTGTAAAGTTAGCCTCATACTTTGTGACATTCTCATCCTCCTTTTGTCTCAGACTCAGAAATTGCCTTTCCATATCTGCTCGATGGTCGCGAGGAAAGTATTTTTCTAAAAACAGATCTTTGAATTCCCTCCATTCCATATTTGATACTTCATCATCTTCCTTCGTATTTTGAATCAATGACCACCATTGATCAGCATCTCCAGTGAGGCGGTAAACTGCCATGATAACTTTTTCCCTTTCACTGCTCCCCAAAGCCTGAAATATTTTCTCTAAGGAAAATATCCATTGCTCAGCTACTAAGGGATTTGTATTCCCATTGAACGTTGGTGGTTGTTGCCTCATGAATCGATCTAACATTGATCCTCCACGCTGCGGATCAGGGTGCTCCATACGGGTAAGGTTATTATTCATAACCTGAGTAAGTTGTCCCAGTATGATGATTAGCTGATCGGCACCAGTTGCATCACCAGCCCCACTATAATTATCTTGAGCAGGAGGGCAATCCCTACATGGAGTGCGCGCATTGATACGGTTTCCATTTCTTCCACTAGGCGCCATTTCTAAACAATGGCATAAACTAGATCAGTTTATGAATCAAAATACATAATCCCATACTTATAAAACACTTAACATAAATTGATCTATTTATGGATATAATCCATAATCATAATAATGTTTTCTTTGAGGAAGTATATACTCATAAACCCTTCATAATGATTTGTAAAGATAGTGAGAGTTATCCTAAGCATATCCCCCGGGAGTGTCGTAACCAAGAGTGCAGCAAGGCCCGTTGTCGTGCACCAGTTCCCGTTCGAGTCTAGCTCAAAGCGGTGTTTTCGGGTTTTACCCCTAGGTACATCTGTGCCAGAGCCGCCTCTACCTGCTCGTATCCAGACAGGGATGTATTGCTCGAAAAACTCACAAAATCTCTACAATACCAAAATTCTAGGAAGTTCTTCTATACTAATCCTCAAAGTTCATCTTAGGTCTACGTGCTCTAATCAGAGTTTATCTAAATCTAGTTTCCAAGGTTTGTACTAAACCTCCTCTGATACCAACTATAACGCCCCGACCCCAACTACCCAGAGTCGGTGCATTAATTACATAACATTGGCATGATCACAAGAAAGATCAAATCTCGAAAGACCGATTGGTTTAGTAGCCTTGGAAACACTAGATATATTCATAAGTTTTACATTACATCATAAAATGAAAAACTACTACAACAACATAATGTCTCCATAATCCACACTACTATCCCCTCATAAATCCCTGCAGGTCATTCATAATTTACTTCTTCACATCCTGGGAAAAAATAAAACATAGAAAAGGGGTGAGCTCAAATGCCCAGTAAGGATAACAATATAGCGGAAACTTTCATAAATAAGAATAAACATTTAAGGCAATGCATTACTAAAACAAAAGCCTTTTAAATTTGAACTTCAACATGGTATGGCAAAAGTAAAATGAAATAATGCCATTTACTTATTCACATGGATATTCTACTAATCGAATAATCACATGCAAAAATCAATAACCACTTTCATAATGTTGGAATGCATAATGCCAGACTATCATAACCACATAGCCAAGGCCTCGTGCCAAGACTACAAATAAGATTTTGTCAAGGCCTTGTGCCAAGACACTAGTTTGTCTCATGAGACCTACCGATGCATCGAGGAGCTATAGCGGGCTCCACCCGTCACTTATTAAGTCCAATGCATTCCCATATGAAAAGGTTTAAACATAACATAAACATTCGTATTAAAACTAGCATACGAAATGTCAATACTTTCACAATAAACTATGAATGGTATAAAAATAGCACATCCACAGTCAAACATATCACAAAACCTTCAATACAATATAGAAGTTTTGTATCATAATAAATAAACTTCAAATAATCTTAAAATCCATCAAAGGATGTTGACATAGATGAAATCAAAATTCTTTTTAAAGAAATATCTCCTTTTATTTTGAAATCATTTAAGATCCATATAAAATAAAACATTTTCTTTGAAAATATTCTTATAAGCATGTAAGGAATGCTTTGAAGATTTTATAACGGCGTAAAATAACCGCACCCGCCGTATAAGTTAAAAAAAACATTCTTACCTCAATTCTGTCGAAAAGGTTAAAAAGGACCTTGTTTTGAAAACGACGGAAAGATTCCTTTATAAACCTCTTATAAAAAGTCAAACAAGGGTATAAATGACTTTAACCCATATTCTTGTAAATAGTAAAAATGTTTTGAAATACATTTCGAAGAAACATGGATGTGGATGATAAAGAGATCCCAGTAGATTATTACGTATAATACAACCTCGGTTAATGAAGAGGTTGTAAAGTAAACCCTTACCTTGTACTTTTCCTTGGTTGTGGTAGGTTAACCTCCTGTATAATGGTGAAATAATTGTTATTAAATTATACAAGAATCATATACATTAATATGATATCATATATGATCTTTTAATATTGATTTGATAATAATATCTTAGTATTATCGTTGTTTCGGGTGTTAACTTACTTGTTTTCTTTCATATGTTTTGTTACGTAAGACATGTTTGTAAAGGATAGGTTGTATATTATTCATATCCAGAATGATATCAAGTCCTTAAACATCATTTTTAAATCATAAAATGATAATTACGCTTTAATGGTTACGATGGAGAATGAATCTCATCGCGTTCGTGGAGACGGTAGTCCGTACGTACGCACGAGCGACAATATCATTCTTTTGATATTAAAATAATATATAAATGGATGGTATATCATATATACAGAATCATTAACATGTTATATTTATTATTTACATGAGTTACACATCATTATTATACCCATCCAAATAATATTATATTGAATAACAATTACACCACGACGTGGAGACGGTAAGCCGTACGTACGCACGTATGGTGACATGTTATTCAAAGGGTGGATAGAATACTGAATATGATTGTACCATATTTATAATAACATCACAGTATATGTGAGATACTGGAGTTATTATTTCAGAATGGTAAGAACAAAGGAAGAAGAAGTGGAAGAAGAAATGAACTTAGAAAAGGGTGGTGAGATCATTACCTCTTCTTCGGGTTCTTCCTTTTGATTTGATCAAAAGGGCTCCTTAGGTTGGCTTTCTGATCAAACTAAGGCCTCTAGGTTGTATTGAGGGATGTTGGGAGAGTATTTGGGCAGAGTTTGGCCGAACCAAAAGGCTTTAGAGGTGTGAAGAAATGAGAAGGAGGAGTGCCCTTTTATAAGAGGGGTGAGGGGCACCTTTGGAAAAGCTAGAAATATTAATTTATAATAAATTAATATTCGGTTTCTAAAGGCTCCAAAGTTGACTATTCAAAGGATGAGGTGGGGATAGGTCGAAAACAACTCATCCAATAGAATTTAGACAGGTTTGGGTACTTATATTAACCTTATCTTTAAGTATTAACTCTAAGTTAATTAGTTTCACTTTTACAATGTCTCTTTGTATTTTTATATAATATGGTTAATAAACTTACTATATACATCCAAGAGACCCCCAAGTGGTCCATTAATGATTAACCTATCATAATATAAGTCTCTTGGCCGAACCTTAGATTTTTAGGAATTTAATATCAATTAATAATATAATATTTGTTATAAGAACTCTTTTATGTCAATTTTGACACTATTCAATAGTTGATTTTTGTGAAACTCATAACAGATTGATTACTTCGAACAAAGTCCATTAAATCAATCCTAATATATCATATTAGCCTAGAAAATTAGTTTAATTCATTAAAAGTTTCATATTATATTTATTTGGGTATTTATAATATCAATTATTTTAATTTTTCACTATTATAGTAATTACTGCATCATCATTGTGTCATAAATAAAATAACTTATTTATTGTCTAAAAATTATAAATAAAATATCATTATGTAGGAAATCTTTTTATCTTTCTAATGAATATTTATAATCGAAAATCCAACATGTATATCCCTATGTAAAAATTGTTCTTCTAAAAGATATATGCTTGTGTCATTTTTGTATTCATTTTAACTTAATTAAAATAAAGTGTCATTATCACTTACAAGTGGATCCATGGGGTCCCAAAATTGACACAAAGATGCCCATGGTCGACCATGTATCAACCAATAGGGTTAAGACACGTTTTAGGGTAATTTTGTATTATTATAATATTATTTTTTTAACCCTTATTTACCGGATTTACCCTTTAACCATGGTAAATAAATTATTTACCGCAGTAATTATTCAAAATGTCTAAAAATAAAAGTTACCTATTTACATAATTTGGACATCCTGATTCCAAATATGGAATCCATTTTCCTAAATTCGAAACACAGAAGTGGCAGAAATTAATTTAAAATTAATTCCCGCTGTCAAAACAAAAAGCGTGTTTTTAAGAGATAATAACTATCAAAAGATTGACACTTGTTTATGTTCGGTTTAATTGTAAAATTATGTCCAATGACCAAAATTATATTAAATGGTAAAAATATATTCTAAATATACTTTAAAACCACTCAAATTCACAATTTATCACTATTAATTATTTTGATTAAAAAAGTTGTTTTTAATTAAAATTTAGTAATTTTCACTATTCATCAAAATATGAAAGTTATCCGAAATGTACCAAAATTTCACCCTAGGATAATTTTGATATTCCGAATCCAAAAATGAAGTCCATTTTGAAATATAGAATATATATGATTTCAAAAAGTAGGTATTACTATTCACAACAGCTAGTTTAATTAGTTGTGGTGTGTGTTAGAACTCGAGGTTGCGTACAACACACGCTATCGCATTATTCGAAGGGAAACGTACCATAGAAGCTTGGGGTGTTACAGGTAATGCATGACCCATCACACGTAATATACTGGGGCGATATGGACATTGATGATGGGGAGATGTTTGCAGAGTTCCCAGTAGAGATTGAGAATCGGCAGGTAAAGACCCTTTATATGACATTGATTCATGTAGTGTGTGTTCAGTGGAAGCACGAGAACCTCTTGGAAGGAACATGGTATAGGGCATATCAGTTTCATTCTTAACATCCTCATATTTTTGTTGACTAGCCTTTGTTTTGGATTTTGGGGACGTAAAGCCCTAAGATGAGGAGAATTTAATGACTCAGATTTTCCTATTTTTTATATTAATAAATTAATATAGAAAATACTGAGAGCATGCACTCAAATGTCATGAGATTCTAAGACGTGGTGTGCCTGGGATAAATTTTCTAATAAAGTTCTATTTTTAATTAAAAAACACTCTTTGGATAACTTTAAAATTTAATAACTCATAAATGGGTGCCCAGATCAAAAATATGAGGGCACTGTTACATCAGGAACAACGACGTTACATTAAGTAGGGCCTAACATTATATGATGTAGGCTACAAGAAAAAGTTAGATTTTGGACGTAACCATCATTAAATATTTTAATAAAACAATTTATTTATGATGCAATAGATTATGTTTCCTTTTTTTTAAACCTAGAGGTAGGGGTCCTGAGTGAAAATTCAAAACCATGGAAATTCCCTGAGAACTCTTGAGTAAAAGAACCTCAGAAGAAAGATTTGGCAAATGATGATGTATCGACTCCAACTTGAATCAAGGATCGGGGATCAAGGATCGAGGGAATTCTTCAGTGGATGTTCAATGATGATGAATTATATATAAATTGATGAATTATCCAATCCCATATAGTGTGTTTTTTTGGTTTTAATCCTCGTCATTCATTCTTTTCCCTATGCCTAACGTGAATCAATCGATGAACAGATTGATTCATGGATTAGGCATAGTGCGGGGATGGGTTTTTTATTACGAGTTTTGAATCAGGTATTATCCATGTTTAGACTAAACCGTGATTAGAAATTTGAATAGTTTATATTTTCAATTATTATGTAGATAGATCGGGCTACCAGGAACAAGGCCAAGATCTATCCACTTGGGTCATTATTGTGTTCTTCTCATTATTCATGGCGTAACGACTGAGGCTGCTGGCTTGACGACCAATGATGGAAACAACCCATGGTCCTAGTAGGATCACACTGGCAGATCAACCCATAGTAGGAGGCCATGGGTGAGGGTGGTCAGCATCTCAGCAGCCAGCTGCAGGGAAGGCCGTAGAAAGGCGGGTCGCGACAGTGGTGGATGGATGCCAACAGGCGGGCCGTGTTGGCTGCGGATGGGCCCCGGCTTGACAATCAGTGAAGGAGGTGCCCATGGTCATAGAGACTTCTAGAAGGGGTGGCACGCTGTGACAGGAGGCTGAGTAATCGGTTGATGTGGATCCTCAAGTCGTCTCTGCAGAGGGACCTAGCATCGGGGGTGGGCCCCCATGACACTAGCTGTGGGATCTAGTGGGTCGTGCAGACCGACTATGCCATGCAGACCAACCGTGTTGGCCCACATTGTCTGGTTTCCATGCACTACACCATGTGGCTAGTGAAGGAGACATTACCTAGAAGTGTCCAAAACAATAGGGATGGCCCACTCACGGTGGGATGGGATGGGGAAACTAGACCACCCCGGATGGTCCAGCGGGTTGGGTCAGACCTGAGTCTGGTCGGTAGACCCCAGTACGGGTCAGGTAGGGTTGGTCCGACTGGGTCAGATAGGGGCCAGACTCAACTAACCCCTTTTTACAAAATTTCCATGTATCTTTCAAACTGTAAGTCCATTTTTTGAGCCATCTATGGTAATGGGACCCTTGTGATGGGACAATCCTTTTGAAATTGATTTGTGTTACCTTAGTATGGACCAGTGTAGGTGTGTAGATTTTCCACTTGGTCCTTTTCTCGAGGGTTTGGTGTGGTAGTGCATAGAAATTCCCTCGAGACACAGAGTCCCAAATAAAGTTATAGAATCCTCCTTCAGAATGGAGTGATACTCTATCACCCCTGATAGAGTTTGTTGGATATTGACATGAATTTCAAGTGAAGGGAGTCAATCTTCTGTCTAGTGGGCTGTATGAGTAGGGTTTACGGTATTCTTCAGAATCCCCTACATTACGAGTTGCATCGGTAGGGTTCATGGTATTATATACAAACCCCCTATATTATGGGGTAATATCGATTATGTTTGCAGTATTATTTAAGTTAATCCCCTCTATTTATAACATAATCTTGACCAGTGATGACATCAAGACTCATAGAGAGAGTCCTCACAGAACGAGCATGCCCCGAGTGGGATCCTATGGTGGATGTTTGGTTGTGACTTATCCTTTCTCACTTGAGATTGGTATTTGAGTATATCTAGATATCCTTCGAATATATTTGGGAATATACCTATGTAGAGGTTACTGGGCATTGTTTCTTTTGGTCTTTACATTGTGGTTTTGGGGTGTCCTACTGTGTACTATTTTGCTCACCCCTACATGGGCTTTACCCACATGTGTAATGTCTGTTGAAGATGACAAAAAATTTCTATGGTGTCCTGGGAAGATCAAAATGGGGACCAGGACCGGATAGTGTCTTGTGGGATGAGACGGACCGAGGTGTTTTTTGGAAGCTTTCTACTACAGCTTCAGTACCCTTGTTTTCAGGTTGGACTTTGTAGTTTTCATTATTTTTTTTGGTATTGTATTCTGGCCAGGTTTACATTCTAGTACTTTACTTTTTGTTGTACTCTATGGTTGGTTCTTAGTGTATGCATGCATGATGGTTGGTGTTTTCTCTTCTTTTATCTTTGTGGCTCAGAGACATGTTCCTGTTTATAGGTGTATAGGAAAAGGCCTCCCTTTTGTGAGATATGCCTACTTGACGCTAGTCACTAGCCTATGGATTATCGGAGGTGGGATTGGGGTCTTTGTACCATGAGCCCCACTAGGATAGGTCGTGACATGATGAATATGTTGGACCTATGTGGAAACTTTTACAAGACTTGTGAGGTATGATTCTAGTATTATCCATAAGAAAATTTAATATATATGAATATATTTTTCTATGTTCTATCATGGTGGAAATTCTTGTTTGGATTACTTATCAATCTCATGGTTTTTACAAGAAGATAAAAATCTAAGTCAAAGGAAAATCTAAAAACCCTATAAAGATGAAAATGGGATTAAATTTATGATCAATGTGTGGGATGTAACCTGGAATAAATTATATTAAGGGGAATAGTAAATGTTTTATGTGCAGGAAGGAAGTTCATCGAGCAATTGATTATCGATGTGACAAGAAGAAGTAAGCCAACCATTGGAATAGAAAGAAAGCTAAATAAAATGGACCACCCACACTTTTGTGTTACAGAAGATAGGTATGTGGGAACTATGATAACTGGTGCCCAAATCTAGAAGGATGATGATGATAATCAACTTCAACATCTAGATAAGCTGAAGGACCAGAGGAAATCTTATGTGATAATTTTTTTTGATGGGGGATGCGATAACAACATACTGATGGGTACACATACTGTCTACTCTAGATATAATAATGTCTTATTTTAATCTATATCTACCAATTAATTAATATTTGAAGAATTTTATTAGGTTATAATGTTACCACAAAAATGATAATATATTGAATTAGTAGTAAAACCCCTTAATGGTATGATGATCAAATATAAAGTATATGATTCCTCTCTAGTAAATGTTTATGGGATTGTGCTTCCTATAAATCTTTAAATTCTCCCTCTTGTCAAATTTGATGTTATCCTAAGCATGGATTGTATTTATATAAATAAATAATCTCTATATTTAGCCTCGATTGAGTTACAAGAATTGAAAAAGATACTCCAGGAGAACCATATAAGGTGTTTATTTAGAAAAGTGTGTCACCTTGGAGTGTACCTATTATTTTTGTTAAAAATAAAGATTGGTCAATGTAACTCATGATTGACTATTGAGAGCTGAAAAAGTTCACAGTCAACAACAAGTATCCTCTACACTATATTGACGACTGATTAGATCAACTCCACAAAGATCAATACTTTTCTAAGATTGATAATCATTCTAGATATCATCAATTAAGGGAAATGAAAGAGGATACACATAAGAAAATATTCTGTATAAGGTATGGAAACTATAAATACATAGTGTAACCCACTTCTTCTTCTATAGGTAATGCTATTATGAAAGGATTAAATGATTTTGAAACCTATCACCCTTCCATAGGTTATGATATAATGGTATGTTTATGAAACCCATTTCATTTCATGGGTTATAAAATTATGAATGTTTTATGATCTTGTGTAACACATAAATATGGTTTTCATTATGTGATGGGTTGAACCTACATCTCCCACAAATGCATTGGGTAATGATTTATATCACATGAGATCTACAGTAATGGAATAGTAAGTGAATTTGTTTTATTAAAGGTATTTTTATACTATGATGGCATTGGGCGAGAACCTTAATTACTTTAATTTTTTGGGGAAGTTAACCCATTCCACTTTTATATCCTTGGAAGTGAGACTTGATTACTATAGAACTGATTTTAAATTCTATTGCATGATACACAATTCTATGTCTTATTACAATTTTATGATCTCATGTATCATACTCTTAGATTTACCCATGATTAATGTGTTATAAACTTATAATATTTATGCCATGACTCAAAATTACGATCTATCATTGGAATGATATGGTTTTCAAATATTATGATCATTTTCTCAAATGTATGATGCTATTGTTATGCACACATATATCTATTTTTTACTCTTATAAATAATTTAAGATCTCCCTTCCCTATGTTTCTTTTTATATGGATATAATTAATTTTATTATGTAAGATATGTCCAAGAAAGGAGCTATTTATGAAGAACATAGTGTGATATGATGTTGTTCACATATGAACAAGTTGTTTATGATTCCATGTTTCTAAAGGCACTATACTTTTAAGATCCTCATAAATGTGTTTATGTAATATAATTAATATTCATCTTTGTATCTTCAAAGACATCCTATAAAATTGGAATGATGTCATGAAGATTATTATGGACCCTATGTAAGGATGACACATACAAATCGATATACTATCCATAATTTTTCAATTTAACTGGACATGAAAAAATCTTATTAATGGTTTGAATATAATTTCATCATAAAATTACTATCTGGGATGGTATTATATACATGGTTGATCGACCTATTGTTTAAATTTTTCATCACCACCTGTATTTCAACTTCATTTCTGGGTAAAAAATATAGTTTTTCACGACATCATGGGGACTAAGGAATGGTGATCCGATATCCCCCACCCTTTTCATTATTATCTAGAACTCTCTTATTAGGCATATTAACAATGTAAATTTTTGGGAAACATCCGTCATTATCATTCCAGGTGCCAATATTATAGTATATCTCAACTCATGTTTTCATATGACACAATTTTGTTTTTGAATGGTAGAAATATATCTATTTGGGGAATTAACAAATTCCTAGAGGACTAACGAAAATAGAGTGGAAAATAATTAAGAGGGATAAGAGTAGTATCATAATCTTTGAAAGGAGGGTTATATCCTAGGAAGGAAGACTGGGCATTTAAAGATAATCCTTTCCCATGGACTATTTGGGGGCCCTATTCTTTCTGAGAAATACACAAATTCCACATGTCTACATGGTTGTTTGTAAAATAATAGGAAGAATACAAAATTGGAGAAATCAGTTCGTGTCATTTGCAGGAGGAATAACATTGATCAATAGTGTAATATCACCGATTCCAATGCACATTTTCTGTTTTCTAGAGGTCCTAGAAGCAGTCATATACTAGATGGAGAATATTATGGTTTCATTCTCGGGGGATACTCAATTGGTAAGAAAGAACTACCAAGTAGCTTGGGAAAGGTTGGCCAGTCCACTATCTGAAGGTGGGTCAATGTTAGAAGCACATTATGGAAATTGAAGGGACTCCATACTAGGTTGTCCTGAGAGGTAATTGAGGGTAAGATGGTCTTATCAAAGATCAAACATGATAAGTATAGGTGTGTCATGGGAAGACCCATAGGAAGGGCATCTACTACCTAGACCATGATCCAACCTTATATCTTGGATCTCTATCAGCACTCTCATTGGATAGTGGGAAGAAGAGACATTAATATTTTCAAGAACAACTGGGTGGGTAAAAGGTTTGAATTTCTTGGATGTCCTATTATAGATACCAATTCATGCAGGAAAGTGCACATTGAGACTTCATTTAGGAAATTCTAGATAAGAAATAATAGAGTATAATTGATAACATAGTTCTGAACACCAAATCAGATAAATGTGCCTCCAGAAGATCCTCTTTAGGGGCCTTACCAACCAGGGACTTCCATGGTAGGAAAATGATGTAACATGATAGTGATGAATGTGGAAGATTTCCCAAAATTAAATAAGTCTTGTTAAAGATCAATTTTATTATATGGAGGGTCTGGAACAATGCACTTTCTATTAAGGATTATATCAAACGTTTGGGTGTGAATCTCACCTTAAATTGTAACTATTGGGGGGAGTCATAGAATGAAAAAATAAAGAATGTTTTTTTAAAAAATTTATTGGGAGAGACTGGTGTGGCATGATTTTGGTTGTTTAATAGGATGACGTCACCAAGGGGTCACTAAGACCTTCTTGAACCAATGGTTTTAGGGGTTTAAAGGTTGTGGCCCTGAGAGAATGGTGTGTGCATTCATTCTTGTGGTAGGATGCTAGTGCATCTAAAAAGAGATAAATGAAGCCCAACATAACAGAACCATAAGTAGAGTAAGAAGTATTATCTTTAAAACAAGGTATATTCTAATTGATTTTGTCCATATTTGAAAAAAAATGAGATAAACCCATCGATAATGCATCTTCTTGCTGGTACCTCTGTTCCCAATGATTGCAATAATAGACTCGGGATATGGGTACATCGTAACCCCCATTAGCTGGGTCTCAAAATAAACAAATACAGTTCATGAAACATGGCAGTTATGTGGGGTGGTGGGGTGATTCGTGATACAGTGGGATATGCTGTCTTTGCCAAATGTTCTTTCTTGGGTAGAGGTGATTCCCTTCAAGTGGTGGTCCGTGAAATGCTCACCGATCTCTTACTATGTAGCCAAAATAATATTGATCTTGAAGTAGTAAAAACCGAATCAATAAATCTTTATAATTCTTATTTTGGCATTGGACCTACCCCTTGGTCTATTGATTATACCATTCAGAGGTGAAAGGGTCTAATGAAAAACTGTATGGTTGTTTGTAATATATGGCATAGAGGGAATGTTGTTTCTGACTCTCTTTCTTATAAGGTAATTCAAAGAGTGTAGATCTATTGTTCCTCTACTCTTGGTTCTCTCCCATCATAGGGAGTCAACCTAGTTCAAGTAGGAACCCATGGAATTCACTCCTTTGAAACCCCATTACCACATTCTCTTATTTATTTCTATGTGATGCCTTTGTACTCACTTTTATAAAATACATAAAAGTATTTGGTTTGGCCGTAACATTCATAAAAAATATTTAATATCTATGTATGGAAATTCTGCGTTTTTATAAAAATATAGTATATTTTTTGTTTATTTTTTATGTGAAATTTTATTCTTATATTCCTAAAAAATTACATGAATTTATTTTCTGATCAAAATACTATTGGGTTTTATATTTGTATATGGGCCTAACATTTGAACCTGGTCCATCGAGCTCCTCCCAGTTTCACCGAACAACTCACTTTTACCCTTGACACCTCATTGATCTAATGTGGGGATCCTCCTTATCATTGATTGAGGGAACCAACCAATGAATCTATTCCATCCACCCGTTCCACCTTCTCCACTTATTTAGTAATAAATATTAATTTTATTTATTAATATAATTAATAATTAATAATTAATAATAACAATAATAATAATAATAATAATTATATGTATTTATATATTTAATAATTAATAATTAATAATTATTATAATATTTATTACTAATTATTAGTAATTATTAACTTAATAATATGAATAATATAATTTACCAATTTAAAATTGGTAATTAAAAATTAATAATATCAGAATTTATATTACAAATAACTAAGAATAATTAAATAATAATTAGTAATAATTAGTAATAATTAATAATTAAATGTATTTATATAATTAATAATTAATGTTTCTAATAATTGTTATTACTTATTTTAATAATTATTACTAATATATGTATTTATAAAATTAATAATTAATAATTAAATATTAATTAATACTGATGAATAATATAAGTATTTATATAGTTAATAATTAATAATTAACAGTAAAGATGTGGGGAGGGTTCGAGAGCTCTCATGGAGATAATGGTAGGACATAGGGTTCATCTAAGAGCATGGATTTTCCTCTGTTTGAGCTTTGGAAACCTCATTTGACTACCAAAACTGTGAAGGGTTAATGAAATCTGACGGCACAAAGAGGTGCTATTTTTCATCTCAGAATGATACCATTATCGAAAGAATAATCCGCAATGGTATGGTTTCACATATCAAATCCAATGTTGATTCTATTTCTGATATGTTTATGATATGTCATTTTTTCGATTCTTTCTCGAATGATTCTTCCAATTATGGTCAATCGATTGAAAGTAGATGACCTTATGACATGATTTAATGTGATTTGAGGATTCTCAAATGGAAAGTTTATTCTGATTGGTAAAACTTTCCTCCACATTGAATTATTGTCTAAAAAACTAAGTTGTTGGTCTTAGGGATTTGAATCCATCTCCCAGAAACCGAGCATGATCATCAATCAGAAGTTGGACTTTTAAATTGATCTATTCTATTTAGAAAATACATGTGTCTAGTTATGGATTAAAATTCTGGGTCCAAACTATAATTTATGGAACCCCCCAATTTTATTTGACATTTCATTAGTTACAGAAATCCCTATTAAGATTGATAGAACAACTAAATTAGATATATTTTTACATTATTCTTTGATTTTGGTCTAATATGACCTCAAATATATGTTAGATAATCAAATTGTGTTTTCTACTTTAGAATGTGATATCAATTTACAGATCATATATAAGAATATGCCTCTTTTTTATATGAATTGACTGTCTGTTGGGAATCTTAAGATAAATTGTTATAGGAATGATGTTCATTAATTCTATTCTTCTAAGGGCTATAATAAAAAATTATTTATACAAATTCTGACCAAACAATCAAGGGATTATTCCTCCACTTCTTATTCATAGAGGAGTAATGAAAAAATAAAGTTATCAGTCATTTAGATGACTCTGAAGGAGATATACAAGAGGATGTTGTTGTTGGATCTGGACACACACTGGTACATGGGAATGATGTCTTGTTGAGTGTTTTAGGAATCTCAATATGATGGTTGTTAGGATAAGTTAATGAAGAAAGGTAGTGAAGTACTCTTTGTGCATACCGATCTTGAGGATAATGTTTGAACTCATCATGCACTGGAATAGGGGAACAAGGTCTAGTTGAGTGGTGCTCATAAAGTCACATTGATGATTTCAAAGTTTAGGTGATGCAAAAATTTAGTAAAGAGATCTCTGTGAAAGAAACAATGATGTATTATGGAGGCTAAACTACTCTAATTCATTAGGTGGATAGAGGGGAAATTGAAAACTACAAATGCGTTGTCTCTTCATGAGGTATAGGATAATTTCCCTAATTAGACTTTATTGAAAGGAAATTCTCAGGGGCCTCTTAGTGATGGGGATATTTTAATGAAATTAGTGATCTTTCTAATATAGGCACCCAAATAATATAGAAACTCAAATAAATGGACTTTAAATAACATTGGGGGAAATTGGTCAGACATGGGGAATGATTAATTTCCACCTAAAAGGTTCTATCATGGAACATATGAAAAAGGAAAGTTGGCGGAGAATAATGTTTTCTTTTCAGTTCTAATAAATAAGTCAAGCCCAAGGAAGGACTACTCACATCTGAATCCTACCATGGAAACTAGATCACTTTAAAGCTGGAAAAAGATCAAGGTAACAACTTTCACCCATTGGAATACGAATATGAAAAGGATTTTGATTATTATAATCATATGGATTTTGATTTTTGATGTTCCTTCATATATTTTTTATCTTTTAATAAGGGCAGTTTTTCTTGTTTGTCCACATTTTCACCATCCGGTCTTTTCTTTTCTGAATAAAAGTTCTTGGCCCAATATTTTGAAAAAAAATAATACTCATTATTAATAATTAATAATAGTAATTATATATTAATATATTATTTATAACTAATTATAATTATTACCAATTTAATTATTTTTTACTATGAACAATATAAATTCATATATTATTAATTAATAATACATAAGTTATAAATTATATTATTAATTATTATGTTTTATATTAATTATTCTAATAATATTATTTATTAATAATTGTATTATTAATTATTAACAATATTTTTATTCTTTTTAAATTATTACTAAAAATTATTATTAATATTAATTTAAATAAATTATATTTATATATAATATTATGTGTTATTTATATCAATGATAATTTATTTCAATTAGTTGTTTTCTAGTTATATGTTTTTATTTCAGTATTATTGAAATTAATATATTATTATTAGATTATTGAAAAATTAAATTGAATCCCACATGGAAAATCAATAATAGATGTCAAGGTCCACTGCCTTATAAATGGGTGTTTTTGATGGTTTTTTAGTTATATTTTCAAATTAATTAAATACTAGCAATTTCTAATAAAAAATTTTCATTTTAAATACTTATATATATATATAAATTAAAATTAAAATGGTATATATTTTTTTTATTTTCACATATATATTTAATGAACATTAGTTATCACTACTGGAAATACGGTCTATACCCACGGTTCAAAACCGTGGGTATAGCCCCCAAAACCGTGGGTATAGCCTATACCCACGGTTTTGGGAACCGTGGGCTGGAACGGTGTCGGTATAGGTCCCCAGTCTATACCCACGGTTTTCCAAAAATGTGGTTATAGGTGTCCTGCCACCGTGTCACCGAAACATAGCCAATTTCCACGGTGTCAACGACTTTTACCCACGGTTTCAAAACCGTGGGTATAGGTCCTAAAATAATGCAGGCACCGAGTTTTGATCCCGCAACCTCTTCACTACAAAAAATACATTTAACTACTACCCTAACATCACCTATATGTATATATATATAGTTAAATATAGTTATAAAAACCGTGGGTATAGAGGGAAGAACCGTGGGTTTGGGTTCCCGCGGAAAAAAAATTTCTTTCCCGCGGAAAAAAAATTCCCGCGCACACAAAAGTGACCTATACCCACGGTTTTTCATAACCGAGGGTATAAGTATTTTATCCCAAACCTATTCCCACAGTTTTCCCCAAAACCATGGGGATAGGTACCCCTATACCCACGATTTTGGGGAACCGTGGGTATAAGTCACTTTTCAGGACCTATCCCCACGGTTTTAGAAAACCGTGGGGATAAACCCCCCTATACCCACGGTTTTGGAAAACCATGGGGATATTCCCCCTTATACCCACGGTTTTGGAAAACTATGGGGATAGGTCGTGAAAAGTGACCTATACCCACGGTTCCCCAAAACTGTGGGTATAGGGGTACCTATCCCCACGGTTTTGGGGAAAACCGTGGGGATAGGTCCATTTTCCAGTAGTGTATTATTTTTCAATGGGTGGAGTGTGTCAAATTAATTGAATCTCTCTTCCTAGAAAACTAATCACCAATTCATTTGATGCTTGACTATTTGATATGGAAAGAAAAACATAACAAAGAAAATTTTAGAAACATAAAAAAACCTATTGAAATTTTTTAATGAAAATGTAAAAACTAATAAGAGAAAATGCCAACCTAGTGTAGAAAGGTGAGAAACATCTTTATAACCATAATAAAAGAAATGGAAGAGAAAAAGTTTGTATGAGAGTAATAGATGACAATGAAGGGTCGATGGTGTGAGAGAGGGGCAAGGAAATGCTAACATCAGTGGGATTTAGCTATTAATGAAACCCTAAAACTAAGAAGAATGGATTTAAAAGAGAGAACCTCCATCAGTGAACACTTCTTGAAAGGATTGTTCAGTCCCTTGAACTAAATTATTGATCCATGCACATTTTTTGTAATATTTATATTTTATATTTTAAATAGGTTAAATTATTAAATACTTAAGTTATTAAAAGTATATATAGAATACGATGTGACCATTCATGTATAATCATTATGATTCTCACTATAAAATCTCATTCCAATGTAGAAGAATCATATGAAACCCTCTATGGATAAACAAAAAAACCAATTTATTACCTATCCTAGGGAAACTACTATCCCTACCTCGCCAAGGCCCACTGCCCAAAATCTCAACTATGTTTAATAATATTGTAAAAATGAAATTATATAAAAATAAACCCCACACCCTCTTATCTATTTATCTATTCAACCTCACATCCCAATGCCATATTTCCTAAAATTTATATTCCTTCTATATCAACATACCATATCTTTATAACATATATCCCATCCAAAAACATCATACCGAAACTAAATACAATATAATAGAGCCACATACTGTAACACCCCAAGCTTCTACGGTACGTTTCCCTTTGAATAATGCGATAGCGTGTGTTGTACGCAACCTCGAGTTCTAACACACACCACAACTAATTAAACTAGCCGTTGTGAATAGTAATACCTAATTTTTGAAATCATATATATTCTATATTTCAAAATGGACTTCATTTTTGGATTCGGAATATCAAAATTAGCCTAGGGTGAAATTTTGGTACATTTCGGATAACTTTCATATTTTGATGAATAGTGAAAATTTCTAAATTTTAATTAAAAACAACTTTTTTAATCAAAATAATTAATAGTGATAAATTATGAATTTGAGTGGTTTTAAAGTATATTTAGAATATATTTTTACCATTCAATTTAATGTTTATCATTGGACATAATTTTACAATTAAACCGAACATAAACAAGTGTCAATCTTTTGATAGTTATTATCTCTTAAAAACACGCTTTTTGTTTTAACAGCGGGAATTAATTTTAAATTAATTTCTGCCACTTCTGTGTTTTGAATTTAGGAAAATGGATTCCATATTTGGAATCAGGATGTCCAAATTATGTAAATAGGTAACTTTTATTTTTAGACATTTTGAATAATTACTGCGGTAAATAATTTATTTACCATGGTTAAAGGGTAAATCCGGTAAATAAGGGTTAAAAAAATAATATTATAATAATACAAAATTACCCTAAAACGTGTCTTAACCCTATTGGTTGATACATGGTCGACCATGGGCATCTTTGTGTCAATTTTGGGACCCCATGGATCCACTTGTAAGTGATAATGACACTTTATTTTAATTAAGTTAAAATGAATACAAAAATGACACAAGCATATATCTTTTAGAAGAACAATTTTTACATAGGGTTATACATGTTGGATTTTCTATTATAAATATTCATTAGAAAGATAAAAAGATTTCCTACATAATGATATTTTATTTATAATTTTTAGACAATAAATAAGTTATTTTATTTATGACACAATGATGATGCAGTAATTACTATAATAGTGAAAAATTAAAATAATTGATATTATAAATACCCAAATAAATATAATATGAAACTTTTAATGAATTAAACTAATTTTCTAGGCTAATATGATATATTAGTATTGATTTAATGGACTTTTTTCGAAGTAATCAATCTGTTATGAGTTTCACAAAAATCAACTATTGAATAGTGTCAAAATTGACATAAAAGAGTTCTTAAAACAAATATTATATTATTAATTGATATTAAATTCCTAAAAATCTAAGGTTCGGCCAAGAGACTTATATTATGATAGGTTAATCATTAATGGACCACTTGGGTGTCTCTTGGATGTATATAGTAAGTTTATTAACCATATTATATAAAAATACAAAGAGACATTGTAAAAGTGAAACTAATTAACTTAGAGTTAATACTTAAAGATAAGGTTAATATAAGTACCCAAACCTGTCTAAATTCTATTGGATGAGTTGTTTTCGACCTATCCCTACATCATCCTTTGAATAGTCAACTTTGGAGCCTTTAGAAACCGAATATGAATTTATTATAAATTAATATTTCTAGCTTTTCCAAAGGTGCCCCTCACCCCTCTTATAAAAGGGCACTCCTCCTTCTCATTTCTTCACACCTCTAAAGCCTTTTGGTTCGGCCAAACTCTGCCCATATACTCTCCCAACATCCCTCAATACAACCTAGAGGCCTTAGTTTGATCAGAAATCCAACCTAAGGAGCCCTTTTGATCAAATCAAAAGGAAGAACCCGAAGAAGAGGTAATGATCTCACCACCCTTTTCTAAGTTCATTTCTTCTTCCACTTCTTCTTCCTTTGTTCTTACCATTCTGAAATAATAACTCCAGTATCTCACATATACTGTGATGTTATTATAAATATGGTACAATCATATTCAGTATTCTATCCACCCTTTGAATAACATGTCACCATACGTGCGTACGTACGGCTTACCGTCTCCACGTCGTGGTGTAATTGTTATTCAATATAATATTATTTGGATGGGTATAATAATGATGTGTAACTCATGTAAATAATAAATATAACATGTTAATGATTCTGTATATATGATATACCATCCATTTATATATTATTTTAATATCAAAAGAATGATATTGTCGCTCGTGCGTACGTACGGACTACCGTCTCCACGAACGCGATGAGATTCATTCTCCATCGTAACCATTAAAGCGTAATTATCATTTTATGATTTAAAAATGATGTTTAAGGACTTGATATCATTATGGATATGAATAATATACAACCTATCCTTTACAAACATGTCTTACGTAACAAAACATATGAAAGAAAACAAGTAAGTTAACACCCGAAACAACGATAATACTAAGATATTATTATCAAATCAATATTAAAAGATCATATATGATATCATATTAATGTATATGATTCTTGTATAATTTAATAACAATTATTTCACCATTATACAGGAGGTTAACCTACCACAACCAAGGAAAAGTACAAGGTAAGAGTTATTTCACAATCTCTTCATTATCCGAGGTTGTATATACGTAATAATCTACTGGGATCTCTTTATCATCCACATCCATGTTTTCTTAAAAATGTTTTTCAAAACATTTTTACTATTTACAAGAATATGGGTTAAAGTCATTTATACCCTTTTTTGACTTTTTATAAGAGGTTTATAAAGGAATCTTTCCGTCGTTTTCAAAACAATGTCCTTTTTAACCTTTTCGACAGAATTGAGGTAAGAATGTTTTTTTTAACTTATACGGCGGGTGCGGTTATTTTCCGCCGTTATAAAATCGTCGAAGCTTTCCATACAAGCTTATAAGAATATTTTCAAAGAAAATGTTTTATTTTATATGGATCTTAAATGATTTCAAAATAAAAGGAGATACTTCTTTAAAAAGAATTTTGCTTTCATCTATGTCAACATCCTTTGATGGATTTTAAGATTATTTGAAGTTGATTTATTATGATACAAAACTTCTAAATTGTATTGAAGGTTTTGTGATATGTTTGACTGTAGATGTGCTATTTTATACCATTCATAGTTTATGGTGAAATTATTGACATTTCGTATGCTAGTTTTAATACGAATGTTTATGTTATGTTTAAACCTTTTCATATGGGAATGCATTGGACTTAATAAGTGACGGGTGGAGCCCGCTATAGCTCCTCGATGCATCGGTAGGTCTCATGAGACAAACTAGTGTCTTGGCACAAGGCCTTGACAAAATCTTATTTGTAGCCTTGGCACGAGGCCTTGGCTATGTGGTTATGATAGTCTGGCATTATGCATTCCAACATTATGAAAGTGGTTATTGATTTTTGCATGTGATTATTCGATTAGTAGAATATCCATGTGAATAAGTAAATGGCATTATTTCATTTTACTTTTGCCATACCATGTTGAAGTTCAATTTTAAAAGGCTTTTGTTTTAGTAATGCATTGCCTTAAATGTTTATTCTTATTTATGAAAGTTTCCGCTATATTGTTATCCTTACTGGGCATTTGAGCTCACCCCTTTTCTATGTTTTATTTTTCCCCAGGATGTGAAGAAGTAAATTATGAATGACCTGCAGGGATATTATGAGGGGATAGTAGTGTGGATTATGGAGACATTATGTTGTTGTAGTAGTTTTTCATTTTATGATGTAATGTAAAACTTATGAATATATCTAGTGTTTCCAAGGCTACTAAACCAATCGGTCTTTCGAGATTTGATCTTTCTTGTGATCATGCCAATGTTACGAAGTAATGCACCGACTCTGGGTAGCTGGGGTCGGGGCGTTACAGTTGGTATCAGAGGAAGTTTAGTACAAACCTTGGAAGCTAGATTTAGATAAACTCTGATTAGAGCACATAGACCTAAGATGAACATTGAGGATTAGTATAGAAGAACTTCCTAGAATTTTGGTATTGTAGAGATTTTGTGAGTTTTCCGAGCAATACATCCCTGTCTGGATAAGAGCAGGTAGAGGCGGCTCTGGCACAGATGTACCTAGGGGTAAAACCCGAAAACACCGCTTTGAGCTAGACTCGAACAGGAACTGGTGCACGACAACGGGCCTTGCTGCACTCTTGGTTACGACACTCCCGGGGGATATGCTTAGGATAACTCTCATTATCTTTACAAATCATTATGAAGGGTTTATGAGTATATACTTCCTCAAAGAATTTTTTTTTTATGATTATGGATTATATCCATAAATAGTTCAATTTATGTTAAGTGTTTTATAAGTATGGGATTATGTATTTTAATTCATAAACTGATCTAGTTTATGCCATTGTTTAGAAATGGCGCCTAGTGGAAGAAATGGAAACCGTATCAATGCACGCACTCCATGTAGGGATTGCCCTCCTGCTCAAGATAATTATAGTGGGGCTGGTGATGCAACTGGTGCTGATCAGCTAATCACCGTACTGGGACAACTTACTCAGGTTATGAATAATAACCTTACCCGTATGGAGCACCCTGATCCGCAGCGTGGAGGATCAATGTTAGATCGCTTCATGAGGCAACAACCACCAACGTTCAATGGGAGTACAAATCCCTTAGTAGCTGAGCAATGGATATTTTCCCTAGAGAAAATATTTCAGGCTTTGGGGAGCAGTGAAAGGGAAAAAGTTATCATGGCAGTTTACCGCCTCACTGGAGATGCTGATCAATGGTGGTCATTGATTCAAAACATGAAGGAAGATGATGAAGTATCAAACATGGAATGGAGGGAGTTCAAAGATCCGTTTTTAGAAAAATACTTTCCTCGCGACCATCGAGCAGATATGGAAAGACAATTTCTGAGTCTGAGACAAAAGGAGGATGAGAATGTCACAAAGTATGAGGCTAACTTTACAAGGTTAGCGAGGTACGCTGGTGATTATATTCGCAACCCAAGAAGTAAGATTGATCATTTCTTTGATGGGTTAAAACCATTTCTCCGTCGAGCATTAGTCTCACAATCCTTTTCATCGTACGAAGACATTGTCTCATGTGCTATCAAGACCGAAAAGGAATTCTCTAAGTCTTATGACTTTAAAGCAAAGCAAGAGAAGAAGAGACCTGCTGATCAATCTGGGAATGGAAATAAGGGGAAGAAGGGAAAGGTTGAATATCCATCTTGTGGTAAATGCGGGAAGAAACACCCCGGTGCTTGCCTGAAGGGAATGGGAGTCTGTTACAAGTGTGGTGAAAAAGGCCACCAAGCTCATGATTGCAAGGGGAAGAAGGAAGCTACCAACGTTCAGTGCTACAATTGCAGGGAGATGGGGCATTATGCAAATGCATGTCCTAAGCGTCAGGAGAACTTACCTCAGAAAAGGCCAAGGGATCAAGGCCAGGCTTATGCTATCACTACTGCTGAGGTAGAAGCTCCGAAAGACGTGGTGGCAGGTAATTTAATGGTTTCCTCAAGTTTAGCAAATGCATTATTTGATTCTGTATCATCACATTGTTTCATATCTTCCCAGTTTGCTAAGAAAATTAGATATTTCCAATTTGATTTAATAAGGGAGTTGTCAGTTAAAACTCCTAAGGGAAGTATCGTTGCAACAAAGTTTTGTGAATCAGTCCCCATTAGAGCACATAAATTTTCTTTATCTGCTGATCTCATCGTCATACCTATGATTGAGTTTGATATAATCCTCGGTATGGACTGGCTTTCGGACTATGATGCGAAGATTTATTGTAAGAAGAAAGAGGTTACGATTCTCGATGATAATGATAAGGAACACCTTATTTTTAGAGCAGAATCGTCACCACCTAATTCTTATTTAGACCCACCCCCAGTAGCTCAACTTAATTCAATTATTGGGGAGGAAGAGAATGAAGTAACTATCGGTGAGGAAAGGAATGTTCAAATAGAGGGTGTACCTGTTGTGAAAGAATTTGTAGATGTATTTCCGGAAGATTTACCTGGACATCCTCCAGGACGAGAAGTTGAGTTTTCTATTGATTTGATTCCTGGATCAAGGCCTATATCGAAGACCCCTTATAGAATGGCCACTGTAGAGTTAGTCGAACTAAAGAAACAACTAGAGGAATTGAGTAATAAGGGATTTATTCACCCTAGTGTTTCTCCATGGGGAGCCCCTGTTCTTTTTGTTAAAAAGAAATATGGATCTATGAGGTTATGTATCGACTACAGGGAGATCAATGCTATAACGATAAAGAACAAGTATCCCCTACCTCGTATTGATGATTTATTTGACCAACTGCATGGAGCTCAATACTTTTCAAAGATTGACCTTCTATCTGGATACCATCAGTTGTGTGTGAAGAAGGAAGACATTCCGAAAACAGCATTTCGAACCAGGTACGGGCATTACGAGTTTACTGTAATGCCGTTTGGATTGACTAATGCACCCTCTGTATTCATGGATCTGATGAATAGAGTTTTCAAGGAGTATCTCGATGAATTTGTGGTGGTATTTATTGATGATATCTTGGTATACTCCAAAACCTACGAAGATCATGAAAATCACTTGCGCATTATCTTGAAGACTCTGAGGAGGCATGAATTATATGGAAAGTTTAGCAAGTGTGAATTCTGGCTTCAGGAGATTTCTTTTCTTGGCCATATTGTCTCTAAAGATGGAATCTCTGTTGATCCTTCTAAGACCAAAGCAATCCAAGAATGGCCAGCACCTACGAGTATAACTGAGGTACGTAGTTTTATTGGTTTGGCAGGTTATTATCGACGTTTCGTCCAGAATTTTGCCCGATTGGCTAACCCATTAACGAAGCTCACACGTAAAGGGGTTAAATTTGTTTGGACAAAAGAGTGTGAAGAATGTTTCGAAGAACTGAAGAGAAGATTAGTCAATGCTCCTATATTGACTCTACCATCGGGGAATGATGGGTTCGTTATTTATAGTGATGCATCAAAGAAAGGACTTGGCTGTGTCCTTATGCAGAATGATAGAGTTATTGCCTATGCATCACGACAGTTGAAAATTCATGAACAAAACTATCCTACTCATGATCTCGAGTTAGCAGCAGTGATCTTTGCTTTGAAGATATGGAGGCACTACCTCTATGGTGAAAAATGTGAGATTTATACTGATCACAAGAGTTTGAAGTATATTTTCTCACAAAAAGAACTCAACATGAGGCAAAGGAGATGGCTTGAATTACTCAAGGATTATGATTGTACGATACACTACCACCCAGGGAAGGCAAACAAGGTGGCAGATGCTTTGAGTAGAAAAGACCATGGAGTTCTGAACATGATGAGAATTGAAAGGGATCCAATTTTCATGGATCTAGTGAAGATGGACATGGGAATAACCAGGGAAGGTGAAACATCAATGCTTTTTCAAATGGTTGCCAAACCATCTTTACTAGAAAGGATTAAGAGTTCTCAGACCGATGATGAAGAATTTCAGAAGAAGATTAAAGCTGTGAATGATGGGAGATTGAGAGACTTTGTGTATGAAGATGGAATTTTGAAATTCGGGAAGAGACTTTGTGTTCCCAATATACCTGATCTAAAAAGGGAATTGCTGGATGATGCTCATAGTTCCAATTTCTCTATACACCCTGGGAGCACCAAAATGTATAGAGATTTGAAGGAACATTTTTGGTGGGACAACATGAAGAGGGAGATTGCTGATTTTGTGTCAAGATGTATGGTTTGTCAACAAGTGAAAGCTGGAAGGCAACAGCCTGGAGGAGTCATGCAACCTCTTCCCATACCGGAGTGGAAATGGGACAATATTACAATGGACTTTGTCATGGGGCTACCAAAGACTCCTAGAAGGAACGATGCAATATGGGTTATTGTTGATCGTCTTACCAAGTCAGCACATTTTCTTGCTATAAGAGAAGATCTACCCCTGGAACGTCTAGCAAGACTATACATTAATGAAGTTGTGAGACTTCATGGAGTACCCCTATCGATTGTTTCTGATCGTGATCCCCGTTTTACTTCAAGATTTTGGAAAAGTCTTCAGAAATCCCTAGATACTGAACTTCATTTGAGCACTGCTTACCACCCTCAGACAGACGGACAATCAGAACGGACTATTCAGACCTTAGAAGACATGTTGAGATCTTGCTCACTTGATTTTCAGGGTATGTGGGATCAATATTTACCACTAGTAGAATTTTCCTATAACAATAGCTTCCATTCGAGTATACAGATGGCACCATATGAAGCGTTATACGGAAAGAGATGTCGTACACCAACCTGTTGGGATGACGTTGGTGAAAGAAAACTTGTAGGACCAGAGCTGGTGGAGGAAACGGTGGAAAAGGTGAAAGTAATCCAAAATCACATTAAAGCAGCTCAAAGTAGGCAGAAGAGCTATGCCGATAATCGAAGGAAGGATTTGGAATTTCAAGTCGGTGATCATGTTTTCCTGAAGGTATCTCCATGGAAGGGAGTCATACGTTTTGGTAAGAAAGGTAAATTGAGTCCCAGGTACATCGGACCTTTCGAAATTCTAGAACGAATTGGGGCTGTAGCTTACCGATTGGCAATGCCGCCAAGTCTCTCCAAAGTTCACGATGTGTTCCACGTATCTCTGTTGAGGAAATACATGCCTGACCCAACGCATGTACTCACCTATGAGGAATTAGAACTGGAACCCGATCTTTCCTATTGTGAAGAGCCCGTCAGGATTCTTGATACAAGAGAACAAGTACTGAGAAACCGGACGACGCGTCTGGTAAAAGTTTTGTGGAGAAATCATAAGATGGAAGAGGCAACGTGGGAACCCGAGGAACTTATGATGAAGAACCACCCGAGTCTTTTTATGCAGTAATACCCTAGAAATTGAGAGGACGCAATTATTTGAAGGAGGGGAGAATGTAACACCCCAAGCTTCTACGGTACGTTTCCCTTTGAATAATGCGATAGCGTGTGTTGTACGCAACCTCGAGTTCTAACACACACCACAACTAATTAAACTAGCCGTTGTGAATAGTAATAACTAATTTTTGAAATCATATATATTCTATATTTCAAAATGGACTTCATTTTTGGATTCGGAATATCAAAATTAGCCTAGGGTGAAATTTTGGTACATTTCGGATAACTTTCATATTTTGATGAATAGTGAAAATTTCTAAATTTTAATTAAAAACAACTTTTTTAATCAAAATAATTAATAGTGATAAATTATGAATTTGAGTGGTTTTAAAGTATATTTAGAATATATTTTTACCATTCAATTTAATTTTTATCATTGGACATAATTTTACAATTAAACCGAACATAAACAAGTGTCAATCTTTTGATAGTTATTATCTCTTAAAAACACGCTTTTTGTTTTAACAGCGGGAATTAATTTTAAATTAATTTCTGCCACTTCTGTGTTTTGAATTTAGGAAAATGGATTCCATATTTGGAATCAGGATTTCCAAATTATGTAAATAGGTAACTTTTATTTTTAGACATTTTGAATAATTACTGCGGTAAATAATTTATTTACCATGGTTAAAGGGTAAATCCGGTAAATAAGGGTTAAAAAAATAATATTATAATAATACAAAATTACCCTAAAACGTGTCTTAACCCTATTGGTTGATACATGGTCGACCATGGGCATCTTTGTGTCAATTTTGGGACCCCATGGATCCACTTGTAAGTGATAATGACACTTTATTTTAATTAAGTTAAAATGAATACAAAAATGACACAAGCATATATCTTTTAGAAGAACAATTTTTACATAGGGTTATACATGTTGGATTTTCTATTATAAATATTCATTAGAAAGATAAAACGATTTCCTACATAATGATAATTTATCTATAATTTTTAGACAATAAATAAGTTATTTTATTTATGACACAATGATGATGCAGTAATTACTATAATAGTGAAAAATTAAAATAATTGATATTATAAATACCCAAATAAATATAATATGAAACTTTTAATGAATTAAACTAATTTTCTAGGCTAATATGATATATTAGGATTGATTTAATGGACTTTGTTCGAAGTAATCAATCTGTTATGAGTTTCACAAAAATCAACTATTGAATAGTGTCAAAATTGACATAAAAGAGTTCTTAAAACAAATATTATATTATTAATTGATATTAAATTCCTAAAAATCTAAGGTTCGGCCAAGAGACTTATATTATGATAGGTTAATCATTAATGGACCACTTGGGTGTCGCGTGGATGTATATAGTAAGTTTATTAACCATATTATATAAAAATACAAAGAGACATTGTAAAAGTGAAACTAATTAACTTAGAGTTAATACTTAAAGATAAGGTTAATATAAGTACCCAAACCTGTCTAAATTCTATTGGATGAGTTGTTTTCGACCTATCCCCACCTCATCCTTTGAATAGTCAACTTTGGAGCCTTTAGAAACCGAATATGAATTTATTATAAATTAATATTTCTAGCTTTTCCAAAGGTGCCCCTCACCCCTCTTATAAAAGGGCACTCCTCCTTCTCATTTCTTCACACCTCTAAAGCCTTTTGGTTCGGCCAAACTCTGCCCAAATACTCTCCCAACATCCCTCAATACAACCTAGAGGCCTTAGTTTGATCAGAAAGCCAACCTAAGGAGCCCTTTTGATCAAATCAAAAGGAAGAACCCGAAGAAGAGGTAATGATCTCACCACCCTTTTCTAAGTTCATTTCTTCTTCCACTTCTTCTTCCTTTGTTCTTACCATTCTGAAATAATAACTCCAGTATCTCACATATACTGTGATGTTATTATAAATATGGTACAATCATATTCAGTATTCTATCCACCCTTTGAATAACATGTCACCATACGTGCGTACGTACGGCTTACCGTCTCCACGTCGTGGTGTAATTGTTATTCAATATAATATTATTTGGATGGGTATAATAATGATGTGTAACTCATGTAAATAATAAATATAACATGTTAATGATTCTGTATATATGATATACCATCCATTTATATATTATTTTAATATCAAAAGAATGATATTGTCGCTCGTGCGTACGTACGGACTACCGTCTCCACGAACGCGATGAGATTCATTCTCCATCGTAACCATTAAAGCGTAATTATCATTTTATGATTTAAAAATGATGTTTAAGGACTTGATATCATTCTGGATATGAATAATATACAACCTATCCTTTACAAACATGTCTTACGTAACAAAACATATGAAAGAAAATAAGTAAGTTAACACCCGAAACAACGATAATACTAAGATATTATTATCAAATCAATATTAAAAGATCATATATGATATCATATTAATGTATATGATTCTTGTATAATTTAATAACAATTATTTCACCATTATACAGGAGGTTAACCTACCACAACCAAGGAAAAGTACAAGGTAAGAGTTATTTCACAATCTCTTCATTATCCGAGGTTGTATATACGTAATAATCTACTGGGATCTCTTTATCATCCACATCCATGTTTTCTTAAAAATGTTTTTCAAAACATTTTTACTATTTACAAGAATATGGGTTAAAGTCATTTATACCCTTTTTTGACTTTTTATAATAGGTTTATAAAGGAATCTTTCCGTCGTTTTCAAAACAATGTCCTTTTTAACCTTTTCGACAGAATTGAGGTAAGAATGTTTTTTTTTAACTTATACGGCGGGTGCGGTTATTTTCCGCCGTTATAAAATCGTCGAAGCTTTCCATACAAGCTTATAAGAATATTTTCAAAGAAAATGTTTTATTTTATATGGATCTTAAATGATTTCAAAATAAAAGGAGATACTTCTTTAAAAAGAATTTTGCTTTCATCTATGTCAACATCCTTTGATGGATTTTAAGATTATTTGAAGTTGATTTATTATGATACAAAACTTCTAAATTGTATTGAAGGTTTTGTGATATGTTTGACTGTGGATGTGCTATTTTATACCATTCATAGTTTATGGTGAAATTATTGACATTTCGTATGCTAGTTTTAATACGAATGTTTATGTTATGTTTAAACCTTTTCATATGGGAATGCATTGGACTTAATAAGTGACGGGTGGAGCCCGCTATAGATCCTCGATGCATCGGTAGGTCTCATGAGACAAACTAGTGTCTTGGCACAAGGCCTTGACAAAATCTTATTTGTAGCCTTGGCACGAGGCCTTGGCTATGTGGTTATGATAGTCTGGCATTATGCATTCCAACATTATGAAAGTGGTTATTGATTTTTGCATGTGATTATTCGATTAGTAGAATATCCATGTGAATAAGTAAATGACATTATTTCATTTTACTTTTGCCATACCATGTTGAAGTTCAATTTTAAAAGGCTTTTGTTTTAGTAATGCATTGCCTTAAATGTTTATTCTTATTTATGAAAGTTTCCGCTATATTGTTATCCTTACTGGGCATTTGAGCTCACCCCTTTTCTATGTTTTATTTTTCCCCAGGATGTGAAGAAGTAAATTATGAATGACCTGCAGGGATATTATGAGGGGATAGTAGTGTGGATTATGGAGACATTATGTTGTTGTAGTAGTTTTTCATTTTATGATGTAATGTAAAACTTATGAATATATCTAGTGTTTCCAAGGCTACTAAACCAATCGGTCTTTCGAGATTTGATCTTTCTTGTGATCATGCCAATGTTACGAAGTAATGCACCGACTCTGGGTAGCTGGGGTCGGGGCGTTACACATACCATATACCACACCTACATACAGTATAAACACCTAACAGTACCATACTTACATCACTATCACATTACAAAATCATTACCACATAACCACATCTCTACCATGAAACATATTAGAGGGTGGG
Source organism: Viscum album (assembly GCA_963277665.1). Classification (NCBI taxonomy): domain Eukaryota; kingdom Viridiplantae; phylum Streptophyta; class Magnoliopsida; order Santalales; family Viscaceae; genus Viscum; species Viscum album. Next base: position 722,292,022 of record OY728130.1, on the reverse strand, counting down.
AGAAATAGGGGGAGTGTGAATCTATACACATCACCAATTATTTAGATCTTGGGGGTATAACAAGAGACCAAAAACTCATATAGGCATTGGTAATGTTACCCAACATAGGCTGCGGTGTGTAAGAAATAATAAATTTATAATTGATATATATTAATCACAAAATCCCATACTATGGTTATCTTACTAAAAACATATCTACATGTATAACCCATTACACAATCTTTATTGACACAAAACAACAACCACTTCCTCCATTAGGCTTATAGATGGTTCACACTAGAACCTCACAACAACCACAAAATATAAACTCAACTCAAAATTTAAATTCCCTTTTTAATATCAAATTAACCATATAAGGACCACCTTATTTTACATTAACTATGTTTAATATCCTGAAACTACACTTCCACAATCATATCATTTATATTTCAATTATTGTGAAATAATTTCACCAATTTAATCTTATATATTCATCACTTAATATATTTAGAAAATACCCATACCCTTTTCATATTTCTTAATTACATTATTTGACTATTCACCCATAATTTTAATTCATTACATCCACATCCCATGAAATGAAGACATGCTGACAACATGCACCTCATCAAACCACCACATCAATAAATTATTGAAGTTGGTGCCCCAGAACCAACATCGGTTTACTTTATGATTATTAGTATTCATTCTTCTTAATATTAATAAACTTATAATCACATCATGACTGTTCTTATTCATGAAATTGTACGTGTTACTGTCATAAGAGTAACTATTGCACTAAAATGTCATAAAAGTTACCTACTATGATGAGAAACATAAAGTGCTTTGAAAATATTATTAATTATAGATTCTATTTCCAAATGATATCATTTGAATATAGAAAAATGATATATTCTATCAATTATGAAGATTCATAAGACATTGAGGCACCTTCCCATGGTGTAGAACCTTAGTAATTTACAATGATAGAGATTGTGATAACATAAACCACTAGTAAGAAATCCACATTGTTTTATGTCATGGGATCTTTCTATCTTCATTTTTATGTATTTATCCTTAGAAATTAATATTATTAATAGTGAATAGTAATAGTTATTCACTCTTATGTAATGATTAAAACAGTGAAAACATATGGTAAAAATAAAGTACGATACATTTGGCATGTTTTTGTAATACTTCATTAATAAAAAATGCAAGAAAAGATTATCCCCATCTATTTTTATAGATGGTGAAATCTCAGAAAAATTTATGTGAAGGAAACAAACTAAATAAGTCAGTGTCCATTATGTTCCATGGGAATTTTAATTTCTATAAATTCAAAGGAAGATACGTAAATCACATTGGTAAATGATATAAGTATGCAACCTTGTTGATTAAAAATATCATGATAAAGGGACTATATTACACAGTAAGCATTCATATGTGGTTTTGTATCATTTCAACATTAACATCTTTATCCATGTTACCTTGAAATATTTATAGATTTTAACTATGAACTTAGGATTTTTATTCCTAATAACACTTAGAAAGAAGCCTACATGGCTACACACAATGTGTTCGTACCTACGTTAAATATTAAATATTAAATATTATTTAATATGGTGAATAAATATAATTTACATTCATGGTTTAGTAATTAGTGATGATTATCTTGATCACATATATTTATTCACAATTTATTTGAGAAAATATTTTGAGAGAATAATATTTAGTAAGTATCTATTTTTTTGTAGTGAATGTAATATCTATTTATTTATTGGTGATTAATGAAGTGAAATTCGTTATGTAAATAAATAGTCATTATTCAAGGATCAATAAATATTATGAATGACTCGAAGAATGCGCTTAAAGTTTGGTGAAAAATATTATATTTTAAATATTATTTTAATAAATTTTAAACAAATTATTCTATAAAAAACATTCTATTAATTTTTTGGGTTTTATGCATTTCAAGAAATAATAATAATATTTTTATTATTTACATGGTTTTCTGTGGGGATTAAAAAAATAATAAGGTCACATATGAAATTATTATTTTCCAACCCTAAAACATTTTAAGACAAATTATATTATTTCCAACATCTAAGATAGACATTATGTTGGTTGTTCACAATGACAAAGAGAATTCACTCAAGCCCTAGATACCCCCTCTACAAGAATGTACTCAAGAATGGAGAGTGATCCTCCTTCACAACCACTATTGAATCTAAATAGATCAGGGAGAATAATTTCATGGAATTGATTCTCATAGTGACCAAATATGAGTGACCTATGGGTTTGGATCTTCCATTCTAGCACTCAGATATTTCCATGACAATGATCGAATGTTCATGGTACATGTGTTGATCATTTCTAGAGGGAATCTACAAATGATTCCCTTAATTAAATGATGATATGATATATATACCTTTTTAGATTCATCAACAAAGAATAAATTCACTATTAAGTAATTTTTAAACTTCTTAAATTAATTATAAATCATTAGGTGAAGATATATTGTTTTTTTGGTTTATCATGTCAATTAATATTTGATTCAATTCTGTTTGTCATTGAATCTATCAATGGTGTGAATCTCAGATTAATGCTTGACTATGATGAAAAAATGAGTTGGGCATGCCCCAAAAATGATTCTGATATACCCAGAACCTACAAGTGTTATCCAAGAGGTAGTATAATAATTTATAATTATTTAAAATTCGTTGATTTATTTAACAATTTGTCATTAGTTTTTAATTTTGGTTTAGTCATTCTTTCATCTGAATCGTGACATATTATTCTCTTCCTTTATATTCTCATAAATATAATCAATTGATGGATTAATTTATGATGAAGTATATTCGAACATATTATCTAAGTATTCTAAGGATTATGGACCTTTATAAAAATAGAATGCAATATGTAACCCATACGTACATGTTGTGGACCCATGTTTAATGCATTGGGAAAACACACAAATTATTTTTGGGCATGTATATTCATTTCTCGTGGTGTTTAATTAATACATCAAATGTTGACTGGGCCAACCTATAACATGGTTAGACAGACTACATGGTGTGTAACATTCATACATGATGTATAGTCAATTAGTCAAAGGTGATCACTGTGATTTTATTGGGAACACATGACTAGAAACCATCTAACTCCAATACCACACGATGTGTATCCAAAGTACACATCATATACTCCATCAATGTCTAAAGTAGGTCATAATTCCCATTGTATTATCATGTGAAGTAAATAGATGAAGAATAAATATATACAGTATGTAGTTGGATAGTAAATGCTATAAATATTACTTTATCATCTTTAATTTACAATTAATTTATCATACTATTTAAACCTTATAAACATGTGTTCAGTGTTCTATTTATTTGACTCATACAAGAAATGTAATGATTATATATATATATATATATATATATATATTAAATATCCAATTTGTTTTTGTAATATTAGGAACTATATATCATGTATAAGTTGTAATACAATGAATAGACTATGCACTCCAAAACGTAACATGCTTTATAAATAAAATGTGTCCATGTGTCATTTATTTGACCACACACACCATAAAAATAAATGATAATTTTTGTATTCTTCAATACACATGAGTAAAAATTATATTAATATAATACATTTTAGGTAGTTTGGATAAGTACTCATCATGTAGTCTCTAAGGTACATCTTTTGTTCATAGTCAATTATAAATAAAGGTAATTTTTTTAAATTATTATGGATGAGAATTTCAATAAATTTAGGATGAGAATTAATACAAAAGAATTGATTAATTAAGGATTATAATTAACTATTTTGGGCATGATTTATCTTACATAAAAATTATTTGCATAGAATTATATTTTTATTAAATTACTAATTCATTGCATGTCTGTGGATAATAAAGATAATATACAATATCTATAACAATATTTCTCTTTACTACATATTAATTCATGATTTATTACATAAGATTATACTTTATACAACCAGGTAGATCCAGAAGTTTTGTTTTTTGGAGAATTAGGTACATTACCTTAAAACTAAAACTAGAAAACAACATCGTTATTAAAAGCTTCCTTATGATGCTCACACTTAAATATATATAGGATAACCTGGGGACATTCATAAGAAAAGGGTGATCTATAAATCCCAGTAAGGGAATAATCATAGAATAACCTAAATTAGTTAATACATGTTATAAAATAAGAATAAAAATTTGGAATAAAAGGAGTGAGAACTGTAAACATAAATAATGTGACAAGATATGACATGAAAACCACAAAGGCAACATGAGAAATGTGGAAACAACTCAAAACACTACATCATAAATATTGGTCAAGTATAAATACCAAGACATCATGATGGAAAAAGTTGCATGAAGGAATAAAGTTCACTCTCTATCCCAACATAACGTCTCATGAGAGTAAACATTACCAAATACATTAGAGCACTATATAATTTTGGGTGCACCTGTCAGTTTCGTTTCATTCTCATACTTATGTTTTCCATATAGATCATACAACATGGATTCTTTCAACATCATATTTTATTTCATGATAAAGGAGTTTGGAATAAATACATGTATGTGCCAAGTCAAAGAGGTATAAGTGTATAATGGTTAACAACCTTCATATGAAATAGGCATGTTATTCAATACACAATTGTTTTGTAATGGAAAATCGTGGTGAAATTTCAGTAGCATAACAACATCACTTAAAAATTCATAAAATGGGTTGATGGGAGTGAAATAGTTCTCTAATAATATTTAAATAAAATGGTAAGTAATAGGGAAATGTAAAGACATATCAAAACATTAGTAATTGGATATACAAAGCAGAAGATAAAAAAGAAACTTGAATAAAGAAGACAAGGTGAGGATCCATTACTTTGGTGTGTGACTCTAAATGCTGGGGAGAATCTTTTTTAAAAGTTAGGGCACCGTAAGAGGACTATAGAGAGGGGAAGGAAGAATAAGGATATTCTCCATGAACTTTTAGTAAATATATGTAGGATATGGGGTGGGTTTACATAGAAAATTAGTGGAAATTTCTTTAATATATCTCAAACATAGGTTTTGAAATCTATATATAAAAACTAAGAAAACCAAAAACATTATTATGGTTTTTACAATATATTTCTCCAAATGGGAGTGGTTTTAATTATTTTATATTGAATTTTTCTCAACTTAATGAAAAAATACAATGGATTATGAGAAATTGAGTAATACTCTTAAATAAATGATTTTAAAACCATAAGATATATTAATGGTTTTGGAGGATTCCCAAAAGCTTTATAAAATTAATAAAATAAAAATAAAATCACATTATTTTAAAGGGAACACACATATATTTTCATGAAATCTTTTTATAATAATTATTACATCAACTTTTGGGACATTATAATTTCATAATACATAATGTATATTTATACAATATTTAATTTTTACCTGAAAATTTGACTGTCTCGGAAAATTAAAAAAATCCCCATTTGATAATTGTTATGTTATAATTCCAAAAATAATATTCTTTCTATCTAAATAATTATCTAAATAAATATATTTTAACTTTTAGAATAATAATCGACATTTATTAAGAATTATAGGGTTTTTTGACAATCATAGGTATTTCGAACCCATCTAAAAATTATATTTTAATTCATAAAAAATACATGATCATTTATAATTAATAAAAATAATCTAAAAATTAATATTTTAATAAAATATAATTTTTTTTTAAAAATTCATTAATTAATGGAAATAAATTCGTTGATTGAATTTGAATATTACCCAAAAATACATTTTGTGTTTTACTATATCAAAATAAAAAAAATTGAAATATAAAAATAATAGGATGAAAATATATTCATTATTCGATAAAAAAATAATTCAAATAATGATATTTCTACGGTCTTGATATATATCAATTTAATACATCCACAAACACAAGAGTATGGTGCATGATAATGATATTTTTTTGGGGTGATTTGGTGAACATGTTTTGCGCCATGATCATGAAGTGCTTGAAATTCTCCCATAAAGGGATTATCTCATGCTTATGTTGTTGGATGCAAGCTTGTTCTTGGTAATGGTAAAAACCTTGAGATTATACCTCCCACAGAAACTCTGATAAATGGGCTTCCTAGGAAATATACCTACTGGTTGACGTTGTCACTTCATTATCCTAAGTTGATTGGATTATTTAAAACACTATATTTATACTAATCATGCAATCACTATTCAATGAATATATTATCAATGGTAAATATTTTTAATGATATTTAAATTCTGATATAATAAAACCAAATTAGTACATGTCTTTTCTCTTAACATAATACATAATAAGACATTTAATTAAATCTTATGGGGAATTTCATTTATAAATGTTTGGGTCGTTACAATATTACCACATTTAGAAATTTTACCCTCAAAATTTTCTTAACCCACACTAAAATAGATGAGGGTAAATTTTTTTCATCCCATCCTCTACCTCCCTTGTTTATTCTACAAACATGTGGTCTCTCCACAACACTTTGACCATGTTCATTGTCTTATTCTATAGAAATTTGTACCTATGATCTAAGATATTCACCATAAAATTATTATAGGAAAATTAATTCTCTAATGGTACTACCTACGGATTGAGTAAATATGGGGTGAATGGTATGTACTTTATTAATATAGATACATGAAATACATCATATAATAGAGATTGGTTAGTTGGAAGGGTACTCGATAGACCACCGCTCTGATGTGATCTAGGATATCAAAAGGATTGATGTATCTTATACTAATATTTACCTTATTACCAAATCTCATAACTTTCTTTAATGGAGATATTTGGATGAATACCATGTATCTAACATCAAAATCTAGGTCTCATCGAAAATTTCCATCATAACTCTTCTATTGAATCTGATCAGCCATGATGTGATGCTGAATGGTACACAAATTTTCCACCATTTCCTCGACTATTTTAGGACCAATCAGTTTTCATTACCCAAATTCATCCCAAGATAGAGGAGTTCTTCACCTCTTCTTGTAATGGGATTCTTAGAGATCAATTTTTATTCTTGAGTGGAAACTCTTATTGTAGGAGAACTTGACTAGAGGAAGAAATTGATCCCACCCCCTTTGAATTATGTTGATCATGCTCTAAACATGTCCCCAAGTGTTTGGATAACCCTCTCGGATTAGCTATAATTTTGGGGATAATAATCCATGCTGATGTTCAGCTTAGTTTTTAGATCATTTTGGAGATTTTTCTTGAAATTAGAGAAGTTTCCCAGATATCAATCTGATACAATCGATAGTGGTACTCCATGAATCCTCACAACTTTTCTAATATACATATGTGCTAGTTGGTCTAGTGAAAAATACTCTCAAATCTAAACTAAGTGTGCAGTATTTTTAAGAAAATCCACCATAACCCATATATCATTATTACCTCTTGATTTCTTTATAAGTATAGTGACAAATTCCATGGTCATGTTTTCGCATTTCCATGTAGGTATGCATAATTCTTGAAAAATACCCTTATATTTTTCCCTTTACACTTTCACTTGTTGACATACAAGAAATCTTGATGTATATTCCACAATATTTTTCTTCATATTGTCCCACCAATAGTGTTCTCATTGATATTGATATATCATTTTTTCTTCTTGGGTGGATGGAGATGGCTGAGATATATGTATCATCCAACAACTCCTTTAACTTTGGATTTTATGTTAAACCTAGTATTGACCAAAATCTCACAAATCCTTCTTCATTAACATTAAACACCGAGTATTTCTTAGTTCTTATGGTTTCCAATTTCTTCTGAATTCCCACATCATTTCATTGAGAATAATTTAATCTCTTGAGAAGATATGGTTTAGTAATCATTTGTGAAAGGATTTATTATGTTCCTCCCTTTATTATTACTAGGTCTATAATTATCAAAGCAATGAAGACCAGATCATATTCATTTCTCATCAATGATGGTATTTCTTGATCTTTTCTACATATAGTGTCTGCCTCTTTATTTTCTTTCCCATGATGGTAGTAAATTGAGAATTCATTGCCCTTGTTCATATTTAACCATCATTATTGAAACATATTCTTCTCTTTCAGTGTGAATATATACCTGAATCTTTTGTAATATGTGTATATTTCATAGTTCTCCCAGAGGAGATAACAACACCATATTTTCATAGTTAATATCACTACAACCAACTCCAGATCATGCGATGGGTAGATTTTTTCACGAGCATTCTACTTACCTGAAGAAAAGGGTATGACTTTTTCATTATTTATTAACACACATACCAGTCCCTTCATTACTAAATACCATGAAAGAAACTCCACTTTTTGATATTATAAGCACATGTATAGTGATAATAATCCTTTTCATTTCCTTGAATATCCCTTCACACACATCATTCCAAGAAAACATGACTTCCTTTCAAGTTATCTTGGTTATAAGGATTTAAAATTGTGAGAAATTTCTCATAAATCGATGATAATACCCAACTAATCAAAGGAAACTATGGATTTCAGTCACACATGTTGTCCTTTACCATCCTTTAATTTCTTCTATCATTAATTGGTATATATATATCTAATTAATTATGATGATATTACCTATGAATGATACTTACTTAAACTAGAACTCACATTTGTTGTACCTGGAAAATATATTCTCCTTTCTTAAGAAACTTAGCACAATTTTCATATGCTCCTCATGCTTCTCCTGGGTTTTGGAGAATTTTAGAATATCATCTATAAATAATACCATAATATGTTTTGAGATAATATCTAAATACTCTATTCATTAATTCCATGAACATTTCTAGATAATTAGTGGGTCTTATTTTCATTACAATGAACTCATAGTGCCCATACCTTGTAAGAAATGTAGTCTTGGGGATAAATTAATTATTCACCCTAAATTGATATTATCCTGACCTTAGATCCACCATGGAGAAGTATGATGCTCCACATAGTAGATCAAACATGTTATCAATCTGTGGAAGATGATACTTGTAATTAATTTTTATCATATTGAGATCATGATAATTAAGAAAGATACGCATTGACACATCCTTTTTCTTGATGAAGAGGACTAGTGAACCCCATTGTGAAGCACATGGGAATATGGAAACATTATGAAAATTCTTATGTAGTTGTCTCTTCATCTCTTCAAGTTCCATGACATACATTCTGTAAGGAACGTTGGATAATGGTAACACCCCAGGTATAATCTTGAAGGAAAATCCAACCTCTAGACCAGGATCAAGACCAAAAAAATCATTGGGAAACACATCAGTGTATTTCATAACAATGGGAATGTATTCAAGGATGATTCTTTCTATAGAATCAGTCATTTGAGTGAGATATGATTTCTTGTAGGGAAATTTTATCCATTATTGATATTTTTGGTGATAAATTAGATTCATCCTCATCCTTTCACTTGTCTAGAATCAAGGGTCAATTAATAGTATGGAGGGTGATTTATTTCTTGAGTAAATTTATGTGGGATCTATCTAGGGAAATCTAATCCATTCCTAGAATTTCATCATAAACCTCCAAAGGAAGTATCATAAGGATCAATAGAAATTTTAGTATAAAAAATTTGATAGGGGTACCTAGGACGCAATAACATCCCCATTCTCCATTTTCACCAACAACTCTACTTTCCATGCTTTGTGGCGATCTTTGAATAGTACTACTAAATTTTCATGATATGAAGTAATGTGTATAAAAAGAATCAAAAAAGTAAATTCACTATTCTAGAATAAAAATCTAATATAATTATCACCACTTTGTTGTTGGGATACACCTAAGTCATTGTGATGGAAAAGGATTGAGCTTGCAGCCTTGGAGTTTTTTTATTGTCTCTGAATACCCTTGACATGGTGCATTGGTTTTCAAGGTTTCCTAGTTACTTGATGTTTAAAAAATTAAAACATACACTGCGGGTTGACTAGAGAATTACTTTCCTCCATATCATTTTTGTATTTCTCTTTTGGTCAATAGTTATCTTAGTGACCTTCCTTCCCAGACATAAATCATTTCCTCATTCCCTTTAGTCAATTTATGGGGTTTTTCTTTCCACGCATTTGACATGTAGGATGTTGAAATTTATTAGAACCATTAAATTTATGCATCAGACCACTATAATTAATCTCTAATTTATTATTCTCATCTAAGTGAAACCCATGAGATTCACCAATCACCATTTTAAATTTGAAGGCACATCAGACAATTTCATCAAAGCTATCAAAGTTTCAGATCTCCATTGATTTTTTGTAGACAAGTTTTTATACCACCAAATAATTTTTAAACCATGACTTTTGGGTAACAAAAATGATTGAGGTGTATCATGCAAGTATTTTGATGTTTTACTCATATTATATAATTGAGTGTCCAAATTTGTTCTTGAGGTAAAGGAAATAACTTTCCATTTTAAGATGAAGAGTGCAAGGAAAATATTTTTCAAAAAACATTTTCTAGAATTACTTGCACCCCATTAGTTCGATCTCTTACTAAGTCATAATATTCATGATCAATGTACTCCAATTATTTTATTCTCCATCCACATGATAAATATCCATCAAATCCTTATATTGCTTAAAACATTGAAGGATGGAGAAGATCTTCAATGGAGTTGATCCATTTTTATGAGATGAAGGGATCATACTATCCATTGAAAGTGGGAGGACTTTTTCACATAAATCTCTTAATTGGAGAGTGTTTTTAGGGGTATTTTAGTGATTCTATTAATCTAGGTTTCTATTCATAACCTAAGTAATCCAAGAGAGTATAGCATAAAGTTTGCATGTCACGGTCCCATCGGGTTGGTCATTTCATTGGGGTAGTCATCACACTATCTATCATATTGATTATTTATCAGATTATTCATATTTCAAGCCATTTCATAGAATAATTGAAAATTTAGGGATGATTATTTTTAAATTATTAAATAGATAAATAGGAATTTAATTACATTAAAGTGATAACTTATAACTTACTTGTATTTCTATAACTTATGAATTTCTAGGATAAAATCTACGTTATTCATGCTCTATTTCCTAACAAATATTTTCATGGGAATTTTATGTTCCCATAATAATGTTTCATAATAATATTTAGATTTTAGAAAACCACATCTCTTGGGAGTTTCAAACTTGGTGTTCATTAAGGCTCATATTCATGCATCGATTCTTGATCAAGTCTAGCTCAACATGGTTTTTTCAGGTTTTACCCGAATGTACATCTGTGCCAAAGCCACAACCACTTGTATTATATATACATGGATGTATTTTCTTTATCAAGAAATTAAAATATACTTATCAAAATCTGGAAATGTTTTATTATGTATAGTCTTATCCCTAATGATTTCTATGATGTTTTCTAATCCTATTCCCAAATAAAATAAAATTTTCCTTTGATACCAACTATAAAAAACCTTATCATTATCCAACATTAATTCATGATTTATTACATAATATTACATTTAATACAACTAAAAATATCAATAATTATAGTTTATGTGTGAAATAGGTAAATTATATAACAACATAAATTGGAAAAAACATCCTTATTGAAAAATTCCTTAACGTGCTGCACTTAAAACTACATGGGATAACCCAAGGACATCAATAATAAATGGGTGATATATAAATCATAGTAAGGGAATAAACATGAAATAACATGAATAAAGTAATAAATATTATAAAATGGAAATAATAGTTGGTAATAAAAGGTGTTTTAATCATAAACATGAACAATAAGACACGATATAACATGATAATCATAAAAGCAACATGGGAAATGTGGAAACAATATAAAACACTACATAAAAAAATAATACATGGATAAATACCATGGAATCATAATGGAAAAATTCCCAATAGTGAATTATGTTTTCTCCCTATCCCAACATGACATCTTATGAGACTAAAAATTACTCAATGCATTGGAGCTCTATATAATTCTGGGCACACCCTTCACTTTCATTTCATTATCATTCTTATGTGAGCCATATAGATCATTCAACATGGATCCATTCATCATGAAATTTTATTCCATGATCAAGGAGTATGGAATACATACATATATGTCCCAATTCAAATAGGTATAATTGTATAAAGGTTATCACCAATTATAGGAAATGGGTATTGTATTCACTACACAAATGTTTTGTCATGGAAAATCATGGTAAACTTTCAGCAGCATAACATTGTCTCATAAAAGATTATAAAATGGGTTGATGAGAGATAAAGTGGTTTCCCATTATTTATAAAAAAATGGGTTGTAATAGGTACATGGAAATACATATCTCAACATTAGGAATTGGTAATATAAAGAATAATATAGTAATTAAACTTAAACAAAGAAGAGAAGGTGAGGATCCCTTACATGAGTGTGTGACTCCAAAATTATGGGAGGAGCCTCTTGAGAGATTATGGGGGTGATTTTTGAGGACAATATAGAGGTTAAGGGAGATTATTGACGTGATGAAATAATTTTTAGTGAAGAGAAGTGGGATATTGGTTGATATTATATAATAAATGAGTGGGGATTTCTTTAATATTTCTCAAATTTAGGGTTTGGAATCTATATAATAAAATAATAAAATTCACAAATATTCCCACAGTATTTTCCCAAGGTTTCTTCCCAATGGTATTGGTTTTTATTATTTTATAAGTAAAAGTTCCAAACATAAGAATATAACACCCTTGCTTATGTGGAAGTTAATTATACTCTTAAAGAAACAATTTTAAAAGATTCATATATATTAATTGTTTTAGAGGACTTAAAAAGGATTTATAAAATTAATAATATAAGAATAAAAATAAGTCATTTTAAATTAAAATCATATAATTTTATGGGAATATTATTTATTGTTTTTATTATATGACTTTTGGGTCATTACGATGTCAAAATACACACCTTATACTTATAGAACGTTTTATTTTTACCAAATTTTTTGAAAATATCATAAAATTATGAAAATTTATATATTAGATAATTAAGATATTATGATTCAAAAAATAATATTCATTTTATGTAAATAATTTTCTAAATATGTTCTTTTTTACTTTTAAAAGAAGAATCGATATTTTTTAAGAAATGATGGGTTTTTTTGACAATAATAGTTTTTCAGACCCTTATAAAATTTATATTTGAATTCACAAAAATTACATGATCATTTATATTTCACAAATATTATTTGATAATAATATTTTATTAAAATATTTTTTATTTAAAAAATTCATTCATTAATTAAAATAGATTCCTTAATTGAATTTGAATATTACCCAAAAATAAAATTTGTATTATATTATATCAAAATAAGAATAATTTATAAATTAATGATAATAGGATGAAAATATAATCATTATTATAAAAAAAATAATTTAAATAATTATATTTCTAGGTTCTTGAATCATAACCCTTTAAGATTATAGTAAACAACTTATGAGTAAGGTGCGCGATGATGATATTTTCATGTTGTGGTTTAGCAAAGATGGTTTGAGCTCTGATATTGATGAGTTTGAAATTATCCCATAAATGGTTTCACTCGTGATTTTGTTGTTAGATCACAATTTTGGGTTGGTAAAGAGAAAATCCTTGAGATTTTGTCTCCCTCGAAAGTTTAGATAAGCACGCTGCATAGGGTATGGTACTATTGGTTGAGCCCACAACTTCCTTTGTTTGTGTTGATTAGATTAATTAAAAACCTATATTTATACTAATTTTGTGATCATTATTAAATGTCTACATTATCAATGGTAAATATGTTTAATGATATTTGAAACTTGATATAATAAAAGTAAATAAGTTCATGTGCTTTCTATAACCATAATACATAATAAGATATTTAATTAAATCATAAGAAGAATTTTATTTATAAATAATCAGGTCCTTAAAAGACCTTTGTGTGTGATTGGTTTCCCTTAAATTAATTATTATTTAATAAAATTGATGGCCTTCACTAAATCCCTCATCTAATTATATAAGGAGCTGCGTGACCAAAATTTCCTTTTATGTAAACCCCCATAACCAATCTATTAGTTCACCTCAATAGTGTGTGAGTAAAAGATTATTTAATGGATGGAGATCCCAGGTGATGGTGGTGGTTCATATTTTGACCCAAAGTAAAACTAATCCAAGAGATACATTAGAGGATTGGTGGAAGGCTTCAAGATGAACCATGTCTTTGTTCAAGGTTCCCCCTTGGTCAAAGAATTATTTATTATTCACCAGATAAACTATCCATTATGAAAAATACATGATCATACCACTATTATTAATTTAATTCTACCATGTTACATGGTTAATTTCATTATGAATGTTTTTTCACGATCACATGATTTTTCAAGAGTGAAAGATATAAATAAAATAAATTTTAGTATGCATAAATTTTATCAAATACATGGTTAATTTCATAAGTAAATCCACTTAATAATAAAAATCATGTTATAAAGATAAAATCAGGATATTTATGAATAAATATTAAAATCCATAAACTATATATATTAATTTGGTATATAATTCCACTACATATTAAGGAATCAAACCATATTTTTAGGAGCTTTTCTATCCTCTATTTGGGGGAATTTAATTAGTAGGGAATTATTATTCGATGTTTTGGGTTGTCTTAAACTAATTCTCTTTAATAGTTGATCAACATTGTGAGACATAGAGAAAGTAATATAAAAAATGTTCAAGAAAACCACATTTAGGATTTTGGGTTTGTAAAGTCCACAATATAGAGTAATTATCCCTGATAAAAAGCACTTTTAAAGTTATACCTTCTTAAATATCTTTGAAGAGCTTCATAGACCATCATCTGAGTCATGAAAAGGGTTATATGGACCCTTACCACTATAATATCTAGGAAAATGATGGTTAAAAACTAATGGTGTGGTATATTATATTTCATTCAAATATTGGGAGATTAATAAATTTAATATTTATTCTCTAATTATTCATATAAGTAACTAAAATTATGCCATTCTTAATTATAAAAATGAAAACCCATATAACTTCATCCACATCACCATGATGCATAATTACTAAAGGAAAACATCTCAATGAAAAAAAATTTTAATAATGGAAAAGGTTATTTAGCATTATTATATTCCATGAAAAAAATATATGTGTTGGAAAACCCCATTCCTAAAATGTCTAGCTAAGAAGCTAGTGAGTAATAATTATCTCTGTATAAGAAACATTTTGATAATTCTATATATTTTCAATGTTTCATGATATAATCCACTTAAAATGATATTATAAAGAAACATGAGGATATTGAGCCATATAATAGGATATCTCACCATTGTTATCTCTATAAAAATAAGGTGAGATAAGTGGGATTTGAGATCTCCAATTCAATATTCATGTGCATTATTGGATAGTTAGTTTCTATTAGGCCTCAATTAGTCAAGATTATTAGCTACATATAGTTATTATATATATTGGGAAGTACATTCCTTAATGAGATGCACATAGATCACACACACTCCTCCCTTCATAAATCATTCTATAATATCATTTGGAATTAAAAAATGAGTAATAGTAAGAATGGTCTTTTGAAACATATTACTCTCACTCACCAAGTTGACAAGTACATGGTGTACGAAAAACCCAGAGTCTTTACGTTGAATAAGAAAAGGAAGAACAAGGAAAATGGGACCATGAATCATAATAAGTCTGATGATACTGAGAACTATCCTTACATGAAGAATAATATCTTAAAGAAAGAAACAGAAACAAATACAATTTTATTTTTATGTTACAATATAGGAAACAAGAAGAAGTACTACACCAAGAATAAAGTGGAAGCTAAATGGGAATTCATTATAATGTGTAATCATTTTATATCTAAAGATTGGTTATTAGATTCAACTTCTGATTCTCACATATGTATCCAAATACATTAGAAAATAATATTGAAAATTATGTATAGAGGATAGGTGGAGCATCAAGTTACCAATAGAGCACGACTCGATGCTTTGGCTATAGGATACTACCACCTTACATTGCCAATTGGAATGATTTTTGTTTTAAGAATTGTTATTTTCATCAAATTTCTACTAATAACATCATCTTAAATTCTTATCTTTATATGGATGGATTTATTATCAAATTTCGAAATAAAGAATTCCGCATTTAGAAATTCACCATTTTTTATAGTAAGACACTACTAAATAATGGTATTTATGTATTAAATTACAAAAGAATATATTTTAAATAGATAAAAAACCATGTTCACATAAATCATATGACCAAAAAATATGTAAAACCATTTTGGTCATGTAAATGATAAGTTTCTAACAAATATCTTTCTTGCTCATTATTTAAACTCTTCTGAGAGGGGAACACTGGAAATATATTTTTCTTCATTTCATGAAAAAAAAATATCACACCACCATTTTTTGGATATGGTTTAATTGAAAAAGAGATTATATGATTTGAAAAAATATATATGTGTGGACCTTTTACAATAGAAGATATAGGTTTATTTTCATACTTTACAACTTTTACTAATTAGTTATGTAGATGTAAATATTTCTAATTAATGAGGTATAAGTCCAAATACTTTAAAAAATATAATGAATTCATGAATGAGGTAGAGAATGAACTAGGAAATAATATAATGAATCATTGATTTGATTGTGGTGGTGAATATATTAACCAAGTGTTTATCAAGTTTCTATAGGATTTTGAGATTCAATATCAAACTACTCTAACTTATATACCATCGTGGAACTATGTTAGTGAAATTAGGAACCACACTTATTTGTAAATGATAAAGTTGATGATGATTCATGTGGATATTACATTATAATTTTGGGGATATGAATTAAAAGTTATGACACACATTGAAAATAGAGTACCAAATTTGGCCGAAAATAGAATCCCTATGACTTAATATATAGAGTAAAATCTATGTTATCACAATGTTAATCACAGGAATGTGAGTGGTTTTTAAATAAAATATCCTAAAATAAACTATCACCATAAGAAATTTATTATATATTTGTAGGTAATATAAAGGAAACAATTGGGTACTATCAATACTATTCCTCATATAATTGAGTGAATGACACAATAAAAAACTTTTTTCTTAAGATGGAGAACATCCCCCAGAAGGATAGTGGTAGAAATTTGAATTTGATGAAGTTGATACTGTAGATAAATAAAAGTTAATATAATAATAGATTCTAATATTCCCCATGTATGAATTTATTAATGGAACACATGTAATACATAGGAGTAACAGATTGGTAAGTGAATAAGAAATTCATTGTTTTTAATCACTAAATATGGTGACTCATTATTAATTGATAATAATGAACCCACCACTATCAAATAGGATGTAGAGAGATCAAAATATTCAAGATATAAATAATCCATGAATTCTAATTTGTATTCCATGTATTAGAACAATGTTTGGTATTTGGTTAATATTACAATTGGTGTAAAGAATTTTGGGTTTAAATGGATTTTCAAGAAAAAACTAGACATTGAAGGTAAATTAAATACCCCCAAAGCACGATTGGTGGCTTAGGAGATTAAAAATAATCAAGGCACTAACTGTGATAAAAAAATTTCTCTAGTTTATATATTTAAATACATTTTAATTATTTAGGCTATAAAACCTTCCCATTACTTTGAAATTCGAAATATAGATATTAAAATAGATTTCCTTAATGGGAACGTTCCGAAAGAAGTCTATATGACACAAACAAAAGGGTTTGTGAGTATATAAAATGTTAAGAAGATATACTGATTGGAAAGATCCATTTATGGATTGAAATAATCATCTAGGTCATGGGAAATTCTGTTTGATAAATATATAATAGAATTTAGATTCATCAAGAATTAATATGATCCAAATGTTTGAAATTGGTATAGTGGGATTGCAATCATTTTCCATGTATTATATTTCAATGAAATATTACTTATAGGAATTAATGTGCCAATTTTACAATCAGTCAAGTTCTAGTTAAAAAAGTTTTTCTCTATGAAGGAAATATATAAAAAACTAAATTTTTGGGATCAAGATCGTTAATAATATATCTAAGAATATTCTTGGATTGTTCAAGGTATACACATTGGCCATATATAGATAAAATTTAGTATGTAATAATCTATGAAGGTATTGATTCCAATGTCACATGGTATACATTCCCCTAGAAAATGTGTTCTAAGACACAATATGGGAGAGAAATAACGAGTAAGATCCCATACTTGGCTGCGATAGGATCAATCATGTATTCCATGTTATATACTAGGATTGAAATTTCTTATTCCTTGAAAATGGTAGAAAGATACCAACTTGATCCAGCTAAACAACATTTTTGTATTATTAAGGAAATCCTTTAGTATCTTATGAGAAATAAGGATATTTTCCTAGTGTACATAGGAGTTAAGAAGATAGTCATGAAGGCTAACATAAACTCTAGATTTCAAATAGATTATAATGATATTAAGTCATCATTAGGATATATATTCAGTCTCAATAGAGGATCTATGAGTTTGAAGATTTCAAAGAATCCAGTGGTTGCTGATTCTACAATAAAGTTTTAGTATATAGTGGCTTATGACATAGCCAAAACAGATGTTTTAATATATAACTTTTTCCAAGGGATTGATGTGGTACCTAGTAGTAAATAATCTATTATATTATATTTTGATAATAGTGTAGTGGTTTCTCTCACAAAAGAGTCAAGTATACACCAACAATCAAAGAATATACTTTGAAGGTATCACCTCTTAAGGGATTTTTTATAGAGGGGTGATATTGAGGGGTATGATGTTTCCAAAAAATAAAATATAGAAAACCCATTAACTAAAGACTTATCTCAGTGTAAGGATGAGTATAATTTTAGTGTTAGTGGATTGACGGTTGTTAGAAGTTGGATTTTGTGCAAGTGAGATTCGATTATAGCTAGTTCCCTAGAACCAAATTTTGTGTACATTATGATTAACAATATTCAGTGTTATGGATATTAATAGACTTATTATAACAACAATTTTGTTCTTATTTATATATAGTTTTTGATAGTTTCAAATGAGAAACTATCATATATAAAGGTCACAACAGTTCCCTATTATGATGATAACCCCGAAGTTCTACAATAAATTTCTTAAATATATTTTATATAGCTTGAACTTTTCATTTTATAGGATAAAGTTGATATAATAAATCAGGGGTGGAGACTCATAAGACTTTGATGCACTTTCACATGGTGTACGACTTTAGTAATTTCCAGTGTCGTTGATTTTTAGAATAGAACCCACCTATAGGAAATCTATATTTATATGTGTTATTATATGTTCATATCTATGGATTTAGGTGTTGATATTTATAATTTAGGATTATTATTAATGAATATTAGTAGTCATATAATTAGATAAATTGATGAAAATAGAGATGAAATATGTTTTTTGGAATGTAAGATATGTTGGGTGCCTCATAAGTAATATTACCTAAATGAATAATGTGGTAAAGGAATTTTCCTTTATATTGTTTAATGGATGTTGATATCTCATAAAATTCAGTGGGATTGTAAAAAAGTAAATAAATATATGGTCATGGTGTTCTTTGGGTAGGTTTATTTCTATAAAATTTTAAAAAATACACATAAAGAACATAAGTTGATAAAACCAACATGCATTTTACTTGATTGGAGATATTGGGAAAATAGATAATTTTACATAATAATAATTCATATGATATTGTAGGTAATTTCATCATCATCTTATATCCCTATGGAATCATTAGAGTGTTTCTAGATGGTAACCATAAACTTTGGGTGGTTCCTCCTAATGCCACCGAGAATGAGTCCTAGAGGGTCAAACGATAAGTGTATCCAAAACCCCAATTAAATAAAAGAATATTATTTAATATTTAATATGTTGAATAAATATTATTCTCGTACATGGTTTAATAATTATAAATTATTATCTTGATCACATATATGCAGTAACTATTTACTCGAGGGATTAATTTTTTGAGAAAAAAATGTAATAAATATTTATTTTTTATTTATATAATATAATATTTATTTATTTATTGGCGAATAATGTTGTGATATTTATTTATTAAATAAATAATCATTATTTAGGGCCAAACAAATATTGTCGATGAATCATGGATCGATTTTAATCTTCTGGTGAAACATAATATATATTAAATATTATTTGAACTAATTTGAAAAAAATTATTCAAGAAATGATATTTAATTAATTCCTTAGTTTTTCACATGCCATGAAATAATAGTATTATTATTATTATTATTATTGACATGGGATTATGAAGGGATTAGGGAAATAATAAGCGCACATGTTCAATTATTATTTTTTATCCCGATAACTACTTATACCAAATTATTATTTCAAAATTTAATGTTACCCATTGTTTTTGTTGTACACAATGAAAATAATAATTTTCACAAGCACTATAGATACCCCCTCCAGGAATTCTCTCAAGAATAGAAATAAATCCCCCTTTACCACCCTTATCAATTATATAGAGATCATGGAGAATGCTTTCTTATAAGTCATTCCCAGGGAGATCATGGATGAACAACGTAAGTGTAAGAATATTCCATACTAGCACATACATATTCTTACAATTACACTTGATGGTTCACAGTACACATGTGGATCCTTATTGGAAGGAATCTACACTTGATTATTATGAAATAACGACAAAAAAACATAGATATGTTTTGAAATTCATCAATGAAGAAATAATTCTATGCAAGGTAATTATTTAACAAATTAAGTAATTTATAAATCATTATGTGATGATCCTAGATTTTGTTATCATGTTATTATGTCTATTTATATTTGAATCAATTACACTTGTCACAATTTTATTATTAATTTCAGATATTTGATTAATCATTGATTAAAATAACGAAACCGAGTTGGGAATTCCAAAATGGTGCTTTTACAATATTAAGAACCTACACAAATAAAAATTAAACCTCTTATAACATCATAAAAAATAACCAAATAAAAAACATCCACCTATATTATAAATATTTTATAATAAATAGAGGAAAACCTGATTCCACTATCCATTATTATTAGTTTATAATTCAATTCTTAACATAACAAAATAAATAGAAAAATTCCATATTTAATTTCTCATTAATTCTTGAACAACCATTGAGTACTTAATGAACTAGAACATGATTCTAAAAAAACAAAAAAACTAATAATCAAAAAAACTTCCATATATAATGATCAATCAATAGTATTATGAGGAATAATATGAATTTCACATAAAAAAATATTCAACTCTTTTAACCCATTCAAATCAATTAACTCGGTTTATTACCATTATCAAGGAAATCTTAGATCCTTATACAAAGAATAAAAAAGCATGATAATCATTGGTTAATTAAAATATAAGAAGATAGAATATGAATCACCCACCTCAAACAGGACATTTAATGATCAAAATTACCATAAGAGGAGGAATCCAAGATCAAATTCTAACAACCACTAAATGATCCTCTACCAATACTATAATCCATTTCCCAAACATCAAGACTCCATCAACTAAACGCCTCATGAATTACCAAAAAACCGGAAGAGGGAAAAATAGAATAAGGATATAATTAACCTTGTAATAATTACATCAATGATAAAATCACAACATCTTAGAAAAAGGAAGAAATCAAAGGAAGTTAAAATAAAATTACATGAAACATAAGAAATCCCCAGTTTCTCTAAAATCTAGTAGAAAGAAATATAAATTTGGTAAAACTGATAAAAATTCCCAAATTTATTTTTTAAAATGAAGCTCAAAAAAAATTCCATAACCCACTACCTAACAACACAATGAATCATTGTGATATGGTCTACCATACTTCTAAAAATTATAATTTAAGCCTCCTTAAATCTCTACCACATATCATGGTTAATTAAAATTAAATTATAACAATAATGAGTCATATTATATTATAATGGTATAAGTTATGCATCAATGTAAATACTATAATATTTCACAATACAATACCCTAGCTCCTCTAATTTCACAACTAAATTCCAACTTAATTTTTAAATCTACAATCATATATTATATTGAAAATATAATTTATCATGGCATAACCTATCATAAGAAATCAACAGATTAAAAAAATACCATGGCCTAAATAAAAATGGTGTAATATAACCCATCATGCTAAATTTAAATAAACTATGATTTAACTATTAGTACATAAGATCCATATGAACACCTATATTCCCATACCACTCATAAAAAACTAAAAACACAACACCAACCAGTCACAATATAATTTTTTTTTCTTATTAAAATTTTAACTCAAGATTTTTCCCTCTCCAATCATCCAACTCTAAAATTATCTCAAATCCTCAAAAAAATTATAAATAAATATAGAGAAACAAGAAAATATATGACTCTATATTATTTAATATTCAAATGACTCTCATCTTTGAGAATAAAAACAAAACATTAGAAAAATATTAATATTTTAAACAAAACATCCCACAAGATACATACCAAATAGGAATCTTGTAAGGACTGAAGACATCACTATATATGTTTTTCTTTAAATTAAAATTTTGTTTTGGTAACTTGTTTTATGAACACCACCGAACCCAAAAGAACGTGACCTAATAGATAAATAATATTAAGAAAACTATAAGAACAATAAATTCCACTAGTAAATAATAATATATTATTCAATAAAAAATTCTTAATTTTAGAGGTTAACAAATCTGTATGATTTAACCTTTCTTTACCAAACAATGTATAAAAGTACTGTATAGTCCATAATAATATATTAAATCAGAAAAATTTATAAGATAATATAAAATATTTAAATATATTAACTAATATATTATCATTATATAAAATGAAAATTGGTATAAAATTATACTAAAGACACCTAATGCATAGAAACCTCATTTGTAATTAAGTGGGTTTTCTTTAATTTTTTTATTTTATTTTAAATTTTTAAATTTAAAATATTATATTTCTAATTTAAAAAATTAAATTTCATTTCTTTATTACTCTTATAGAATTTTTTAGTATGAATTTTTGTGATTCTTATGAGATAACAGATTTTTAGATGAGTAGTGAATAATACAGTTTACCAAAATATTAACTTTGATTACATTATAAGTATATAATAAGAACATATAATCATATAAAAACTTTTAATTGATCATGGTAATATTGTTATTAATTTTAAATTTATATATTTTTTAAAATTTATACACCATTTTTACCCTTAAAAAACAAAAGTAATATTTTTAAATCCAAAAAAACTATATTTTTCTCTTCATTTATTTAAACATTATTTTTGTAAAAATAGTTTTTAGATTTATTTTAAATCCTAATATTTTTTTATATAATCAAATTGTTTTATTTAAAATAAAAAACATTAATAGTTTTATCATACACATAAATTCCAATCTCAAAAACTCAATTTTCTAAAACAAATTATTTTTAGGTGTTTTGTGAGTTTATTTTAAAATTACCATTTCACACCCTGTGATTTTTTTTTTTAAAATGGATTTAAATATAATATTTTTAGAAATATTTAATGAATTTTATTTTAATTTTGGACATTTAAATTAATTACGATTATTACCATTGTAAAATTAAAATTGAAAAAAAATAATTTACTGAAAATAAATAACCCAAAACATTTTAAAAACATGTTTTCAAATGGATAGATAAGACTTGGTTCGACATAAAACCATATTAAATTCCACTTATGTTCATTTTTGAATCATTTACCCATGAATAATAACTTTACATTATTAAAAATGTAAAGGGTTCTTTTAAAATTTCACACCTCCTCACTTATAAAAGGTGATACTTTCACCACTTCAAGTTACACTTTAATTATAATTTCATTCAAAAAAATTTCCATTTTTTTACCAGTTGTACTATATCTATATTATATATTCCTTTAATCACCATTTTTTCCTATGACCACAAAATCCATGGTAATTTCTTTGAAAAAGATCAATCTCTCGAAGTTAGGGTTACCAACTCCTTGGTCATTTATTCTTAATCTTCCATTTACAAACCTTTTATAACCATGTTAATACAATTAAATCGGTATAAATAATAAAACTTACATGTTATTATATTAAATTTAAACCCCTTATTTTTTAATTTCCATCCATTAAGAAAAAAGGAACACCACTAGTGTGTACGTACAAACTACCATCTTCATGAATCAACATCTTTAATTTTTTCATAACCGACTATCCTGGCTGGTTATAATTATGGAATTGAGGAATGATTATGGTGTATATAATATATTTATGATCATTAAATGAAAAATTAGTATTTAAATTCAAACCCACTAAATATTTGAAAAATGAAAACGTTTTAGGTGCTTACATGTAGACAACCATCACCATGAAAGTGATGTATTTATTTTTATTTCATATAGTATTCTGTTATTTTTCCAACTCATTTAATAAATTATTCACCAAATTAATAAATTTTAAAGAACATCATCCAATTTTTTTAATAATGTTATTATATCTAAATCACCCCATATAAAACTTATCTATTAATTATATAATGTTCATGTTTTTCTAAATTTAACCACTTAGATGAATGATGCAATAAATATCTATCATGCATGACTATAGAACATAATTAATGGATAAATTGGATAAAAATAAATAAATATATATTTTTATGGTTATGGAAATATAAAATTTTATATTTTATTAGTGATATTAATTTTAGAGTGTCATAGTATATTTAACTATAAAAAAGGAAAAATTTATATTACATTTCATACATGGAGTCTATTTGGGAATCCTGTGGAAGTATATTTAATTCTCAATAATATAAGATTAAAAGAGAAAAATATTGACTTATAGATATTATGATGCAATTTTACAACACCTATGACCATTTTAGGTTTACATAATGATTTATGAAAAAATATATAAAAAAACCCCACTATGATACATGATAAAAATTTATATAAAAATAAATAACAAATGATAATTAATAATTATTATAATATAAAATATTGATGAATAAGGTTATTAATAAATCTTTTAGAAACATTTATTTCATTATACATGATGTTATGCTCCTACACATAACAAACCTGAAACAATATAAAGGATTCTTGGTCTCAATTATTACTCTTTGAGACACATTTTATTTTGTGCACCATTATTCCTTATATATGGTTTTATCTAATTTAATTCCTATGAAATATTTTTAATATACTCATTTTATTATTAATTTTTTAATAAAAAAGAAAAATATAGTTCCTTTATTTATTTGGCTTTCAATTCTATAGTTACTAAAGTCTTAACGGTTTCTTGTCTTAATTTTCAATACTCGAGACACATTTTTTATTATACACATTATTTTATTTAGAATGGTGTATCTAATGACCCATTAATATTATATAAAATTATTATATTATATTTCTTGATATTCAATTTTCAATTCAATATTCTTTATCTCTTGGGTTTTTGACTCAGAAATATAAAAATATATAAGGGATTATGCGGAGTCAATTTTTCTTCCATTGAGTTAAAAACATTTAATGGAACAGTATTGTTCAAACATTGATTATTATACCTAAAAAATACTTTCTATAAAAAACCATCCTTATTTTATGGTGAATTGAAAATATTTTTTATGGCCCCTTTACCAAATGATTCTGACCATAAAGATTACATTTCTTGAATGGGGTTTCTTAGTCTCATATCTAATTTGATGATACAAACTTATTGTTATGCACCAATTTAATTTTATATGGTGGATATGATACATATTTTTCTTATTTTATCATGAATTATATATTATTAATAGTATTTTATGTTCAATTTAATTCCTTTTATCCTTCACGGATTATTATTTATATGTTACTCAAGCCATAAGTTTTCATTTTTGAACCTCAATTTAAAATCAAGATCACTCATATTTGATAAACCATATAGAGAATTTTTATATTATTTCATTATAACATCACAATAATTTTTATTACCCAAGGAGGTCTCTATTTCCTAATTATATTGTTTTAAAGTTTAATTTCTATACTATTTTTAACTTATTTGGTTTTGAATAACGTCGTTTTCAAAAAAATATAATGGTTTTCCATCCTTTAAAAATTAAATTTTTTTATCTTTTACTCTAAAATTTCCATATAAAACCATTATGTAATTTTTCAATATTCAAATATTGAATATTTATAAAAAATTAAAGTTGCATTTATTACTCTAGTAAACCAGAGCTGGTTTATGATTTATTAAATTAGAATAAGATATAATGAATTGTATCCTGAATTACCAAATAGTTTAGTTGTCTTTGTAAACTAGATATATACTTGAGTCTTGAATTACATTTGAAAAAAAAATTAATGTATAAATTTTTTTCTCGAGAATAAAATCATTCCCTCTAGAATATCCTTTCATATCATTCATATTTAACATTCTATATTCCTGGGAATAGAAATAAATAATTTTTATATCAAATTATTAGAAAGGGTTTTGTATTTTTGAAGATATAATGAATCAACATTAATAATCAATATGGAATGTAAAATAACTATACAAACATGACATTTAAATAACTGGATAAGGAATAATAAATACAAAAAGTAAAATAACAGAATTCACATTACTTTTTATCAATAAAATTATATTGAAACACAAAGATAACATCCTTGTGAAAATATCATGGATAATAATCAATGAATTCTTAATGAAGGAAATGATTAATTATTGGACATCATGTCTTAGGAACATCATACCTCTATTGTTAAGACCATTCATAAGATGGTTTCAAACTATAGGTAGATAATTTTTTAATACTACCTTACAAATTTATCTTGTGAGACATTTTGATACACCTAGGGGCTATCTATAACCAGGCCCCTCTTATATATACATTTCCAAATCATTCTTATTATATTGTATAATTGATTTAATTCATTAATAATATGCCTTATCATTAAATATTTGTATTGATGAAAGAATATCCATCAATATTATTTTCCCATATAGTAAAATAACTTTCAAATTAATACAAAATATGTATAAATGAGATATGATTTATGAAATAAGAGTATAAATAATAATAATATGGATATTAAGGAGATATTTATTATAAAATTATCCTAGTAAAGTGAATAA
The DNA here is from genome assembly GCA_963277665.1 of Viscum album. Lineage (NCBI taxonomy): Eukaryota > Viridiplantae > Streptophyta > Magnoliopsida > Santalales > Viscaceae > Viscum > Viscum album. The sequence continues at coordinate 722,264,859 of OY728130.1, read as the reverse complement.
TTAATGGGAATGTTAATGGATTCAAAAAATGAATGAAGAATGTTAATGTCAACAATTTCCTGGATCAAAATAATTGTAAACCATACATATAAATAATTAGTGTTGGTCGGAGTGGATACTCAAGAGGGGGGGGGGGGTGAATTGAGTTCCAAATAAAATTTCTGTTAAAAATTTTTAGGATTAAAATCCCCCAAATTAAAACAGCCCAGTCAATTAAGCCAGTAGAGATATAAGTGACTTATTGTTCAACAGGTTTCTCAAAGGTTGATTACTCCTCAGTTGAATCAGTATGAGAAATAATTCGACTTTTGAAACAAGTTTACTAAATGAATCACATATACACACTAACCAGAACTAACTATCAGAGTGAGTGTAAAAACAGATTTTTATCTTTGGAAATGTAAGCAGCGGATAAATGAAAAAACAGAGTAATGGAATGATGAAAACAACAATTTAAACCATGGGTTTAGTATTAAGTCAATACTCACTCCTCTCCACTTGGTGATCAACTTCCACCAATCAATTATATTAAAAAGTGATGCATATCATGTATCGGGAATTATAAACAAACTGTCCAGGTTTTGGAACCTCTACCACAGTTCTACGTGGGAAAAATAAAATACCAAGCCACACTAGGCTTCTTCTACAGTTATGCGTGGGAATCAAATGTAAAGAGAGTTTGTTGTGAGGATTTTCAGTATCCCTCAGTTCAAGCACAAGAGTTAGTGTGTGTAACACAGACACACTACTCACAAATGTAAAATACATAAACACAGTTGAGCTAAAGATAGTAGGGATATGTTTACAATGCTCTGTTGTGTTGGAGGATTAGCTATGGACTCGTTGGAATGAAGGAAATGAAGTTTTGGTCCTTCTCTACAAGTTGCCTCCAAAACAGAGTGTCGCAAGTTCCAGGTTCTGACTTCTATATGTAGAGATGATCAAATTCATGGGTTTAAAGCTCTTTGTAGCACACCACTACAGCTTGAAAAAGTTCTTTCAATAGATCTTCTTGAATCTCTCTATTCTTCAGAATGTGTGCTTTAGTGTTCTTCTTCATATGTTTCTTTCTTATGTGTGAAAATTCAATATGTCCACACTTTTCTATCTCTATTTTCTGTCTCTACTCATGTATATATATATATATATATATACTTTTCCAGCTGAGCTTTTTTCATTTGGTTCAACATGGGCCGACAAGAGAAATGCTTCAACCACGAGTGGTCTTCCTCTTACATCGTACTGTTTCCTGATATGCCTGCAAATATCATTAATTAATGTCATGTGCATTAATATTTCTAGGCATGACCATTATGAATGAGTTAATAAAATTGGTAAAGAAAATAATAGAATATCATTAGACTGGTAGCAGATGCATGTCACATGGTAGACTTCAACGGTAGTCTCTCCAACTGTGGACTTAATCGGTAGTCTATTCAACTGTGGGCTTCATCAGTAAGCTTGATTAGCGGTATACTTCAATAGTAAGCTTCTAATGGTAGCTTTGTAACCTCAGACTACTTCAACAGTGACCTTTCCAATGGTAGATTATCTCAACAGGTAGTTTCATTAATGGTGGAGTATGTCCATCAGTAGATTTTGAACAACATTAGACTATCTCGACAGTAGGATTTCTATAGAAGTAGCCTTCTACTAATGGTATACATGTCCAACTGTAGACTTGAACAGTGATGCTCTCAATAGAAGACTTGAGAAAGAGTCTGACAATGAACTTCTAAGAGAGGCCTTGTCACAGAAGTGACCTTGTGACAATGACTCTTTGTCTGTGAGCTTTGATAATCAGATCAATGGTAGACTTGTGACAGTGACCTTGTACCGGTATCTTATACCAGTGTTATTAGATCTTCAACAGTAACCTTCTAGGATTAATGACCTAGAGTAACAGTGAGTTATAAAGGTGAACTTAAACAAAATAATCTTATTAGCAGCCTTTAACAGTGAACTTATATTTAGGTAAATGTAAACTGTAAGGTGATGCAACAATGTCATGAGACTAAGAATATAAATTATTTAGGATAAAAAATATAAATGTAGATTAAAAAGATTTAGAAAATGGCTTAATATATCATGGTCAATATTTAAACATGATTTGGGTTTATCAAAACAGTTGAGTCCAACAATCTCCCCCTTTTTGATAATCACAAATTATGCCAGTATGTATTAAAGATAGATATCACACATAATACAGTTACTAAACATAGGTAAAAAATGTCTCAAGTATAAGAGATTTATAAGAGTATAAAACCAGAAAATATTGCTACATGGTATCATAGAGAAAGGCAGAAAAGATTCAACATAAGATCATATTAGCACATTTCTCCCCAATCACATGATTAGTCTAGAATTAGCACGATATTTCTACCCCTTTGTGATTAGAAAAAAGAAACACAAATAGAGAGAAACGAGGCTTGTATGAATGAAAGTACATTACATGACCCAAAAAGAATAAATAGTCCCTATAAAAAGACATAAAAAGACTCAATCCACATCATCTGTAGGTAAGTAGCTTTCCCGATGGAAGAAGAAGATGGAGGATGAGCTAGTGGATCAGAAAGTTTAGGAATTGCTGCAGGAATGACTAGAGGGGTCGCAACAGAAGCTCCTATGGGTCTGTAGTGAGTAGCTGGCTAAGGTATCTATGGAGTAAGGCTTCGAATGGATTCAGCCTGAGACATCGTGGAGGAAATACTAGGTTGAGATGTAGGTAAGGCAGGAGTGATGATGACAGGGGTGTAGTCAACATAGAGAAACTGAAGAATAAGGTTTCTGAAGTCCATAATAATGCTTCCTCCTCTTTCCATAGCAGATAAAAAATCATCTTTATTCTACAAAAAAATTTCCAAAGCAGGGGTCAATTCTCTCAGTTTGCTGACCTGCTCCTTGAATGCCTGAGTCACTGGAGACATCTTCATATTCTCTACCAAAATCATGAATTGGTTGGTCATTTGTTGGACGGTATAGATCTTCTCAAAGTAAGAATCTACCTTATTATTAATGTATTATTGAGTAGAAGTAGCTGCTCGCAAGTGTTCATGAACATAACTGTTAACTTCCTTAGTGGTAGAAATTACATGAGAATCCGAGGTGCCACTAGTACTGGCCTTAGAAATATATTTCTGGATCACATTTCTAATCTGGTCAATGTTCACAGAGGTGCTAGATGATGGAAGGGGTTTGACCGAGAAAGCTACTGTCTCTTTGAAAGACTGAGTCAAATTTCCAAGCACCTTCTGAACAAGTTCATCCTGACTATTCATGTGTTCTTTGAATGATGTCTTAAAAGCCTCAAAAAATTCCACAAACTTCTTGACTAACTCTTTGATATATCGAATCTTATAATTCACTTGGTTTTGAGAACTGATCATGGAGGTCAATGAAGCAACCAATTATCTCAGAGCAACCACAACCCATGTCCAGCTTTCAATTTGAGTATGGAACACTTTAATCTCATTCAGTACTTATTTCACTGGACTAGACACAGCACATCCCATAGATAGATCTAGGGATTTCTCCACATTCCTCAGCTCTTCAACAAGGATATTCTTCAAATCTTCCACTGATTCTCTCACTGCCTCTTTCATTTAAAATTTTAAGGACCCAAGGTCCTCCTTGGTTTCCAAATTATCAGCCACAACTACTGGAATACTTTCAGGTAGGATAAAAGAATCCCTCAGAGGCTAGTCTTCCTCATCAAAATCTCCATAATTGAGTCCAAGTACCATGTACCCTGTATCTGTTGACCAACCCTCTATGTCATACAACACAGAAACTAAACCAAGGGAAACAGGTTGCTCCCCCTTACTTGGAGCTCTCTCCTGAGAAATCTCCTCTATCTGTTTTTCTCCAGATAATTCCACAACCTCCTTTGCAACTCCAGTAGATTCAACAACAGTTTTCTCTATTGGTTTACCAGTGGGGTGAGTCTCAGCCTCCACTAAGTCATTAATGACTTCCATATCAATGGAAGTAGATGCCACTCATGCTTCCTGATTAGACACTGTCTTGTCTGTATTATCTATCAGAGGGATCAAACTGAGCTCCTCTTATTTATTGTCCTCATCATTAACTTCAGAAATATCCTCCTTTCCTTCATCCTTATCACAAACCTCCTCTGCCTCATGGGCAGAATGATCTGACATGGTGGCCTTATCCTCTTTAGAGGTGTCTTTGAAAATATTCTGAGAAGCCTCTTCTTCTTCAGTGGTCTCAGTATCACTGTCCTTCAGAACAGTCTCTCTTCTTGGTAGTTCTTTGGGAGGGCTAGCTGCTCCGAAAGCTGTTGTCCTTACAGGACTGTTAGGAAAATCTGGATCACTCCCATCATCAATGGGGATGTTCTCTCTTTTAGGTTTCACAACTCCTTCATCTTCCTCCTCCTCATCTGAATAAGCCGGTTCTGGCTCATCAGGCTTCATGCCTGGATCTCTCTTGTCTTTTGGCCTAGATGGGTGAGTAGTAGGGTCAAACTTTTCATAAACCTTTCCTTCATCATTCACCCATGCCTTCTTCCATGAATTCCAGCTAATTTTCATGAATTTTCAAATAACCTTGGAGATAAAAACACTATTCTTGGCCACTACCATCTCTTCTTGATTTTCAGCAACACCCTTTACCTTTAGCATTACTGAAATTAACTTGGCATGGAATAGGGCATTGGATTTTGAGATTGCCTTATTCATATCCTCCAATTGTGCCATCAGTAACCTATATAGGTTAATATTCTTTCCGTGCTTCAGTAAGTACATCAGGAATATGTCTTGGTACTTTATCACTGCACAATATCCTCTCCTGGGACTAATTAAATGCTGAATGAATTTGAACAAAAGCCTGTATTCTCCATTCATCTCAGCTCAATGATCTTCCTTGATTTTCCATTTCCTGTCAGTTCTTCCAGAGCTTTTTCATACTCAAAATCATCACTGTCTGGAGGATCCACTCTAGAGTAGTAATCATATACTCCTTCATGAGGAACTCTTAAACAGGAAGCCCACTCAGTAGACGAGAAGCTGACTTCATTTCCATTAACTCTAGATATTAGACTGTTCACATCATCCTCCTCTTAGAACTTCAGATATTCATAGAATTGTTTCACAATATTTGGGTAGTACGGTCTATTGTTTTTGTAAAATCATTTGGTCCATCCTTGGGCATTTGGTGCCTCCAGCACTAATGAATTGCTCGACAGCAACCATTATTCACTTAACTCCTTCTCAGCAAATATATCTCTCTTGGTCAGATGCGGGTTGACAGGTCCCGTCGGAGTATTACTGGTGCCACTGGATTCAACTTGAGTCCTATTTGGCCTTGGCGTATCTTTATTGATAGTCGAGGGTCACTTGGTTCTAGCCATAAGGTTTGAGGGCTCAAATGACGAGTTAGGGTTTAGAAATTTCGAGAGCAAGGTGAGAGATTGAGAGAGGAAGGTGGATTGAGATATATTCATCACCTTTGGTTTTATCATTTAGGGACTAAAACAAAACAAAATAGAAATAATAAATAGGAATAAAAATGGTTCGAATTCCCACAAAAATAAATACAAACAACTAGGTATCCAACATGAGATGTACCAGTGAGGTACACCAGTGAGGTGCAACAGTGAGGTATAATAGTTAGGTTTATCAGTGAGGTCCAACTATTAGGTCTAATAGTGAGGTCTGACTGTGACGTCCAATGGTGAGGTCTGACTGTGAGGTCCAATAGTGAGGTCTGACTGTGAGGTCTAACTGTGAGGTATGACTATGAGGTCTAACTGTGAGGTCTAACAATGAGGTCTAACAGTGAGGTCTCTTATGCTAAATTTAATCATACCTAACTCATTTTTGATTTAATTTAACCTCTCATAATTCAAAGGCTTTGTGAATATATCAGCCAATTGATGTTCAATGCCAATGAATTCGAGAGTGATATAACCCTTTTGATAATGATCCCTCAAAAAGTGATGTCTCACATCAATTTGCTTTGTCCAAGCATGAGATACTGGATTTTTGGAAATGATAATAGTACTTGTATTATCACACTTTATAGAGACATGTTTGAACTGATATCCATAGTCTAGTAAAGTGTGTTTCATCCACAGAATTTGAGAACAACAACAACCAACAGCTATGTACTCAGCTTGGACAATAGATAATGCAATAGAGTTATGCTTCTTACTATACCAAGATACTAGTGACTTGCCTAAAATGTGACATGTCCCAGAGGTTCTTTTTCTATCTAACTTGCAACTGAAAAAATCAGCATCAGAATAACTCAACAGATCAAATGATTGTCCTTTTGGATACAATAATCCTAAGTTGGGAGTATGTTTGAGATATTTAAAAATCCTTTTAACAGAAGTTAAATGAGACTCTTTTGGATTGGCTTGAAAGAGAGCACACATACATAAACTAAACATAATGTCAGGTCTGCTAGCTGTAAGATAGAGTAGACTCCCTATCATACCTCTGTAGTTGGTTTGATCCACTGGTTCTCCAGCTTCATCAGTATCCAACTTACCGGTGGTACTCATAGGTGTGTCACTGCTTTTACTACCATCCAAAGAAAAACGTTTTTGAAGATCCTTAATATATCTACTTTGATTCAAAACAATCCCATTTTTATTTTGAATGATCTAAAATCCAAGGAAAAATTTGAGTTCTCCCATTAAACTCATTTCAAACTCATTTGGCATCATTTTTTAAAAATCAATACATAATGAATTTTTAGAAGATCCAAAAATAATATCATCTACATAAATTTATACTATCAAAACATCTTTAGAAATACATTTAATGAAAAGATTAGGATTAGTTATCCCTTTGGTAAAAACTTTTGAAATAAGAAAAGTATGGATCCTATCATACCACGCTCTTGGAGCTTGTTTTAGACCATATAAAGCTTTTGATAGTTTAAAAACATAATTGAAAAAATGGGGATTTGTAAAACCAGGGGGTTGTTCAAAAAACACATCCTAAACTATATACCCATTTAGAAAAATGCTTTTAACATCCATTTGATAAAGTTTGAAATTCAGATGAGCTGCATAAGAAAGTAGTATCCTAATGGATTCTAGTCTAGATTCAGGTGAAAAGGTTTCCTCATACTCTATTCCTTCCTCTTGACTATATCCTTGTGCAACTATCCTATCTTTGTTTCTAACTATATTCTCAGACTCATCTACTTTTTTCCTAAACACCCATTCAGTGAATATGGTCAAAGTGTCCTTAGGTCTTTCCACTAATTCCAAAACTTTGTTTCTTTCGAACTGATTTAGTTCTTCTTGTATAGCCATTACCCAAAATTCATCATTGATAGAATCATTAATATTTTTGGGTTCAAGCTGTGAATGAAAATCTTGATGTTCAACCTAGTTTCATAGATCAACACTAGTTTGTGTTCCTCTATTTAAATCACATACAACAACATCAAGAGGATGATTATTGAGAGTCCTAATACCTCTAGGAAGGTTTGAACTAGATTCTTCATTGTTGTTTGTTGGTTCCGAATCAGCAGGTGTAGATTCTGGAAAATTTCCAGAACTGGATACTTTTACAGGGGATTCACTATCCTTATCATTAAGGTTCAGATTTGAAAAATCATCTTCAAGATGTTCAAGAGAGGTTTTTGGCTCATGTGGATCAGTCTCATCAAATTTGAAATGAACTGATTCTTCCACACATTTGGTTTTCTTATTGAAAACTCTATAGGCTTTACTTGAGATTGAATAACCCAGGAAAATTCCTTCATCACTTTTGGGAGAAAATTTTTCAAGATTATCTTTAGTATTAAGAATAAAGACTTTGCAGCCAAAAACTCTGAAGTAATTAACCTTAGGCTTCTTATTATTCCAAATCTCATCAGGGGTCCTTTTTAGAATAGGTCTAATTAAAACACTATTTATAATATAACAAGATGTATTTACAGCTTCAGTCCAAAAAGAAATAGGTAATTCATAATCATTAATCATAGTCCTTGCAATTTCTTAAAGGGTTATATTTCTTATTTCTACAATTCCATTTTGTTGAGGTGTCCTAGGGACAGAAAAGTTGTGACTATATCCATTATGTGAGCAGTAGGATTCAAACTCATGATTCTCAAACTCTCATCCACGATCACTTCTCAGGGTCTTAATCTTAAGTCCACTAAGGTTTTCTACAGATTTGGAATATTTCACAAAATAGGAACAAGATTCACTTTTGTGAGCTAGAAAGTATATCCATGTATACCTAGAAAATTCATCTACAAGAACATAAAAATAGTGCTTACCATTTAAAATTGAAACTCTTGATGGTCCAAAAAAATCCATGTGAACCAAATCAAGTGGTTGAGAAGTTGAAAATTCTTTCTTTGGTTTGAAAGACACTTTTTTTTTGTTTTCCCTTTTGACAGGGATTAAACACGTTATCAAGTGGGAATTCTAATTTAGGTAATTCTCTAACTAATAATTTCATAGATAGCTTCCTATGTGAGTTCACATTACAGTAACCTAACCTTCTGTGCCATAACCAAGACTCTTTATGAAAATCATTTAAGCAGGAAACATTTTGTTTGGCTAAGGAATTTAAATCAACAACATATACATTCTCATTTCTACATGCAGTGAA